>OY720426.1:32886751-34086751 GCA_963082815.1 Melanotus villosus | reverse complement strand
TATAGGAGTCAGCTCCCCACCTTGTACTGATATTACATGCATTCACTTTGAACCGCGAACGTGCTGTTTCAATATTTTAGAAACTGCTGTCTCAGCTTATATGCAACTGCAAGATATCGTATTTCAGTTTCACGGTCACATACCTGCATCTCTCGCTCGTGTAATGACCCCTAGAAAATACGTCACATCAATGCGCGTGGCATGATGCATACTAGAACATCGCTTTATCACAATATCTTGAGAATGTCTTTTGTTATTTCTTCACCTTAAGGGCGTTCTTTTAAGTTATCTACCTAGCCATGAAAAAAACACGTATCACATTAACAACTCTTTATTTTTCTACGTAACTCCCTTCAACACTTATACCATCTTTATTCCAATTGTCCCATACCCTCAGAAAAAAATTCTTTCGACAACCCTGCAAAATACTGTTTAACAGTTTCTTTGAGCGATTTATCAGATGCAAAACGCTTTCCCGTGAGATGCCTTTTAAAGTTTTCGAATAGAAAGAAATCTGACGAGGCTATAAGGTGGATGTCTTAACTCTATGAATCCACGGTCGTTGTTTATCTACTGGACTGTGTTTTTCTTATGAACCCGACAATTGTCATGCAGTAACAAGCTTTTTTTGCTCCAGAGCAATTTTTAAATTTGAATTGTGTGCACATAGGCCTCAGTATTTATCGTAGACTCCCTCGGCATATATTCAATAAGCAAGACTCCTTCAGCATCCCAGAAAACCGTTGCCATCAGCTTTTTACGGAAAATTGGGTTTTGGATTTTTTGGTGATGAAGAGCCCCTGTGAACCCACTGCATGGATTCTTGTTTAGTGGGAGGGTCCCAGTGATGTATTCAAGTATCATCCCTCTCTAACCTGGCCAAACTTTACGACATTGTGATGTTCCACCTTAATTTCACTCAATTTATTTATTTATTTATTTATTTATTTAAGTATGATAACCTACAGCATCACTGCCAATTACAGGCTATCTCTAACACAATTATACGACAAATTATAGGACAAAAATTCAATAAAATAAAAATAAAAATAAAATAAATTCATAGGTAATACACAATAAATCAAATTCAGCAACAGCAAACATAATGTAAAATAAATTAAAAATATACTTGCTAGACAACAAAAACAAGAAAATCAAAATAATATAAAATATGAAGTAAATAAAAAAGGAATTTTAATAGAAAGCACGATAAAGAAAACAAGAGAATAAGTTTATATATAATATAATAATAATTCTAGAAAAACACCAAGCACTATAATTGTTTTTTGTGTAGTCAATGGTAAACGGTCATTTTACTTTGTAGAAAATAGTAAAGTAATGTGGCATTTTACTCGTTAGCAACCTTTACTCATTAGCAACGCTTGAGTCATTAGCAACCAACACTTTATTCCTAGCAACACAGTCTGTTTGTTTACTTGTTACTATGTACGTGTTGTAGTTGCTATGTTTCCGTACAAACATAACCTTGATAAATTTAACAAATTTGTCTAGAAAATTCGAACTTTTAGTACTTACACAAAAAATAGCGTATTCAACGCGTAAGAAAAGTGGTTTTATAGCTCGTGAAATTGTAATTCACTCGCTAACGCTCGTGAATCAAACATTTTCCACTCGCTAGAAAACTGCCACTTTTCTTTACTTGTAGAATAATCTACTATTTTTGAATCGATTGAAATTTAACACAAATAAGTCAATTTGACACTTATGGTTAGCTAATTTACACATAAAGAATAAAGGAGAATGTATAAGTAGATTTGTTCTATATCTAGGCAGATAAAATGTTGGGGAAACTCTAGAGCTGTTCTTTGGAATATGAAATTGTAAATAATTTAGAATATCGGAATTAACTTCAATTAAATTATGAATTAGTTTATATAGGAAGGACAGAAGTATATTGTTTCTACGTTTTTCTAATGATAACATATTAAGGTGAGTTAATAAGGATGTGTAAGGTTCAAACAGAGGGTATGTGCCAGTTTGTTTATATATTAAATATCGTACAAATCGTTTATGTATCGATTCGATTTCTTTTATATAACAACAATAGTGAGGACACCAAACAATAGATGCAAACTCAAGTTTGCTTCGAACATATGCATTAAATAACCGAATTAAAGTGGCTGTAGAGTTGAATTTAGATCCGTACCGTAAAACAAAACCAAGCGACCTACAACTGTCATTTACAATAAATTCTTCTTATATGAGACGCAAATGTGTACTTAGCATCAAAGGTAACTCCTAGATCAATAACTTCAGTCTTTAATGTGAGAGTTTCATTGTGCATCTTATAACTGTAGATAATTCTATTATATTTTCTAAAGAAAGTCATAACTGCACATTTTTTTATATTAAAGTTGAGAAAATTCTCAGTGCTTCATTTCACTAAATTATTGAGGTCACTTTGAAGCAGCTTACAGTCTCGTATACTATTGATAGTTCTCCAGAGTTTTAAATCATCAGCATATAACAAGCATTTCGAGTGTGTTGCACATATCGGCAGGTCGTTAATAAAAACCAAGAAGAGCAGTGGTCCTAATTTCGACCCTTGAGGCACACCAGATGAAACTTGAAATTCGCTTGATACACACCCATCAACCACCACAAATTGCGATCTGCTTGTTAGATACGAATATATAAGTCGAATAAGTGGCAGAGATGCTCCAAATTGACGCAGCTTTTTTATAAGAATTGCATGACTTTCACGATCAAATGCTTTGGCAAAGTCAGTATAAACTACGTCAATTTGACCACTTAGGTCTAGAACACGAGTGACATCATACGAGAACTCAATTAAATTCGTTGTGACCGATTTACGTGGCATAAAACCATGTTAACCTTGGTTAATGTAATTATTGACGTGATTAAATATTTTTGTATAAAGAATAATTTCAAAAAATTTTGAACAAGAGGAAATTAAAGCAATTGGGCGATAGTTTTGTATATCTTTGGTGTCCCCACTTTTAAATACTGGATACACTTTAGTTATCTTCCATCTATGTGGATATGTCGATGTGGAGAGTGACAGGTTAAATATAATTAAAAGTGGATACAACAAAAAGTCACTACATGCTTTAAAGATATAGATAGGAATCTGATCTTCACCAATAGAAGGTTTTGACTTAATCGACTTTATACTTCTCAGAATGTTCTCACTTGTTATTCTTTCTATGAAAAGATACTCAAGATTGGGAGTAAGATGACAAATGGTATTAAGGTCAGGAACAGGTTGATCCTTAGCATATACTGATTCGAAGTACTTTGCAAAAGAATGGGCTATATCTTGACTGTTATTTAATTCCATACCATTATACTGCATTGTATGGGATGACTGATTGGTTACTCTTTTACTTTTTACATACGACCAAAATATTTTAGGATTATTTTGTGTATTTCTCTCGACAGAGGCAATATAAGAGGAATGAGCAGCTCTGATATCCGACTTGATCTTTGATCTTAGAGAACGAAATCTTTCTAAAAAGGCAATGTTGTTTTTATATAATTTCATCTTTACTCTAATTCGAGATTTTTCTTTTATATTTTGTATAATTTCGTTCGTGAACCAAGTCGGATATCTTCGCTTCAGAGGTTTTGTTTTGGGTACGCATTCATCAAGGCAGTTATACATTAGTTTATAAAGAGGTAAACCTTCCCAAATATCTATAATCCGCACAAATTAAACACAACTTAGCACATGTATGTACTTCTAAATGTCCCAGCTATTTTTTAATAATTGGTTTAACATCGTCGCTTTTTTGTTTCACGGCTAGGTAGATAACATAAAAAACGCCCTCGTATTTTTAACATTTCGCTTGTTATCCGATCTTCTCCGGAAACCTTTATATTCTTCATCTGTTTTAGTGCTGTTCTTATCTCTGCCTCGTCTACTTCAGGAATTTCTTCTGAACCTACATTTACTATAGTTTTCCTGTGTGTTTTAGGTTTCGGTATAGCTGATGTGTACAACCTTGTGCAAAAGTCGTCTATTGTGTTTACGATTATGATTTCGCTCTTATTGGTCGCAATTTGCCCTTGTTCGTTCATCATTTTACTAATGAGTCTTCCTTTCCCTATTTTCGATTTCAGAACTTTCGTGTTCATGTTATCTTCAATGATATTCTGAATTTGGTGTGTGTTATATGTTCTTATATCTTTCCTAACTTCTTTCGTTATTCTCCTATTCATTATTGTGTATTCGTCTGATTCTTGGTTTTAGTTCCTTTTCTCTTCTATTAATTTTACTGTGTTGGGTGTAATTTTGCCACCATTTTTCGATGTTTTTCTTGTAATTACCTTTTTCATTGCGGTTCGAATATCATTTGTAATTTTTTCAGTTAACGCGTGTAGTTCCATACCTTCTAGTGTTTGCCTAGGCGTTAGTTTCTTTGTTGTTGTTCTATCTGATATTCGGTTTTCTTTTGTTTTAGATCTTCGGCTGCCTGATTGCTCGGGCTTTTTTTGCATTAATTTAGTATCAATTATTAGAGTAGCTCTTATAAGTCTGTGGTCATTCCCGGCATAGAAAGGGTTAAGACTGAGACGTCTGTACAGATCTTTCTGTTGTTTGACAGGACGTAGTCTATTTAAGTTTTTGTTTTTTCGGCCGGGCCCCCCACGCCCATCTCCGTTGTGGAGCTTTTTTGAAGAAACTGTTCATACACTATACATTTTCATTCTGTAAGTAGTTTAATAGTCTTTCACATCTAGAATTTCTTGTACCTAATACAAAAGCTGATAATGTCTTCCTAGAGTTTCTCTACTTCGATATCATCTACAGTACTAGTGGGCGAATACACTTGAATTGTGTGTAAGCTATATTTCTTATTTATCTTCATTATAACATACAGTGTCACCGTTAAAGTCCGCATCATATGGGAATTTTTTTTATTATTTAGTTTACGCAAATTTAGATTTCATGAACAGTTTTTGCTTGGAAAATAATGCAAAATGACGTTGACGATTTTTTTTATCGATCGGCTATACCTGTCAAATTCGACATATTTTCAAAAAAATTACAAAAAGTTAGGTTATTTTTCAAAATTTCGAAAAATGTTAAATGAAAAAGTTGTTTCATTTTCAGTTTTATACGCACCTACCAAATTTGAATAAATTTGGACAACCTTGATATTTTTCACGTTTTTTTAACATAACAATTTTTTGGCTCATTCGAATTTATTAAAATCCGAAAAGACCCGTAAAGATGTAATACACTAATCTGCCAAAGGGTATTTTTTCTGTTTAAAAATGTTTCTAATTGGATTTAAAAAAAAAAATTCCAAATATGCTAACTGAATTATGTCATACTTGATGCAAAGTTGCTCTAGTTTCAACATTTCACAACAAAATCCGCTTTATTCATTTTTATCACAGTACAAAAGGGCATTTCAGTTCAAAAATGTCATAAACCAATATTCTGAAATCCATTTGCCAATTAATAGACCTCCAGTTACTTAATTAAATTAATTTAGGGAGAAAAATACCCTTTGGCAGATTAGTGTATAACATCTTTACGGGTCTTTTCGGATTTTAATAAATTCGAATGAGCCAAAAAATTGTTATGTTAAGAAAACGTGAAAAATATCAAGGTTGTCCAAATTTATTCAAATTTGGTAGGTGGGTATAAAACTGAAAATGAAACAACTTTTTCATTTAACATTTTTCGAAATTTTGAAAAATAACCTAACTTTTTGTAATTTTTTTGAAAATATGTCGAATTTGACAGGTATAGCCGATCGATAAAAAAAATTCGTCAACGTTATTTTGCATTATTTTCCAAGCAAAAACTGTTCATGACATCTAAATTTGCATAAACTAAATAATAAAAAAAAATCCCATATGATGCGGACTTTAACGGTGACGCTGTATATGACTCTGTTTGATTGCATGTATCTTTATTATTTTATGTTTTTGTTTATTAGAAAAGCTACTCCTCCTACAAGATGATTTTTAGAGCTATATTCTGGTATAATATGTGGCAGGCTTTCAAGACGGTTGCTTTTTCTCCTGGAAGTCTTGTTTCACATAGTTCAAGGATGTCCCACTTTATACTTTTGAGTTCTTGTTCTAGTCTTTCTAAATGCTCGTCTAATCTCAATGTTTTTGTATTATATTCTGCTATGTACAGTTCTCTTTGGTCTCTCTCGAATGTTTACCTACAATCCATGGGGCAGACCGATAAATTCTGAGATTCTGAAGCTGCTTGCTCTCTCATCTGGAGTAGTTGCGTTTTAACATTCGATATCGACATAGATTTTTAATTAGGAGGTATTGACATTTAAACTCCACGCTTGCCAGGCTCGAGTTGGCGAGTGGGTGTAATGTTTGAGAATGATAAAATAGGTTATGGGTGGAATTTAGGTTAGGACCCAACTCTTTCCCGGTATCTGGAGGTGGAGAAGAATCAAGGCTCGCGTAGGCAGGATCGCGCCCCTAAAGTAGATCCATCTTCCACTGGGGTCATAGAGGAGTATCTACCCATTACCACCATTACTAAGTTGTTAATGTTCTTTTTATTTTTAAATGCAAATTTGGGTTGTATTTCTGCTTCATTGAGATTTAATTCAGGGTTTTGGGATTGTAATATTTCCTCTGCATTTTCTGTATTTATCTCTCTTTTTCGTTAATTAAATATTAAATAATCTCCTCCATAAACCGATAACTTTTCAGCATAAGAAATTTATTCGATATTGAGAAAACAAAAACATATTTACATACATGTGCATCTAAAACCAAATGAAATCAATAAATTAACCCTTGACATGTAGGTCAAGTGTTTTGCAATAATTCTAAGCAAATATTATGTAAGTCTGCCCCTTATAATTTGTATATAATGCTATTCCAAATTTGCAGTCTGTAAAGTAAAACATTCTTAAATTTATCTTGCTGATAAATCATTTTTCTTTTATTAGCTGATGTAATAATTTCAAAATCTATTTCTATTGGTCTTAACGCTGATCTTAGAGAATTAACTCTGACCCTTCCAAACTATTAGTAACAGAAGTACAAAGTGCACATTAAACTACGCTTAAATTAACACAAAATATAACACACTAAACTATCAAACAAGAAAATTGGTTACAAGTTTACAATGTTAATAAAGCAGTTAATTTCCATCATACCTGTGTTATTCTTATGTATAACAAATGTTGCTACTGCTAGTAACTACAAACCCGGCATTATTATTGTGGGTGCTGGACCTGCAGGGATCGCCGCAGCTTCCAAACTTTCAGAAAATAATATAAATAATATTACGATTTAAGAAGCCGAGGAAAGAATTGGTGGAAGAATTCACAGTGTTAAATTTGGCGATGCTATGGTGGATTTAGGGGCACAATGGTGTCATGGAGAAGAAAATAATATTGTATATGAATTAGTCAAAAATCTTGATTTACTGGCACCAGGAAATCTATCATGGCATGGGTATCACTCATCTAAGAAGAATATAGATCCAGCTTTTATAGAAGAATTAATGATACTTTCCGAGGATATTATACACAAAGGTGAAAAGCAGGGTGATGAGATATCGTTGGGTCAGTACTTCACTGAAAGGTCAGGAAATAATAATATTAATGAGTATTAGGAAGTTGAATTATATTAGACGTTTAGTTTGTTAATTGGTAAAATTTTTTAATTAATGTTAAAATAAGTAATAAAATTTGTTATTAGACAATTTTAAAAAATTCATCACTCGAGTAATCTCATTACTTGATCCAATTACTCAAATCCGAATTACCTTCTAGAGACTCGCCTAAATTCGAATTTGTTATTAATTTACTTACACCTTATACCAAACGCTAATTTATATAACTGTTTGGTATTTTTGAACAAAACAGTATCCAAATTAAAAGCATTTACTTATTTCAGTTAATAAAGGTAAAGGTATCGGTTGTCTCGCATGTTGTACGCTTTAGAAAACCGCCTTCCCTACACCACCACTGTGTTTCGGTTCCCAATTATTTTCAGTGACTGGGTATGCCACCCGCCGAGAATCCAACTCTTGCCATTCTAAAAAATAATTAAGATTTTTAACCAAGCTTCGCGTTGTGTAGCACATTACCCTATCAAAACGTTTTCTAAATAATAAATAACCTATTCTTATTTTAAGGTATAATAAAACCATAAGCGAATATTATAGTAACAATGAAGAAAAACTAGAATTAGCATATGAAAGTATGAACGCCATTATGAACTGGATTTTATCATCGGAAGGATGTTTTACGTGGTTTGGGCCATCTGCTGAAAGTGACTATAAAGAATGTGAAGGAAATTCTATATTAAATTGGAAAGGACGAGGTTATAGAACAATTCTGGACGTTTTAATGAAGAAGTACCCAAATTCTAATAATGAACTCCCTGTTACCGATAAAATAATGTTTAACAAAGAAGTTATTGAAGTTGTTTGGGATAACAAAGGAAATCCTCAAGGAGTAACAGTTCGGTGTTCAGATAATTCGGAATACACTGCTGATCATGTTATTCTCACGATTTCCTTAGGCGTATCAACCTGTATTGCCAGTAGATAAAATTAATGCGATTGAAAGTATGGGAATAGAAGCGGTTATTAAAATATTTTTCCATTTCCCAGAAAGATGGTGGCCAGCTGACTTTAATGATTTTACTTTCCTTTGGAATGGGAAAGATATTGAAACTTCTACTCAAGAATTTCCCGAAGGACCAAATGAGGTTAGTTTCTTCCTTGTTACAGCTCACTTCATGTTAAAAAGGAATTGCACCACACTTCGCAGGTATGTTAATACTGCATGCTATTCAATGGAAACAGACAATATTATCACTGTCTATTCTCTATCCCTTTGTTCGCCATATCCTCCATTACCGCGTCTTTCCTAGTACTTATTCCCTCGGGTAGCCTCCATACGTGTCCTTCATGCTTCTTTGCTAGAAAATGCATAGAAGTTTCTTCTTTTGACTGTCTGCAATATGGATCAGCCTCTACTCCTATTTTATACAGGTGTATTCTCAATGTTAAATAACCTGTCAAAATTTCTATTATTAGTCTAATATATTGCCTTGAAGCTTCTCTAAGAATAAGGAAGTTGCTTAAATCTGACCCTTTAATTGTTTCTTTTCTTTGTCTGCAGCTATCTCCTGTATAGCTTCATTCCCTTCTTACGTCCGCTACTTTGTTCTTTAGTGCGATATTGATGACTTGGCGGAGAACTCCAACCGCTGGTGCCGGACTTGTGAATGTGGAGTTTGCATCTACTTTGGCCAATTCATCGACCTTTTCGTTGTCCTCCACTCCACTGTGTCCCGGTATCCATGCCAGTCGCAGTATCTTTTTTTGTCCAAGATCAAACAATGACTGTTTATATATTTTTATTAACGCTGATTGTACCTGACATGCTGAACCTCCTCAACATACATTTAAGATCGAAAGAATCTCAGGGTTTAAGCACGTGATCGTCCGCACAATTTAGTGTAAAGGGGTAGTTTTCATTAATCTGAATACCCATTCCTGTGCAGTTTCTCTCCCATTCCCGTCATACTATTTTTAAGTAGAGGTTAAATTACATTGGTGATAAACTTAGCCCTTAACAGAGTCCCTGTGTTACTGATATGTCTCGTGACAATTGTTTTCCTTTTCTAACATAGGATATTGTTATAGGGTTCTTTTATGATTGCTAGAGCAAATGAGTATTCATGTTCAATTGAGCAAGGGCTTCCCAAGGCTTACTTTGTGTACCGAACCGAATGCTTTTCGAGGTTGATGAATGCAAGATGGCTTTCCTCTCCCGTTGCAATCTTTTTTTTTTTTCTAGTATTTGCTGTAGTGTAGAGTCACTCTGATCTTCACTTATATTGCCCCCAACATCTGCTTTTACTTTTTCTGGGAGTATTTTTCCAAACAACCTACTAATACTGCTAGTAACACTAAGCCCTCTGTAGAGCCCTTTCTATTTCCCGTTTTAAAAACCGAAGTTATATATGCCTTTCTTTATTCTTCAGTGATCTGTACTGATGTAATACATTTGCAATTCGACTTACGATTAAGTATTTTCCCCCATACTTTACTAGTTCTATTGTTACGTTACCGGCTCCGGTGACCTTGCATTTTTCATACTCAAAACATGTTTTTCAGTTTCCTCTTCGGTTATTAGTAGGTAATTGTCATTTTCTTCCTCTATTGTGTGTTCTACTCGATCCGTGTATTTGCTGCGGGTTTTCGTTGATAATGTTCCGTAATATTGTTCACATTTTCTTATACTTATTAGTTATTAATCGATAATCTTGATGTGTTTTATTCGTCTTCGTTCTTGTTATCGTTTTCCTTCGCCCTTTCTCGTTGGCTACAGCCTTTTACGACTATAGTCAGGAGTCCCTACGTGAAAGTGAGAATAGGATCTGTTGGTTGAGGTGTTAATAAACGCGCAGAGATTTCCCGAACATTTGTAAGGGCGGTTATTCGACATCTTAACGCTCATCGAGACCATACCAACCTTTCATTTGAGAATCTAAGTTTTAATTTGTTTTAGAATGGAAAATCATGGATTACAAACAACTTGGGATTTTATGAGGTCCCAAATAACCCTAATGTATTAATTGCCTGGTTCAGTGGAGAATTTGTACCATTAATTGAAACAATTCCTGATGAGACAATCATTAGCGGAGCTATGTTTAATCTTAAAAAAATTATCGGGTATAAGTTTGATAACATTACCAGACCAGACTTAGTCATGCGGTTCGTAACTATTTTTTTTTGTAAATTGTATGTTGTGATCGACATCCACCTATGTTTTTAGGTATTCCGAGGAACGTATTCGTTTCAAATGGTACAAGCCCGTAAGAGAGGAACCGCCCAAGAAATTGTCCTTTCACAACCACTTACTTCAAACAATGACAAACTGACATTATTATTTGCTGGAGAAGCTACCCATCCATAATATTATTCTACAGTACATGGAGCTATCGAGACAAGTTTCCGAGAAGCAGATAGACTAATTGAGTTATATAAATAAATTTATTATTATGAGTAAATTAGATGTACTGCAATAAAAAAAATGCAGTGATTGTACCAATAAATATTTAAATAAATGGAAATCATATTTCTCTAATTATTTATCTTGCTAACACTTTTCTTTTTGTATTAATTATTGTGATAATTTCAGAACGAGCTTGTTGCTATCGGTTTTAATGCTAATCTAATGTTAATAAAAAGTAGGATATTCTGACCCTTCTAAAATGGGTCAAGTACACATTACAGTGCGCATAAAGTAATTCAAGAAATAAGTACACACCAAAGTTACGATGTTAAAAAGACAGTTTATTTTTGTTATACCTGCATTATTTTTATATACTATAATAAATGTTGCTACTGGTAGTGACTATAAACCCAGCATTATAATTGTGGGTGCTGGACCTGCAGGGATCGCCGCAGCTTCTAGACTTTTAGAAAATAATATAAATAATATAACGATTTTAGAAGCCGAGGAAAGAATCGGTGGAAGAATTCACAGTGTTAAATTTGGTGATGCTATGGTGGATTTAGGGGCACAATGGTGTCATGGGGAAGAAAATAATACTGTGTATGAGTTAGTGAAAGATCTTGATTTACTTGAACCGGAAAATGTTTCGCTACATGTGTATCATTCATCTAATAAATACGTAAATCAATCTTTTATAAAAGAAGTAATGATGCTCTATTTAGATATGTACAATGATGAAAAACAAAGCGATGAAATTTCATTGGGACAGTACATAATTGAAAGGTCAGTAAATAATGTTGCGCGTCAGCATTAAGGATTCTGTAACAAAATCTACTAAATTTAAATTAGGTACGTAATTGATTAATAAAATTACTTTGATTGTAACTAATAAAACTTATGTTTTAGCCCTTCTGTAAATAATTGCTTTCATACAAGGTAGACGATCGAAATAATGAATATTTATTAATGTAAACTGTAAAAATTTTACCATTAATAGTACAGGAATTAGATGTGTTAGCTTTGCAAAAAAACAAAAGAGACAGGAAATGAAATAGAAAAGAAAAAATGCTGTCTTCAAAAGCTGAAGGAGAATAGATACTTTGGTGTTGGATTCACAACAAGCGAGAAAACAAAGGATGTGGTAGACTTTAAGGCAATATCAGACTGGATATGTTACATGAGGATATGTGAGAAATATAGGAAAATACATAGTTTACATAACCAAAGTAACGAGAATGTTAAGAGGTTAATTGAATTTGCAGCAGGGAATCAAATGAAGATAGTAAGCAGACATTTTGATCTCAAAGATATACACAAAATAACATGGATTTCCCCAGATGATCAAACCAACTTGACCATGTGCGAATAGAAAGTCAACATGCAAAAGCTGTCAGGGATTGTAGAAGTTACAGAGTGCCAATAGTGATCACGTATTAGTCATAGCTGAACTTAACCAAGCTTTCCGGTACAAAGAACAGTTAACAAAAAGGGACAACAATATAGCATAGAGAGGCTATAGGAAAAGAAGGTAGCAAGCATTTAGGAAAAGAAATAAGAAAAAACTAGGAACAAAAAGCCCCCAAAAACAGATCAGAAATGACGGAGACAGCAAGGCTATGTTTAGGAAAGAGAAAATACAAGGGAAGGGATGAATGGTTTGATAGAAATTGTAAAGAAAAAGAAACTATGACGAAAGAAGAAAAACCTCGAAAGGGATCTGTCGTCGAGAAAAGAGAACAGCTAGAAAATATATATACTTAGATCCGGTTTCATAGCGTTGTAGTTCTTCCGATTCCCAGCTTCCGGTTCTTCCGGTCTTCCCAATCATCTGGTTGTAAGTTTTGTTATGACATGGACCTTTGTATTCCACCCATCCACGTTGATTTTAGTCTTCAATTTTCCTTCCTCTCCGATGCTATCCATTTCATTATTAATTTGGGAGTTGTTTTTCGCTCATTCTTTCCACATGGCTATACCACATCAACTGTCTTCTTTGGATTTCTTGAATAATATCTATATCGACCTTCCTTATTTCTCTTATTCGGTCATTTGGTATTCTTTCTAGTCTTAATTTACCGGCCGATCTTCGCCAGAAGTCTATTTCCAACACGAACAGCTTCTGTTTGAGTTTTGTTCATTTGCCATGTTTCGCACCTACACTACCGCTCAAAAGTTTGGGACCACCACACAAAAATTACATATTTCTAGTATCTCAAACACGACGCTTACTACTTTTTTTGAAAGATGTCCTTTTTACAGAAGTTGAATTTTAGCTTCTAATTTTTCAGTTTAAGATGTTTCCACTTCTTGTCATTTTAAATGTTTTATAATATTATTCTCATATTAATACATTATATTCCCTTTGTTATATTATATCTAGATACCTATGGTTGCTTGTCTTTGTTTTTTTTAACTGTGAAACTGTTAAAATTCACTAATATTGTAATTGTTAGTGGCTTTTGTGATGAAAAATGGGGAAAGTGAAAGAATTATCGCTAGAAAAATGTAGTGTAATTGTTGCTCTCTATAAAAAAGGTGGGACTTAGCAGGAAATAGCAAAACAACTCAAGATTTCTAAGTCAACTGTTGGAGGAACAGTTAAGTTGTACGACACTAATCGTTTAAATGCAAGCCGCAAAAGGTCCGGGCGTCCCAGAATTAGAACAAAATCTGAAGATAATGGTATAATAATTAAAAATAAAAGAAATCATCGACTTACAGCAAATGAAATTCCTGCAGCTATTAATAAACACCGTGCTGATGAATTTAGTGTTGCTACTGTTAAGAGATGTCTTAAAGAAAGAGGCTTGTTTGGAAGAATTGCCCTTGAGAAGTCACTGCTAATGCCTCAAAATAAAAGGAAAATACTATTGTGAGCAAAAGAACATGTGAATTGGACTATAAAACAATGGAATAAGGAACTATGGTCTGATGAATCAAAGTATGAAATATTTGGCTGTAAAAGACGAACATTTGTTCGCCGAATGGAGGGAGAAAGAACTTTGGAACAGTGTACAGTGCCAACTATATAACACGGAGGACAGTCTATAATGGCGTGGAGTTGTTTTGGGAGTCAAGAATTTCTAAACGAGTACTTTAATAATAACTTCCCGGACATGTATCGTATAATGTTTTATTTCATACTGTAAACAATTTGATTTTTTAATTTTTACATGTGACACTTTTTCAATAACGTCAACAATATTAATAAAAATAATCAATAATAATTGTTCCGTGCATTGAAATATCCGTACCCATTTATAAGTATAAGCTATTTAAAAAATTCTTGGTGGTCCCAAACTTTTGAGCGGCAGTGTATATAGTAGGACTATGCTCTTAAATATGAAGTTATAGAGGAGCCTCTTCTTCTCTTGAAAGATGCTCTTTGATCAGAGGACAAAGTTCAAGCAGCCTATTATTTTTTTTCCCTTTACTATCCGCTCTTCTATTTGCTTTTCTGTACGCCCACACATAGGTACTCATCACATGCCTGTAGTGTATGTTATTATTTAGGTGAAGGTCAGTTATTGTTTCATTTCCAACACGTTCTATTCACTGGTAGACCCCACTCCTCATATTCTTTAAACAGGCTTCGGCCATAAATTCCAGGTCTTCCTTGTCTTGTATTATGACAATCAGGGCGTAGGCGAACTCCAGTGTGTATAACGTCGCGCCATCCTTCAGATGCATTGCTATTCCACTAAACACTGGTCTCCATTTTGACCTCATTTTGATAGATTTTGGACGATGTCGGAGAGAGGCAGCATCCCTGCCTAAGACCTTTCGTAATTTTAAAACTTAAAAGTTGCTGTCGTTTGGTGATATAGTGCTATTAATTGTACTCTGTTCTATCTAGGATTGCTATAGTTTGTTAACTAGTACATTTTCTTATGCCACTGTAAGGTCGACAAACAGCAAATGTTTGTTGTAACTTTCTTCTCATTTAGCCGTACTAGGCTGAAGATGTGATCAAAACAGGACCTGCCGGTTCGGAAACCTGCTTGTTATTCAATCTCCCAATCAACCCAACCCGGAAGACGTTCTTGTAAGACTCACACAGACCGTGGAAGCCTTCGAATTCAATATTGAGTTCACTGGGCAAAAACTTTATATCCCAAATAATAAACAAAATAGAAATGAACAAGGGTTATTTTTATTAATTCATTGTTTCAATCGTCTACCGTACTTCGATGATAGTCTTATGACACCACCAGGATATCTTTATTAAAAATTAAAATAAATCATCCTCGGGAGTTTAGTGGTGAAAGACTACTTTTCGACAAGCTTTTGCAGGTTCAAATTCCGATGGTGAGAACATTTTCACGAGCCATCGAAATTTGAAGTTTTTTTGGCAGAACACAGTAATCGGTGTCCTAGTTTTAAAAAAATCATCTTTAATTTAAGATACAATCAAACCATAAGCGAACATTATGGCGATGATGAAGAAAAAATGGAATTAGCTTATGAAAGTATGGATACCATTATGAAATGGTTTTTATCTATGGAAGGATCTTTTACATGGTTTGGGCCTTCTGCTAAAAGTGACTTTAAACAATGCGATGGAAATCCTATGTTAAATTGGAAAGGACGAGGTTACATAACTATTCTGGATGTTTTAACGAAGAAGTTCCCAAATCCTAATGACGAACTTCCCGTTTCCAATAAAATAATATTTAATAAAGAAGTTGCTAAAGTTATTTGGAATAACACCGAAAATCCTCCTGGTGTTCAGGTTCAGTGTTTAGATGATTCAGTATACACTGCCGATCATGTTATTCTCACGGTTTCCTTAGGGGTATTGAAGGATCGTTATAAGACTTTGTTTCAACCTTCGTTACCAGAAGATAAAATTAACGCAATTGAAAGTTTGGGAATAAATGCGGTTGTTAAAATATTTTTCCATTTTCCAGAAAGATGGTGGCCAGCTGATTTTAGTGATTTTACTTTCTTTTGGAGCAAGAAAGATATTGAAACTTCCGCACAACAATTTCCTGATGGACCCAATGAAGTTAGTTTTTATACTTTACTACTAACAAATGAAATTCTTGAATTTCTGTTCTAAATGAAGATCTAAATTTGAATTGTTTTAGAATGGAAAATCATGGATTACGAATATCATGGGATTTTATATTACCGAAAAAAACCCTAACGTATTAACTGCCTGGTTCTGTGGAGAATTTGTACCATTAATTGAAACACTTATTGACGATACAATTGTTAATGGTGCTATGTTTGCTTTGAATAAATTCATCAGGTTTGATAACATAAGCAAACCAGACTTAATAATGCGGTATCTATTTGATCTTCTTATGTGTTATACTTTATGTTATAACTTATGACTGATATTATTTATTAGGTATAACTGGTATTCAAATCCCCACTTCCGAGGAACGTATTCGTTCCAAACGGTTCAAGCCCGTAAGAGAGGAACCTCTCAAGAGGCTGTTCTTGCACAATCACTTTTTTTAGACAATAACAAACCGACATTGTTGTTTGCTGGAGAAGCCACACATCCATATTATTATTCTACAGTACATGGAGCTATTGAGACAGGTTTTCGAGAAGCAGATAGACTAATTGATTTATATAAATAAATTTATTATTACATATGAATAAATTAAATATGCCGTAATTTCAGAAAAAATGTAATGTAGAAATGATTACCATCAATACTACAATATTTAAATAAATATAAGCCATATTTCTCTAATTTATCTTGCTAGAATATATTTATCAAGTAATTTCTAAACGATGCTTTTGCACAACCACTTTTTTAGACAATAAGAAACCGACATTGTTGTTTGTTGGAGAAGCCACACATCCATATTATTATTCTACAGTACATGGAGCCATTGAGACAGGTTTTCGAGAAGCAGATAGACTATCTGATTTATATAAATAACTTTATTATTACATATGAATAACTTAAATATGATGTAGTTTAAGAAAAAATGTAATGTAGAAATGATTAGCACTAATACTTTTTGAAACTAGAGCAACTTTGCATCAAGTATGACATAATTCAGTTAGCACAGTTGGAATTTTTTTGAAAAAATCCAATTAGAAACATTTTTAAACAGAAAAAATACCCTTTGGCAGATTAGTGTATTACATCTTTACGGGTCTTTTTGGATTTTAATAAATTCGAATGAGCCAAAAAATTGTTATGTTAAGAAAACGTGAAAAATATCAAGGTTGTCCAAATTTATTCAAATTTGGTAGGTGCGTATAAAACTGAAAATGAAACAACTTTTTCATTTAACATTTTTCGAAATTTTGAAAAATAGCCTAACTTTTTGTAATTTCTTTGAAAATATGTCGAATTTGGCAGGTATAGCCGATCGATAAAAAAAATCGTCAACGTCATTTTGCATTATTTTCCAAGCAAAAACTGTTCATGAAATCTAAATTTGTGTAAACTAAATAATAAAAAAAATTCCCATATGATGCGGACTTTAACGGTGACACTGTATATTTAAATTGATATAGTTGGTATCTCAAATTTTGTGCCACATAATTTATATGCAAATCCCATTTTAAGTGCGAGTCTATAATAATACCTAAATACTTTATGTGATTTGTGGATTTAATTTCAATTAATTCATTGTGATTGCGTATTGATAGTTGATACTGTGGGAGCATATTCTTATTGCTAGTGAAGGGTACAAACATTGTTATCGTTAATGATCTGTGACTAAATGCATCTATAATTTTACTTAGTTCAGTTTCTACATTAAGTTTCAAATTAGACCACGAGTTGCTTTTATAGAAAATTACAGTATCATCTGCAAAGCTTATCATCTTACCATGACACTCCAAGTTAAGAATATCATTAATGTATAAAATAAAAAATATCGGTACAAGAACTGTTCCCTGAGGAACTCCATATTCAACCACTTTGCTTTGACTAAGTACTGAATTTACTTTAACGTACTGTTTTCTATTACTTAAGTAACTTTGTATGAGTTTATATGGGGTTCCTCTAAATCCAAGGTTCCACAAAACCTCTAGCAACTGTTTGTGACTCACAGTATCAAACGCTTTTGCGAGATCCAAAAATACACATAAAGCTGGACTATTTTCATCAATTGCTTGGTGAATTTCCGTTGTTAGTAAGGACACTGCGTCTTCTGTTGATAAGCCTTCTCTAAAACCAAATTGATTATTTGATAAAATATTGTATTTTTTAATATATTTACCAATTCTATTTTTAAGCAGTTTTTCCAAAATTTTTGTTAAATTAGTTACTAGGGAAATTGGTCGGTAGTTTGTAGGATCAGTGTCATCTCCGCTTTTAAAAATAGGTTCTACTATTGCTGTTTTAAATTTTGTGGGAAAGACACCAGTATGTATAATTTTATTAAACAAGTGAATTATAGGTTGAGCAATATCATCACATATAATTTTTAAAGTTTCGGATTTTGTTAGATCTATTCCCGGTGACTTATTGGGCTTTACATTTTTTATAGTTTGGACGACTTCATCTATTGTTATTGGGCAGAAAAAAAATGACTGTGATAATGACTTTGTAAGCGGCGGTGGTGTTGCTGGTTTATGGATTTTGTCTGCATAATTTTTACCTACACTTATGTAAAATTCGTTTAAAGTATTTGCTATATCTAAATTATCCTGAACAATCCCATTGTCTTTTCTTTTTATCTTCGAGATAAGTTTTTTTGTACGTGTTGTGTTAGTAATATCTTTAACTGTATTCCATAAGTTTTTACGTTTTTAGCACTATTTTTATGTTTATCAATTTTGTCACGATAATAATTTATTTTTGCATTTCTTAACAAATTACTCAAAATATTTCTATAGTTAACGAATTCTTCTTTGATATTCATATTTTGTTTATTTTTTATCATTTTTTTGTAGAGTTCATCCCGTTTATTAATTGATTTGACTAGTCCCTTACTAATCCATTCCTTCCTTTTCTGTTCATTCCTTTTTAGTTTAATTATTTTTGTATTTGTTTGTATTAATTTAGTTAACGATTCAACAAAAAAGTTCGTAGCTTCATCAGCATTATCTAAATGATACATATCAGTCCAGTTAAAATCCAATAAACTGGATTTTAATTTGGCATAGTTAATGTATGCAGCATGCTTCACGTTTAATTTTGGTAGGTTTTTATGAGTTTTCATGTTGATACTGATTCCCGTGGCATAGTGATCGGTCAGACTAATTTTCAGAATATATGGGGTTATATCACTTTCAATTAAATTTTCTGTACTCTTTAGAAATATATGGCCAATAAAGGAACCAGATGTTTCCCTAGTGGCTGTATTAATCATTGAGTGAAAACCGAATTCATTACAAGTATTTAAGTACTCTAATGTTTGCTCGCTATCTTCTAATACATTTATATTCATGTCACCAATAAGGATATACTATTCTGCATTTTCTTTTAAATTTTCTAAATCTGACCTAAAATTTACTAAAAAACTTTCAGTAATTGTTGAGGGTGGTCTGTATATACCAGAAACAATGAACACTTTATCTAGATATTTTAATTTTATTTGGGGGATCGAATGTTCGCCTGCATTTATAATCGAAGATGTGAAATTATGAGTATCTTTTATGTAAACTAGAACACCGTCATATTTATTAATATTACCCTCGTTGTAAACTACACTGTACCCGTTTAGTTTAACAAAATTTAAATCATGTATTGTAAATGTCTCTGTTAAAACTATAAAATCAAATTGTTGATCTAGTTGACTAATGTAGATTTTTAATTGATCTAAGTTCTTATATATTATGCTCCTTATATTGAGGTGAAATATGTGAAAATGCAAAGTCTTGTATCTATTAGCTACATAAGTTATTATAAGTTATTTAGATTTATAATATTACCAATCTCTGTAGTTTCAAGCGGATTATAACTGCAATCTCTTATATATTGATCCATCTACACCTAGAAAAACAAAAAAATTAATATTTGTACACACAATGAAATAAAATAATTCTTAAAATAAATAAATGTTAAGTTAAACAATGTTTTACAACTTTATACTCAATACTTAATTTATTCAATTTAATTTGTGCGGTTCCCTCCCTTTATTTTTATGCTTTTTCCATGTCCGTATCTGATTTAATATTAAATTTCTTCCCATTTTTGTTTGTGAATATTTTCCGGTCCACAGTCCACACATTCCGAATTCCGTATTTCTCCATGGCACATTTTAAGAGCTGTAATCGTTGTTTTGTTAAATCTTCGGTTACTACGATTTTTGTACCCTTTAGCTTATTTTTATTTTTGAAAATTTCGTTACGATAGCGGTAGCTACAAAATTTTACTATTATCGGTCGGGGTCGTCGATTAGCTGCAGAACCTTGTGGACCCACACGATGGCATCGGTCAATAACGTTCCAAATTTAACTGCACACCTATATTTCTATCGAATATCTCCAGCACAGTTTTATCAATGTCCTCGTCCTTGCCTTCTTGCACGCCGAATACTAGAATGTTGTTACGCCTCGTGTACTGCTCTAAATCATCGATTTTACTATAAAATTCTTCATTTTCCTTCTGTAAATTCACTACTGTCGCTTCCATTGCGTCACACTTGGCTATTAGTTTTTCCATGCTTTCAAACCTCTCTTCCAATTTCTTGGCTACTGCGTCTGCTATTTTACTTAGTAATGCGTCCAATCCAGGACCATTTTTAAAAAAATCTTCAATCACACCTTTAGCACACGTTTTAATGTCTACCTGCTGACTTTGGGTGAAAACCATTTTTAATTTAGCATTTTCAGGACAGTATATAAATCTACGGGCACAGCACTGTTTGCACGTCTACTCGTGTCGACAATGCATATTATACTGATGGCATCAACATCCACAGAGGTCTTGGAAAACCTGCTGGCTCTGCCCGTTTCTCACCTGATAGTAAAGTCGAGAGCATCAAGTGGGCCGTCCAGGTTTAAATTAAACTCTCCTGAGGTTAAAAATCGGGAAGGGCATCTTGTCTTAATAAATGAAATCGATAAACAATCTACACTTAGTACGGTGCAAGATATGATTAAAAAGTCGTATACTAGCAGAACCTTTGGAATTATAATTCCTACTAGGGAGCACTGGCTACTAAAGCAAAAACCGGTGGAGTTTAACGGCTTGGTATTTTATACGGATGGCCACAAAACTTCACGAGGAACTGAGGCTGGAATATACGGACCGAGATGCAGAATATTTGTTAATCTCGGGATCCATGTTACAATATTTCAAGCAGAAATTTATGCCATATTAACCTGTATGAGGCCAGCCACCCCATCTCCTGAAACAACAAGGCCATAAAAGCCGACAGGTTTATAAAAGCCAAAAGAAGAAGAAGAACCTGTCCGCAGGAACTACTACAGAGGAACTACAGTAGCAAGAAAATCTTTACAGTGACTGATAGTCAGGCTACCCTGAGGGCGTTAAGAACCTGCGAGGTTAGTACTGGACTGTGTTCGCAGGGTCAAGGACCTTGGGACAAGCAATACAGTATGGGTACCTGAGTACTCGAAAATTACAGGAAACCAGGAAGTCAATCGTCTAGCTTCTCGAAAGCCCGTCTCTATAGCTCCATGTACAGTACTGAAATGAATCGGATTTGTTACTTCCCCCGCAAACAAAAGGGTTGGTTTACCATAGACAATTAATGGTTGTGATATTGAAACAGCGTCGGAGCAACTCTTCTTATGCGACTGGAAAGTTTTAAAAGAATATGTACCTCGGAAATGGGGATTCGTGTACCAGTTATATCTGAAGACAGTTTTAAAATTATATTAAAAGAAATTGTTTTTAATGCGTTTCTTTAAGCTATTTTTGTAAAGAAAAGCATAACAACCATAACAAAAGACTTACCTTAAAACTTCGTTAGGCCTAGTAATATTAAACTTATGTCCCAAAAATTTATTCAAAACGAACACTATTCCATTCACAATTGTATCATCTGAAAATAATTCAATTTCTGGTATGAATTCCCCCACAAGCCAAGCCATTAGTACATTAGGATTCTTTTCCATAGTTAAAAATGCCATTAAATCTTCTAACCAAGAGTGACCATCCTGTCGTAAAAGTTATTTATGTGAAATTTTGCTGTTTCTATACAAGGACTAAATTATACAGGGTGACACATTTAAAGTTGGCCACATTAACACAACAATATTTTATTCACAACATAAAAACTATCAACAAATTACTAACATATTCTGAAAGAGGACAGTTTTTTTAACAGGACAGGCTGAATTTCAGTCAGTGTGTCCACCTCTTGCCCGAACACATGCCTTCAGACGCTTCGGAAGATGATCGACGATTCCACGCAGCATTCCATCGTCTATTTCATCCCATGCTTTGTTTAGGGCGCGTTTCAGAGAATCTAACGTACTGTGGCTTGTAGCGCAGGCTTTTTGCTCCAAGATACTCTAAACAGAATAGTCCATTGGATTGAGATCCGGTGAGTACGGCGGCCATTCTTCTGGAGTAATGAAAGCTGGAAAATTTTCAGAAATCCACATTATGGTTTCTCGTGCTCTGTGTGATGGCGCTGAGTCTTGTTGGAACGTCCAATTCTGATTGTCATATGTAGCATGAGCCCATGAAAGTACCTGATCCTCAAGATGCTGCCTATAAACAACTTGATTGATTTTGACACCCCCTTGAATGAAAATTAGCGGAGTTTTGGCCGTTTTACTGATTCCGGCCCGCACCATGACCGAGAGAGATTTTTGAACACGGCCAATTATTCTATCTTCTCCGGGAGGTTCTGCTGCCCATATTCTGTCGATTTGGCGGTTGACGGATTGCTCGATCGTGAAAGTTTTCTCATCCGTAAACAGAATTCTGTTCAAAGTTTCGAGAGCGTGGGACTTCAATAATTTTTTACATCTCTCAAGCCGAACTGATTTTTTCTTGACGGTTAACTCCTGTCTTTCTTGCATCTTGTAAGGCTTTAGATTGAGCTTTTTTTTGATAATTCGTCGAACCGTTTCTCTGCCGATACCAATATCTTTTGCTACTTTTCTCATGGAACGCCTCGGATTTCGCCTTATTCTTTCACGCAGCAGTTGTTGTTTCTTGTCCATTTTTCCAATACAAATGTCAAATTAATCAGACGCAAAATAAAGTATTTTTTTCACTACTAGTATTAGAAGATATCATTATTGACCTTGTTTTCGAGCCAAGAAGATGAATTTCTCTCCTAGTGGTCAATAATTTTTCATTATTGACCACTGGTTAATAATGGAAACAATTGCTATGCACTCAGGTGCCTGTTATAAATATATTTTACACAAACGTCAATTTAAATTAGCTGCTCCCCTTGTTTTCAAGTAAGGCTATTTGATTTTTGTGGATATTTAGAAATGAACATATCCATCTGTCATTTTAGTTTTATATTGATGTAAAAATGATTAATTAAAAGGAATAAAGTTGCTAGTAGTGAAAAAAATAGTATATAAACCACGGTAGAGAAGACTTTTCTCAGCCTCACAACTTATTTCCCGACTGCTCGGCTGAGAAAAATGTCTTCTCTACCTTGGTATATAATATACTATTATAGAGCAGAAAATTCTGAATAAGGCAAAACAGATTAAATGACACAAGAATAAAAAGCAAATGAATGGGCGCATTCAGGGACGCTCAGCGGCTGATGCGCTGAGTTAGCAAAGTCCCTGAACAGACACGCTGTGAAAAAGCTTGCAGTAAGCCGCTGAGAAATTCGCTCAGCGTATAATTTGTTAGCTGACTTTGTCAGCGGTGTCAAAATAAGGAGCGGGAAACACACAAACTTAATAATGTGAATAAAAACATATTAATTAGGGTGAGCTAGTACACATAGTCCATAATTTGAAGATCATTAGCCATAATTTCTTTAATTTTTGATTAATTACATAATAGTGAAAGTAACACCTAACCTTACAAAACAAATAACAAACTGTCAAAGCAGCTTACTATCAGACGTTTCATTCAGGGAAATACCGTTTGCTGTCATTTAGCATAAGCTGACTAAATTACCGCTTAGCTAAGCAGCTGAGCGTCCCTGAATGCGCCCAATGGTACCTTTTCAAAAGTGGCCAACTTTCAAACTGTCACCGTGTATTACGAATCTGATGTTGCGAGCACCAGTTAGTGTGATGTTCCGGACTGCTGATCGCCTTATTGACGATATATATTTTTAAACATTATACGTGTATATGTTCACATTGCGATGTGCTGGACTGCTGATCGTATTATTGATGTTATTAATTTTCTTTTAAACATTATATATGTACAAATTATTCTTTATTTTATATGATTTTTCTCTTTTAGTTACTAAG
The DNA here is from genome assembly GCA_963082815.1 of Melanotus villosus. Taxonomy (NCBI): domain Eukaryota; kingdom Metazoa; phylum Arthropoda; class Insecta; order Coleoptera; family Elateridae; genus Melanotus; species Melanotus villosus. Next base: position 34,062,488 of record OY720426.1, on the reverse strand, counting down.
CATACATTTATTTTGTAATCTTTTGTGTTATCCTATAATTGGGTAAACTTACCTGTTGGATAATAAAATAAATAAATAAATAAATAAATAAATAAATAAATAAATAAAATAAATAAATAAAATGTTTCCCTAGGTCTTCCGTTCGGACTTCATTCTTCTGCTTTTGCCTTAGAGCTGGCATTGGTAATCTATTATTTATCATACGTATTGAATCTCCGTACCACGACATTTGTTTCTACTTACTATGTTCTTGTAATCAGCGGTTCTTATTGTAGTTCTTCTCTCTGTGTTATATTTCTTATACGATTTGATCTGGTTTTTCTTGTAACTTAATCTCAGCTGCCGCAATTTTCGATTTGTACTTATTATTCGTTGTCTACGATTCTGATCCATAAGTTAAGGTTGGGATATATTGTAATAAGGCAAAATGTGCAATCTATTAATATAAAGAGCTAAACAGATTGTTCTTCTCGTCCTTCTTCGATTTCTTTTCTTAGCTTTGTTTCAAGGATTCTAACGGGTCTTTCATTAAGAGTGATAGGATTTTTTTAAAATAAAACAACAATGGTTTGACATTTCAATTTAGTTTTTACTTTATTTTGAAGCTTAGACAATGTAGTTATGTTCGGAACAAGATATCGTTCAAATGTCCACCACGGCTTTGTTTACACTGGCGCACCTCATCGCTCCAATTTTTGATCACTCTGTCCAACATTTGCGGCTGTATGCCGGCGATAGCTTGACGAATGTTGGCTTCCAAATGATCCAAAGTCTGTGGATTGTCGGTATAAACTTGTGCTTCGACGTAGCCCCGTAGCAGTTTGTGCCAACTAGCACTTTTGCATTCAGAACTCTGAGATCTGGTGCAGAGAAAATTTTTGGTGCAACCTTTAATCCATCGATAATAATAAGTCATGCAGCCCACAGTATATAAAATTCTTTCAAAAATGTGTTTGGTCCGACCCGACCGTCACAACTAAAATGTTTTGGGCTCATATGAAAAGAAACGTAAGAAAAAAAGCTGATCAACTTGTGCGCCCCAAATAAAATATACCTTAAACGTTAGGAGATAGTCTTCAATTAAGTAAAAATGAAGAAATATGCGATAGGGCTTCCATCATGTTTCTTTCAAAATGGGAGGAGCAAAAAGACTAGATTATTTTGAACGTGAATGGCTCCAGATGAATCGAAACTGGTATGAAGGAGTTGACAAAAAAACTCCAAGGACTAACAACGCCCTCGAGTCTTTTAACAAAGTTATCAAGGATGAAAATATTCTACGAGAAAGGCTTCCTCTATTTCGATTCTCAGTGATAGTAAAGGAGTACGTAACTACTTGGTCTCAAAATTAAAAGAAGGGCATTTAAAACCGGTTATTGATCTAGATTTGTGGACAAAATCTTACCAATGGGTTAAAGAATAAAAAATGATTGTTTCCAAGACATCACCGCCGGGTCATGTTTATATTATTACTTCAAAAGGGAGTACCGAGGTTAGTCAGGACCAGTTGGAAAAGTGTACGAGCCTAGACTTCCACAGTTATGAAGAATATAAGACTGTTATGTTTAGTGTCTGGACAACAACAATTACCGAAGATCAAGATGATTGGATCAATGGTGAATGTGATTGTCCGGCCTATTTTAAGTAAAATGCTGATATGTAAACACATCGTGGGACCACCCCCTGAGGCAAAAACAATTCCAATTGGAATGAAAAGACGTCGTGGGCGACCAGCTAAATCTAAAATGGCCCTTTCTCAATTAATTTGTGAATTCTATAGTTATTTCATTATTAGTTATGTATTACGTTGTATTATGTCACTTGTTAGTTCCTATTTGAGTAGATACTTTATGTTCCAAGTACTTTCTTGCTAATCTAAGTTCTGCTTCACTAGCAAATGTATTAAGTTTTATTTTAAGTTTTGATTTTTGTTGAACATTCTTGTGTTCAGCATAATGAAAACTTTGACATGTTTTTATGTACCTTCCTATATTGTCAGAATTTATTATGTTAATATATATTTTTCCCAGGAATTTTCTTATGTTTGTTGGAGATTAATTTTTTTAGAGAGCATTGTGATATTTTTATCAAACTTTGCTTATTTTACTGGTTATGCCAATTTTATATCGAGCATTCAGTATATTTATCGAACGTTTATTATTTCTCAAGAGAACAGTTTTTATTATTTCACGATACGTTTGAATTTTGTACTGAGAGTTTAATATATTTATCGAGCTTGCATTATTTTTATCGAATATTTATTATGTTATCAAGCATTAGAATTTTATATCGAGCATTCATTATATTTATCGCACATTTATTATTTTTATTCAATTTTGCCGTATAAACTGACGTTTATTTGTATCTGGCCTGCCCATAAACGTTGATGTTTTATAAACAATCGTTTTAAATTTTGTCAAATCGCTTTAAAAATGTCAAATAAATGTCAAAATTGAATAAACAGTAATATGTTGTATTACACTTGCGGATTAATAGTAGATTATTCTACGAGTAAACAAAAGTGGCAGTTTTCTAGCGAGTGGAAAATGTTTGATTCACGAGCGTTAGCGAGTGAATTACAATTTCCACAAGCTAGAAAACTACTTTTCTGACGCGTTGAATACGCTATTTTTTTGTGTAAGTACTAAAAGTACGAATGAAACTAATTTTCTAGACAAATTTATCAAGGTTATGTTTGTACGGAAACATAGCAACTACAACACGTACATAGTAACAAGTAAACAAACAGACTGTGTTGCTAAGAAATGAAGTGGTTGCTAATGAGTAAAGGTTGCTAACGAGTAAAATGCCGGCCCTTCCAAACTATTAGTGACAGAAGTATTTTACTAGTTATGCCAATTTTATATCGAGCATTCAGTATATTTATCGAACGTTTATTATTTCTCAAGAGAACATTTATTATTTCACGATACGTTTGAATTTTGTACTGAGCGTTCAATATTGTAACAAACTATGCAATGACATCATCGCTGCGTCAGCTTTAACCGAACCGACGAGTAAATTCGAGAATAATCCAAACACCTCCGGAATCAAAGGTCGCCGCAGGTATAAGAGCCCGACCGACAAAAACACAGCAGTCTTGATAATAGCGCGACGCGTGAATTGTGAATACGTATAAATAAATAGTTAGTTTAGTTTTACGTTAGTTTTAATTGTTGTTATTTATAATTATTTCGTACTTTTAAGTTTGTTTAATAAATTAATTTACACCACGAACCGAGTTTATTTAAAATAAACGTCGTAAAAACGTTATATTGGCGTCAGGTGTCGGGTTCGGTGTTGAATTAAAAATAAAAAAATAAATAAAAAGACAGTTGAACTGCTTAAAAATTAAGTGCTTTAAAACAAGTAAAATGGCGACAAAATTACTTCACGAGTTAAAAGTGGCCGACTTGAGAAGAGAATTGGAAGAAAGGGATTTGGATACGGCAGGAACGAAAAAGGAATTGCAAGTTCGCCTCAAAAAAGCATTGTTAGAAGAGGGCCAAGATCCAGAAAGCTTTAGTTTCGAGATGCCAGGCAGCGGAATTGATTTTAAAGTACTGCTAAACAAAATCGACGAAAATTCGAAATCCTTAGAAGAAAAAGTACTTAAAAACTGTAAATTCCTAGAAGACAAAATTCTGGAAAATTGTGGAACGTGGAAACAAGAATTATTAGAAAAAGTTCTGGAAAATTGTAGTAAGCTAAAACAGGAAATGTTAGAAAATTCCAGAACGTTACAGAATAAAATTGTAAAAATGGTGGAAGATAGAATGGCTCGAATGGAACTAGCAACGTTTGATGGAAAGACACCATGGTCCACCTATCACAAACAATTTGAAGCGGCTGCCCGTGCCAATGGTTGGACTGACCAAGAAAAGGCTGTGTTATTAATCGTTGCTTTGCGCGGAGACGCCTTGAACGTTCTTCAAGCGATTCCAACAAGCCAACAGAATGACTACCGATTGTTAGTCTCCCGATTGGAAATGAGACATGGGAACGCACATCTTCAACAGGTATACCACGCACAAGTGAAGAATCGTATTCAGAAGAGTGGAGAGAATCTTCAAGAGTACGAAGCCGACATCGCACGATTGGTTCGACTAGCCTACCCTACGGCTCCCGACTCCTTCTTAGAACAGATAGCAGTACAAACGTTCGTAGATGGTTTAAGGGATCGAGAAACGCAACAGTCATTGAGGTTAGCACGGCCAAGAACAGTACATGATGCACTCGCTCACGCTTTAGAATTTGAAGCGGCGAAACAAGCATCACGAGGACACGGGCATGTCCGCATGATGGCCGACGAACCTGAAGGCTCCCAAGATCGATTAGAAGAGTTGATACTGACGACTATTCGAAAAAAAGGAGTCGAAAGAAGAATGTAGACGAAAAACTAAAAGATGTTGACAGAAGGGGGCGAAAGTTGATCTCGAAAGGAAATGCTCCGAGGACCACCATCCACGCCGTATCGTCAAAGAACCGAAATGCCAGTCTGTTTGTTGATGGGAACATTGCCGGCCAAACTGTTCCGCTACTCATTGATACTGGGGCAACAAAATCCATCATACGCCCAGATCTTTTGCAAGAATCCGTGAAGCTGTCACCCACGAATACCCAGCTTCGGACTGCGACAGGTGATGTGATAACGACGCATGGTATAGCGAAGATGACCATCGGTATTGGAAGCGAGAAGCTTGTACATGAAGTATTAGTGGCTGACATCACTGACGAATTCATCCTGGGAATGGACCTTTTAACTTTGTAATTAATGTTAATATAAGTAATAAAATTTGTTATTAGATAATCTTAAAAAATTCATCACTTGAGTACTAAAATAAGTGGAATAATCTCATTAATTGAATCCAAGTACTCAAATCCGAGTTATCTTCTTGAGACTCGCCTAAATTCGAATTTGTTATTAATTTACTTACACCAAACGCTAATTTATCTAACTGTTTGGTATTATCGAACAAAACAGTATTAAATTTAAAAGCATTGATTTCAGTTAATACAGGTAAAGATATCGGTTGTCTCGCACGTTGTACGCCTTAGAAAACCGCCTTCCCTACACCACCACTGTGTTTCGGCCACCCGCCGAGAATCCGACTCTTCCCATTCTAAAAAATAATTAAGATTTTCAACCAAGCTCCGCGTTGTGTAGCACATTACCCTATCAAAACGTTTTCTAAATAATAAATAACATATTCTTATTTTAAGGTAGGAATAAAACCATAAAGCGAATATTCTAGTAACGATGAAGAAAAACTGGAATTAACGTATGAAAGTACGAACGCCATTATGAAAAGGATTTTATCATCGGAAGGATGTTTTACGTGGTTTGGGCCATCCGTTAAAAGTGCTTATAAAGAATGTGAAGAAAATCCTATATTAAATTGGAAAGGACGAGGTTATAGAATAATTCTGGACGTTTTAATGAAGAAGTACCCGAACTCTAATAATGAACTCCCTGTTACCGATAAAATAATGTTTATTGTTGGTATTGTTGGTTGGGATAACAAAGGAAATCCTCAAGGAGTAACAGTTCGGTATTCAGATAATTCGGAATACAATGCTGATCATGTTATTCTCACGATTTCCTTAGGCGTATTAAAGGATCGTTACAAGACTTTGTTTCAACCTGCATTAGCAATAGATCAAATTAATGCCATTGAAAGTTTGTGAATAGAAGCGGTTATTAAAATATTTCTCCATTTCATAGAGAGATGGTGGCCAGCTGACTTTAATGATTTTACTTTCCATTGGAATGAGAAAGATATTGAAACGTCTGCTCAAGAATTTCCTGAAGGGCCACTTGAGGTTAGTTTCTTCATGCTACAGCTCACTCATGTTTAAAAGGAATTGCACCACACTTCGCAGTTATGTTAATACTGCATGCCATTCAATGGAAACAGACGATGCTGTTACTGTTCATTCTCTATCCCTTTGTTTCCCATGTTCTTCTTGTTTCCTGTACTCATCTTGCCAGCACTATCCTCGTACTTATTCTCTCCGGTGGCCTCCATACGTGCCCTTCATACTTCATTGCTAGAAAATGCATTATTATTAGTTTTTTTCTTTTGATTCTACTGTCTGCAGTATGCATTAGCCTCTACTCCTATTTTACACAGGTGGTTTCTCAGTGTTAAATAACCTGTCAAAATTCCTTTTATTATTCTAATGTATTGCCTAGAAGCTTTTCTAAGAATAAGGGAGTTGCTTAAATCCGACCCTTTAATCGTTTCTTTTCTTTGTGTGCAGCCATCTCCTGTATATCTCCATTCCTTTCTTACGTCCGCTGTCACTTTTTCCTTTAGTGCGATATTGATGACTTGGCGGAGGCCCCCAACCGCTGATTCCGGACTTGTGCATGTGGAGTTTGCATCTACTTTGGCCAACTCATCGGCCTTTTCGTTGCCCTCCACTTCACTGTGTCCCGGTATCCGTCCCAGCCGTAGCCTCCTTCTTTGTCCAAGATCACACAATGCTTGTTTACATTTTTTTTTACTAACGCTGAGTTTACGTTACATGCTGAACCTTCTCAACATAAATTCAAGATCTAAAGAATCTTGGGGCATAAGCACTTGATCGTGCGCACAATTAAGTGTAAAGGGATAGTTTTCATTAATCTGAATACCCATTCCTGTGCAGTTTCTCTTCCATTTCCGCCATACTATTTCTAAGTAGAGGTTAAATAACACTGGTGATAAACTTTGCCCTTAACAGAGTCCCTGTGTTACTGATATGGCTCGCGACAATTGCTTTCCTTTTCTAACATAGGATATTAATATTGCTATAGAGTTCTTTTATGATTGCTAGAGCAAATTGGTATTCATGTTCAATTGAGTAAGAGCTTCCCAAGGCTTACTTTGTGGTACCGAACCGAATGCTTTTCGAGGTTGATGGAAGGCAAGATGGCTTTCCTCTCCCTTTGAAATCTTTTTTTCTAGTATTTGCTGTAGTGTAAAGAGTCCATCTGATCTTCTTATATTGCGCCCAACATCTGCTCTTATTTTTTCTAGAAGTATTTTTCCAAACAACATTTTAACACTGCTAGTAACATTAAACCCTCTGTAGCACCTAGGACCCTTTCTCTTTCCCGTTTAAAAAACCGAAGTTATATATGCCTTTCTCTATTTTTCAGAGATCTATACTGATGTATTGGACAATCGGCTTACGATTACTTTCTCCCCATACTTTAATAGTTCTATAGCTACGTGTGACCTTACATTGTTCATATTCAAAACATGTTTTTCAGTTTCCTCTTCCGTTATTAGTAGGTTATCGTCATCTTCTTCTATTCTATGTTCTACTCTATCCGTGTATTTGCTGCTGGTTTTCGTTAATAATTTTCCGTAATATTTTCATCATTATTCACTTATACAATGTGATTTTTTAAAAACTCAATTGCAGCAGGTCGTATTCTGTCTTAATAACCTTAGAACTGTCTTTATTAAGTCAGAATACGGCCTGCTGCAATTGAGTTTTTAAAAAATCACGTTGTACTTATTAACCAATAATCTTGATGTGTAAATATTATTCGTCTTCGTTCTTTTTATCGTTTTTCAAACTTCTGTATACCGTGAACCTCCTGTTATGTTTTCAATTTGATTATATTTGTGTTCCCAGTATTGGTTCTTTATTTAATTCTTCTTCTTACTTTTTTATTTTTTTGTTTATATGTGTTCTTCTTTTTTTTTCGCGAGTTGCATGGTTAACCATGTGTTATATAGTTTCTTTTTCACTGTTGTTAGTATTTATATCTAAAGGCTTTTGTTTTTTCCTCTTTTTGTCTGTAATTCCAAGTGCTTGATAAGCAGCATTGTGTTGTGAGACTTTGATCCCCTCGTCTTTAAAAAAGGATATGATACAGAAAGAAGAAGAATATATTCCAAGTAACTAGTCCCACAGTGGACGTTTCCTTGCTAATCGTCGTCGTAAGTTATTGTCCGTCCGTGTCCGAAGCTTGTTGACGTTACTTTAGCGGTTTCAGCCCTTTTAGAAGTGAAGGATTGCTGACGCCTACGCCTCAACCTCCAACCTAAAGGACCAGTTTCTGTACTTAGGGATCGCTCCCTTAGACGAAAGGATTTGGATTTTCGGAGCCAGATACTCGTCCTTTGCCCTTTCTCGTTGGCTTACGACTACAGTCAGGTGTCCCTACGTGAAAGTAAGGATAGGATTTGTTGGCAGAGGTGCTAATAAAAACGCAGAGGTTTCTCGACATTTATAAGGGCGGTTATTCGATATTTTAACCCCCATCGAGGCTATACCAACCTTTTATTTGAGAATCTAAGTTTTAATTTGTTTTAGAATGGAAAATCATGGATTACAAGCAAGTTGGGATTTTATGAGGCCCAAAATAACCCCAACGTATTAATTTTCTGGTTCATTAATTGAAACAATTCCTGATGAGACAATCATTGGCGGAGCTATGTTTAATCTTAAGAAATTTATCGGGTATAAGTTTGATAACATTACCAGACCAGATTTAGTCATGCGGTTCGTATCTAATTTTCTTGTAAATTGTATGTTATGATCGACATCCACCTATGTTTTTAGGTATAACTGGTATTCAAATCCTCACTTCAGAGGAACGTATTCGTTTCAAACGGTACAAGCCCGTAAGAGAGGAACTTCCCAAGAAATTGTCCTTTCACAACCACTTACTTCAAACAATGGCAAACTGACATTATTATTTGCTGGAGAAGTTACCCATCCATATTATTATTCTACAGTACATGGAGCTATCGAGACAGGTTTCCGAGAAACAGATAGATTAATTGAATTATACAGTGAGCACGTAAAGGTTGGAACAAATTCGATAAAATCTTTATTGGGCAAGTAAGAAAATAATGCTCGGACACGTCGATTTTATTTTTTTGATGCGCATTTTTTGGTATGCGTATATTTTTTTATTACGCCACCCCTCTTCGAGTTATGACGTCATCATCTGTTTTTTTTAAATGGCAACACCCTCTTTTGATAGTACCATTTAAAAGAGCACATTTTTTTGCTTATGGACGCCAAAGTTTACGGTATGTTACATAACAATATTTTTGAGAAATTAGTACCACAATTGTTGCACAATTTGTTATTGGCGGCGCATTAAATGCTGAAAAATATTTGAATTTGCTACAAAAACAGATAATTCCTGCACTTATAGCAACTATATCCAAATAATCAAAATCCCCAAATGCCGGATGAACCAATATGGTACCAACAAGAAGGCGCGCCTCTATATTATTCACGGATTGGGCGTCATTATCTAAACACCGTTTTCGCCAATAGATGGATATTGTCAAGAGGTGAATGACATGCAATTTGAACATTCAATTTATTGGGTTTTAGTTGTATTTATTATTTATTCTATTGTTATTTCATTACATTGTTATGAATTCTAAAACTTTTTTATACCACAAAATTTGGCGTCTATACCCATAAAAATGTGGTCTTTCAAATGGCATTATCAAAAGAGGGTGCTGCCATTTAAAAAAACTGATGATGACGTCATAACTCGAGCCGGGATGACGTAATAAAAAATATACGTATACAAAAAAATGCGCATCAAAAAAATAAAATCGACGTGTCCGAGCATTATTCTCTTACTTGCCCAATAAAGATTTTATCGAATTTGTTCCAACCTTTACGTGCTCACTGTATAAATAAAAGTATTATTATAATCCAGTAGCAGGGTACAAAAAAGAGACATATGCTTGCAAAAGATCCCATAGTTTTTATTTTTGGATATGTTGTACATTTGGGGGTCCTAATGAAGCATCCAAGTTTGTGACCTTGGATGACCTCCGGGACAGCCGCCATATTGGGCGAATAGTGCAAAATGTCAGTTTTTTCGAAATATCTCGTCACGGGTGGGCCCTAGCGTAAAAATACTTCTAATCATTTTTGAATTTGACAAAATTCCCCACTACTTTTGTCTGAAACATTTTTTCGTACGACAAATAGATAGCGAGCTGTAGCGCTGTAAAATATAAAAAAATATTAAACATTCACACAACGCTCCTTTCAGCGCATTTGTTTTCATTATTTCGTCTGAATTAGACAGCATGATAGTCTTTTAATATTTATTGACGTGTTGTTCGCTCGCTCGCTATCTATTTGTCGTACGAAAAAATGTTTCAGACAAAAGTAGTGGGGAATTTTGTCAAATTCAAAAATGATTAGACGTATTTTTACCCTAGGGCCCATCCGTGACGAGATATTTCGAAAAAACTGAAATATTGCACCATTCGTCCAATATGGCGGCTGTCCCGGAGGTCATCCAAGGTCACAAACTTGGATGCTGCATTAGGACCCCCAAATGTACAACATATCCAAAAATAAAAACTATGCGACCTTTTGCAACCTTAAACTACCCTGCTACTGGACTATTATGAGTAAATTAGATGTACCTACTGTAATAAAAAAATGTAGTGATACAATGAATTGTACCAATAAATATTTAAATAAATGGAAATCATATTTCTCTAATTATTTATCTTGCTAACACTTTTCTTTTTGTATTTATTACTAGAATAATTTCAGAACGAGCTTCTTGCTATCGGTTTTAATGATAAACTCCGAGGGAAGAATCGATGGAAGAATTCACAGTGTTAAATTTGGTGATGTTATGGTGGATTTGGAAGATAATGGTATAATAATTAAAAATAAAAGAAATCGTCGACTTACAGCACCTGAAATTTCTGCAGCTATTAATAAACACTGTGCTGATGAAGTTAGTATTGCTACTGTTAAGAGATGTCTTAAAGAAAGAGGCTTGTTTGGAAGAATTGCCCTTAAGAAGTCACTCTTTGTTTTGCTTATATATATTGAATGAAATAATACACAGATACACACAGTTAGTTTAATGATTCATTTTCTATTTAGCAACTATTACATGTCAAACTCATGATAGGAAGTGTCTCCCGTCCCTACTAAGTTACTATTATTACACCTTCTTTCTCAAGTTCATACAGCGCCACCAAGCAAACAAATCCATCGGAAAATATGCCAACTAATTTTAAAAATTCGTGGCGGTAAAAGTTTAAGCCAATACCTACAACTCCTGCCGGCGTTGTACCTTCCGTGTCAAAAGTGAAAGTAGCTAACAAATTGACAGGTTATCGCGTGTTTGTGTTTCTTAATTTTCTCTGCTTTCGTTCCTCTTTATAAAAAAAATCAGTCTTTTTTAAGACTATTTTTGTTCGACTTATTCCTAATAAGGTAGGCATATATTTTAAAGATAATTTAAAGTATTTTTAAAATGAAACTTTCGCATAACCTCAAAATATATTTTTTACCTATTAGGTATTTGCTATTTATGTATTTATTTATAGAATCCATTTCTTCTAACCGCTTTTATCGCTATGGCAAGTAAAGGGAAAAAAACTGTTCATTCCGAAGCCAGAAATATAGATATTTATCTAAAACAAAAATAAAGTTTCCTTATTTATTTCCTTCTCAAATCTAATTCTGGTACTTGTCTACTAAATTTTCTTTTAACAGTTTTAACAAATTTATATAAGAACGTAGGTACATAAACTTGCAAATACACAATGTTACACGTTTAAATTTACCGCCAAAGTACTATTGACACTGAGTGTACCTCTAAAATACAGCGACACCACACCACGCCAACCAGACAGACTTGTTTGCTTGGTGGCGCTGTATTTAATATATTTAACACACTTATTTTAAATTCAGAACATTGAACAATACTTAAAACCTTAATAAATAATTCTCAAATTTTGTTGGCATTCTCCTTGTTCTGTGACTCTGTCTTCTTTCGACCTCTTCGTTAGGCACCTCTTCATTTTTCTTAGGAGTAACCCCTTTCGAGTTGTCGCTGTCGGCTTCATTTGGTTTTTTACGCTCTTCATTTATTTCTTCTGGTTCTTGGGTATTTCTTTCTTCAAGTTCAGCATGTTTTCGTAAGTCTCTTCTGTTTCTCCGAATATCTTGACCAGTTCCCGTTGTTATTATATAGGACCTTGGAGCTGGGTGAATTGCTTTCACTATTCCTGGTTCCCATTTGTTACCTCTATTAACAGTAATCTTGTCTCCTACGTATAGTTCTGGTAATATTCTTGCACCTCGGTCGTAGTACTTCTTCTGATATTCTTGCTGCTTTACTAACTCCTTCGGAACATTCTTTTGAAATTTAGGTTTCAAGTCATGTTTAGTCGTAGGTAATTTATCTCGTAATCTTCTACTCATAAGCATCTCTGCTGGTGATTTGCCAATTCCAGTAATTGGAGTATTTCTATAACTTAATAAAGCCTCGTTTAAACCAGCTTTACCATCTTCCATCTTCTTAAGTATTCCCTTGGTAATTTTTACTGCGCTTTCTGCCATGCCATTAGATTGTGCGTATGTTGGACTTGTAGTGATGATTTCAAAATCGTACTCTTTTGCGAATGATCTAAATTCTTTACTTCCAAACGGCATATTGTCTGCTATTACTTTTTCTGGTATCCCATGTGTAGCAAATACTGATTTTACTTCTTTGATAATGACCTCCGCTGTTTTTCTTCGTAATTCTTTTACTTCTATCCACTTTGAATAGTAGTCCTTTATAACAATAAACTGCTTATCTTTCCATTCACATACGTCCATACCAATCTTTTCCCAGGGTCGATCCGGAATTGTATGTGACAGTAGTGGCTCTTTTTGATTTTTAGTTGCAAATTTCATACAGTTGTTACAATTAGTCACCATTTCTTCTATCTGTTTAGATATTCCATACCAGTACATAATTGATCTTGCTCTTAATTTTGTTTTTTCTATGCCCTGGTGTCCTTCATGCAACAATTTAAGCATGTCTTTTCTCAACTGTTCTGGTACAATGACCTTATTATTTTTAAATAATAAGTCTTCTGATACTGAAATATCAGCTCTTACATTCCAATATGGGCTTGCAATGCGATCCACTTTATTTCTATTTTCCGGCCATCCATTTTGATGATACTTTAAAACTGCTTGTAAAACAGGGTCTTGTTTTGTTTTTTCTACAAAATCTTTTCTTCGTTCTGCTGTGATGGCTAGGTATTTGTTTACTATATGTACAGCTTTAACTATTTCTTGTTGATCTTTGTCTTCTATAGGATATTCTTTAAGAAAAGCTCTCGAAAGGGAATCTGCTGCATACATTTCTTTCCCAGGCACGTATGTGACCTTTACATTATATCTCATCACACGAAGCATTAATCTCTGTAACCTTGCAGCGATTTTACCTATTTCTTTGGTATTTACAATCGTTTGTAGTGGTTTATGATCAGATTGTATTAGCACCTCTTTGCCATAAACATATTGATGGAATTTTTCTAATGCGAATGCAATACTCAACAGCTCTTTTTCTATCTGAGCATAGTTACATTCTGAGGTTGTTAACGCTCTCGATGCATATGCATCTGGTTGTTTATTTTGAAGTAAACATGCACCCAGACCAGCCTTCGAAGCATCACATTGTATTATCACTTCGTCGTTGCAATCAAAAAATTTTAAAATTGGTGCCTCACACAATGCATTTTTTATATTATTCATAGCTTGTTCGTGTTTCTTATCCCAATGCCAACTGAGATCTTGTTTTAATAGTTCTCGTAAAGATGTGGTAAGTTCTGATTTATTACGGACAAATCTGCTTAGAAAATTCACCATCCCTAAAAACTTCATCAGTTCTGGTTTAGATTTTGGGTTTTCCATCTTTACTATTACTTTGATTCTTTCTTTATTTGGTTTTAATCCATCCTTACCAAATACATGTCCCAAATAATTTACTTCTTGTACTCTAAACTTAAATTTATTTGGATTAAATTTTAAATTGTTTGTTCTCGCCTTTGTTAATACATTTAATAAAACTTTATCGTGTTCATTCTCTGTTTCACCTGCAATAATTATGTCATCGCACATTATCTGCACTCCCTCGATATCTCCAAATATCTCTTGTCCCTTTTTCTGAAATACTTCCGGAGCAGATTTTATGCCAAATGGTAATCGCAGGAATTTGTATCTTCCGAAAGGTGTGTTGAATGTACACAATTCTGAGCTCTGTTCATCCAATCTTATTTGCCAAAACCCATCTTTCATATCTAATACAGAAAATACAGTCTTTTTATTCATCTTACCAGCAATTTCTTCTGCTGTTGGTGTATAATGATGCTCTCGTTTAATATATTTGTTCAAATCTTTTGGATCCAAGCATAACCGTAGTTTTCCATTTTGTTTTTCCACTATAACTAAGCTGTTGACCCACTCAGTAGGTTTGTCTACTTTCGCTATGACTCCCATTTCTGTTAATTGACTCAGAGTCTCTTTTAGTTTTTCTGACAATTGAAACGGAATTTTTCTTGGTGGATGAACAACGGCTATTGCTTTTGAATCCAAGCTGATGTGATGTTCTCCCTGCAACTCTCCCAGGCCATGAAAAACATCTCTAAATTCTTTTAAAATGCTTTCTCTGGAACTTTTTGTTAAATTATTCACTCTTTTAATGAGTTCCAATTTTTCGCATGCATTTACTCCTAATAAAGCTTGTGAATCAACATTTACTACTACAAAATCTAATACTGTTTCAGTAATTTTGCTCTTAACATTAAGACTAACCTGACCTTTTGGCTTCACTCTGTGATTACCATAGGTCACTAATACTGTAGATGTTGGTCGTAGTTGAAATTCATTGAAGAGTTTCTCATGAATTCTCAGCGGTAGAATGTTTACTTCAGCTCCTGTATCTAGTTTAAATCGAACCTTCTTGTCCTCTACCTGCACGACCTCCAACCAAGCTTTTGTTGCTCCTTCCACACAGGTTTCTTCTATTTTAGTTTCATTCTTAGCAGTAATGCATGATATAACTATGTCGCTATCTGTTTCGCTTATGTTCTCATTTTCTTCTATGTTCTGTATTTTCTTTCTTTTACATTTTGCGGCGTAGTGATTGTATCCTTTACATTTATAACAGGTCTTTCCGAAAGCAGGGCAGTGTCCATATTTATGGATGGTACCACATTTGCCACACTCTTTTTCTTGCTTATTTTTTATTTGTGTTTGTCTAGGTGGAACCTCTGTGTTCTTGTCACTTCTTTTTATGTGTTTGTTTTTAACTGAGTCTACACTTGAATCATTTTGTTCTGTTTTGTCTTGTAATTCTATAATCTGTTTGCGAGTATTTTCTGCTGCTCTACAGGTAATAACTGCTTTTTCTAACGTCAAGGTTGACTCCGTTAATAATTTTTCTTTTACCCTCTTATCTCTGATACCTGCTACGATTCTATCTCTGATCAATCTATCTTTCAGCCTATCGAATCCACAGGTGCTCGCTCTTTTCTTTAAATCTGTATAAAATGCTTCAAAAGTTTCACCTTCAAGTTGTACTCTTGTGAAAAATTTGTAACTTTCAAAAACTTCGTTTTTCCTAGGCAAACAATACTCTTCCATTTTATTTATAACATCGTCTAAGTTGTCGTTACTTTCGTCTTCTGCATACACTAAGTTATTGTATATATCTAGCCATTCCTCACCTAACATAGTTAATAACAGTGCTATTTTTCTTTTATCTGGCTTTTCCTGACGCCCAGAAGCTTCCACATATAATAGATATTGTTGTTTCCATTTAACCCAATGTTCTGCAAGATTCTCATTAATCTCTAAAGGATTCGGGCACCTTAATCCAACATCATTGGCCATTTTCCTATCTTCCCTACAATATAAAACTATATTATGTGTTTTAATTGTAATTTTTTTTTTCACTCAGATTTTCCTGCTCTTGGAAAGTTATAGGTTATATTTCTTGGTTCCCGCTTCACACAGAAATTTTTTTTGCGGTTTCAGCTCTTTTCTTTATTTCAGGACTTCTATCAGTTCTTCCTTATTCTGACACCATGTTTTGTTTATATACAGGGTTACTGGTAATTCGATACATTCCTTTGAAGATGTGATGGGACAGGAGCTAAGAAACAAATTAAACCTAACATACATTATGCAAAAATAAAAAAATAATTTCTGAGAAAAACGAATAGGTAATTTTAGTAGCTGATTTTTAAAAATTATTTTTAATAAGTTTTTAGTTAAAATTTTCACATGATCGAAATGTTTCCGGATATTTTCCATTCGAAACGGATGACCATAGAGTGGGACAAGTAACCCAGTCAAAAAGTTCAGAAAATGTCAAGTAGATTTTTTAAAATTTAACTTTAAAGACATGAAGATCTACTTTTTTGAGAAAAACACAAAAATTGAAATATCTCAAAAACTATTGAGTTTTGCATAATGTATGTTAGGGTTAAATTTGTTTCTTAGCTCCTGTCCCATCACATCTCCAAAGGAATGTATCGAATTACCAGTAACCCTGTATATTGAATGAAATAATACACAGATACACACAGTTAGTTTAATGATTCATTTTCTACCATGAGATCGAAAAAAAATGATTCTGAGCAGGCCTTGACTAGTACAACACGATTGGCTACACTGGTTCTAGAATGCCTATGAATTATAATGTGACAGTGACATTTCAAATGTAAGTCAGTTTTGCAATCTTGTTTCCAGAATTATTTAAGTTTATCGTTGTAATACTAGTGAAGGATCACATTTTGAACACCTACTCTAACATGTATTCATCTTAGTTTTCAGTTTGTTCCCTAAATAAATACTGTTTTGTGTTTTAATTTATTTGACATTTATTAACCTCTAACCTACTGCCACATTTTGAAATCAGTCTTGCCAATCGGGTTGTACTAGTCAAGGCCTGCTCAGAATCATGTTTTTTTCGATCTCATGGTATTTAGCAACTATTACATGTCAAACTCATGATAGGAAGTGTCTCCCGTCCCTACTAAGTTACTATTATTACACTCTTAACGCCTCAAAACAAAAGGAAAATACTATTGAGAGCAAAAGAACATGTGAATTGGACTATAAAACAATGGAATAAGGTACTATGGTCTGATGAATCAAAGTTTGAAGTATTTGGCTGTAAAAGACGAACATTTGTTCACCGAATGCAGGGAGAAATAACTTTGAAACAGTGTACAGTGCCAACTATAAAACACGGAGGACAGTCTATAATGGTGTGGAGTTGTTTTGGTAACAGAAAAGTAGCAGATCTTCATCGTGTTGAGGGAATATTGAAAAAAGAAGGTCATCTTAAGATTCTTGAGGATCATGCATTACCTTCTGGGCATCGTTTAATTGGAAATGGTTTCATGTATCAACAGGATAATGATCCGAAACATTAATCAAAGTTATGTAATAGTAATTTACATCATCCTATAACGTTATCATGGTAATAACTCCTTAGCAACGAGTTATGTTATGATACATTTAACAGCACTAGTGCTGTAAAGCTTATAACGTGCTGTTATGGCTGTTTTACGTTACTATTTATGAATTGTCATTGAACTGTCATTGAACTGTCACTGAAAATAATTTTTTATTTTTTGAAAAAAATTATTATAGGATGATGTAAACCGTGTTACGACACGCGTAACGTTATTTGCTGTTACATTACTCGATATTTAAAAGAACTCGCTCCTTCGTCGCTCGTTCTTTCAAACTTTTCTCTCGTAATGTAAAATGCTTCATAACGTTACTAGTATCGTAAATTACTATTACGTTACAAGTCCGGGAAGTGACTTATTAAAGTACGAGTTTAGATGTTTATGGACGAGGCGACGAAGGAGCCTAGTCAAGAATTTCTAAACGATTAATAACTCTGTTTCGAAGTTGCTCCATTTTACGTTCGCATTCCAAGTGCTGTCCCTTGCTCCGTTTTCTACATGTCTTTATAATCTTCCACTTATTCTTTTCCCGAATTTCTGCTTGAATTCTTCCTTTTCTAGTTCTTCGAACTTTGCTCTTTCATATTTCTCCCCATTCTTCTGCTTCAAAGGTATATTTGTGTATCATTTTATGGTTGTAAAACTACCATCAATTGGTTTTCTATACAGAAAAATATACATTGGTTCTCCTCTTCTATCTTACAAGGAAACAAAAACAATTGAAGATACTGAGATATATTGAAAGAACATACGAAATTAACTGCTTAAAACAGAAAGGTGTAAGAATAGCCCGAAAATGAAACACTGGTTAAAACTGATAATTGATACAACCGAGTAGGTACTGCTTAAAAATCGGTTAAAATAAGAAAAATTGATTAACGCTTAAACCCAACCAAAACTGATAATTGGTTTAAATCAGCTGTAAATTATTAAACTGGTTATCACTAAAAATATTAAAAATTGGTACAGCCCCAATGCCAATTTTGAAAAAATAGTCATAAACTCTATGTTATGTAAATCTGCCCCATATAATCCATGTATTTCGTATTCCAATTTTGTAGTCCTGTTAGTAAAATATTCTTAAATTTATCTTATTGATACATTTTTTTTAGTAGTTGATGTAATAATTTCAAAATATTCCGTTGCTATTGGTTTTAACGCAGTTCTAATTTTTTTTTTTTTAGGAATTAACCCGATCAACAATACATAATTATTGTTATACATGGTTGTGCTATAATGGTAGTAATTTAACATATCATTGTAAACTTAACTTAGAGACAAATTTAACGCCTAGTACGAGTTATTATGTGTAATTAGTCATTATTATGGTCATTTAACACATCTTACGGGAGTTTCCTTTTTAACCTTGTGTGAATGTTTAACTGACCAAGTTGATGATATGCAGCACTTGGGCAAATGTTGATGTTATCGAAGAATTTGGAGGTACTTTTTAAGACGAATTTTTCGATCGTTGTTATCGCTAGTTCGTTATGGATTTGTTCATTACTTATAAACCATGGGGCGTTTATAGCAATGCGGAGCACTTTATTTTGAAAAACTTGTATTTTTCTCATATTAGTAGCAGAGGTGGCACTCCATACCGGACAATCGTAGGTAATAAGCGATCTAAGTAGAGCTGTATATAAAAGTAGTGTGCAGTCAGTCCGAAGGGAAGTTTTCCTGCTCATTAAGGGGTAGAGGGTAGCAAGTCCTGCATGTCCTTTATTTAATTTTTTGTTGATATGTGCACTCCATGTCAATCTAGTGTCTAAGTGTAAACCAAGATACTTTGGTGTTTCTATCCAGCCAAGGTATTTCTGTGTCGTTGACTTTTATATTAGGGATGTCATCTTTTATACGTTTGAGTGTGAAGATTTTATTGTAACATTTCGAGGAGTTAATAGTTATTCCCCATCTTGCGTAATAATTTGTACTTTAGACCATCAACCCATACCTTATCAAAGGCTTTAGTAATATCCAGAAACGCTATGGCAGTATATTGTTTTAGCTCGAACCCCCTTTCAATAAATTCCGAAATCCGTTGTAGCTGGTGGGTGGTGGAGTGGTCCTTTCTAAAACCGAACTGAGTGGGTGGGATGATATCGTTAGTATCTAGCAATAAATTAAGTCTATGGCTAACCATTTTCTTAAAAAGCTTCGATAGGGTGGGGAGCAGACTGATCGGGCGATAGTTGTTGTAGTCAGTAGCTTTCTTACCTTGCTTGGAAAACATTAAAATATGTGCATGCTTCCACTTTTCGGGAAAATAACCAAGTCTCAAGCAAGCGTTGCAAAAGGATCGCGAGATATGAGACAGATTTCTTGGTTAAGTTTATTATTACCACATTTGGAATAAGGTCATGCCCTGGGGCTTTTTTTAATGGCAAGGATTTTATGCATGTAACAAGAGTTCACTAGTTGAAACGGGGAAGTCGAAATCATTACATAACGGGAGATGTGTTTCATTATAGAGAGTGATCATATTAGAGAATGATCTATTATTGTCGGCGCTAGTGGGAGTAAATGTTGTATACATATAGTTTGTATGCAAATAAATTACTTTTTTCATCATTAGTGCAATATTGGTTCTGGTTGTATTAGTGTAGCTATAATTACTTGTTGTCTAGTTATACATCTAGTGGCGTTTCACATCCCTGGATCATTTGGTTCAAGATTTTCTATATGTCCTCTGTAACTATTGATTCGATAATTATCTAGGTCCCTTTTAATTCGATGGGTAATACTGTTTAGAAGGTTTTTTAATTGAGGAGCTCTTGTAACTTGCCACACTCTGCGAAGTCTACTTTTCTCTCTGATAAGGTCTACAATATATGCAGGTAGAACATTAGGATTGCCTGTACGTTTTTTGGGTTTTATTGTGGTTGCAGAGCTGACGGATTCAATAATAGCTGTGGTAAACCCTTCGATGTATATGTCAATTTCTCTAGTAATGTTAATTGGATATGGATTCACAATTGAGGTATTCAGCTTTTATGAAACGTTTTCCAATTAACGATCCCATTTATTAATCTCGGTTTAAATGCAATATTTAATCCCGTGTTGTTTAATTTAATTACAACTGGCAGGTGGTCTGAATCTAGTTCACTGATTACGGTTTGTTGTATTGGCTTGGCAAAATTTTTTGCCAGTATAATATCTAAAATATCCGATTGATGGTCGTTGCGATAAGGAATATGTTCGTTCGGTGCCATTATTTGTAGCTGTTGATTCGTAGCAATATTATTAAGTAGGATACCGCTTGGGTTATTAGTCCTGCATCCCCAAAGGGCGTTTTTGCTATTTAGATCGCCTATTAGCAAGGTGGGCATATGATCATTTACAAGGTTTATAAAATCAGAGTCACTCAATTTTTTGTTTGGTCGTTTGTAAGCCGCGATAATTTCAAGTGGTCTGGCATGACCTAGTGTTACGCATATTGAGACCGTCTCCATACTGTTGCAAGGTATATTATTTAACATGTTAAAATTGTATTTCTTATTAATTAATATTGCCACTCCACCAAAGGCGTATTGTGCTGGTCTGTCGTACCGTACTATACGGTAGCCACTTACGAGGGTCAAGCTGAATTTATTGAGAATAATAAACACGGTTAATATTTTCTAGGATTTTATTTTAAATATGCTCAATGTAATTCCCTTCAGCAATGATACACTTGACCATTCTTTCTTTCCACTGTTTAAAAGCTCCCAACCAATCTTCTTTCGGAATACCTTCAAAATAAGCGTGAACTGCGGTATCAATCTCTTCTTCAGACGAAAACCTTCTACCCCGCAAATTCCTTTTAAGCGCAAAAAATAGCCAAAAGTCGCACATTGCTAAATCAGGTGAGTACGGCGGATGTTCTATTACTTTTATATTTTTTCCAGCTAAAAACTGGAGAGTTAAAGCTGCCGTATGGGATGATGCATTATCATGGTGGAGCATAATTCCCTTGTCTGGAACTCTACTGAACACTTCAGGCAAACATTTTTCAGTGTACCATTTAGCTGTAACTGTCTTTTGTCCATCTAGCTTAATTGCATTTACTAGGCCCGTACTTCTGAAGAATACCGCATACATAACTTTTTTCATAGCTCGCTGCTTCTTGGTCATTGTTGGAGTTTCCTCATCTTCGTGAATCCATATACGACTCTCTTGGCGGGTAGGTACGTCGAAAAAGGGAATATAAGTTTCGTCACCTGTCACTATTTTGGAAAAAATTTGGTGTCCGCCATTATTTAAGAAATTTAAAGTTTCATGGCAAATTCTTACACGCTCTGCTTTTTGGAAGTCAGAAAGGTGATGCGGCACAAAACGACTGACCACTTTTTTTAAATGCAGGTGATCGTGTATGATTGTTTTAACAGCTGAGGATCCAATCTTGAGTTGATGCTCTATTACCACATAAGTGGCTTTATTGTCCACTTCAATTATTTTTTTAACAGCAGCAATGTTTTTGTCGGTAACAGCCGTAGGAGGACGCCCTGCTCCTTTTTGATGCTGAACAGAATTTCTTTCGCGTTCAAATTCCTTATACCATCGGTAAATTGTAGCCAAGGAAGGTGCTTGTTCACTAAAAGCTGAATCTAAACTCTCTTTGCACTCATAAGCGCTTAAACATTTTTTAAAGTCATAATAAATCATGATTCGAAAATGTTCTCTGGTTAATTCCATTTTTTTTACTTGTAATGTTATTTTAAAAAATTAGTAACTTGAGTTTTCACGAACGTAACTTCAACAACTAAACTTCAAATGACAGATAAAGAGTTGTTCTAAATAACACTGTATGTTTTGTTTTTCAAGGCCTACTAGATTTTCTTATTCTCAATAAATTCAGCTTGGCCCTCGTATCTTAAAGAGCTTTCCATCAGTGAGATGAGTTTCGGTGATGCAGGCAATATCGACCTTATATCTTGCCAGGAAAGAGATAAGGAGTGATCGTTGCGTTTTAACCCCATTTGCATTAAAATTTAATAATGTGATATCTTGGAGTAAGTTAGGAGTATTATTTAACATTGAGAAGGTTCGGAAGAATATTGTTGACTATGTAAGATTTAATTTGTTCGAGAATTGGAGTTATGAGTTGTTTAATAAATTCACTTATGTTGTCAAGGAGGGGGGGGGTGTTGTTGACGAAGGAGGAACACCGTTAAGAGGAGATCTGTTAGGAGATACTACACTCTAAGAAAAGTTTGGTTATTGTAACAAAAAAAAAGTGCCAGCAGCAAATTTTTTTAGTGAAAATGGCCTCAAACAAAATGTCAGTTGCTATAACAAATTTTTTTAGTTGCTAGAACTTTTGTCACTTCAACTAAAATTGTTTGTTTCGTGTACTAATAAAATTTTGCTATCCTAACAAATCAATTTTCTGTATTAAAACAACAAATTTGTTGCAGTAGCTTTATTTAAAACTTAGAACAACAACATATTATTTTTTAATCTAACTAATATTTTTGTTTACATAAACATATGCAAATATACAGGGTGCTCCTCAAATACAATGTGATTTTTTAAAAACTCAATTGCAGCAGGCCGTATTCTGGCTTAATACAGACAGTTCTAAGATTATTAAGACAGAATACGGCCTGCTGCAATTGAGTTTTTCAAAAATCACATTGTAAGTCAAAATTAGGGATTAGATTCGGCTCGTCACGAAGATGAAAAAATTCCTGTAAGCGTTGGTCCAAAAACGCGTCCCTCAGGAGTTCCGATTCATTTAATTATTAATACCCGATTCAGAAAAAAATGTCATGAAACCAAAATTATATTTTTATTTACAGGTGTTGAAACAGAGGATGGAAGTGGGTGTTTTATTTAATTGTGGACAACTTGTCTAAATCAAGTCTTCTAATTTCGTGTCCTTCCATTTTTCTAAATCAGGTATTGATAATAATTAAATGAGTCGTAACTCCCGGAAGGATCACCTACGTTTTTGAAGCAATGTTTACAGAATCTTTTTTCGTTCTTATGACAAGCCCCATCTAATCCCTGATTTGAGGACCACACTACACATGTATACAGGTTTAAAATCATGAAAAAGCATACAGTGTGATTTAAAACAAAGGTCTTATTCTAAGAGTATAAGTCAACCGTTTTCAAGATAGAGTACCTTTTTGTTTCGATAACAACATAAATTCAGTTGATTACTTTTTTGACATCACAAAACACATTATTGATTATTAAACCAAACCGGCAAAGAAAAATTTAGAAACAGTTGTGTTAAAAAAAGTGATGGCATTGGACTTATTGAAATAAAAAATTACTGTATCTCAAAAATGGCTTCTCATCCATTTAAAGTAACATGAGCATGTCATACTATGTATGTATGTATTTCTATTCAAAAAATTAGAAGTCCTTAACTAAAACACTATATACTTAGGAAATTCCGGTGTGTATTTGGGTGTAGACATCTGCAGTTTTGGAATAATTAAGTGAAACAGAAAAATGTGCCTATACTAAATTACTTACATACATGACATTTCGGTAGAATATAAACAATATGTTGGTCTTCTAGTGTTCCAATGATTAACTGGGTTGGAGAGTAGGTCTATGACTTTGCAGTTTCCTCTGGTTACTCTTTAGGCAACTTTTTAGGTTACCAATGGTCTGCAGCAAATAATTATATTATACATAAATATGTATATTATACACAGCACATGTTTCTGTTAATACTTACTTTTAGGGGGATGCTAAAACCGTTGATTGATTCCTTCAATCAACGCTAAAACCTTCTAATACTCCCATGGTTCGATGGTTTCCAAACTCCATTTGTTTTGTTTTTCTTTATTGAGGTCGAGTTTTCGTAAAAATGAAACTAAAAATAAAATTCTGGTTGTTCTTCCTTCTGCCGAAAATAAAAATATAAGACACCTTAATTTTTTTACATTTTGTATATAGCATTACCACTAAATAGTCCAGGCTGATCTTCAAATTTTCTTGAATTACTTAGTTTGTTTGTTGATTTTTCCGCTACTTTTACTAGACAATTAGAAAATGTTTCCCATTCAGAATATATTTGAATTCCGATTCCGGATGAAGTTCACAAAAATCATGCTCGACCTTAAATAAGAAATGCAATATAATAGTAGTAGAATCAGTTAAACTGTATAACAGTAATGACGTTTTTAAATTATGTTCTTTTTATCTTTATAAACATACGCAATTTAGCCAAAGTTAGTCTACAATTTTTTATAATAAATTTGTATTTCTCACAAATATTTCATCAATACTAATAACACAAAAAGGCCGTGTTCAGTAATTGCAGAAAACACTAAAGCATTAGCATGTAGCATTAGTAAAAAACTAATTGTTGTCATACCATAGGTATCCAAAGTAATAAATTAATTTTGTATGTTTTATCCTTATTACAATATCGAAAACGGTTAAAAAAAAACACTTTTACTTATACTACTAAAAAATGCTGTCGGTAATAATAGTACCAATAAAGCATCAACAATACAATATGAATATTAGCTACTCCAATTTTTAAATTGGTAAATGGATGGCACTACATTAAGCATTAAGTACTTATTTAATTTTGGAGTTCATAGCAAATTACGATTGCATGAAGGATTAGTCTTTAAAAATGCATACATAGCATGAATAATACAAGTGGTGATTAAATTATGGCTGGGGAAGTCCCTCTATTAAACATGAGATATGAACCGTATCAAAAATATTTCTTATGTTAATTACATCAGCTTAACCCGCTCCGCTATATTATTGCGTAATACTTAAAAAATACAAATTGGAGAAAATAGAAGCATGTCTCTATAATCAGCATGCGTTTTAATATAGCTGCAGCTTTGCTGATGTATTTAACGTACATTTCACTTAATGTCAAACAAACGTGCAATAAGTATTGTATAGCAACTTACCTGTAAATGAATCGCATATGGTTTCTAACCCCATTCTTTTAACAAGATAGACACTCCTTCCATCCATTGATGTTATTTATTTGTTATTTCACAATAAAAATTACACTGGCACAAATTCAATATTAACACCAAACTACGCCACGCTTTGAAAGCCATTGAATGAATGAATCATGGTTGTGTTACGTTATACGTATTTTTGTCTTTGCTGAATCTACAAATTATTTTAATGCAACTTGATAACCAGTTTAATTCAATAAACTAAGGGTATGCTGATTTTACAAATACTTTAGTAGCCGAGACTAAAATATTTGTAACAAAAAGAAATTGTTGCCAGAAGCAACAGCATTCGCTGTCTAAAAACATTTTTCAGAAATTGCTTGTTGCTACTAAGAAAATATTTGTCGCTGAAACTAAAAATCGCTCAACATATAAAATTTTGTTGTAGATACGAAAACAGTTTTTAGAGTGTACGTGAGAAAATATCTTACCAGCTTGATAGTATGTCTGCTGGGGCGATTGCCTGGCTCTGGTCATTGGTGATCGTTGTTTCTGCAGCATTTTGTGGTGCGGACAGCCTCTGTAGCTTGCAGGGTGATCATCTTTGCAATTAACACAAAATTGCGGCTTTTGGGCTTTTTATGGCATTGATTTGTGGGGTGATCTTTCTTGCATTTAACGCAACGTGGTTTAACTGCGCAGGAATTTTTGGTATGCCCATAATTTTGGCAATTAAAACATTGTGATATATGGGATGGCTTCCCCCTGATCTCTACTGTAATTTTGCAATTTGCTAGGTATTCAAGTTTTAGTATTTCTCGGGCCTGGTCTGTGGCTTTGAGAATGACAGCACATATTGGTATTGGTTGCTCGTCTTTAGTAAGAAGGCGAGTGACGCTTTCTACAGGGAAACGTAATTCTTCAAGTTCCTTTTTAATTTCCTCACTGGTGAGTAGTGGTGAGAGACACTGGTATACTTTTTATAACAACTGATATCGGTTTATCAGTGGGATTTTGGAACGTATGGTACTGTACCTGGTTAGTTTTATAATATTTATCCGGTAAACGGTAGTCTTCGATAGTAGTTAGGTTTATTTTTAGATAATTATTCTTTAATTCGGCAGTGAACTCATTTTTTTTATCGCTCTTTATTGTCTTTTATGATTTTCTTATGATTGACAGATGCAGCATTATGCAAGAATATAGGTGGTATTTTAATTATTTTAACACTTTCATTGACGTTTGTATTTGAAGATGTCTCCCCGTTGCTTTCTTCGTGATCCATATGTTCTGTGGGTGTGAGTACTTGAAAACGGTTTGGTTCATTTTTCCAATAATATCTTTTTTGCACTGTGTTTATCGGAGGAGAGAGATCGTCGGCTTTCCTTTTGTCTGTAATCACCATTGTTTAAGAGGAAACCTGACCCTAATAAGGGCCAGGTTATTGGAAGGTCACAGTAAACAAATTAAGTAGGTACACTTTAGTTTTATACGAAACAGCTTCGTGAAATTCAATCGAAGTAATCACACTTGACAAAAATGCCTCGCGCGATAAGATTCGATGTGAGCGTGTTCACAGTCACGGTGCGACTCGACTAACGCAGTTCTATATGGGTGGTAATAAACGTTCGGTAATTTAATGCATTTTGCAGACTAAAAATGTACTAAATGCTCGATAAAAATATAAAAATTGCTGGATATAATATTAGAAAATGCCTTGTATTGTTTTAAAAATGGCAATATAAAGTATATAATTTGCACACTGAATTATGGTCGCTATTTTAATCAAATGTGCACTATGAAAAATAAAAATGTTCGATAACTCAAGTTCACTATTATTAAATCACTAGTCGTTCACTACATAACCTCAAAAAACTAGGTGGGCGTGTGTGCATGCTAACTCACGGTGTGTTTATTACAACCATTTATTGTTTTATAACTTAATTGTGAGTGACAGTGCGATCCCTCAATACAATTCGCCAGAGGATAGTGGGAGTGATGTATTAGAAACGCATGAGCCAAAGAAAAGAAGGAAAAGGGAAGATAAGAAGTGGAAAAAAGAGCAGGTATTCGGTAGCAAAGCCGTAGCTTTAAAATCAGTGGAAGAAGAAGGCATCTGGAGCTTTTATTATAAAAATAATGATAAAGATGGTAACGTGAGTGATATTTATCGTTGCAATAAAGTTAAATATCGAGGAGAGCAATGCGCCTCGAGAGTAGGTATATTTACATTATCCTACCAATACTGAAGATGTAGTTTTATACCGATCGGAGTTGCTTCATACTTGCGATACTATATCGTCCAAAAAAACCGTTAAAATAAGCGAACATACTAAAGTAGAGATCAGAACCCTGTTCGAATACGATCCAAAAATAAAGCCAAAAAAGGGTTTAGAAATTTTAGCAAATAAAGAGTTGCCAATTCCCAAAAAGCAACCGCTGAACAACTATTTAGCTTCTTTAAGAACGTCAAAATACGGTTCAAATTCCATTAGTCTTGGAGAGTTAGAAAAATTTTGTATCGACCACTCTCAGGTGCCCGAAGCTGAAGATGATGCTTTTGTAGTATCTTGCCAAATGGATTGCGGGGATTTCCCTTCTTTTAAATTTTTTATGTCAACCAAAAATTTAATAAGGTTATCATTGAACGCCTGCCATGTACACGCTGATGCGACGTACAAGCTTATATATGAGCCCAAAACATTTTAGTTGTGACGGTCGGGTCGGACCAAACACATTTTTGAAAGAATTTTATATACTGTGGGCTGCATCACTTATTATTATCCATGGATTAAAGGTTGCACCAAAAATTTTCTCTGCACCAGATCTCAGCGCTCTGAATGCAAAAGTGAAATCATTTGTTCCAAACACTAATGCTATATTATAGCAAGGTTTCCCTCTATTAGTATTTGGAACAAATGATCGAATCAGAGCATTCCATACTTTTGGAGTAGCAGTTTGTGAAAACGAGCAATCCGAGGATTTCACTTTTGCATTCAGAGCGCTGAGATTTGGTGCAGAGAAAATTTTTGGTGCAACCTTTAATCCATCGATAATAATAAGTGATGCAGCCCACAGTATATAAAATTCTTTCAAAAATGTGTTTGGTCCGACCCGACCGTCACAACTAAAATGTTTTGGGCTCATATGAAAAGAAACGTAAGAAAAAAAGCTGATCAACTTGTGCGCCCCAAATGAAATATACCTTAAATGTTAGGAGATATTGATAGTCCTCAATTAAGTAAAAATGAAGAAATATGCGATAGGGCTTCCATCATGTTTCTTTCAAAATGGGAGGAGCAAAAAGACTAGATTATTTTGAACGTGAATGGCTCCAGATGAATCGTAACTGGTATGAAGGAGTTGACAAAAAAACTCCAAGGACTAACAACGCCCTCGAGTCTTTGAACAAAGTTATCAAGGATGAAAATACTCTACGAGAAAGGCTTCCTCTATCTCGATTCTCAGTGATAGTAAAGGTAGTAAACTACTTGGTCTCAAAGTTATTCGTCAAAATTAAAAGAAGTGCATTTAAAACCGGTTATTGATCTAGATTTGTGGACAAAATCTTACTTCAAAAGGGAGTACCGAGGTTAGTTAGGACCAGTTGGAAAAGTGTACGAGCCTAGACTTCCACAGTTATGAAGAATATAAGACTGTTATGTTTAGTGTCTGGACAACAACAATTACCGAAGATCAAGCTGAATTGAATCAATGGTGAATGTGATTGTCCGGCCTATTTTAAGTAAAATGCTGATATGTAAACACATCGTGGGACCACCCCCTGAGGCAAAAACAATTCCAATTGGAATGAAAAGACGTCGTGGGCGACCAGCTAAATCTAAAATGGCTCTTTCTCAATTAATTTGTGAATTCTATAGTTATTTCATTATTAGTTATGTATTACGTTGTATTATGTCACTTTTTAGTTCCTATTTGAGTAGGTACTTTATGTTCCAAGTACTTTCTTGCTAATCTAAGTTCTGCTTCACTAGCAAATGTATTAAGTTTTATTTTAAGTTTTGATTTTTGTTGAACATTCTTGTGTTCGGCATAATGAAAACTTTGACATTTTTTTATGTACCTACCTATATTGTCAGAATTTATTATGTTAATATATATTTTTCCCAGGAATTTTCTTATGTTTGTTGGAGATTAATTTTTTTAGAGAGCATTGTGATATTTTTATCAAACTTTGCTTATTTTACTGGTTATGCCAATTTTATATCGAGCATTCAGTATATCTATCGAACGTTTATTATTTCTCAAGAGAACAGTTTTTATTATTTCACGATACGTTTGAATTTTGTACTGAGAGTTTAATATATTAAATTTATCCAGCTTGCATTATTTTTATCGCGCATTTATTATTTTTAGTCAATTTTGCCGTATAAACTGACGTTTATTTGTTTCTGGCCTGCCCATAAAGATTGATGTTTTATAAACAATCGTTTTAAATTTTGTCAAATCGCTTTAAAAATGTCAAATAAATGTCAAAATTGAATAAACAGTAATTGTTGTATTACACTTCCGGATTAATAGTAGATTATTCTACAAGTAAAGAAAAGTGGCAGTTTTCTAGCGAGTGGAAAATGTTTGATTCACGAGCGTTAGCGAGTGAATTACAATTTCCACAAGCGTTGAATACTCTATTTTTTTGTGTAAGTACTAAAATTTCGAATAAAACTAATTTTCTGGACAAATTTATCAAGGTTATGTTTGTACGGAAACATAGCAACTACAACACGTACATAGTAACAAGTACACAAACAGACTGTGTTCCTAAAGAATGAAGTGGTTGCTAATGAGTAAAGTGTTGCTAATGACTAAAGGTTGCTAACGAGTAAAATGCCACATTACTTTACTATTTTCTACATAGTAAAATGACCGTTTACCATTGACTACACAAAAAAATTAATTTATTAACTATCGGTATCAACGCGCTTGCGGCCTCCGCCGCTCGCGCGGTTGAACGTACCGCTCATTAAACATTAATTTAATCCCCATGTATAATAAATAACTGTTATCGAATATTTAGTTTCTAATCATGCACTTGGATAAATTAACAGGAAAATGTAATCTGCTGTCGGAATTTATTATCGAGCATTTAATTTGTTCCCGTTCTATATTACGAGTAGTAAGTAGGGAATTAACTCTGGCCCTTCCAAACTATTAGTGACAGAAGTATTTTACTGGTTATGCCAATTTCATATCGAGCATTCAGTATATTTATCGAACGTTTATTATTTCTCAAGAGAGCATTTATTATTTCACGATACGTTTGAATTTTGTACTGAGCGTTCAATATATTTATCGAGCTTGCATTATTTTTGTCGAATATTTATTCTGTTATCAAGTATTAGAAATTTATATCGAGCATTCGTTATACTATGAGATCGAAAAAAAAATGATT
Organism: Melanotus villosus; assembly: GCA_963082815.1. Taxonomy (NCBI): domain Eukaryota; kingdom Metazoa; phylum Arthropoda; class Insecta; order Coleoptera; family Elateridae; genus Melanotus; species Melanotus villosus. The sequence goes on along the minus strand of OY720426.1, from coordinate 34,031,925 downwards.
CTGAGCAGGCCTTGACTAGTACAACACGATTGGCTACACTGGTTCTAGAATGCCTATGAATTATGATGTGACAGTGACATTTCAAATGTAAGTCAGTTTTGCAATCTTGTTTCCAGAATTATTTAAGTTTATCGTTGTAATACTAGTGAAGGATCACATTTTGAACACCTACTCTAACATGTATTCATCTTAGTTTTCAGTTTGTTCCCTAAATAAATACTGTTTTGTGTTTTAATTTATTTGACATTTATTAACCTCTAACCTACTGCCACATTTTGAAATCAGTCTTGCCAATCGTGTTGTACTAGTCAAGGCCTGCTCAGAATCATCTTTTTTTCGATCTCATGGTATTTATCGCGCATTTATTATTTTTATCGAATATTTAGTATCTAATCATTTCTAATCTAATCATTTGGATAATTTAACAGGAAAATGTAATCTGCCGTCGGAATTTAATATCGAACATTTAATTTGTTCCCGTTCTATATTACGAGTAGTAAGTAGGGAATTAACTCTGGCTCTTCCAAAGTATTAGTGACAGAAGTACAAAGTGGGCCAAGTGTACATTAAACTGCGTATAAAGCAACACAAGATATAAAACAGTAAAACACTAAACTATCGAACAAGAAAATTGGTTTCAAGTTTACAATGTTAATAAGGAAGTTAATTTCCATCACACCTGTGTTATTCTTATGTATAACAAATGTTGCTACTGCTAGTAACTACAAACCCAGCATTATTATTGTGGGTGCTGGAGCTTCAGGAATCGCCGCGGCTTCCAGGCTTTTAGAAAATAATATAAATAATATTACGATTTTAGAAGCCGAAGGAAGGATCGGTGGAATAATTCACAGCGTTAAATTTGGAGATGCTATGGTGGAGTTAGGGGCACAATGGTGTCATGGAGAAGAAAATAATACTGTATACGAATTAGTCAAAAATCTTGATTTACTGCAACCAGGAAATCTAACATTGCATGTGCATCACTCATCTAAGAAATATGTAGATCAAGCTTTTATACAAGAATTAATGAAACTCTACGATGATATCTACAAAGGTGAAACACAGTGTGATGAGATATCGTTGGGTCAGTGCATGACTGAAAGGTCAGTAAATAATAATGTTAATGAGTATTAAGAATCCTCCAATGGAGTTTTTTTTTATATATCAGATGTTTAGTTTAATAACAATTAGTAGAACTGTTTAATTTATATGAAGGCATTAATTACTGTGCTCATTAAATTAATGTTATAATAAGTAATAAGAATAGTTCTGAGACAACTCTAAAAAATATTGACTATTAAAATAACTCCAGTAATCTCAAATACTTTGTTACGTAAAAAACTTATCAAATAGATAATAAAAAGCCATGAATACATGTAACACTTTATTTTGTCGGACTCAAAGAGCGGCGCAAAAGGCCAAGGTTCAAAAATAATAAAAAAAATCACATATTGACTAGAGTAATTGTTAAAGACTTGATAAGGTAAGATACACAAAAATTTAAATATACTTAGATATAACAGATATAAATGTAACATGAAATTTAAATTAAATAGATCTAGAATTAACTAGATGGAAATTCAAGCAAAAATTTTAAATATTAAAGTGGATCGTAATGCATTAATAAATTAGGGAAATGACATTAAAGAAAATAAACAAAAAATTAATACGCAAAACCTAATTTATGAACGTATCACATTACAAAATTTTACGTATGTAGATTAGCTACTAAACAAAAAAATAAGTAACATGTGGCAAACACATGTCAAATACCAAATTTATCGGTAACCAAAAATTACACAAATTATGAATATAGCACTTATCTCTTTAAATTTGATGAGAAGCAGGCGTTGTTTGTCGATAAAAAAATTGTAGAATTGAAGTCAAAATGGACGACAGCACTTGGAAATCGGCGACGAAAATAATGGCGTCTTCCCACGTGTTTCGAAGTGGCCGGGATCACAAAATTTACGAAAACCAAATTGGAACCATCAATATAGATTTAAATTACATCCATACAGGAACATGGATATGAATTAACCCAAACTAGGCTAAACTAGGCTAAACTAGGCGCACAGTCAGAATGTGCGAAATTAGTAGACAAAATAATTTAGAAATACATAGAAGTGATGTATTAAATGCTCACTTGAACATTTAAAATAATTAAGTTGAAAATTAAATTAAATTTTGAACGAAACCACAAATAGGTCCGTTTACGTGAAAGGTTGCGGTCAAAGAGAGCTCAATCCACGTGAGACGCTATCAACCTGACACACCAAGGCAAATGCGCGCGCCCATCGAAAAGAATGACGACTTTACAAAATTATATACAGAGTGCGTAGAAAGTAACGGACTCACAACAATGTAAAAATATTATGAAGAATTTAAGAGAATAATAAATTTTGAAAATAAATCAAAGAATTTAAATTTAAACAAACACAAACACACAACAAAAAAATTCTAAACGTTCACAACATTGGCAAAGGCAGAAAAAAAAATTGATACGATTCGGAGGCAAAGCAAAAAAATCGTAACACCTTGAATTCAATTACTCAAATCCAAATTATCTTGAGACTCTCCTAAATTCGAATGTGTTATTAATTTACTTATACTAAATGCCAATTTTATTATTTGATATTTTTGAACAAAACAATACCAAATTTAAAGCATCAGTGGCAATCAATAAATGTAAAAAGGTATCACCGCACTTCGTAAGGGAGTATGGCCGACAACATGGAGGGTTAAGACCTCCTAAGTCGCTCCATAGCCCGTTATCCCGCACGTTCTACGTACGGGGTGCCATGGTAAGCACCACGCCTTAGAAAACCACCTAATTTCCCTACTCCATCATTGTGTTTCGGTTTCCAATTATTTTCAGTGACTGGGTAGGCCACCCACCGAGAATCCGACTCTTGCAATTTTAAAAAAATATTTAAAATTTGCAACCAACCTTCGCGTTGCGTAGTACATTACCCTATCAAAACGTTTTCTAAATATTAAATAACCTATTCTTATTTTAAGGTATAATACAACCTTAAGCGAATATTATGGTGACGATGAAAAAAAAAATGGAATTAGGATATGAAAGTATGGACACCATTATGAAAAGGATTATAACAGCGGTAGGAAGTTTTACGTGGTTTGCGCCATCTGCTAAAAGTGATTATAAAGAATGCGACGGAAATCCTATATTAAATTGGAAAGGACGAGGTTATAGAACAATTCTGGACGTTTTAATGAAGAAGTACCCAAACTCTAATAATGAACTCCCTGTTACCGATAAAATAATATTTAACAAAGAAGTTACCGAAGTTGTTTGGAATAGTAAGGAAAATCCTCAAGGAGTCATAGTTCGGTGTTCAGATGATTCGCAATACACTGCTGATCATGTTATCCTCACGGTTTCCTTAGGCGTATTAAAGGATCGTTATAAGACTTTGTTTCAACCTGCATTACCAATAGATAAAATTAATGCCATTGAAAGTCTGGGAATCGAAGCGGTTATTAAAATATTTTTCCATTTCCCAGAGAGATGGTGGCCAGCTGACTTTAATGATTTTACTTTCCTTTGGACTGAGAGAGACATTGAAACCTCTGCTCAAGAATTTCCTGAAGGACCCAATGAGGTTAGTTTCTTCCTTATTACAGAATTGTGTCACATTTCCCAGTTATGTTAATGTAGCCAAAGAAACCTGTTTTGTCTTGCCTGCTTTTACAAGCCAATTAGACCCGTTACTTAACGATTTGCCACAATTTTTTGTTATTTATGATTTTATTTCTCCATTTCTTCGCTATATCCTCCATTATCGAGTCTTTTCACCTTCCTCTTGATCGCCCTCTTTTTGTTGTCGTCTGTCAAAAATGTTTCGTAGCATTTTCCTCTTCCACCTGCTTACCATGTTTTGGCCCGTTGCACTCATTGTCCGCATTTTACGTAAGTAAGTAGGCCTAATAACTGTTTTATACCTAACCTTAACTTCGTATTTCCCGACACCAAGCATAAAACATTCTCGCACTTTGCTATTTGCTGATGATATCAAGATGTATAAAGAAATAAAAACCACTAAACTAAAGATATGAATGAGTTGCAGAGAGATATTGATAGTATCGTAAATTGGAGTTTTAAGAATAAGTTACATTTTAATATAAATAAATGCAAAATAATGACATATACACATAAATTGGAGTATGTAAAAATGAACTATACTATGAACAATATTACTTTGGAAAATATCATATGTACCAAAGATTTAGGTGTAATTTTTACTCAAAACTTAAAGTGGGATGCGCATGTAAATTCCGTAGTGCAATCCTCTATGAAAATGCTTGGGTTCATAATGAGGAATACTCGTGAATTTAAAAATGTCGATGCGGTTAATGTTTTGTATAACTCATTAGTGAAATCTAAGTTAGAATTTGCCAGCAAAGTGTGAATTCGGGAATTTTACAGCATAAAAATAAACTAGAAACCGTTCAAAATAAAGTTATTAAATATATGTATTATAAAAAAAAATGGCACATACCCAGATTATAACCAATATCAAAATATTAGATCAAATTTCAACATATTGAAATTAAAATACAGACGTGAAATTGCAGATATTTGCTTTATACAAAAATTATTAAATAACAGAATAGATTGTCCGGGGTTACTTCCCGTGGTGAAACTATACATACCTGCTCACAGAACTAGACCTAGAGACACATTTTTTATTCCGCACTGCAGAACCAACATTCGACTGTATTCACCTATGGTGAGAATCTGTGTTGCGGCGAATTGATATATTCGGCAGTCGGGCGTAAATATTTTCAATACTAGTTCGAGTCATTTTAAAAAGAACATAGAAAGTTATTATCTCAATGTAGGTAAATCGATAAATAATAGTAATTATCAAAAATAATTCAAACAGTTTTGAAATTTAATGAATTAAGTTCACCTATGCGTTCCGTATACATTAAATTGTTGGACCAATCCAGTTTCAGTTTCAGATTTAGTTTAGTTGAGTTTAGTTAAGTTTAGTTAAGTTTAGAGTAGTTTAATTAGTTTTAGTTAAATTTTGTTCATAAGACAATGTAACAGGATCTAGGCCCGTTTTGTCTAAATTGTTTGTTTGTTTAATTATCGTTCCTCGGTAATTTGCGCAAATTGTGTTTTCTCCTTTTTTGTAGCTTGGCACAATTATAGCTTTCTTCCATGCTGATGGTAAACCTTCTGCCTTTCATATTACCTTTGTAATTTTCTATACTTCTTCCCCCAAATCTTTATCCCGATATGTTGTGAGTTCTGCATGTATTTCATTTTCTCTAGGTGCGTTTTTATTTTTCTGCATCTTTCTCCATCTGGCTACTTCATCTTTGGTTGGCACTGGGTGTTTCTTCTTCTTCTGTTGTTTGTTCTATGTTTTCACTAGGTTTATTATCACCTGTTTCCTGATCCTGCTCAATTTTTTGGTTATTCTTCTTCTTTCTGTGCCTTATTCTTTCTAAGGACGTTGGCAAGGGGGTTAAAGCCACATTTTTAAATGACTTGACGTCGTGAACTTTGTTATATTCCCTTTATACTAAGGAAATGTGTTCTCTGCAGTGATTTCCTGTTGCCTTTTGCAGAGTTTGTGACCGTGTATTAAGTGTATAGTGTTTGTGTCTTGTTACTATCTGAAGTCGACCACTTCGCAGACAGAATCTTTAATTGTAACCAAGCGATTAAATTGCTTCACTCGCTCAAGTACCGACCTCAAACAGTGGGAAATTCTTTATAAAAATCCTTGCCACTGCGTGAGATTCGAACCCAAGACTCCTACTTAGCAAGAAGCCCAGCGTTCTTACCACTGCGTCAACGAGCTTCACTTAGTAGTACTTAGTACTTGTGTAAAATGTCTTCTCCATGTCTCTCCTACAAGTTTTCCTTCTGCAATTTTTTATATATACTGGTTTTTGTTGGAAACCTTTTTTGATTAGTTTTGTATCTTAGTAAAAATTTCGGATCTTCTTTCTTCTGTATCTGTATTTCTCCTCCATTTCTTTACCATATCTTCTTGCTATTTCCTCCTTTTCGTTCTGTACAGGGTGGTCCAAATTGGACACTTTTGATAGGACACACCAATTTCTAGAGGAGCTAGAAAAAACTAACCTACATGTTACGAGCTCGATTTTTGTGAGAAAGTGAATGCCGAAAACCGCACATCGATATCTTGAACTGTTTAGAAGATATAGGGTGGTTTTCAATTTTGTGCATTTTTGACCCACCTCCGTAACTTATTTATTTATGAATATTTTTTGTTTCTGTAAAAACATTCTTAAGGCACTTTTTTTAAAGGAATCCAATGGTGTCCCAAGTTCTTTTGTAAAAAGAATGGTTTTGAAGATATGACATAAACTTGTATTTTTTCTTCTGGACTACCCTGCATATTTTTGCATATTCTTTTTCTAAATATATAAAATACTTGCTACTTTCCTTTTTAAACATTTATTTTTATAACAGCTGTAAGTTTATTTCGTTTTATTGTTCAAGCATGGCACTCCAGATTTACAAAATTCATCTATAATATTTTAGAAACGGCAACGAAATAAATGTTTAAAAAGGAAAGTATCAAGTATTTTATATATTTAGAAAAAGAATATGCAAAAATATACAGGGTGGTCCATAAGAAAAAATACAAGTTTAGGTCATAGCTTCAAAACCATTCCTTTTACAAAAAAACTTGGGACACCATTGGATTCCTTTAAAAAAAGTGCCTTAAGAATGTTTTTACAGAAACAAAAAATATTCATAAATAAATAAGTTACGGAGGTGGGTCAAAAATGCACAAAATTGAAAACCACCCTATATCTTCTAAACAGTTCAAGATATCGATGTGCGGTTTTCGGAATTCACTTTCTCACAAAAATCGAGCTCGTAACATGTAGGTTAGTTTTTTTTTAGCTTCTCTAGAAATTGGTGTTTCCTATCAAAAGTGTCCAATTTGGACCACCCTGTACTTCTGTTCTCTGTATTTCCTCTTCTTTTCTTTATTGGGTCGCTGTATCTGCTTTAGCTACGCGTCTCTCTTCTTCTGTAAGGCTACACTAGAATCTTCATCAAACCATATATGGTGTTTAACCTTTTCCTTTCTCCCTAATACCGTTTCTCCAACCTTCTCACTGTTTCTTTTATGTTTGTCCATTTATTTTCTACCGTTGTAGATTCTAGCATCTAGAATTGCTTTAATTACTCTTTGATAATGTTTTCATCCAAGGTCTTGTTTTTCCATCGCCTTACTTATTCCTTCACTACCGTAGTGTACAGTGCCTGAATGTTGTTAGTGGAATATTCTTTTGGACCATCGATCTTCTGGCATTTTCATTAAGTGTCCAAACCAGCATAGATTGAGGTTTCAATTGTATCGATGATTGTTCGTTCTGCTTTCATCTGTTGCCTAATTTCTTCATTCGGAATTCGTTGAAGCTTAGATATTCTTGCACTACGGCGCTTGTAATCTGTGCTTCATTTCCGCATTGGTTACACATATTTTACGTCCGTAACGAAGAACAGATTGTTTGGTCTATTCGTTCCTTGCTGTTTTTAGAGATATTGGTATCCCATCATAGTAAGTTAAGACAATCGATTACTTTTCTACTTTTTCGGGTTCTGTGTTTTATTTCTCCATCTGCTGATACTTTTTGATTTACAATAGGTGCTAGGTATACCGGGTGGTCCATCGGTCTGTATTTTTTTTACTAGATTATTTTAAATAAATATTACCGAAATCTTTTTCAAACAAAGTTTATTTTATAATATTAAAATGCCCACATATCTGCAGTATAAGTTTTTCTACGGGGTGATACGCAGTGATATTCAACTTTATATTTTTTAATGGAACACCCTATATATTTTTACAAAATTTTAAAGATTTTTTGTTTCTCTTTAAAACAGTTCTTATTCATTATAGCCCTAAAATGATCAGTACAGAAACTATTCATGTTTTTATTAATAAATAGTCACACAGAAAGTATGCCACTAAAAAATATAAAGTTGCACATCATTGCACGAAAATGGAACACCCGGTAGAAAAACTTATGCTGCAGATATGTGGGCATTTTAATGTAAAATAAACATTGTTTGAAAAAAAATTCGGTAATATTTAAAATAATCGAGTAAAAAAAATACAGACCGATGGACCACCCGGTATTCTTCAATTTGTACTTGTATTTCGTCATCCATGAGAACTTCTAACTGTGCCTTCAATTTGACTGCATTTGTGTTTCCAGTATTGGTTCTTTATTTCTTTAATTCTTATTCTTTGAATTCGTCTCTTCTTTCGCGTGTTCGTCTATTTTATAGTTTCTTTTTTTTTCTGTTGGTGTCTCTTCTGACATCAAAAAAGGTTTTTGTTTTTGCATCTCTTTGTCTATAGGCAGTATTATGTAATGCTTTTTACATGCTATTATATTCTTTTTATATATTTTCGACTCACTCGTATGTTTTGAGTTTATTCTCTAATCTATTTTCGTAGAAAATTTTAATACTAATAGGTTCTAATAACTATAACTTGTACCTTTCTTCTTATATATATATTTTCTTCTACTATATTATCTTTAGCGGTCGTAGCTCCGTTGGTTTAGTGTGTGTCTGACCACTGAGATTTAGAATGGCCCACGTTCGATTCCCAGGGCCGCAGATACATCGGAGTCATTAGACCGCTTCCCTCCCAAATTACTTTTAAGTCAAGCATATAATGATTAGTAGGTATAGGATTTGTATGCACTTAAAAATGCTGAAATATGCATGCACTTATGCACTATAATCATAGAGCGTTAAAGTTCACAATGACGTACATTTTTAAATTTTCAAAAGTGAACATATGCCAATTATCCCTATTGTATATTGTTTTATATTTCGAGAAACTCCGTTCCACATCGCAAGACGTAATAGGTTCATACTTAAAATTGTTTAATTCCACAAGCGAATAATGTTTTAGCTCGTCTAAAATGTCTTGGCGCTTGATCAGATAATACATCGTTTATGCTTTTAATTAAGTGAAAACCAGGATTACAAGATTAGTAAACAAAAGTACAGGTAATTTTTTCTATGAACAGTAAGTTGTCAAAGGGTCTTTGGAATTTCCTAATACCTATTTATCACAATACCGCGGGATGTAAGTATTTAAATTTTAGTTGAAACTTTTTCTTTCTTAGAAAATATTAACAAGTACACAGATGGTTAAGGCAGTAAAATATTTTAAAGCCTAGTATTTAACAATAGGCTTAAATTATGGGTTTCCCCTAGACTCAACTAAACCGCCCTTTGTTGGTTGTCGAATAAAATACTAAAATTATTTAAAAAATATTAGAAATTTCATAATTAAAACATGTAAAACGCCCAAAAAGTGGTAAAATATGCACCCTCGTTCAAAAATGCTAAAATATGCATACATTTATAAAAAAACACCTAAATATGCATTTATATGCACTTTCAAATTGACATATGTGATTCATATGTGGCTTAAACATGTAGAAATATAACTCTGCATATGTTTGATATAAGCAGAAAAAACATGCAAATGCATAGAAATTATATACCTAGTGATTAGACTCCTTTCTACTCGACAGCCCTGTATTTTTTGGATGATCTTTGTTTTATAATAATGTCTGTCCCAATGTCGGCCTTTCTCATGTAAATTTATTACATACAGCGTGTCCCAGGATAGATGTTACAATAGGTTTGATGGACAAAAAATTTTTGAATTTTATTTTAAGATTGTGGAATTAAGCCTTGCTTGGTTTGAAGAGAATTTTAAGAATATTTTCAGTTTTTGAAAAACAAGTCGGCCTTGACATTGAAGCGAAAACTATTTTCTTTTCAGGTAAAGTACCCATTTTTGTTCATGATACGGCAAAATTTTACCAAGAAAAGTTGTTCATAATAAGAAATTATGGCCCTATGCAAAATTTCAGGAAGATCTACCTACTTTGATTAAACCGTCACATTTTAGATTAAACAAAATAAATTGTATTCAGTGGCGGCTGGTGACAATAGAAACAGGTGGGGCCAGGGGACAAATACAACTTAATTTTTTCTTCTCGACTTAATAACGAGAACCGTTATTCCGATAAACTATCGATTTTGTTCATAGTTAAAATGTATCGTTTATGGACGTAATAAAAATTTAAACTTTAAAATAAATTATAACAAAAAACAACAACAATAATTAAACACACTAAAAACAATAAAACAGATCAACAACGAGGAAAAAATAATAAGGCAATGAAAGAATCGAGTGCGCGTAAATACATACAAACGCAGCGATGGGCCAGTTAAAACGGGCCCCAAGATAAGCTTTGCGCGCGGTAAGAAAACGCGACTGGTAGTGCGAGCGCGTCATACAGTCATGCTCCGTGCTCTACACTTATAAAACACACGGCTGGCCTCAAAGATTGTACTAATTTGTCGCATTATACAATATTACCACAAAATACTGCAGTAATTTTTTATTAAACAATAAAACGTGTTGGAAATAGATCAAAAAGTAATAATTACAAGAAACATATTTTTTAAAACTACAATTATTGGGTTAGTTATACAAATATAGGTGGGGCCCGGCCCCTAAGGCCCCTATACACGAGCCGCCACTGATTGTATTTATTCAAAATTTTCTTTGTAGAACATTGAACGAAACAAATAGCATTTACAAGAAATTTAACTTACGAAACATAATAATAACACTGATCTACAATAAATTATTTATTCCACATAACTGCCAGGAGGCCATGAAAAAACTATCGTTGACTAATCTTCCTGAAATTTTGCATAGGGCCATAATTTCTTATTATGAACAACTTTTCTTAGTAAAATTTTGCCGCATCATGAACAAAAGGGTACTTTACCTGAAAAGAAAATAGTTTTCGCTTCAATGTAAAGACCGACTTGTTTTTCAAAAACTGAAAATATTCTTAAAATTCTCTTCAAACCAAGCAGGGCTTAATTCCACAATCTTAAAATAAAATTCAAAAATTTTTTGTCCATCACACCTATTGTAACATCTATCCTGGGACACACTGTATATTCCTGTGGTCATAGAATCCGTTTAATGCGAGTATTTTTATATGATGTTCTTTATAGTGTTCTATTAATAACTCCCCTGATTGGATACTAATATTCTCTACATATTGGTCTAATACTTTGTCTTTGTGTTATGATCTCACTCTTCCGTTGGGGTCTTCAGTTAGTATTATTTCTTGACAATTTTTTTTGTTTTAACGATTATTCTTCTTAGGTCTTGAAAGAAGTTATCTTTTATCCATTGTTTCTAGTCATCCATTGAATAATGACAGTTTCAAATTCCTATGGACATATCGTTAGTGTAATAATTCTGTCATACTAGCATTTGAAATTTTTGATATAGTTCTTTTGGTTTTTGTGTATCAAAATGAATAACACTTGATGCTACTCTTTCAGACCTATCTACACCAGATCAAATGTGGAAGTAATCGGCCAGTTTTTCGTTTCCTTTCCCCTTTTCCCTTTACTTCAGGTAGAAATGCTATGCCTACCCTTTGCTGGTTTAATTCTTTTACTATTTCCACTGTTTTATCATTTTGTATATTCCAAGTACCTACCTATGTAGCTAGTCTGGTTGTCAGTTTTCTTGCTAATCGCTATTATCGTGAGTTATTATCCGTCCGCACCTAAAGCTTGCTGAAAGTCTTTTAGCGGTTTTGTGTCTTTTACAAAAGAAGAGTTGCTGACCCCTACGCCTCAACCCCCAACCTGAAGAACCAGTCTTTGGATCTGGATTTTTAGGCGTCAGATACTCGTCCTTCGCCCTTTCTAGTTAGCTACAGTCTTTTACGACTACAGTCAGGGGTACCTACGTGAAAATGAGGGTAGAACTTGTTAGCAGATGTGCTAAGAAAAGCGCAGAGGTTTTTCGACATTTATAAGGGTAGTTATTCGGCATCGAGACCATACCAAGCTTTCGTTTAAAAATATAAGTTTTAATTTGTTTTAGAATGGAAAATCATGGATTACAAACATCGCGCAATTTTATTTTGCCGAAAATAATCCTAATGTAATAGCTGCCTGGATCTGTGGAGAATTTGTAGCATTAATTGAAACAATTCCTGAAGATACAATCATAAACGGGGCTATGTTTACTCTTAAGAAATTTATTGGGTATAAGTTTGATAACATTACCAGACCAGATTTAATCCTGCGGTTCGTATCTCTCGCAAATTGTATGTACGTACTTATGTTGTGATCGACATCCACCTATGTTTTTAGGCATAACTGGTATTCAAATCCTCACTTCCGAGGAACATATTCGTTCCAAACGGTACAAGCCCATGCGAAAGGAACTTCCCAAGAAATTGTCCTTGCACAACCACTTACCTCAAATAATGGAAAACTGACATTATTATTTGCAGGAGAAGCCACACACCCATATTATTATTCTACAGTACATGGAGCTATCGAGACAGGTTTCCGAGAAGCAGATAGACTAATTGAGTTATATAAATAAATTTATTATTATGAGTAAATTAGACGTACTGCAATAAAAAAAATGTAGTGGTACAATGAATTGTACCAATAAATATTTAAATAAATGGAAATTTCTCTAATTATTTATATCTTGCTAACACTTTTCTTTTTGTATTAATTATTGTGATAATTTCAGAACGAGCTTGTTGCTATCGGTTTTAATGCTAATCTAATGTTAATGCAAAGTAGGATATTCTGACTCCTCTAAACAAAAATATAATTGAGTCAAGTACACATTACAGTGCGCATAAAGTAATTCAAGAAATAAGTACACACCAAGGTTACAATGTTAAGAAGACAGTTTATTTTTGTTATACCTGCGTTATTTTTATATATAATAAATGTTGCTACTGATAGTGACTACAAACCCAGCATTATTATTGTGGATGCTGGCAGCTTCCAGACTTTTAGAAAACAATATAAATAATAAGGATCGTCGGAAGAATTCACAGTGTCAAATTTGGCGATGCTATCGTGGATTTAGGGGCACAATGGTGTCATGGAGAAGAAAATAATATTGTATATGAATTAGTGAAAAATCTTGATTTACTGGCACCAGGCAATCTATCATGGCATGGGTATCAGTCATCTAAGAAAAATATAGATCCAGCTTTTATGGAAGAATTAATGATACTTTGCGAGGATATTATACACAAAGGGACAAAGGTGAAAAGCAGGGCGATGAGATATCATTGGGTCAGTACTTCACCGAAAGGTCAGTAAATAATTAATAATGTTTAATGAGTTTAATTATATCAGACATTTAGTTTGTTAATTAATAAAACTTTGTAATTAATGTTAATATAAGTAATAAAATTTGTTATTAGATAATCTTAAAAAAATCATCACTTGAGTACTAAAATAAGTGGAATAATTTCATTAATTGAATCCAAGTACTCAAATCCGAGTTATCTTCTTGAGACTCGCCTAAATTCGAATTTGTTATTAATTTACTTACACCAAACGCTAATTTATCTAACTGTTTGGTATTATCGAACAAAACAGTATTAAATTTAAAAGCATTGATTTCAGTTAATACAGGTAAAGATATCGGTTGTCTCGCACGTTGTACGCCTTAGAAAACCGCCTTCCCTACACCACCACTGTGTTTCGGTTCCCAATTATTTTCAGTGACTAGGTAGGCCACCCGACGAGAATCCGACTCTTCCCATTCTAAAAAATAATTAAGATTTTCAACCAAGCTCCGCGTTGTGTAGCACATTACCCTATCAAAACGTTTTCTAAATAATAAATAACATATTCTTATTTTAAGGTAGGAATAAAACCATAAAGCGAATATTCTAGTAACGATGAAGAAAAACTGGAATTAGCGTATGAAAGTACGAACGCCATTATGAAAAGGATTTTATCATCGGAAGGATGTTTTACGTGGTTTGGGCCATCCGTTCAAAGTGCTTATAAAGAATGTGAAGAAAATCCTATATTAAATTGGAAAGGACGAGGTTATAGAATAATTCTGGACGTTTTAATGAAGAAGTACCCGAACTCTAATAATGAACTCCCTGTTACCGATAAAATAATGTTTAACAAAGAAGTTATTGAAATTGGTTGGGATAACAAAGGAAATCCTCAAGGAGTAACAGTTCGGTATTCAGATAATTCGGAATACAATGCTGATCATGTTATTCTCACGATTTCCTTAGGCGTATTAAAGGATCGTTACAAGACTTTGTTTCAACCTGCATTAGCAATAGATAAAATTAATGCCATTGAAAGTTTGTGAATAGAAGCGGCTATTAAAATATTTCTCCATTTCATAGAGAGATGGTGGCCAGCTGACTTTAATGATTTTACTTTCCATTGGAATGAGAAAGATATTGAAACGTCTGCTCAAGAATTTGCTGAAGGGCCACATGAGGTTAGTTTCTTCATGCTACAGCTCACTCATGTTTAAAAGGAATTGCACCACACTTCGCAGTTATGTTAATACTGCATGCCATTCAATGGAAACAGACGATGCTGTTACTGTTCATTCTCTATCCCTTTGTTTCCCATGTTCTTCTTGTTTCCTGTACTCATCTTGCCAGCACTATCCTCGTACTTATTCCCTCCGGTGGCCTCCATACGTGTCCTTCATACTTCTTTGCTAGAAAATGCATATTAGTTTTTTCTTTTGATTCTACTGTCTGCAGTATGCATTAGCCTCTACTCCTATTTTACACAGGTGGTTTCTCAGTGTTAAATAACCTGTCAAAATTCCTTTTATTATTCTAATATATTGCCTAGAAGCTTTTCTAAGAATAAGGGAGTTGCTTAAATCCGACCCTTTAATCGTTTCTTTTCTTTGTGTGCAGCCATCTCCTGTATATCTCCATTCCCTTCTTACGTCCGCTGTCACTTTTTCCTTTAGTGCGATATTGATGACTTGGCGGAGGCCCCCAACCGCTGATTCCGGACTTGTGCATGTGGAGTTTGCATCTACTTTGGCCAACTCATCGGCCTTTTCGTTGCCCTCCACTTCACTGTGTCCCGGTATCCGTGCCAGCCGTAGCCTCCTTCTTTGTCCAAGATCACACAATGCTTGTTTACATTTTTTTTACTAACGCTGAGTTTACGTTACATGCTGAACCTTCTCAACATAAATTCAAGATCTAAAGAATCTTGGGGCATAAGCACTTGATCGTGCGCACAATTAAGTGTAAAGGGATAGTTTTCATTAATCTGAATACCCATTCCTGTGCAGTTTCTCTTCCATTTCCGCCATACTATTTCTAAGTAGAGGTTAAATAACACTGGTGATAAACTTTGCCCTTAACAGAGTCCCTGTGTTACTGATATGGCTCGTGACAATTGCTTTCCTTTTCTAACATAGGATATTAATATTGCTATAGAGTTCTTTTATGATTGCTAGAGCAAATTGGTATTCATGTTCAATTGAGTAAGAGCTTCCCAAG
Organism: Melanotus villosus; assembly: GCA_963082815.1. Taxonomy (NCBI): domain Eukaryota; kingdom Metazoa; phylum Arthropoda; class Insecta; order Coleoptera; family Elateridae; genus Melanotus; species Melanotus villosus. The sequence continues at coordinate 34,016,490 of OY720426.1, read as the reverse complement.
GCTTACTTTGTGGTAGCGAACCGAATGCTTTTCGAGGTTGATGAAAGGCAAGATGGCTTTCCTCTCCCTTTGAAATCTTTTTTTCTAGTATTTGCTGTAGTGTAAAGAGTCCCTCTGATCTTCTTATATTGCCCCCAACATCTGCTCTTATTTTTTCTAGAAGTATTTTTCCAAACAACATTTTCACACTGCTAGTAACACTAAACCCTCTGTAGCACCTAGAACCCTTTCTCTTTCCCGTTTAAAAAACCGAAGTTATACAGTGTGTTCCAGATCGAGTGGGATTGCATGGGTAACTTTCTTATTATTGAAGATGGAGATTTGGTTAAATTGGCAATGTTTTGCAGTTTTATATGCTGATTTAAAATCTGCTCGAAAAAGTTCAAAATGTCGAACCCATCAGAAGTTATTAAAAAAAAACGAAAAACTGTCATTTTCTTGTATGTCAAATATCTTCGTAAGTATAAGAGATACGAAAAAAAGTTTTATATGAAAGTCACTGTTTTCGATAAGACCAATTTAAAATTGATGTCGAACAAAAATTCAAGATGGCTACTTTTGAGGTACTCGTATCAACTTCCTTAAGTTAAATGGACTTCATATTGGATTTTTTAGTTACTGAATAGAATTTTTTATTCTCTTTTCAACGATGTAAAATAACGTATGATTGAATAAAAAATACCAATAAAATTAATTGTTTTTACATTTTAATCAAGTAGGTTTACATGGATCCAAACAAAATCAATTAAAAAAGAAAACAAACTTAATCCTAATAATCGGGAAGCCAGGTAGCTCAGTTGTAAGAGGGCTAGGCTTGCATGTTGCAAGTCCCTACGTTGGTGGAGATTTTTTCTCAGGCCTCTGGGATCGGTACTTGGCCTGGTGAGACCATTCACACTATTCACAGTCAGTTGGGCTTAATTAACTGTGCTCTACTCGGAAGACTGGTCTATGAGATAGAGTAACAAGACCACTACACACGTAGTAACACACACATGACACAGCCGTCTGACTTGAAGTAATGCCTAAAAGCGATTCCGAGCAGATTGGCTATACACGCATAAACGACACACACAAAAAAGAAAGAAATCCTAATAATCACATGAAATGTTCAAAATGCTGGCTATTGTTAGCTAAACATAGTTGGCGCCATTTGACGACACTTCGGGTTACTTTACGCAACGTATTTCGATTAATACTAGCACACGCTTGTAGCACTGCTTCGCGCAGTTCGTGAACATTGTTGTAGCTGTAATTACTTCCATATACTTTATTCTTTAACGTACCCCACAGAAAAAAAGTTAAGAGACGTTAGATCAGCTGATCTGGCTGGCCATCGAACATTAGCATTGGTGGCAATAACCTTATTGTCAAATCGGTGAATTAAATAATCTACCACGTTTCTTGAATTGTGGGCTGGACAGCCATCTTGTTGGTACCATAACCCAATCCTGTCTGCCAAAGGTAGGTCATCTATGAAATATTCTAAGGATATATGGATAATTTTTAAATAACGTTGAGCAGTTAAATTTCCATTGAAGAGCAGGTCCAATTAAATGACTTCCCATTATGCCGCAAAATACATTAGATCCGAATCGAACTTGATTTCGACGTGGAACTATAACATGTGGATTTTCCTGTGACCAGTAGCAACCAGTAGTGTTCATTGTGTCGATTAAACACTCCGCAGTTAGAAAAGGAAGACTCATCTGTTCATAATACTCGACTCGTAAAACTATTATTTCCAATACGCTTGCGGATAAACTACCTACAAAATGCTAATCTGCGATCATAATCTTCTGGCCGTAAAGTTTGGGCAATACGCAACTTGTAGGGGTGAAACTTGTGCCTTCTTAAAATTCGCGATTCTTTTGATTTAGATACACCAACCTGTGCTTCTATTTCTCGAGTTGAAATGCCTGGATTGGCCGCGACACAAACCATTGTTATTGACTCACCGTTGTAATTATGATATTCAACTAATAAATTGTTTTCCCTAGTTTTAATGGACTTTTTCAAACTTCCACACTGCTGCATATTCTTGTCTAGTTTTTTAAACGTTTTGATACTTGGTTGTCTTCTTTTCGGAAAATTATTTAAATAGGTAAGTTTGGGCAGCAAGATGGGAATTTTTATAACACTTGATAAATGTGCAAAACATATCGTAGCTTTCAGTAATTGGAAAATTCGCCATAATTTTTAAAGTTTATAATACAAATGACTGTAGATAACACTTTAGCTTAATCTAAAAACAGGTATTCTGACGATTGTGATAAACTTTGTAATTGTTTTTTATCATAGCTACTAGCTACTTACCTACATGATTATACATTTTAAAAGAAATGTCACGATGTTTTTTGTGGTTCAAGTACCTACTCAATACTTAGTACTCAATTAACTTGTTACTAAGTATTATAGGAATTACATACAAAAGTTTTCTAAAATAAATTTCACTTAATTTTGTTTGGATCCATGTAAGCCTACTTGATTAAAATGTAAAAACAATTAATTTTACTGGTATTTTTTATTCAATCCTACATTATCTTACATTGTTGAAAAGAGAATAAAAAATTCTATTCGGTAACCAAAAAATCCAATATGGCGTTTATTTAACTTAAGGAAGTTGATACGAGTATCTCAAAAGCAGCCATCTTGAACGTTTGTTCGACATCAATTTTAAATTGGTCTTATCGAAAACAGTAATTTTCATGCGAAACTTTTTTTCGTATCTCTTATACTTACGAAGATATTTGACATACAAGAAAATGACAGTTTTTAGTTTTTTTTTAAATAACTTCTGACGGGTTCGACATTTTGAAATTTTTCGAATAGATTTTAAATCAGTAGATAAAACTGCAAAACATTGCTAAGTTAACCAAATCTCCATCTTCAATAATAAGAAAGTTACTCATGCAATCCCACTCGGTGTGGGACAGGGTGTCCCACATCGTGCCTTTCTCTATTTTTCAGAGATCTATACTGATGTATTGGACATTCGGCTTACGATTACTTTCTCCCCATACTTTAATAGTTCTATAGCTACGTGTGACCTTACATTGTTCATATTCAAAACATGTTTTTCAGTTTCCTCTTCCGTTATTAGTAGGTTATCGTCATCTTCTTCTATTCCATGTTCTACTCTATCCGTGTATTTGCTGCTGGTTTTCGTTAATAATTTTCCGTAATATTTTTCTCATTCACTTATACAATGTGATTTTTAAAAAACTCAATTGCAGCAGGCCGTATTCTGTCTTAATAACCTTAGAACTGTCTTTATTAAGTCAGAATACGGCCTGCTGCAATTGAGTTTCTAAAAAATCACGTTGTACTTATTAACCAATAATCTTGATGTGTAAATATTATTCGTCTTCGTTCTTTTTATCGTTTTTCAAACTTCTGTATACCGTTAACCTCCTGTTATGTTTTCAATTTGATTATATTTGTGTTCCCAGTATTGGTTCTTTATTTAATTCTTCTTCTTACTTCTTTATTTTTTTGTTTATATGTATTCTTCTTTTTTTTCGCGAGTTGCATGGTTAACCATGTGTTATATAGTTTCTTTTTCACTGTTGTTAGTATTTATATCTAAAGGCTTTTGTTTTTTCCTCTTTTTGTCTATAATTCCAAGTGCTTGATAAGCAGCATTGTGTTGTGAGACTTTGATCCCCTCGTCTTTAAAAAAGGATATGATACAGAAAGAAGAAGAATATATTCCAAGTAACTAGTCCCATAGTGGACGTTTCCTTGCTAATCGTCGTCGTAAGTTATTGTCCGTCCGTGTCCGAAGCTTGTTGACGTTACTTTAGCGGTTTCAGCCCTTTTAGAAGTGAAGGATTGCTGACGCCTACGCCTCAACCTCCAACCTAAAGGACCAGTTTCTGTACTTAGGGTTCGCTCCCTTAGACGAAAGGATTTGGATTTTCGGCGCCAGATACTTGCCCTTTGCCCTTTCTCGTTGGCTTACGACTACAGTCAGGTGTCCCTACGTGAAAGTAAGGATAGGATTTGTTGGCAGAGGTGCTAATAAAAGCGCAGAGGTTTCTCGACATTTATAAGGGCGGTTCTTCGATATTTTAACCCCCATCGAGGCTATACCAACCTTTTATTTGAGAATCTAAGTTTTAATTTGTTTTAGAATGGAAAATCATGGATTACAAGCAAGTTGGGATTTTATGAGGCCCCAAATAACCCTAACGTATTAATTTTCTGGTTCATTAATTGAAACAATTCCTGATGAGACAATCATTGGCGGAGCTATGTTTAATCTTAAGAAATTTATCGGGTATAAGTTTGATAACATTACCAGACCAGATTTAGTCATGCGGTTCTTATCTAATTTTCTTGTAAATTGTATGTTATGATCGACATCCACCTATGTTTTTAGGTATAACTGGTATTCAAATCCTCACTTCAGAGGAACGTATTCGTTTCAAACGGTACAAGCCCGTAAGAGAGGAACTTCCCAAGAAATTGTCCTTTCACAACCACTTACTTCAAACAATGGCAAACTGACATTATTATTTGCTGGAGAAGTTACCCATCCATATTATTATTCTACAGTACATGGAGCTATCGAGACAGGTTTCCGAGAAGCAGATAGATTAATTGAATTATACAGTGAGCACGTAAAGGTTGGAACAAATTCGATAAAATCATTATTGGGCAAGTAAGAAAATAATGCTCGGATACGTCGATTTTATTTTTTTGATGCGCATTTTTTTGGTATGCGTATATTTTTTTATTACGCCACCCCTCTTCGAGTTATGACGTCATCATCTGTTTCTTTAAATGGCAACACCCTCTTTTGATAGTACCATTTAAAAGAGCACATTTTTCTGCTTATGGACACCAAAGTTTACGGTATGTTACATAACAATATTCTTGAGAAATTAGTACCACAATTGTTGCACAATTTGTTATTGGCGGCGCATTAAATGCTGAAAAATATTTGAATTTGCTACAAAAACAGATAATTCCTGCACTTATAGCGCTATATCCAAATAATCAAAATCCCCAAATGCCGGCTGAACCAATATGGTACCAACAAGAAGGCGCGCCACTATATTATTCACGGATTGGGCGTCATTATCTAAACACCGTTTTCGCCAATAGATGGATATTGTCAAGAGGTGAATGACATGCAATTTGAACATTCAATTTATTGGGTTTTAGTTGTATTTATTATTTATTCTATTGTTATTTCATTACATTGTTATGAATTCTAAAACTTTTTTATACCACAAAATTTGGCGTCTATACCCATAAAAATGTGCTCTTTCAAATGGCATTATCAAAAGAGGGTGCTGCCATTTAAAAAAACTGATGATGACGTCATAACTCGAGCAGGGATGACGTAATAAAAAATATACGTATACAAAAAAAATGCGCATCAAAAAAATAAAATCGACGTGTCCGAGCATTATTCTCTTACTTGCCCAATAAAGATTTTATCGAATTTGTTTCAACCTTTACGTGCTCACTGTATAAATAAAAGTATTATTATGAGTAAATTAGATGTACTGTAATAAAAAAATGTAGTGATACAATGAATTGTACCAATAAATATTTAAATAAATGGAAATCATATTTCTCTAATTATTTATCTTGCTAACACTTTTCTTTTTGTATTTATTACTAGAATAATTTCAGAACGAGCTTCTTGCTATCGGTTTTAATGATAAACTCCGAGGGAAGAATCGATGGAAGAATTCACAGTGTTAAATTTGGTGATGTTATGGTGGATTTAGGGGCACAATGGTGCCATGGGGAAGAAAATAATATTGTGTATGAGTTAGTGAAAGATCTTGATTTACTTGAACCGAAAAATGTTTCGCTACATGTGTATCATTCATCTAATAAATACGTAAATCAATCTTTTATAGAAGAAGTAAGGATGCTCTATTTAGATACGTACAAAGATGAAAAACAAAGCGATGAAATTTCATTGGGACAGTACATAATTGAAAGGTCAGTAAATAATGTTGCGCGTCAGCATTAAGGATTCTGTAACAAAGACGTACCAAATTTAAATTAGGTACGTAATTGATTAATAAAATTACTTTCATTTTAACTAATAAAACTTATATTTTGGTCCTTCTGTAAATAATTGCTTTCATACAAGGTAGACGATCGAAATAATGAATATTTATTAATGTAAACTGTAAAAATTTTACCATTAATAGTACAGGAATTAGATGTGTTAGCTTTGCAAGAAACAAAAGAGACAGGAAATGAAATAGAAAAAAAAAATGCTTTCTTCAAAAGCTGAAGGAGAATAGATACTTTGGTGTTGGATTCACAACAAACGAGAAAACAAAGGATGTGGTAGACTTTAAGGCAATATCAGACAGGATATGTTACGTAAGGATATGTGAGAAATATAGGAAAATACATAGTTTACATAACCAAAGTAACGAGAATGTTAAGAGGTTAATTGAATTTGCAGCAGGGAATCAAATGAAGACAGTAAGCAGACATTTCGATCACAAAGATATACACAAAATAACATGGATTTCCCCAGATGATCAAACCAACTTGACCACGTGCGAATAGAAAGTCAACATGCAAAAGCTGTCAGGGATTGTAGAAGTTACAGAGTGCCAATAGTGATCACGTATTAGTCATAGCTAAACTTAAACAAGCTTTCCGGTACAAAGAACAGTTAACAAAAAGGGACAACAATATAGCATAGAGAGGCTATAGGAAAAGAAGGTAGCAAGCATTTAGGAAAAGAAATAAGAAAAAACTAGGAACAAAAAGCCCCAAAAAACAGACCATAGAAGGAGAATGGGAAAAAAATTCAATCAGAAATGACGGAGACAGCAAGGCCTAAAAAGAGAAAATACAAGCGAAGGGATGAATGGTTTGTGGTTTGATAGAAATTGTAAAGAAAAAGAAACTATGACGAAAAAAGAAAAACCGCGAAAGGGATCTGTCGTCAAAAAAAGAGAACAGCTAGAAAAAATATATACTTAGATCCGGTTTCATAGCGTTGTAGTTCTTCCGATTCCCAGCTTCCAGTTCTTCCGGTCTTCTCAATCATCTGGTTGTAAGTTTTGTTATGACATGGACCTTCGTATTCCACCCATCCACGTTGATTTTAGTCTTCATTTTTCCTTCCTCTCCGATGCTATCCATTTCATTATTAATTTGGGAGTCGTTTTTCGCTCATTCTTTCCACATGGCTATACCACATCAACTGTCTTCTTTGGATTTCTTGAATAATATCTATATCGACCTTCCTTATTTCTCTTATTCGGTCATTTGGTATTCTTTCTAGTCTTAATTTACCGGCCGATTTTCGCCAGCAGTCCATTTCCAACACGAACAGCTTCTGTTTGAGTTTTGTTCATTTGCCATGTTTCGCACCTACACTACTGCTCAAAAGTTTTGGACCACCACATAAAAATTACATATTTCTAGTATCTCAAACACGACGCTTACTAAAATGCGTTGAGTATATGGATACTTAAGGTACCTACTGCTTTTGATTTAAGTTTTTTGATCATCATCCTTTGCATTTTTTCTTTATTTCATATATTTTTTTGAAAGTTGTCCTTTTTACAGCAGTTGAATTGTAGCTTCTAATTTTTCAGTTTAAGATGTTTCCACTTCTTGTCATGTTAAATTTTTTATAATATTATTCTCAAGGGTAATATAACAAGTGGTGAGCTTATTGTCGATAATATTTTCAAAATGTCACGAATGTTAATCCCAACGACGAAAATGCAACGACTGCGTAGCAGGAGTTGCATTTTCCAAAGATTGGGATTAACATGAGTGGCATTTTCTAAATATTATCGATTTTTAAGCGAATCACGAGTTATATTTAGGAAGAGAATACAATGATTACATTTTTCACTAATCGGTGCTACAAAACTGTCAAATAATTTTTTGTTTGTACGTCATATTTACGTGGTTACTATGTTACTGGCGTTGCTATTGGAAATAACAAAATATTATCGCGGCAATAAATTATTTTCACTTATTGGTACAACATTTTCAAGCGTTGTGATTGGCTGATTTTCTTAAGAATTGTATTCTCATATTAATACATTATATTCCCTTTGTTATATTATATCTAGATACCTATGGTTGCTTGTCTTTGTTTGTTTTAACTGTGAAACTGTTAAAATTCACTAATATTGTAATTTATTGTTAGTGGCTTTTGTGACGAAAAATGGGGAAAGTGAAAGAATTATCGCTAGAAACATGTAGTGTAATTGTTGCTCTCTATAAAAAAGGTGAGACTTACTTAGCAGGAAATAGCAAAACAACTCAAGATTTCTAAGTCAACTGTTGGAGGAACAGTTAAGTTGTACAACACTAATCGTTTAAATGCAAGGTCCGGGCATCCCAGAATTAGAACAAAAGCTGAAGATAATGGTATAATAATTAAAAATAAAAGAAATCGTCGACTTACAACACCTGAAATTTCTGCAGCTATTAATAAACACTGTGCTGATGAAGTTAGTATTGCTACTGTTAAGAGATGTCTTAACGAAAGAGGCTTGTTTGGAAGAATTGCCCTTAAGAAGTCACTCTTAACGCCTCAAAACAAAAGGAAAATACTATTGAGAGCAAAAGAACATGTGAATTGGACTATAAAACAATGGAATAAGGTACTATGGTCTGATGAATCAAAGTTTGAAGTATTTGGCTGTAAAAGACGAACATTTGTTCACCGAATGCAGGGAGAAAGAACTTTGGAACAGTGTACAGTGCCAACTATAAAACACGGAGGACAGTCTATAATGGTGTGGAGTTGTTTTGGTAACAGAAAAGTAGCAGATCTTCATCGTGTTGAGGGAATATTGAAAAAAGAAGGTCATCTTAAGATTCTTGAGGATCATGCATTACCTTCTGGGCATCGTTTAATTGGAAATGGTTTCATGTATCAACAGGATAATGATCCGAAACATTAATCAAAGTTATGTAATAGTAATTTACGTTACAAGTCCGGGAAGTGACTTATTAAAGTACGAGTTTAGATGTTTATGGACGAGGCGACGAAGGAGCCTAGTCAAGAATTTCTAAACTATTAATAACTCTGTTTCGAAGTTGCTCCATTTTACGTTCGCATTCCAAGTGCTGTCCCTTGCTCCGTTTTCTACATGTCTTTATAATCTTCCACTTATTCTTTTCCCGAATTTCTGCTTGAATTCTTCATTTTCTAGTTCTTCGAACTTTGCTCTTTCATATTTCTTTTGAGGATTCTCTCGTAGTTTCGAAAAAATTGTGTCGGCTATTAGTAGGTAGTGTTTCGCTGCTAGTTCCGCTCCGCTTATTACCTTTACATCATGTGTTTGTATATTCCATAGACCTGTTAAACAGCATGTAATCTATAATTCTTATGACTCCCCGTTTTTCTGCTTCAAAGGTATATTTGTGTATCATTTTATGGTTGTAAAACTACCATCAATTGGTTTTCTATACAGAAAAATATACATTGGTTCTCCTCTTCTATCTTACAAAGAAACAAAAACAATTGAAGATACTGAGATATATTGAAAGAACATACGAAATTAATTGGTTAAAACAGAAAGGTGTAAGAATAGCCCGAAAATGAAACACTGATTAAAACTGATAATTGATACAACCGAGTAGGTACTGCTTAAAAATCGGTTAAAATAAGAAAAATTGATTAACGCTTAAACCCAACCAAAACTGATAATTGGTTTAAATCAGCTGTAAATTATTAAACTGGTTATCACTAAAAATATTAAAAATTGGTACAGCCCCAATGCCAATTTTGAAAAAATAGTCATAAACTCTATATTATGTACATCTGCCCCATATAATCCATATATTTCGTATTCCAATTTTGTAGTCCTGTTAGTAAAATATTCTTAAATTTATCTTATTGATACATTTTTTTTAGTAGTTGATGTAATAATTTCAAAATATTCCGTTGCTATTGGTTTTAACGCAGTTCTAATTTTTTTTTTTTTAGGAATTAACCCGATCAACAATACATAATTATTGTTATACATGGTTGTGCTATAATGGTAGTAATTTAACATATCATTGTAAACTTAACTTAGAGACAAATTTAACGCCTAGTACGAGTTATTATGTGTAATTAGTCATTATTATGGTCATTTAACACATCTTACGGGAGTTTCCTTTTTAACCTTGTGTGAATGTTTAACTGACCAAGTTGATGATATGCAGCACTTGGGCAAATGTTGATGTTATCGAAGAATTTGGAGGTACTTTTTAAGACGAATTTTTCGATCGTTGTTATCGCTAGTTCGTTATGGATTTGTTCATTACTTATAAACCATGGGGCGTTTATAGCAATGCGGAGCACTTTATTTTGAAAAACTTGTATTTTTCTCATATTAGTAGCAGAGGTGGCACTCCATACCGGACAATCGTAGGTAATAAGCGATCTAAGTAGAGCTGTATATAAAAGTAGTGTGCAGTCAGTCCGAAGGGAAGTTTTCCTGCTCATTAAGGGGTAGAGGGTAGCAAGTCCTGCATGTCCTTTATTTAATTTTTTGTTGATATGTGCACTCCATGTCAATCTAGTGTCTAAGTGTAAACCAAGATACTTTGGTGTTTCTATCCAGCCAAGGTATTTCTGTGTCGTTGACTTTTATATTAGGGATGTCATCTTTTATACGTTTGAGTGTGAAGATTTTATTGTAACATTTCGAGGAGTTAATAGTTATTCCCCATCTTGCGTAATAATTTGTACTTTAGACCATCAACCCATACCTTATCAAAGGCTTTAGTAATATCCAGAAACGCTATGGCAGTATATTGTTTTAGCTCGAACCCCCTTTCAATAAATTCCGAAATCCGTTGTAGCTGGTGGGTGGTGGAGTGGTCCTTTCTAAAACCGAACTGAGTGGGTGGGATGATATCGTTAGTATCTAGCAATAAATTAAGTCTATGGCTAACCATTTTCTTAAAAAGCTTCGATAGGGTGGGGAGCAGACTGATCGGGCGATAGTTGTTGTAGTCAGTAGCTTTCTTACCTTGCTTGGAAAACATTAAAATATGTGCATGCTTCCACTTTTCGGGAAAATAACCAAGTCTCAAGCAAGCGTTGCAAAAGGATCGCGAGATATGAGACAGATTTCTTGGTTAAGTTTATTATTACCACATTTGGAATAAGGTCATGCCCTGGGGCTTTTTTTAATGGCAAGGATTTTATGCATGTAACAAGAGTTCACTAGTTGAAACGGGGAAGTCGAAATCATTACATAACGGGAGATGTGTTTCATTATAGAGAGTGATCATATTAGAGAATGATCTATTATTGTCGGCGCTAGTGGGAGTAAATGTTGTATACATATAGTTTGTATGCAAATAAATTACTTTTTTCATCATTAGTGCAATATTGGTTCTGGTTGTATTAGTGTAGGTATAATTACTTGTTGTCTAGTTATACATGTAGTGGCGTTTCACATCCCTGGATCATTTGGTTCAAGATTTTCTATATGTCCTCTGTAACTATTGATTCGATAATTATCTAGGTCCCTTTTAATTCGATGGGTAATACTGTTTAGAAGGTTTTTTAATTGAGGAGCTCTTGTAACTTGCCACACTCTGCGAAGTCTACTTTTCTCTCTGATAAGGTCTACAATATATGCAGGTAGAACATTAGGATTGCCTGTACGTTTTTTGGGTTTTATTGTGGTTGCAGAGCTGACGGATTCAATAATAGCTGTGGTAAACCCTTCGATGTATATGTCAATTTCTCTAGTAATGTTAATTGGATATGGATTCACAATTGAGGTATTCAGCTTTTATGAAACGTTTTCCAATTAACGATCCCATTTATTAATCTCGGTTTAAATGCAATATTTAATCCCGTGTTGTTTAATTTAATTACAACTGGCAGGTGGTCTGAATCTAGTTCACTGATTACGGTTTGTTTTATTGGCTTGGCAAAATTTTTTGCCAGTATAATATCTAAAATATCCGATTGATGGTCGTTGCGATAAGGAATATGTTCGTTCGGTGCCATTATTTGTAGCTGTTGATTCGTAGCAATATTATTAAGTAGGATACCGCTTGGGTTATTAGTCCTGCATCCCCAAAGGGCGTTTTTGCTATTTAGATCGCCTATTAGCAAGGTGGGCATATGATCATTTACAAGGTTTATAAAATCAGAGTCACTCAATTTTTTGTTTGGTTGTTTGTAAGCCGCGATAATTTCAAGTGGTCTGGCATGACCTAGTGTTACGCATATTGAGACCGTCTCCATACTGTTGCAAGGTATATTATTTAACATGTTAAATTGTATTTCTTATTAATTAATATTGCCACTCCACCAAAGGCGTATTGTGCTGGTCTGTCGTACCGTACTATACGGTAGCCACTTATCTTAAAGAGCTTTCCATCAGTGAGATGAGTTTCGGTGATGCAGGCAATATCGACCTTATATCTTGCCAGGAAAGAGATAAGGAGTGATCGTTGGGTTTTAACCCCATTTGCATTAAAATTTAATAATGTGATATTTTGGAGTAAGTTAGGAGTATTATTTAACATTGAGAAGGTTCGGAAGAATATTGTTAACTATGTAAGATTTAATTTGTTCGAGAATTGGAGTTATGAGTTGTTTAATAAATTCACTTATGTGTCAAGGAGGGGGGGGGGTGTTGTTGACGAAGGAGGAACACCGTTAAGAGGAGATCTGTTAGGAGATACTACGTGAGAAAATATCTTACCAACTTGATAGTATGTCTGCTGGGGCGATTGCCTGGCTCTGGTCATTGGTGATCGTTGTTTCTGCAGCATTTTGTGGTGCGGACAGCCTCTGTAGCTTGCAGGGTGATCATCTTTGCAATTAACACAAAATTGCGGCTTTTGGGCTTTTTATGGTATTGGTTTGTGGGGTGATCTTTCTTGCATTTAACGCAACGTGGTTTAACTGCGCAGTAATTTTTGGTATGCCCATAATTTTGGCAATTAAAACATTGTGATATATGGGATGGCTTCCCCCTGATCTCTACTGTAATTTTGCAATTTGCTAGGTATTCAAGTTTTAGTATTTCTCGGGCCTGGTCTGTGGCTTTGAGAATGACAGCACATATTGGTATTGGTTGCTCGTCTTTAGTAAGAAGGCGAGTGACGCTTTCTACAGGGAAACGTAATTCTTCAAGTTCCTTTTTAATTTCCTCACTGGTGAGAGACACTGGTATACTTTTTATAACAACTGATATCGGTTTATCAGTGGGATTTTGGAACGTATGGTACTGTACCTGGTTAGTTTTATAATATTTAGCCAGTAAACGGTAGTCTTCGATAGTAGTTAGGTTTATTTTTAGATAATTATTCTTTAATTCGGCAGTGAACTCATTTTTTTTATCGCTCTTTATTGTCTTTTATGATTTTCTTATGATTGACAGATGCAGCATTATGCAAGAATATAGGTGGTATTTTAATTATTTTAACACGTTCATTGACGTTTGTATTTGAAGATGTTGCCCCGTTGCTTTCTTCGTGATCCATATGTTCTGTGGGTGTGAGTACTTGAAAACGGTTTGGTTCATTTTTCCAATAATATCTTTTTTGCACTGTGTTTATCGGAGGAGAGAGATCGTCGGCTTTCCTTTTGTCTGTAATCACCACTGTTTAAGAGGAAACCTGACCCTAATAAGGGCCAGGTTATTGGAAGGTCACAGTAAACAAATTAAGTAGGTACACTTTAGTTTTATACGAAACAGCTTCGTGAAATTCAATCGAAGTAATCACACTTGACAAAAATGCCTCGCGCGATAAGATTCGATGAGAGCGTGTTCACAGTCACGGTGCGACTCGACTATAACGCAGTTCTATATGGGTGGTAATAAACGTTCGGTAATTTAATGCATTTTGCAGACTAAAAAAGTACTAAATGCTCGATAAAAATATAAAAATTGCTGGATATAATATTAGAAAATGCCTTGTATTGTTTTAAAAATGGCAATATAAAGTATATAATTTGCACACTGAATTATGGTCGCTATTTTAATCAAATGTGCACTATGAAAAATAAAAATGTTCGATAACTCAAGTTCACTATTATTAAATCACTAGTCGTTCACTACATAACCTCAAAAAACTAGGTGGGCGTGTGTGCATGCTAACCATCGACCTTATACTACTGGACAGAGCCTTCCATGCTGAAACTGAAGCCAAGAATGTAAGAGAAATAATATATCGTCGTCCTTATCAACCTCCGCGTTGTGAAACAGTCATGCGCAAGTAAAATTGTGTGGCAATGCAGCGATCGTCGATGGTGGGGTACAATTTAACGTAAACTTGTATGCTCTATTTCTTTTACTCTCATTGTCGTTGAGTGAAACGCAAACCATTTGTTGATGTTGAATAGGTATGTTGTACCTACGCTGCCTACCATTTCAACATTAATGACGGTTGTAGTGCTTGACGTTTTAAAGCAGGGGTTCCCAAAGTTTTGCCTAGGTGGGCCAAATTGTTAATTTCTAAATATTTGGCGGGCCAAAAAAAAGTGTTATGGAAAAATACGTTTAAATCGATAAAAAGGTAGACACAAAGGAAAGATTTATACTAATTTAACATAATCAGTCTTTACTTACGACAATAATTACTTTTTATTACAAACTATTTATTAACACATTTCAAAAATAATTAAACAAAAATAACTAAATAATTTTAAATATAAAAAGAAAAATAGTTATTTATGATACAAGTGTTAAAAGTGATATTTTATTTTGTGAGTGGGGAAAATTGCGAAACGAGCGTAGCGAGTTGAGCAACCCCACGAACAAAATAAAATCACCTTTAACACGAATATCATACACTATTTTTTCTACAAACGCCATTGAAACCATTTTAAACTCTCTTATTCGAGATTTCAAAGATTACCTAAAAAATCTAGTACTCTGTGACATTTACGGAACAATTTAGAATTGAGCTTACATATGTATTGTTTGACATATGCTTGTCAAAAGTGAAAAAGAATAATTTAAGATGAGTTCTAATCTAAGTAAAGAAATATCGATCGATATAGAAGAAGCTGCTAGTAGGGCAACATTAGATTTGTCGATTTGGTAGGTACTATTGAGTTAAATCAAAATCAGTCTTTGAGTAATATTTTAGTTGTCATTGTGACAGCAGACTTTTAACACTAGTGTTAAAAGTAAACCACGTGATCTACTTTTAACACGCTGCAATTTAATATTACATTTTTAATTGCAGTATGCCGTGTTAAAAATTCAGTTTTTAGTAGTGTTTGTAGAAAATAGCTATTTATGTATCAAGGGTGTAAAGAAGGCGATTTTGGCCTGCGGCGTGAATATTATAACCCGAGGCTTTAGCCGAGGGTTATAACACGCCAAAGGCCAAAGTCGCTTATTACGCCTGTGGTACATACAATATTTTTTGCACGAACGGAGATTTTATTTAAATTTTTTGATTTATAATAAAATTTTTCTAATAACATTTTTAAAAATGTCAAATTGGCGCTTTCATGGCAAGAGTGATTTTATAAAAAATGTATTGTAACTACGGTATTTTTGTGATATTTCAAATTAATTTGTCGCGAGCGTAAAGTGTACCCGAGGTCTGCAATAATGAACTCTACGCCCTTCTTTGCAGGCGAAAAGTAATCACTTTACGCCCGGGAGTGCAAATAATAATAAATTCGTCAATCTGAAGTGTGTGACTTCGCTGACTTGTGCAGTCTTTGTTTTCTTTTAATAATAGGGCGGCCGTTAAGACAATAAAATATATTCAATCTATAATTATAATAACGGGATATATTACATATAAAATTTGGTATTTTTTTAACCGAACAATTTTTAATTATAATATGATAACATTTATTTATTTTTTTGTAAAAATGTAAATTGCAAATTATCTCTATGAATTCAAGATCGCGGATGATCTGACATCGCGGGCCGCATTTCTAGGGTTTGCGGGCCGCATTTGGCCCGCGGGCCGCACTTTGGGAACACCTGTTTTAAAGTATAAATAAAGTTGTTTTATCCATCGCGTTTCATTGAAAAAATATATTAAAATTGATTTAATTAAATTTCTAAAACAACCACAGCAAAAGTAGAATATACTCTATCAAGATATACAGCACCCAGTTTAAATTCAAAATCGTCATTTTACCTCCGAATTTTTCGCGTATCCGTAGTAGACGCAAAAGGGACTCATGAGAAAATATTCTTAGCTTCACTTTGCACCTACTGCTGGTATAGGGAATTATCTGTCCAGTAGTGTAAGGTCGATGATGCTAACTCACGGTGTGTTTATTACAACCATTTATTGTTTTAAAACTTAATTGTGAGTGACAGTGCGATCCCTCAATACAATTCGCCATAGGATAGTGGGAGTGATGTATTAGAAACGCATGAGCCAAAGAAAAGAAGGAAAAGGGAAGATAAGAAGTGGAAAAAAGAGCAGGTATTCGGTAGCAAAGCCGTAGCTTTAAAATCAGTGGAAGAAGAAGGCATCTGGAGCTTTTATTATAAAAATAATGATAAAGATGGTAACGTGAGTGATATTTATCGTTGCAATAAAGTTAAATATCGAGGAGAGCAATGCGCCTCGAGAGTAGGTATATTTACATTATCCTACCAATACTGAAGATGTAGTTTTATACCGATCGGAGTTGCTTCATACTTGCGATACTATATCGTCCAAAACAACCCTTAAAATAAGCGAACATACTAAAGCAGAGATCAGAACCCTGTTCGAATACGATCCAAAAATAAAACCAAAAAAGGGTTTAGAAATTTTAGCAAATAAAGAGTTACCAATTCCCAAAAAGCAACCGCTGAACAACTATTTAGCTTCTTTAAGAAGGTCAAAATACGGTTCAAATTCCATTAGTCTTGGAGAAAAATTTTGTATCGACCACTCTCAGGTGCCCGAAGCTGAAGATGAGGCTTTTGTAGTATCTTGCCAAATGGATTGCGGGGATTTCCCTTCTTTTAAATTTTTTATGTCAACCAAAAATTTAATAAGGTTATCATTGAACGCCTGCCATGTACACGCTGATGCGACGTACAAGCTTATATATGAGCCCAAAACATTTTAGTTGTGACGGTCGGGTCGGACCAAACACATTTTTGAAAGAATTTTATATACTGTGGGCTGCATCACTTATTATTATCCATGGATTAAAGGTTGCACCAAAAATTTTCTCTGCACCAGATCTTAGCGCTCTGAATGCAAAAGTGAAATCATTTGTTCCAAACACTAATGCTATATTATAGCAAGGTTTCCCTCTATTAGTGTTTGGAACAAATGACCGAATCAGAGCATTCCACACTTTTGGAGTAGCAGTTTGTGCCAACGAGCAATCCGAGGATTTCACTTTTGCATTCAGAGCGCTGAGATTTGGTGCAGAGAAAATTTTTGGTGCAACCTTTAATCCATCGATAAAATAATAAGTGATGCAGCCCACAGTATATAAAATTCTTTCAAAAATGTGTTTGGTCCGACCCGACCGTCACAACTAAAATGTTTTGGGCTCATATGAAAAGAAACGTAAGAAAAAAAGCTGATCAACTTGTGCGCCCCAAATAAAATATACCTTAAATGTTAGGAGATATTGATAGTCCTCAATTAAGTAAAAATGAAGAAATATGCGATAGGGCTTCCATCATGTTTCTTTCAAAATGGGAGGAGCAAAAAGACTAGATTATTTTGAACGTGAATGGCTCCAGATGAATCGTAACTGGTATGAAGGAGTTGACAAAAAAACTCCAAGGACTAACAACGCCCTCGAGTCTTTTAACAAAGTTATCAAGGATGAAAATACTCTACGAGAAAGGCTTCCTCTATCTCGATTCTCAGTGATAGTACCTAAAGGTAGTAAACTACTTGGTCTCAAAGTTATTCGTCAAAATTAAAAGAAGTGCATTTAAAACCGGTTATTGATCTAGATTTGTGGACAAAATCTTACCAATGGCTTAAAGCATAAAAAGTGATTGTTTCCAAGACATCACCGTCGGGTCATGTTTATATTATTACTTCAAAAGGGAGTACCGAGGTTAGTCAGGACCAGTTGGAAAAGTGTACGAGCCTAGACTTCCACAGTTATGAAGAATATAAGACTGTTATGTTTAGTGTCTGGACAACAACAATTACCGAAGATCAAGATGATTGGATCAATGGTGAATGTGATTGTCCGGCCTATTTTAAGTAAAATGCTGATATGTAAACACATCGTGGGACCACCCCCTGAGGCAAAAACAATTCCAATTGGAATGAAAAGACGTCGTGGGCGACCAGCTAAATCTAAAATGGCTCTTTCTCAATTAATTTGTGAATTCTATAGTTATTTCATTATTAGTTATGTATTACGTTGTATTATGTCACTTTTTAGTTCCTATTTGAGTAGATACTTTATGTTCCAAGTACTTTCTTGCTAATCTAAGTTCTGCTTCACTAGCAAATGTATTAAGTTTTATTTTAAGTTTTGGTTTTTGTTGAACATTCTTGTGTTAGGCATAATGAAAACTTTGACATGTTTTTATGTACCTACCTATATTGTCAGAATTTATTATGTTAATATATATTTTTCCCAGGAATTTTCTTATGTTTGTTGGAGATTAATTTTTTTAGAGAGCATTGTGATATTTTTATCAAACTTTGCTTATTTTACTGGTTATGCCAATTTTATATCGAGCATTCAGTATATCTATCGAACGTTTATTATTTCTCAAGAGAACAGTTTTTATTATTTCACGATACGTTTGAATTTTGTACTGAGAGTTTAATATATTAAATTTATCGAGCTTGCATTATTTTTATCGCGCATTTAAGCAGGCCACTCACTAGGGAGCATGTTGGGCAACATGCTCCTCAACGTGCTTGTCAACAAAACTTTGTAGCTCACACATTCAGGCAGCATGTTTAGCAACTTCAGTTGACAAGACGCGAGCTAACGAGTGGGTAATAATTATGGTAGTGTTGTCTAAGTAAGAAAAAGTGGCAATTGCAGTAGGTTTGACAATAGCAATAGAAAATAAAAGAAAGAAAAGAAGAATATGGGTAAAGGAATGGCTTTTAAATCGCAAAAAATACTCTCACATGAATTTGTTGCGAGAGCTGAAAACTAAAGAACCGAAAGACTTCCAGAATTATTTAAGGATGGATGATACAGCAGTTGCCACTATATTAAATCTTGTGGGGCCCACGATTGAGAAACGTGATACTAAATTAAGGGAATCAGTCAGTGCAGAAGAACGACTAGTAGCAACATTAAGATTTTTGGCTACCGGAAGGAATTATGAAGATCTTAAATTTAGCACCATCATTTCTCCACAGCTGCTGGGGCAACTGATTCCAGAAACATGTCTTCTTTTACATTTTTCTATTAAGGCATTCATTGCCTCATGTTTTAAATGTTTATTGGAATAATCTTTTCCCTTAACGTCCCATAAACACGGAAACGATTGATATTCCTCGATGAAATCTTTCCAGAATTCTTTGTTGTCACTGAAAGACATCGTGTACGCAAAACATTAACCACAGTACGTTGCAGGTACTTTACAAAATTGAGGTTAACTGAATAAACAGCTTGTCAACCTGTCAGCTTGGCGCCACACACCGGGCAACATGCTCGGCTCTCGGCGCGGCTTTTCGGTCTCGCCCCGGAAGCCTGCAACTTAGCAGCATGTTGACCAACCAACACACACACTGGGAAACTTGTTGACCACAACTCCGTTGGCCAAAATGTTGCCCAACATGCTCCCTAGTGAGTGGCCTGCTTTATTATTTTTATTCAATTTTGCCGTATAAACTGACGTTTATTTGTTTCTGGCCTGCCCATAAAGGTTGATGTTTTATAAACAATCGTTTTAAATTTTGTCAAATCGCTTTAAAAATGTCAAATAAATGTCAAAATTGAATAAACAGTAATTGTTGTATTACACTTCCGGATTAATAGTAGATTATTCTACAAGTAAAGAAAAGTGGCAGTTTTCTAGCGAGTGGAAAATGTTTGATTCACGAGCGTTAGCGAGTGAATTACAATTTCCACAAGCGTTGAATACTCTATTTTTTTGTGTAAGTACTAAAAGTTCGAATAAAACTAATTTTCTAGACAAATTTATCAAGGTTATGTTTGTACGGAAACATAGCAACTACAACACGTACATAGTAACAAGTAAACAAACAGACTGTGTTGCTAAAGAATGAAATGGTTGCTAATGAGTAAAGTGTTGCTAATGACTAAAGGTTGCTAACGAGTAAAATGCCACATTACTTTACTATTTTCTACATAGTAAAATGACAGGAACGTGAAGTTAGCAACCACCGTGAAGCACAAACGACGAAACATATCTCAAATGTTTGTGCTTCGTTTGTGCTTAATTGTGATCCAATAACAAACGCAGCAACCCATCGCGTTCATTAGTTATAAACAATTTAAATGTGGTTGCCAACTTCACGCCCAGCAACCACATATGAAGCACAAACGATGAAATACATGTCAAACGTTTGTGCTTTGTTTGTGCTTCCAGAATGTATATAAATCAGGTCAGCAACCCATTGCGTTCATTAGTTATAAACAATTTAAATGTGGTTGCCAACTTCACGCCCAGCAACCACATATGAAGCACAAACGACGAAATATATGTCAAACGTTTGTGCTTCGTTTGTGCTTCCAGAATGTATATAAATCAGGTCAGCAACCCATTGCGTTCATTAGTTATAAACAATTTAAATGTGGTTGCCAACTTCACGCCCAGCAACCACATATGAAGCACAAACGACGAAATATATGTCAAACGTTTGTGCTTCGTTTGTGCTTCCAGAATATATATAAATCAGGTCAGCAACCCATTGCGTTCATTAGTTATAAACAATTTAAATGTGGTTGCCAAAAACGTTCATACTTATTCAAGTCGACGCCAATCCATCAATTTTTATCAGAATAACATAACATTAAGTGTACCACCCTAATACACATACATATCTATCACGCCTTTTACCCAATTTGGGTGGGCAGCCTCACATGTTGTAACAATGTAATTTTATTTCAAGTGTAGAAAGTAATAGTCAGGATTCAGAGATTCACCTAATTTTAAATTATTTATTGTCCATTTATTAATAAAGTATTAAAATTACTTGAAGTAAATATTTTTTACTTCAAGTATTCATAAAGTACTTGAAGTACGAATATATTTCTACAAGTATCAAGTAAATTGTTTAAGAATTTCAAGTACCAAGTACAAGTACCAAATTTCATTACATTTTGGCACCTGGTACAATTTCCCAAATTAAAAAATTCATTTATAAACAAAAAATAATTAAAAACATAATATAATACATTTTGATTAATGGTTTGTTTGTCTGCATAGTTCATGAATTCACCACAAGTCGCCGCCAACTCCGAAATCTCCTATTTTAAATGAACCTACATCAGCGCCTCTATGTTTAAGAAGATGATTAATTATTTAAATATTTTGAAACAGCATCACTCTACTTTTGCAATTAAATTGTTATATGCGGAAGTCGTTTCTTCTTTTAACTCTGGAGGTGGAGGTGTATTAGAAAACTCACTGTCACTATTTTCCATAACGAAACTTTATGAAAATAGTATATTATTTAACAAGTAAATAATGTAAGTTATATTACACGAGAATGAACTTTAGAGCACGAGCCGAAGGCGAGTGTTGTAATCATCCGAGATTTAAGTAAACAAGTAAATAATATAACCATTAGAGGCAAATACTGTACTTTATCTACAACAATAACTATTTAAGCGTATTTAAGTAATGTGTAAATAAAAAAAACTTCGGGATGTAATATGCCCATTTCTTCCCTTATGACGCAATATAGGTACCATTTTCAGATCTGTTTTACATTGGAGACGATGGTGTATATGATTTCAACTCGCATTTTATAAAATACTGCAAAATTAAATAAATCATAAAAATGAGAAAATAAAAATGTTTTTCGAAATGTTTATTACATCATAGCAACAAAATCAAAAACAAAATATTGCATTATAAAATAATGTAAACGAAATGAAACAAAAAATATATTTTATAATGTATAATATAAAAATAAATAAAACAAAAAATATATTCTATAAAATAATAAAAGAAATATACAAAATTATTATGTAGTATACATTAATAAATGTGATTGAACGCGGTCAGTAGAAACAATATATTCTTGTTTTTTTAAATCATCGAATACTTCCCAAGTGGAATCTAATCTGCGACAATAAGCAGTATAGTGTCCTATTGAACTACTGTCGCAGCTATCTATAAAATTCGATACACCCCGTAAGATAAATGTTTTTTCTAAATATTTTATTATTACAGGTATATCAGTTAATGCAAAAAATCCACAATCATTAGTTTCAATAAATAAATGACTATTTGGTTGAATATTGTGACATATTTTAGTATTGCATTTACATGTTGTATATTTTAACATGGCATCTTCATATGCATTTTCTAAATTTTTAAAACCCGAATTTTTAATAATATTTATATTCACAGGAATCAAATGTATATTGAGAACATTTAAATCCTGACTGGAACAAATTGAATTGGTACATTTATACGAGGGCTGTTCTGTAAATTGTTAGTTAGAAGAAAACTACGGAATTTGTAAAGAAAATAATTTTATTGTTTTTCAAAGTATTCCCCCTTAGACATAATACAGTTCTTCATTCTTTGAAACCACTTCTCGAAACACGCTGAAAACTCTTTTTTGGAAGGTCGTCAAGAATTCGCTGAAATTCAGCAACAGCCGCATTGGCGTCAGGAAATCTCTTACCACGCATGAGTTTTTTAATCAGCGGAAGCAAAACGAAATCGTTAGGGGCAAGATCTGGACTGTATGGTGGATGAGTGACCAGTTGGACTCCACGCAAACCAGACCTTGGGCGATCACTACACAATTTCTCGAAGACTTAAGGAAGGCAAACTTCTGTATACCAATCAGCAGTTACAGTTTTACGATCTTCAAGAGGAATTATTGCAACTGGACCACTGTATCTGAAGAAAACGGCAATCATTTTTTTGTTTGCACTTTTACCGCGAATAACTTTTGTTGGCATTTCCTCCTTTTCAAACACCCAAACAGTTGATTGTTGTTTTATCTCGGGATCATAATTATATATCCACGATTCATCCCCCGTAACGATACTAAATACCTGCTTTGAAGATCCTCCATCGAACTTTTCTAACATAAACCTGCACTAGTCTACCCGTGCTTGTTTTTGTTCGTCGGTTAACAAATGTGGAATCCACCGACTTGCCAGCTTTCTTACACCCAGATGTTTATGTAAAATGATATCTACTGCAGATGATCCAATGCCTAGTTCGTCTTGAATCTCTCTATGAGTGATATTCCGTTTTTCCTTAATCAGCTTTTCGGTTGCAATAATGTTTTCAGCACAAACAGCTACTGCAGGTCGTCCAGGTCTGGGTTCATCTTCTAACGTACTCCTTCCACGTTTAAATTCACGGAACTAGTAACTAATTATAGATAGACTTAGCTCGTGAACGTGAAAGCGAACACACACGCGTATAAAGTGCTAATACAGTTTCCTAGTAAAATTGGGGTTTATCGCATGATAAGCGCACCTGTAAGTAAAAAGTGGCTAATAAGTAGTGCAAATAAACAGCAATTTAAAAAATAGGTGAAATTTCCAGTGAAAAGCAGTGTAAATAGCTTAATAATAATAATACACATCATGCCGTTATCCAAGTGCATAGTATGCAGTAAGGACGCAAATCCTGATAAAGAAATAGCATGCGATCGCTGCAAATTGCCGGTCCATACGACCTGTTCTGGATTAACACGGTCTGAGATACAATGCATTCTGTCTCGTGACCGACGTATTAACTTTTTTTGCGAAAAATGCAAACATTTCGATGTGGCAGGAAAATCATCCGATAAAGGCGTCGACAAAAGTGATTTGAATCAGACTTTACATGACCTAATTTCTAAAGTATCGCGATTGGAGGATATCATTGCCAAATCTCTCTCATCAGTTGAAGCTAACCGACCAATGGATAACACTTGTTTTGAGGGAATCATATCTGAAATTAACGAACGTCAGAACAGGAAACGCAACATTATATTATACGGAGTTGAAGAGACCGATTTACCTGCAGGTACAACAGACCTATCAAATAATATCAAGCGTATTGTTAGTGGGATCTTGACCTCTGTTAATCCTGAATTTGATACCTCCGACATAAAACCTATCAGACTAGGAAAATTTGATCCTACAAAACCCAAACGGCGTCCAATAAAGTTAATACTGAACAATGAGAAAATAGTAAGCGATCTTATTCGTAATGCTAAAAAATTGAATGATAACAATTCTTTCAAAAACATTTCGCTCTCATATGATAGAACTCCGAGACAGGTAGAATTTTATCGGGAAATCAAAAAAAAACTTGAAGATCGCATTAAATCTGGAGAGGTTAATTTACGGATTAAATATATTCGTGATGTGCCTACGATTGTATCGTCCAATTCTTTAAACTAAAACTGCCCAACAGTGATAATATTCTCAGCTGCTATTATCAAAATGTGCGAGGTTTACGAACGAAAACGCATCGCTTGTTTCCTCTAACCTGTGTTTGTGAATTTGATTTAATCGCTATGACCGAAACAGCTTTAACGCCTGACATTTTTGATACCGAATTTATTTCTACTTCTTATTGTTGTACATTTAGAAGTGATCGTCAGTATGATATCACTAATCAAGCTTGGGGAGGCGGCGTTCTATTAGCGGTAAAAAATCACATAAGTGCGGAAATGCTTGATCTGTCTAATTTACGTGCTATATTACCTTCCATAGATATTGTGGGATGTAAATGTTTTTTACATTCTGTTACGATTTACGTATTTGTAGTTTATATACCGCCAAGTACTTCGACTGCAGACTTCTCTATATTTATTGAAAATATTGAGCAGATGGATTATTGTACTAAAGAAAATGTTTTTATATTAGGCGATTTTAATGTTCCTAGCTTCAATGATCCCTATGCTTCAGATGCTAAATTCAGACTAGTTAGTAATATGATTAATTTCCTAAATATCTCTCAGTATAATACGGTTACTAATTCTAATGAAAGACTTCTCGATTTAGTTCTGTCTAATATTAAGTGTCTAGTAACCCGGGATAATGTACCATTGTTGAAGGAAGACATCCACCATCCCGCATTAAATATAAATATACAGACCAACATTCCTCGTTGTTGTAATTTTTCCATAAATAATTCTTATAAAATATATAACTTTAAAAAAGCTGATTTCCCTAATCTCTATGAGGTACTTTTTAATACCGATTGGACATTTTTGCTTGATTTTACTGAAGTAAATTCTGCTTGTCAAGAGTTTTACAATCTCCTATATTCATTATTTGATCGTTACGTTCCTTGTCGAAACACTAGGTCACATCATTATCCAAAATGGTATACCAACGAAATAATTAAAAACATTAAACTTAAACAAATTTATTTTCAAAGATTTAAAAGAAATAGGTCCCAAGCGGCGTCTGATGATTTTCGTCGTTTGCGTTCTCTGATTAAAGCACAGATTTCTACAGCTTACAAAAATTATCTGAATACCATCGAACAATCTATTGGTATCGATTCTAAACAATTTTGGTCATTTATCCAATCTAAAAAAGGTACCACTCGTATACCTGCTCAAATGCATGCAGACAATAATTGTTTGAATACAGCTGATGCAATCGTCAACGCGTTCGCTGACTATTGTAAAAGCGTCTATTTACCTTCATCTGCCTCAAGTTACGATACTGGAAATATCTCTGATATTTTCGACATGGTCTCATCCGTTGACATTTCTAATGTTTCTGAGGAAGAAGTTTTAAAATCTACCCTCAAACTAAAAAATAAGCTAACCGCTGGTTCAGATCAAATACCTAGTTTCTTTATCAAAGATTGTGCTCGAGTATTGGTTAAACCATTGACTATTATATTTAATATTTCTTTAAAAACAAGCACATTCCCAGATATTTGGAAAACAGCCCGTGTTTGCCCTGTTCATAAATCTGGCGATCCAAGTCTGATAACGAACTATCGACCCATCAGCATTTTATCTAATTTTGCGAAGATTTTTGAAATGACCCTTCACTATCGTATTTATCCTCAAATTCAACATCATATTTCAGATTACCAGCATGGCTTTATGAAAAACCGCTCCACGGCTTCTAACCTAGTCCATTTTACCCAATATCTTTCAGAGGCGCTTGATTCACAAAAACAGGTCGATGTTATATATACAGACTTTTCTAAAGCCTTCGACAAAATTGATCATACTATTCTAATTGAAAAATTGAATGCATTTGGGTTTAGCAAATCTTTACTATCGTTCTTTTCGTCATATCTGAACAATCGAATACAGTTTGTTACCTACAACAATTACAACTCTAATTCTTTTATAGTGACCTCTGGGGTTCCACAAGGATCCAATTTGGGTCCTTTGTTATTTGTACTTTTTATCAATGACTTACCAGATAACATCATGTGTAATAAGCTACTTTTCGCTGATGATTTAAAAATCTTTTCCATTATAAACACAATAGATGACTGTAAAAATCTTCAGTTACAGATGAATGCTGTACATGATTGGTGCTGTTCTAATAATCTTCTGCTTAACGTTTCTAAATGTAAAGTAATGACATACTCACGTAGAAATAATCCTTTTATATATCCCTATCAATGCGCGTCCAATATGCTGGATCGTTTCAGTTCCACAAAGGATTTGGGAGTTAAGTTTGATAGTAAACTAAGTTTCACAGAGCATATTGACACTATTAGCAAGTCAGCTATGAAAATGTTGGGGTTCGTTATTCGCAACAGCAAAGAATTTACTAACACTCATACACTTACTTTACTGTACTTAACGTTCGTTCGTCCTAAATTGGAATATTGCACCCTTGTGTGGTCTCCCTATTACGAATATCAAAAGCAGTGTGTAGAATCTGTTCAAAGAAGGTATCTTAAGTATCTTTCTTTCCGAATTGATGGTGTTTATCCTGATATTGGGATTGATCATAATCTCTTGTTATCTAGATTCCAGTTTCAATCCCTCGAATCCAGAAGAATACTTACTGGACTTACATTTCTTTTCAAACTAGTTAATAATGAAATAGATAGCATAGATCTTCTTTCTCAAATTCAATTTCATGTACCTAGAGTTTCTTCCAGAAATGAAATGTTGTTCTATTGTCCTACAGCGCGCACTAACATACTGTTGAAATCACCAATATATGCCATGTGTCGAAATTTTAACGAAATTTCACACTTAGTTGATATAAATCACTCCTCGCTGAAGCAGTTAAAGCAACTGATATTACAATTTTGATTATTTATTAATTTTAAGCAGTACATTATGTATACGGTCTTACAAGTTAAGTTTAATTATTTATACGTGTTGTTTTTGTTTTTGTTTTAGTTACAATTTATAAACATCTTGTTTTAGTTAAAATCTATAAACATTATTTTATCTTATTTTCTTATGTGTAATTAGATATAGGTATTTCTTGTCCTGTAATTGGATCTATCTGTTGGGCAAATATATATTATTATTATTATTATTATTATAATGATGGACTATTGTCTCCAAAAGCTGCCATTAAATTTTGGTGACTTTGGTCGTATGTTAAGCCTCGTTTATAATCGTAGAAAATCATAGCCCGAAAAGCATTCCGCGGCACTTCCATAATGCTTAGTAATAATCAAACGAATTATAACAATCAAAAATTAGGATCTCTATATGCTTTAACTTCAACCTTGCAAAATTGCAACTGGAAACTGTCAAAAGAATAAGCTTTCGATTGATGCAAATGTTTTTGTTTTTCTTCGCATCCATGGCCTGCTACTAACAATATACAGAACAGCCCTCGTATGTATCTACTGCACTGGAACATTGTTACAACATGTGAGGCTGCCCAGCCAAATTGGGTAAAAGGCGTGATAGATATGTATGTGTATTAGGGTGGTACACTTAATGTTATGTTATTCTGATAAAAATTGATGGATTGGCGTCGACTTGAATATGAACGTTTTTGGCAGCCACATTTAAATTGTTTATAACTAATGAATGCAATGGGTTGCTGACCTGATTTATATATATTCTGGAAGCACAAACGAAGCACAAACGTTTGACATATATTTCATCGTTTGTGCTTCATATGTGTGAAGTTGGCAACCACACTTAAATTGTTTATAACTAATTAACGCAATGGGTTGCTGACCTGATTTATATATATTCTGGAAGCACAAACGTTTGACATATATTTCATCGTTTGTGCTTCATATGTTGTGGTTGCTGGGCGTGAAGTTGGCAACCACATTTAAATTGTTTATAACTAATGAACGCAATGGGTTGCTGACCTGATTTATATACATTCTGGAAGCACAAACGAAGCACAAACGTTTGACATATATTTCATCGTTTGTGCTTCATATGTGGTTGCTGGACGTGAAGTTGGCAACCACATTTAAATTGTTTATAATTAATGAACGCAATGGGTTGCTGACCTGATTTATATACATTCTGGAAGCACAAACGAAGCACAAACGTTTGACATATATTTCATCGTTTGTGCTTCATATGTGGTTGCTGGACATGAAGTTGGCAACCACATTTAAATTGTTTATAATTAATGAACGCAATGGGTTGCTGACCTGATTTATATATATTCTGGAAGCACAAACGAAGCACAAATGTTTGACATATATTTCATCGTTTGTGCTTCATATGTGGTTGCTGGGCGTGAAGTTGGCAACCACATTTAAATTGTTTATAACTAATGAACGCAATGGGTTGCTGACCTGATTTATATACATTCTGGAAGCACAAACGAAGCACAAACGTTTGACATATATTTCATCGTTTGTGCTTCATATGTGGTTTCTGGGAGTGAAGTTGGCAACCACATTTAAATTGTTTATAACTAAAGAACGCGATGGGTTGCTGCGTTTGTTGTTGGATCACAATTAAGCACAAACGAAGCACAAACATTTGAGATATGTTTCGTCGTTTGTGCTTCACTTTGGTTGCTAACTTCACGTTCCTTAAAATGACCGTTTACCATTGACTACACAAAAAAATTAATTTATTAACTATCGGTATCAACGCGCTTGCGGCCTCCGCCGCTCGCGGGGTTAAACGTACCGCTCATTAAACATTAATTTAATCCCCATGTATAATAAATAACTGTTATCGAATATTTAGTTTCTAATCATGCACTTGGATAAATTAACAGGAAAATGTAATCTGCTGTCGGAATTTAATATCGAGCATTTAATTTGTTCCCGTTCTATATTACGAGTAGTAAGTAGGGAATTAACTCTGGCCCTTCCAAACTATTAGTGACAGAAGTATTTTACTGGTTATGCCAATTTCATATCGAGCATTCAGTATATTTATCGAACGTTTATTATTTCTCAAGAGAGCATTTATTATTTCACGATACGTTTGAATTTTGTACTGAGCGTTCAATATATTTATCGAGCTTGCATTATTTTTGTCGAATATTTATTCTGTTATCAAGTATTAGAAATTTATATCGAGCATTCGTTATATTTATCGCGCATTTATTATTTTTATCGAATATTTAGTATCTAATCATTTCTAATCTAATCATTTGGATAATTTAACAGGAAAATGTAATCTGCCGTCGGAATTTAATATCGAACATTTAATTTGTTCCCGTTCTATATTACGAGTAGTAAGTAGGGAATTAACTCTGGCTCTTCCAAAGTATTAGTGACAGAAGTACAAAGTGGGCCAAGTGTACATTAAACTGCGTATAAAGCAACACAAGATATAAAACAGTAAAACACTAAACTATCGAACAAGAAAATTGGTTTCAAGTTTACAATGTTAATAAGGAAGTTAATTTCCATCACACCTGTGTTATTCTTATGTATAACAAATGTTGCTACTGCTAGTAACTACAAACCCAGCATTATTATTGTGGGTGCTGGAGCTTCAGGAATCGCCGCGGCTTCCAGGCTTTTAGAAAATAATATAAATAATATTACGATTTTAGAAGCCGAAGGAAGGATCGGTGGAATAATTCACAGCGTTAAATTTGGAGATGCTATGGTGGAGTTAGGGGCACAATGGTGTCATGGAGAAGAAAATAATACTGTATACGAATTAGTCAAAAATCTTGATTTACTGCAACCAGGAAATCTAACATTGCATGTGCATCACTCATCTAAGAAATATGTAGATCAAGCTTTTATACAAGAATTAATGAAACTCTACGATGATATCTACAAAGGTGAAACACAGTGTGATGAGATATCGTTGGGTCAGTGCATGACTGAAAGGTCAGTAAATAATAATGTTAATGAGTATTAAGAATCCTCCAATGGAGTTTTTTTTTATATATCAGATGTTTAGTTTAATAACAATTAGTAGAACTGTTTAATTTATATGAAGGCATTAATTACTGTGCTCATTAAATTAATGTTATAATAAGTAATAAGAATAGTTCTGAGACAACTCTAAAAAATATTGACTATTAAAATAACTCCAGTAATCTCAAATACTTTGTTACGTAAAAAACTTATCAAATAGATAATAAAAAGCCATGAATACATGTAACACTTTATTTTGTCGGACTCAAAGAGCGGCGCAAAAGGCCAAGGTTCAAAAATAATAAAAAAAATCACATATTGACTAGAGTAATTGTTAAAGACTTGATAAGGTAAGATACACAAAAATTTAAATATACTTAGATATAACAGATATAAATGTAACATGAAATTTAAATTAAATAGATCTAGAAGTAACTAGATGGAAATTCAAGCAAAAATTTTAAATATTAAAGTTGATCGTAATGCATTCATAAATTAGGGAAATGACATTAAAGAAAATAAACAAAAAATTAATACGCAAAACCTAATTTATGAACGTATCACATTACAAAATTTTACGTATGTAGATTAGCTACTAAACAAAAAAATAAGTAACATGTGGCAAACACATGTCAAATACCAAATTTATCGGTAACCAAAAATTACACAAATTATGAATATAGCACTTATCTCTTTAAATTTGATGAGAAGCAGGCGTTGTTTGTCGATAAAAAAATTGTAGAATTGAAGTCAAAATGGACGACAGCACTTGGAAATCGGCGACGAAAATAATGGCGTCTTCCCACGTGTTTCGAAGTGGCCGGGATCACAAAATTTACGAAAACCAAATTGGAACCATCAATATAGATTTAAATTACATCCATACAGGAACATGGATATGAATTAACCCAAACTAGGCTAAACTAGGCTAAACTAGGCGCACAGTCAGAATGTGCGAAATTAGTAGACAAAATAATTTAGAAATACATAGAAGTGATGTATTAAATGCTCACTTGAACATTTAAAATAATTAAGTTGAAAATTAAATTAAATTTTGAACGAAACCACAAATAGGTCCGTTTACGTGAAAGGTTGCGGTCAAAGAGAGCTCAATCCACGTGAGACGCTATCAACCTGACACACCAAGGCAAATGCGCGCGCCCATCGAAAAGAATGACGACTTTACAAAATTATATACAGAGTGCGTAGAAAGTAACGGACTCACAACAATGTAAAAATATTATGAAGAATTTAAGAGAATAATAAATTTTGAAAATAAATCAAAGAATTTAAATTTAAACAAACACAAACACACAACAAAAAAATTCTAAACGTTCACAACATTGGCAAAGGCAGAAAAAAAAATTGATACGATTCGGAGGCAAAGCAAAAAAATCGTAACACCTTGAATTCAATTACTCAAATCCAAATTATCTTGAGACTCTCCTAAATTCGAATGTGTTATTAATTTACTTATACTAAATGCCAATTTTATTATTTGATATTTTTGAACAAAACAATACCAAATTTAAAGCATCAGTGGCAATCAATAAATGTAAAAAGGTATCACCGCACTTCGTAAGGGAGTATGGCCGACAACATGGAGGGTTAAGACCTCCTAAGTCGCTCCATAGCCCGTTATCCCGCACGTTCTACGTACGGGGTGCCATGGTAAGCACCACGCCTTAGAAAACCACCTAATTTCCCTACTCCATCATTGTGTTTCGGTTTCCAATTATTTTCAGTGACTGGGTAGGCCACCCACCGAGAATCCGACTCTTGCAATTTTAAAAAAATATTTAAAATTTGCAACCAACCTTCGCGTTGCGTAG
The DNA here is from genome assembly GCA_963082815.1 of Melanotus villosus. Lineage (NCBI taxonomy): Eukaryota > Metazoa > Arthropoda > Insecta > Coleoptera > Elateridae > Melanotus > Melanotus villosus. The sequence continues at coordinate 33,984,341 of OY720426.1, read as the reverse complement.
TACATTACCCTATCAAAACGTTTTCTAAATATTAAATAACCTATTCTTATTTTAAGGTATAATACAACCTTAAGCGAATATTATGGTGACGATGAAAAAAAAAATGGAATTAGGATATGAAAGTATGGACACCATTATGAAAAGGATTATAACAGCGGTAGGAAGTTTTACGTGGTTTGCGCCATCTGCTAAAAGTGATTATAAAGAATGCGACGGAAATCCTATATTAAATTGGAAAGGACGAGGTTATAGAACAATTCTGGACGTTTTAATGAAGAAGTACCCAAACTCTAATAATGAACTCCCTGTTACCGATAAAATAATATTTAACAAAGAAGTTACCGAAGTTGTTTGGAATAGTAAGGAAAATCCTCAAGGAGTCATAGTTCGGTGTTCAGATGATTCGCAATACACTGCTGATCATGTTATCCTCACGGTTTCCTTAGGCGTATTAAAGGATCGTTATAAGACTTTGTTTCAACCTGCATTACCAATAGATAAAATTAATGCCATTGAAAGTCTGGGAATCGAAGCGGTTATTAAAATATTTTTCCATTTCCCAGAGAGATGGTGGCCAGCTGACTTTAATGATTTTACTTTCCTTTGGACTGAGAGAGACATTGAAACCTCTGCTCAAGAATTTCCTGAAGGACCCAATGAGGTTAGTTTCTTCCTTATTACAGAATTGTGTCACATTTCCCAGTTATGTTAATGTAGCCAAAGAAACCTGTTTTGTCTTGCCTGCTTTTACAAGCCAATTAGACCCGTTACTTAACGATTTGCCACAATTTTTTGTTATTTATGATTTTATTTCTCCATTTCTTCGCTATATCCTCCATTATCGAGTCTTTTCACCTTCCTCTTGATCGCCCTCTTTTTGTTGTCGTCTGTCAAAAATGTTTCGTAGCATTTTCCTCTTCCACCTGCTTACCATGTTTTGGCCCGTTGCACTCATTGTCCGCATTTTACGTAAGTAAGTAGGCCTAATAACTGTTTTATACCTAACCTTAACTTCGTATTTCCCGACACCAAGCATAAAACATTCTCGCACTTTGCTATTTGCTGATGATATCAAGATGTATAAAGAAATAAAAACCACTAAACTAAAGATATGAATGAGTTGCAGAGAGATATTGATAGTATCGTAAATTGGAGTTTTAAGAATAAGTTACATTTTAATATAAATAAATGCAAAATAATGACATATACACATAAATTGGAGTATGTAAAAATGAACTATACTATGAACAATATTACTTTGGAAAATATCATATGTACCAAAGATTTAGGTGTAATTTTTACTCAAAACTTAAAGTGGGATGCGCATGTAAATTCCGTAGTGCAATCCTCTATGAAAATGCTTGGGTTCATAATGAGGAATACTCGTGAATTTAAAAATGTCGATGCGGTTAATGTTTTGTATAACTCATTAGTGAAATCTAAGTTAGAATTTGCCAGCAAAGTGTGAATTCGGGAATTTTACAGCATAAAAATAAACTAGAAACCGTTCAAAATAAAGTTATTAAATATATGTATTATAAAAAAAAATGGCACATACCCAGATTATAACCAATATCAAAATATTAGATCAAATTTCAACATATTGAAATTAAAATACAGACGTGAAATTGCAGATATTTGCTTTATACAAAAATTATTAAATAACAGAATAGATTGTCCGGGGTTACTTCCCGTGGTGAAACTATACATACCTGCTCACAGAACTAGACCTAGAGACACATTTTTTATTCCGCACTGCAGAACCAACATTCGACTGTATTCACCTATGGTGAGAATCTGTGTTGCGGCGAATTGATATATTCGGCAGTCGGGCGTAAATATTTTCAATACTAGTTCGAGTCATTTTAAAAAGAACATAGAAAGTTATTATCTCAATGTAGGTAAATCGATAAATAATAGTAATTATCAAAAATAATTCAAACAGTTTTGAAATTTAATGAATTAAGTTCACCTATGCGTTCCGTATACATTAAATTGTTGGACCAATCCAGTTTCAGTTTCAGATTTAGTTTAGTTGAGTTTAGTTAAGTTTAGTTAAGTTTAGAGTAGTTTAATTAGTTTTAGTTAAATTTTGTTCATAAGACAATGTAACAGGATCTAGGCCCGTTTTGTCTAAATTGTTTGTTTGTTTAATTATCGTTCCTCGGTAATTTGCGCAAATTGTGTTTTCTCCTTTTTTGTAGCTTGGCACAATTATAGCTTTCTTCCATGCTGATGGTAAACCTTCTGCCTTTCATATTACCTTTGTAATTTTCTATACTTCTTCCCCCAAATCTTTATCCCGATATGTTGTGAGTTCTGCATGTATTTCATTTTCTCTAGGTGCGTTTTTATTTTTCTGCATCTTTCTCCATCTGGCTACTTCATCTTTGGTTGGCACTGGGTGTTTCTTCTTCTTCTGTTGTTTGTTCTATGTTTTCACTAGGTTTATTATCACCTGTTTCCTGATCCTGCTCAATTTTTTGGTTATTCTTCTTCTTTCTGTGCCTTATTCTTTCTAAGGACGTTGGCAAGGGGGTTAAAGCCACATTTTTAAATGACTTGACGTCGTGAACTTTGTTATATTCCCTTTATACTAAGGAAATGTGTTCTCTGCAGTGATTTCCTGTTGCCTTTTGCAGAGTTTGTGACCGTGTATTAAGTGTATAGTGTTTGTGTCTTGTTACTATCTGAAGTCGACCACTTCGCAGACAGAATCTTTAATTGTAACCAAGCGATTAAATTGCTTCACTCGCTCAAGTACCGACCTCAAACAGTGGGAAATTCTTTATAAAAATCCTTGCCACTGCGTGAGATTCGAACCCAAGACTCCTACTTAGCAAGAAGCCCAGCGTTCTTACCACTGCGTCAACGAGCTTCACTTAGTAGTACTTAGTACTTGTGTAAAATGTCTTCTCCATTTCTCTCCTACAAGTTTTCCTTCTGCAATTTTTTATATACAGGGTGTCTCAGACATGACTCCCCAGGCCTATAACTTTGTTATTTTTAAAAATAACTATAATAAACTATATATATTCGTAAATGGGAGTAAATTCTCTATAAGATGGGGAAAGAAAATGTTAGAAAATCTGTACTCATATTATGGCAGCGATATTCAACTTTTTTTTTTCAAATTGCACATTATGCTTTTTTCGGTCATTCTGATAGTACTCTTTATTCTCTTTATGACCATGTAAACCAATATGGGTCTTACATAAGCAAATTCACGAAAGAAATACGATTGAAAGTTGAAGTCTATGCTTGCCATGGAAACAACTGATTGTTGTAATTTGTACTCGTCGGCGATGAAAACAATAGCGTATAGCTGTAAAACAATTGCAATTTACGTTGTAAAGAATGACAGGTACTCTTTCTGTATTTGTATGTTCTTGTTTAAAATCATAGGAGTATTAGAAATGAACTACACTAATTCTGAAAAGCTTGATATGATCCTTAGTTATGGTTTATGCGAGAGTAATGCAAGAAGAGCAGCAAGGTTGTATGCAAAAAGGTATCCGCTATGGTTTTTATCGCCGACGAGTACAAATTACAACAATCAGTTGTTTCCATGGCAAGCATAGACTTCAACTTTCAGTCGTATTTTATTCGAGAATTTTCTTATGTAAGACCAATATTGGTTTAGATGGTTATAAAGAGAATAAAAAGTACTATCAAAATGACCGAAAAAAAGCATAGTGTGCAATTTAAAAAAAAAGTTGAATATCGCTGCCATAATATGAGTACAGATTTTCTAACATTTTCTTTTCCCGTCTTATAGAGAATTTGCTCCCATTTACGAATATATATAGTTTATTATAGTTATTTTTAAAAATAACAAAGTTATAGGCCTGGGGAGTCATGTCTGAGATACCCTGTATACTGGTTTTTGTTGGAAACCTTTTTTGATTAGTTTTGTATCTTAGTAAAAATTTCGGATCTTCTTTCTTCTGTATCTGTATTTCTCCTCCATTTCTTTACCATATCTTCTTGCTATTTCCTCCTTTTCGTTCTGTACAGGGTGGTCCAAATTGGACACTTTTGATAGGAAACACCAATTTCTAGAGGAGCTAGAAAAAACTAACCTACATGTTACGAGCTCGATTTTTGTGAGAAAGTGAATGCCGAAAACCGCACATCGATATCTTGAACTGTTTAGAAGATATAGGGTGGTTTTCAATTTTGTGCATTTTTGACCCACCCCCGTAACTTATTTATTTATGAATATTTTTTGTTTCTGTAAAAACATTCTTAAGGCACTTTTTTTAAAGGAATCCAATGGTGTCCCAAGTTCTTTTGTAAAAAGAATGGTTTTGAAGATATGACATAAACTTGTATTTTTTCTTCTGGACTACCCTGCATATTTTTGCATATTCTTTTTCTAAATATATAAAATACTTGCTACTTTCCTTTTTAAACATTTATTTTATAACAGCTGTAAGTTTATTTCGTTTTATTGTTCAAGCATGGCACTCCAGATTTACAAAATTCATCTATAATATTTTAGAAACGGCAACGAAATAAATGTTTAAAAAGAAAGTATCAAGTATTTTATATATTTAGAAAAAGAATATGCAAAAATATACAGGGTGGTCCATAAGAAAAAATACAAGTTTAGGTCATAGCTTCAAAACCATTCTTTTTACAAAAAAACTTGGGACACCATTGGATTCCTTTAAAAAAAGTGCCTTAAGAATGTTTTTACAGAAACAAAAAATATTCATAAATAAATAAGTTACGGAGGTGGGTCAAAAATGCACAAAATTGAAAACCACCCTATATCTTCTAAACAGTTCAAGATATCGATGTGCGGTTTTCGGAATTCACTTTCTCACAAAAATCGAGCTCGTAACATGTAGGTTAGTTTTTTTCTAGCTTCTCTAGAAATTGGTGTTTCCTATCAAAAGTGTCCAATTTGGACCACCCTGTACTTCTGTTCTCTGTATTTCCTCTTCTTTTCTTTATTGGGTCGCTGTATCTGCTTTAGCTACGCGTCTCTCTTCTTCTGTAAGGCTACACTAGAATCTTCATCAAACCATATCTGTTGTTTAACCTTTTCCTTTCTCCCTAATACCGTTTCTCCAACCTTCTCATTGTTTCTTTTATGTTTGTCCATTTATTTTCTACCGTTGTAGATTCTAGCATCTAGAATTGCTTTCATTACTCTTTGATAATGTTTTCATCCAAGGTCTTGTTTTTCCATCGCCTTACTTATTCCTTCACTACCGTAGTGTACAGTGCCTGAATGTTGTTAGTGGAATATTCTTTTGGACCATAGATCTTCTGGCATTTTCATTAAGTGTCCAAACCAGCATAGATCGAGGTTTCAATTCTATCGATGATTGTTCGTTCTGCTTTCATCTGTTGCCTAATTTCTTCATTCGGAATTCGTTGAAGCTTAGATATTCTTGCACTACGTCGCTTGTAATCTGTGCTTCATTTCCGCATTGATTACACATATTTTACTTCCGTAACGAAGAACAGATTGTTTGGTCTATTCGTTCCTTGCTGTTTTTAGAGATATTGGTATCCCATCATAGTAAGTTAAGACAATCGATTACTTTTCTACTTTTTCGGGTTCTGTGTTTTATTTCTCCATCTGCTGATACTTTTTGATTTACAATAGGTGCTAGGTATACCGGGTGGTCCATCGGTCTGTATTTTTTTTACTAGATTATTTTAAATATTACCGAAATCTTTTTCAAACAAAGTTTATTTTATAATATTAAAATGCACACATATCTGCAGTATAAGTTTTTCTACGGGGTGATACGCAGTGATATTCAACTTTATATTTTTTAATGGAACACCCTATATATTTTTACAAAATTTTAAAGATTTTTTGTTTCTCTTTAAAACAGTTCTTATTCATTATAGCCCTAAAATGATCAGTACAGAAACTATTCATGTTTTTATTAATAAATAGTCACACAGAAAGTATGCCACTAAAAAATATAAAGTTGCACATCATTGCACGAAAATGGAACACCCGGTAGAAAAACTTATGCTGCAGATATGTGGGCATTTTAATGTAAAATAAACATTGTTTGAAAAAAAATTCGGTAATATTTAAAATAATCGAGTAAAAAAAGTACAGACCGATGGACCACCCGGTATTCTTCAATTTGTACTTGTATTTCGTCATCCATGAGAACTTCTAACTGTGCCTTCAATTTGACTGCATTTGTGTTTCCAGTATTGGTTCTTTATTTCTTTAATTCTTATTCTTTGAATTCGTCTCTTCTTTCGCGTGTTCGTCTATTTTATAGTTTCTTTTTTTTCTGTTGGTGTCTCTTCTGACATCAAAAAAGGTTTTTGTTTTTGCATCCTTTTGTCTATAGGCAGTATTATGTAATGCTTTTTACATGCTATTATATTCTTTTTATATATTTTCGACTCACTCGTATGTTTTGAGTTTATTCTCTAATCTATTTTCGTAGAAAATTTTAATACTAATAGGTTCTAATAACTATAACTTGTACCTTTCTTCTTATATATTTTTTTTCTTCTACTAGATTATCTTTAGCGGTCGTAGCTCCGTTGGTTTAGTGTGTGTCTGACCACTGAGATTTAGAATGGCCCGCGTTCGATTCCCAGGGCCGCAGATACATCGGAGTCATTAGACCGCTTCCCTCCCAAATTACTTTTAAGTCAAGCATATAATGATTAGTAAGTATAGGATTTGTATGCACTTAAAAATGCTGAAATATGCATGCACTTATGCACTATAAAAACGTGAAATATGCACTTAAATATGCACTTAAAAATCATGAAATATGCGTTTATTAGAAATTTTTAATAAATATATGCACTTTCATTATTTAAAAAAAAACACCTGTTTAGCCTTATTTAAATTTTATTTACAGAAATTAGTTTAACTAGACATTCTACGCAATAATTTAATTAATTATATTTTCTAATCATAGAGCGTTACAGTTCACAATGACGTACATTTTTAAATTTTCAAAAGTGAACATATGCCAATTATCCCTATTGTATATTGTTTTACATTTCGAGAAACTCCGTTCCACATCGCAAGACGTAATAGGTTCATACTTAAAATTGTTTTTGTGCAGCCGGACGCGAAGTGGTCATTTCGCGTACGCAATACAGGACGCGAAATCCGATTTCGCGGCCTTACCCTTAGTAACGGCCGCGAAATATTTTAACGGCCGTTACCCTTAGTAACGGCCGCGAAATACAATTTCGCGGCCGTTACTAAGGGTAACGGCCGTTAAAATATTTCGCGGCCGTTACTAAGGGTAAGGCCGCGAAATCGGATTTCAGTTTTATTATGTATTTTTTACGGCTGCACAAAAAATGTTGTGTATACTTCGGCCGCGAAATTCTTTAGCGCCCTCGAGATTGTCTTGCCTCGGCCGCAAGCGGCCTCGGCGACAATTTTTCTCTCGGTACGCTAAAATGGAATTTCGCGGCCTTAGCATACAAATAACTATTAATTCCACAAGCGAATAATGTTTTAGCTCGTCTAAAATGTCTTGGCGCTTGATCAGATAATACATCGTTTATGCTTTTAATTAAGTGAAAACCAGAATTACAAGATTAGTAAACAAAAGTACAGGTAAATTTTTCTATGAACAGTAAGTTGTCAAAGGGTCTTTGGAATTTCCTAATACATATTTATCACAATACCGCGGGATGTAAGTATTTAAATTTTAGTTGAAACTTTTTCTTTCTTAGAAAATATTAACAAGTACACAGATGGTTAAGGCAGTAAAATATTTTAAAGCCTAGTATTTAACAATAGGCTTAAATTATGGGTTTCCCCTAGACTCAACTAAACCGCCCTTGGTTGGTTGTCGAATAAAATACTAAAATTATTTAAAAAAACATTAGAAATTTCATAATTAAAACATGTAAAACGCTCAAAAAGTGGTAAAATATGCACTCTCGTTCAAAAATGCTAAAATATGCATACATTTATAAAAACACCTAAATATGCATTTATATGCACTTTCAAATTGACATATGTGATTCATATGTGGCTTAAACATGTAGAAATATAACTCTGCATATGTTTGCTATAAGCAGAAAAACCATGCAAATGCATAGAAATTATATACCTAGTGATTAGACTCCTTTCTACTCGACAGCCCTGTATTTTTTTGGATGATCTTTGTTTTATAATAATTTCTGTCCCAATATCGGCCTTTCTCATGTAAATTTATTACATACAGTGTGTTTCACTTTACATGAAGCCACCTAAATAACTATTTTATTAATACCGCAATTAGTATAAAATTTTTACCAGTGATAGAGACCATTAAGGCGAATCTTTTTTGTAGGAATGAAATTTTTTTAGAGTCCAAATCTAGCCAACTATGATTAAAATAAAAACTAGCGTTTCAAGTAAAGTCATAGTAGCGATTAAAATAGAGCAAAAAATATTTAAAAAAGTTGTTGCTAATCCCAAAAATACTCCAAATATGAAGTTTCGCTGAAAAATTTTAACTTTAATTTTTCTACATTTTCAGGAATGCTTAATTGCTTAACCGTTGTTCAGCCATCACTAATCAAACAACAAAAATTCCATGTAAATTGTTTTGTGAGCTGACGTTTCAAACGATTTTTAATTGTTTTGATTGTTCATCGCACACTTGATATTTGAGATAAGGAATTTTTTAATCAGTTCACACAAAAATGTAGAAAATTAAAAAATTAAATTTTTCAGCGAAACGTATTTGGAGTATTTTTGTGATTAGCAACAACTTTTTTAAATACTTTTTTGCTCTATCTTAATCGCTGCTATGACTTTACTTGAAACGCTAGTTTTTATTTTAATCATAGTTGGCTAGATTTGGACTCTAAAAAATTTCATTCCTACAAAAAAGATTCGTCGTAATGGCCTCTATCACTGGTAAAAATTTTATACTAATTGCGGTATTAATAAAATAGTTATTTAGGTGGCTTCATGTAAAGTGAAACACACTGTATATTCCTGTGATCATAGAATCCGTTTAATACGAGTATTTTTATATGATGTTCTTTATAGTGTTCTATTAATAACTCCCCTGATTGGATACTAATATTCTCTACATATTGGTCTAATACTTTGTCTTTGTGTTATGATCTCACTCTTCCGTTGGGGTCTTCAGTTAGTATTATTTCTTGACAATTTTTTTTGTTTTAACGATTATTCTTCTTATGTCTTGAAAGAAGTTATCTTTTATCCATTGTTTCTAGTCATCCATTGAATTATGACAGTTTCAAATTCCTATGGACATATCGTTAGTGTAATAATTCTGTCATACTAGCATTTGAAATTTTTGATATAGTTCTTTTGGTTTTTGTGTATCAAAATGAATAACACTTGATGCTACTCTTTCAGACCTATCTACACCAGATCAAATGTGGAAGTAATCGGCCAGTTTTTCGTTTCCTTTCCCCTTTTCCCTTTACTTCAGGTAGAACTGCTATGCCAACCCTTTGCTGGTTTAATTCTTTTACTATTTCCACTGTTTTATCATTTTGTATATTCCAAGTACCTACCTATGTAGCTAGTCTGGTTGTCAGTTTTCTTGCTAATCGCTATTATCGTGAGTTATTATCCGTCCGCACCTAAAGCTTGCTGAAAGTCTTTTAGCGGTTTTGTGTCTTTTACAAAAGAAGAGTTCCTGACCCCTACGCCTCAACCCCCAACCTGAAGAACCAGTCTTTGGATCTGGATTTTTAGGCGTCAGATACTCGTTCTTCGCCCTTTCTAGTTAGCTACAGTCTTTTACGACTACAGTCAGGGGTATCTACGTGAAAATGAGGGTTGAACTTGTTAGCAGAGGTGCTAAGAAAAGCGCAGAGGGTTTTCGACATTTATAAGGGTACCTAGTTATTCGGCATCGAGACCATACCAACCTTTAGTTTAAAAATATAAGTTTTAATTTGTTTTAGAATGGAAAATCATGGATTACAAACATCGCGCAATTTTATTTTGCCGAAAATAACCCTAATGTAATAGCTGCCTGGATCTGTGGAGAATTTGTACCATTAATTGAAACAATTCCTGAAGATACAATCATAAACGGGGCTATGTTTACTCTTAAGAAATTTATTGGGTATAAGTTTGATAACATTACCAGACCGGATTTAATCATGCGGTTCGTATCTCTCGCAAATTGTATGTACGTACTTATGTTGTGATCGACATCCACCTATGTTTTTAGGCATAACTGGTATTCAAATCCTCACTTCCGAGGAACGTATTCGTTCCAAACGGTACAAGCCCATGCGAAAGGAACTTCCCAAGAAATTGTCCTTGCACAACCACTTACCTCAAATAATGGAAAACTGACATTATTATTTGCAGGAGAAGCCACACACCCATATTATTATTCTACAGTACATGGAGCTATCGAGACAGGTTTCCGAGAAGCAGATAGACTAATTGAGTTATATAAATAAATTTATTATTATGAGTAAATTAGACGTACTGCAATAAAAAAAATGTAGTGGTACAATGAATTGTACCAATAAATATTTAAATAAATGGAAATTTCTCTAATTCTTTATATCTTGCTAACACTTTCCTTTTTGTATTAATTATTGTGATAATTTCAGAACGAGCTTGTTGCTATCGGTTTTAATGCTAATCTAATGTTAATACAAAGTAGGATATTCTGACTCTTCTAAACAAAAATATAATTGGGTCAAGTACACATTATAGTGCGCATAAAGTAATTCAAGAAATAAGTACACACCAAGGTTACGATGTTAAGAAGACAGTTTATTTTTGTTATACCTGCGTTATTTTTATATATAATAAATGTTGCTACTGATAGTGACTACAAACCCAGCATTATTATTGTGGATGCTGGACCTTCAGGAATCGCTGCACCTTCAAGACTTTTAGAAAACAATATAAATAATATTACGATTTTAGAAGCCGAGTGAAGGATCGTCGGAAGAATTCACAGTGTCAAATTTGGCGATGCTATCGTGGATTTAGGGGCACAATGGTGTCATGGAGAAGAAAATAATATTGTATATGAATTAGTGAAAAATCTTGATTTACTGGCACCAGGAAATCTATCATGGCATGGGTATCACTCATCTAAGAAAAATATAGATCCAGCTTTTATAGAAGAATTAATGATACTTTGCGAGGATATTATACACAAAGGGACAAAGGTGAAAAGCAGGGCGATGAGATATCATTGGGTCAGTACTTCACCGAAAGGTCAGTAAATAATTAATAATGTTTAATGAGTTTAATTATATCAGACATTTAGTTTGTTAATTAATAAAACTTTGTAATTAATGTTAATATAAGTAATAAAATTTGTTATTAGCTAATCTTAAAAAATTCATCACTTGAGTACTAAAATAAGTGGAATAATCTCATTAATTGAATCCAAGTACTCAAATCCGAGTTATCTTCTTGAGACTCGCCTAAATTCGAATTTGTTATTAATTTACTTACACCAAACGCTAATTTATCTAACTGTTTGGTATTTTCGAACAAAACAGTATTAAATTTAAAAGCATTGATTTCAGTTAATACAGGTAAAGATATCGGTTGTCTCGCACGTTGTACGCCTTAGAAAACCGCCTTCCCTACACCACCACTGTGTTTCGGTTCCCAATTATTTTCAGTGACTGGGTAGGCCACCCGCCGGGATCCGACTCTTCCCATTCTAAAAAATAATTAAGATTTTCAACCAAGCTCCGCGTTGTGTAGCACATTACCCTATCAAAACGTTTTCTAAATAATAAATAACATATTCTTATTTTAAGGTAGGAATAAAACCATAAGCGAATATTATAGTAACGATGAAGAAAAACTGGAATTAGCGTATGAAAGTACGAACGCCATTATGAAAAGGATTTTATCATCGGAAGGATGTTTTACGTGGTTTGGGCCATCCGTTAAAAGTGCTTATAAAGAATGTGAAGAAAATCCTATATTAAATTGGAAAGGACGAGGTTACAGAACAATTCTGGATGTTTTAATAAATCCTAATGACGAACTTCCCGTTTCCGATAAAATAATAAATAAAATAATAGAAGTATTTAATAAAGAAGTTACTAAAATTATTTGGAATAACACAGAAAATCCTCCTGGTGTGCAGATTCAGTCGTCAGATGATTCAGTATACACTGCTGATCATGTTATTCTCACTGTTTCCTTAGGGGTATTAGAGGATCGTTACAAGACTTTGTTTCAACCTGCATTACCAGAAGATAAAATTAACGCAATTGAAAGTTTGAGAATAAATGCGGTTGTTAAAATATTTTTCCATTTTCCAGAGAGATGGTGGCCAGCTGATTTTAGTGATTTTACTTTCTTTTGGAGCAAGAAAGATATTGAAACTTCCGCACAACAATTTCATGATGGACCCAATGAAGTTATTTTTTACTCTTTACTACTAACAAATGTAATTCCGGAATTTCAATTAAATGAAGATCTAAATTTGAATTGTTTTAGAATGGAAAATCATGGATTACGAATATCATGGGATTTTATATTACCGAAAAAACCCTAACGTATTAACTGCCTGGTTCTGTGGAGAATTTGTACCATTAATTGAAACAGTTATTGACGATACAATTGTTAACGGTGCACCTATGTTTGCTTTGAATAAATTTATCAGGTTTGATAACATAAGCAAACCAGACTTAATATTATGGTATGTATTTGATCTTCTTATGTGTTATATTTTATGTTATGACTTATGACTGATATTATTTATTAGGTATAACTGGTATTCAAATCCCCACTTCCGAGGAACGTATTTGTTTCAAACGGTACAAGCCCGTAAGAGAGGAACCTCTCAAGAGGTTGTTCTTGCACAACCACTTTTTTTAGACAATAACAAATCGACATTGTTATTTGCTGGAGAAGCCACACATCCATATTATTATTCTACAGTACATGGAGCCATTGAGACAGGTTTTCGAGAAGCAGATAGACTAATTGATTTATATAAATAAATTTATTATTACATAATGAATAAATTAAATATGCTGTAATTTAAGAAAAAATGTAATGTAGAAATGATTAGTACCAATCTACCAATACTACAATATTTAAATAAATAGAAGCCAGAAGTTTAAAAAATAAGTAAGGTTATGAATATAATCGATTAGTAGAAGTTTTTGTTTTAAAAAGTGAAATAAAATAATTGCAAGTGCGAATGCAAACATGAATTAAAATATTGAAATTAACAATTTTATGTTCAGCTGTCTCATAATGACTAGATTATTTTACTGTTTAGAGGCCATAAAATATCATTTTACGGACTAGTCCATAATGGTAAAGTAAAACGGCCGTTGCTAAGTAGTTACCACGAAGCATAATAAGTTAGGAGTGGGCACGGCCGACCCAAGCCTGTCCGACGTAAGTGGTAGGGTGTGCGAGCGAGATGTGTAGAGAGAACAAGCGTAAGCGGTGCCATGGTTTAGAACAAGCTGATGTTACTATACAATTTACACAAAAATTAAATGCTCTTTTTGACTGCTTGAATGCTTGAATCGAAAGTATCCTGGTAAAGGTATTAGAAAAGTGATATAAATTAATGTAAGTGTAGGACTTTGTCATATTATGCATAAGTACATTATCCTTAATTATTTGGATTTTATAGATTATTGCTGATTTCCAAATTTGGCTTGATAATTAGGAAGCTTTTCTCGTTGAAAAACAAATTGACAAGAATGAATTTTTGTCATCTTCTACAGCCGAAGGGCTTCGAGTAACTTTATCCTCTACCACAGATTTGGTGGAATATTTAATAAATCAATACAATTTTCGGTATGTCTTGACTGCAAAATGTAATCAGGATAAGTTAGAAGTGAGTTTTATTATGCATTTCTTTCCCAATAAACATAAGGTAGGTACTCAACTTTTAATATTTTTTAGCAATTTTTTGGAATTATAAGACAGGCAGGAAGCTGTAATGACCATTGACCATCCATCGTTTGCGACCTTTCTACAGCTATACAGAATGGTCAACTTATAAATTAATTAAGCCACCTGTTCGTGGAAATTGTTCAGTAGATACTCAGTTTACCACCGAAACCTTAAATATGAAAAACTTCAAACTCGTTCTTTGCGAAAAATTACACCAAAGAAGTAATATTGAGTTGATAAAAGAAAAATTAGCAGAGATTGTCAATGGAGACGAACATAATAGTGAACTTTATGATAGCACGTTTGAAAATGAACTTGATGAAAATGTTTCAACGAATATTGGCGATTGTGTTTTGTAATATGTAGTGAGATTTTTGTGCAGAAAATTGGCCAAAAGTACATCTTTAAAAGTTAATAAGTTTGTTGAAAACGTTGTTGTAAGTCTGACAAATTTGAAAACAAAAGGAGGTTTAACTCATCCTTTCTTAGAATTATTTTACTTATTTAAAAAATGTGAAGCATCTTTTCTCAAGCATGTTACTTCAAAATCTGTCTATGAAAAAACAGTTGAGGACTCAATTACTTTAATAAGCGACTTCAAATTTGCATGTGATCTACATAAAAATGATGTTTTATCACATGCATTGCATTATTTTGTATCAATGCGAATGAGGCAATAATTCAAAAAGAAAAATCGCTATTCAAAGAAAAAAAGAAACTGTCTAAGTTACAAAAAACATGAAGTTAACTCGGATTGACCCTGTATCACGAAGTATTATTAGTAAATAATATAATAATAAGTATTAGTAAATAATATAATTATATAATAATAAGTATAATAATACTTCATGCCCTGTATGTACCTACTTTTATTGTTCATTATTTTTTCTATTAATAAAATGTGTTTTGCACAATACTGATTTATTGAGTTATTGTTAAAAAGAAACTTTTTCCTCTTGCCTGAATGTGAGCACAAATATTATTAGTAAGTATACCTAATATAATTATTTGGTAGGTAAGTCATGGATGTGTGAAGGCCCACTTCTACCCCTATTTTATCGCAAAACAATTCTACCTATACTCTCTCTCGAGGGGCAGTAAAATTATTAATAATTAATAATTTTACATAATTATTATGTGGAAATATGATTTAATCCCTTAGTTTTACTAAGCGTGCTGCATAGGATGCAAGGTATTCACGCACCGCTTACGCTATCTCTCTCGATGACTTCTCTGTCTATCGCTTACTGCTTAGCGCGGACACCACTGCCAGTCGTTTCGGTCGGCCGTACCCACTCCTAACTAATTATACTTCGTGGTAGTTACGGCCGTTGCTTCTGTTAAACAACCTGGTAAGTAGGTGATTATTCAACACAGCACCCCGCAGGAGGCTAGAACTATAACACATAAATATTTGAACCTCAAATTAGTTTAAAAGTAAATTTTATGATATGCAGCTGAACATAAAGCTTTGTATGTAATTCGTACATAATTAGGCTTGATGCACTCGCCAAATTTATTGGCCTCGCTCACTTCGTTCGCTCTGCCATAAACTTTTTGGCTCGTCCATAAAGACCTACATGATGTACCATGAGATCGAAAAAAAAATGATTCTGAGCGGGCCTTGACTAGTACAACACGATTGGTTACACTGATTCTAGAATGCCTATGAATTATAATGTGACAGTGACATTTCAAATGTAAGTCAGTTTTGCAATCTTGTTTCCAGAATTATTTAAGTTTATCGTTGTAATACTAGTGAAGGATCACATTTTGAACACCTACTCTAACATGTATTCATCTTAGTTTTCAGTTTGTTCCCTAAATAAATACTGTTTTGTGTTTTAATTTATTTGACATTTATTAACCTCTAACCTACTGCCACATTTTGAAATCAGTCTTGCCAATCGTGTTGTACTAGTCAAGGCCTGCTCAGAATCATCTTTTTTCGATCTCATGGTACTTATTACATAAATAGCTATAATATGGGATAATATTTTAATAATTAATGAATAATTAAAAAGTAAAGTGATTAATAACATCAAGTGTAACCTGAAAGAATACACACAAGTATTTATAGCGAATAGTTCTAGAGTAATTAAAGTTTTATAAAACATCAAAGTTAATTGTGATAATAGTATATTATTATTATATACCAAGGTAGAGGAGACATTTTCTCAGCCGAGCAGTATTATTTCCTGACATGCGAAGCATGTCAGGAAATATGTTGCCCAGAAGAAATGGAAGACGAACTTCGTGCGGGACAACCTTCAACCTCAAGAACGGATATGGGGATCGTCCACAAGGAATTTGTGTCGACAGGATAAACTGTAAATCAAACTTTTTATCAGAAAGTCCTCGAAAGGCTCAGGGAGGGGGCGGCACGTGTACGACCAGGCATTGCACGCACTTGGATGCTGCACCACGATAACGCCCCATGTCACACGACACTCTCCATCAACAAAATTTTTTACAGAAAAAGGCATTCCTGTGGTCCCTCGCTTCCCCTATTTGCCGGATCTCAGTCCGTGACTTCTTGTTAGTCTCACGGCTGAAAAACCATTTGAAAGGGCACCATTTTGGTACTTTGGATAAATATACCCTAACATATGTATCGGAAAGTTGGATCATGCGAGACAAGATAAAGGGAAAAATAACAGCAGGGGAGATGAAATATTTAAAAAGAATTGTTGGAAGAACTAAGCGAGATAGAATAAGAAACATGGCGATTAGAGAAGGCCTAGGGACAGAACTATTAGTGGAAGAAGTAGAGAGAAGGCAGTTCAAACGAGAAGAGTATTGGAAGCAAGGCCATATGAAAAAATATATATAATTAGGCCTAGGGAAACATGAGCGGAAAGAATGGAGAAAATGGCTTTGGCAAGAGGGAAGAACTTAGGACAACTAAAGAGAATGACGGCCAATCATAAACAATACCAGAAATGGACGAGCAACCCGACGCCAATGGCCTAAGTGATGGGAAAAGAAGAAGAAGAGAAAATATTATCCAGAAGAGCGTAACCAACGAGTTGAAAGACATTCCAGCAAAAGTCTTCCAGGACTGCTACGCACAATAGAAAAAACGCCTCCATCGGTGTGTAGCTGCCCAAGGGAACTACTTACTTTAAAGGGGATAACCCTGATTTGTAAAAGGGATCAAATTCATGGTTAAAAGAAAATCAGCCTCATTATTTTTCTGCCAAACCTGGTACAACCGAATGTTAATATACAGTGTGTCCCCGGATAGGGTTTGCGATAGGTATAATAAACCAAAAATTTTTGAAAAACGTTTCCATCTTTTGTAGTCTAGGTCTGTTAGTTTATAATGAATTTTTACCAAATTACAGTTGAAATGATATCCATATGGCGTAGTTAGCTTAAGTAGAATATAAAGCGGGTTAGGTAAAGTGGTCCTTTTATTAACTTTACACAAAAATTTTATTTACTCTCCCTGTTTATTTATTTTATGTATTGAAGTTATGCAGGGTGTTAATAAAAACAGACTCATCCCTTTTTTCGTTTTTATTTCTTAGAATAGCAAAATAAAATTCATAATTCTAAATTTAGAAGAAAAATGGAAATTTTTTAAACATTTTAGTAACATTTTCAGCTTAATCCAAAATAACCTCAACATTCCATTTTTTAATGCAACCTTTAAAAAAACAAAATTTTAAGTTTTATTTTTTAGTCAAGACTGGCATGACGACTCATTAACCCCTATAATTAGATAAACATTACAAGTTGTTGTTATGGCCTTTATTTTGAAGTTTTTAAAATCTGTTTTTAGCTGTAATTATTTTTTTCTAAGTAAAGCGGTATTTGTAGTTTAATTTTTCAACTCCCAAAAATAATAACAAAGAAGTGCTTGATTTTTTTTAAATTTAATATGATCACAGTGATGTAAAAGTTATCTGTTTCACATTGTGTGGATGTTTTAGACACAATACCTTGTATTTGAATTACTAATGCAATATTGCAATAGGGTAAGTAAAGTGCTTCGTTTCGCAATCAAGAGGGCATTCAAACAAGTTCTTGTTAGTTTAAGAATATTTCAATATACCTATTTAATGAAGTAAATTAAATACTTCTTTATATGTATTGAGATGATATTTAATTTGGATGCGTATAATTATAGGTTATGTTATTTTTTTAGTTAATTAACAAAAGTATTATTTTGCAAAGATTGGTAATGCAGAGTTTTTTTAAATTATAAAAAATTGTAATATAATTTTAAGATAGCTAGATTAAATTTAAGTTATTATGATGATCATTGTTAGTAAATAATTAGCTAAATTTGTAGTCTTAGAAACGTAAAATAATTAGAAACCTTGTAAATAGTCGTTATAGTAAAAAAAAAACAAATTTAAGTTAAAAATCCAGGATACAGAAAAAACAAATTTGGAAATCAGTTCTGACCGTAAAAAGAATAGGCTCAGTTTTTCAAAATTTTGAAGAAGTTTCCATGTGACACATCATTATATTCAGAAAAAAATTCTCTCTTAAAAAGGGCCAAAAAAATTGCACGGTACTAATTTAAAATTTTGAGGTTAGGTTAGATTACTAAAAATTTGTACAAATAAAATCTTATTAAGTTCCAATAAAAGTATTTAAATTACCATGCAAATTAGTTCAAACCGCATCTCAATATCTTAAGTAACAAAAACGTTACGGCAAATACAAGAAATTAGGAGATTTTGTTTTTTTTTTTAATTTTAAACAAGTGGGCCATGCCAAGTGGGCCATGACAAGTCAAATTTGAAAATGGATTCTTAATGAGCTCTCGAATCTGTACCTTTTTGCTAATTTAACCATCTCTCTATCTCTTCAAATACAAAAGTTACTCATGTTGTCCCTACGAAATCCGGGCACCCGGTATATGGTTAAAGACCTTCAGTTAACTTTGCAAGTATAGTTAATAAAAGAATAGAAACAAAATGAAAATGAAGCTTAAAATGATTTTAATTAAGAATATATTTCAAAATTTGTACAAAAGAAAATATTAAAAATATTCTGTTATTTTCTACAGCATCATTTATAAATATTTAGTATTCTATCAGCTTCCCGAAAGCCAGTTTCTATAGCTCCATGTACTGTACCATAATGAGTTCGACTTGTTGCTTCTCCAGCAAATAACAGGGTTGGCTTACCATTAGTCGTTAAAGGTTCTGACAATGCAACGACTTCAGAGACATTTCTTTTACGTGATTGAAATGCTGTATAGGAATACGTACCACGAAAATGGGGATTGGTGTACCAGTTGTGTCTAGAAATATTTTCAATTGCATTTTTTTGCTTAGAAATGTATCGGAAACGTAATAATTACAAGAGTTTACCTTAGTACTTCGTTAGGCTTAGTAATGTTAAACTTATGCCCCAAAAATTTATTCAAAACAAACATTATTCCATTAACAACGGTCTCATCCGGAAGCAATTCAATTTCTGGTATCAATTCCCCCACAAACCAAGCCATCAGTACATTGGAATTCTTTTCGATTGTCGCGAATAATACTAAACCTTCCAACCACGAATGGCCATCCTGTAATATATACCATGCATTATTTATTTGTATTTTCTGCGTAAAAAGCCAAACTATGCTTTTGCTGTTGTTTATGCCTAGCAAGATATTTAATTAAAATTTAATTTGGGACTAACTTTATTTGGACCTTCGGGAAATTCGTCTAATAATTTTTGACAATCCTCTTTCTGCCATACTAAATTGATATCGAGAATACCATCAGGCCACCACCTTTCATCAAAGTGCATAAAAACTTTCATAACTGCGTCTATTCCAACTTCTTCTATTGCATTTAATTTTGTTTGGGGTAACACTGGACGAAACAAGCTTTTATAGGTATGCTTTAAAACTCCCAGCGAAACTGTCAAAATTACATGATCGGCATGATATTCTGAGTTATCTGAGCATTTCACAGTTACTCCCTTGTGATTTTCAAACTTATCGTCCCAAATAATTTGAATTACTTCCTTATTGAAACGTATTTTATCTTTAATCGGTAATTCGTTGTCATTATTAGGATAACTCTTCATTAAAACATCTAAAATAGTTTTGTATCCTCGCCCTTTCCAATTCAAACCTTCATCGCCTCCGCACTCCTCGTAATCATCATGGAGAGATAAATTAAACCAGGAAAAAGGTCCATCTTGCAATAATACTTCGTTTTCGTATACTTTTAAAACTTCATTTGCAAAGTCGAGCTTTACTTTATCGTCCCCATATTTTTCTTTTACAACGTCGTTATACCTTCAAAATTTAAAAATAGTTATTAACAATGTTGCAATTGGCTACCGCGCAACGCTTAGTCACAAGCACAGATATTTGTATTGCACTGTGGTGTAAGGCTTAAATGTGTTTAATAAAAATTATAAACAAGAATTAAACTAATGTTATTTCAAGGACATGCAGAGTCAAACTGTTAATCTGAAAAATGGGGTAACTTTGCTTTTTAAATTTTCTTGCTGTTTTCCGATATTATCGTTAATTTCAACCCAAGTATACTCTATAATACAAATAGCTAAACAAGTCTACTTACCTCTTTATTATATATTCTCCCATGGAAATTTCGTCATCCGGTTTTTCTTCGCAATAAATTTCATGGCAAATTTCATACAATTCATTTGCAACATCTTCGTCAATTTCCTTACGTGAAGAAGAAGCATAACTTTCCAAAAATTTGGTTGACTCAAGTAAATTATAATTTTTAACCAAATTATAGACTAAATTAGTTTTATCTCCATGACACCACTGAGCACCTAAATCAACTATACCGTCCCCAAACGTAACAGTGTGAATTCTACCACCGATTCTACCTTCTGCTTCTAAAATCGTTATATTATTTAAACCATTTTCTATAAGCCTGGCAGCTGCTGCGATTCCTGAAGCACCAGCTCCTATAATAATAACTTTAGGTGTATTTTCACAATTTCCAGACACTAAAAGTGTAAAAACAAATATTAAACCTGCACACAACATTATGAAATCTCTTACTAATGGAAATGTATCGTATTTACAAAAGGTTGCCCTTGACTCGTATGGTTAATTATGTTCAGCTTGGCTTAATCTGAGGTCACAGATGTACGGAATATTTATATGATAAACAAAGAGCAAAAAACGGGACGTATTAATGAACTGGTTACGGAAAATTCAAAAAGTTAATATGTTAAATAAATCAAATGTTGTCGTTCTAAACATTAATTAACCAAGCTTTAACTTTGAAAATTTAGCAAGGAAGTTAAAGATTAGAAGAATTGTTTTCTAAATAAAGATAAATAGGTTCAACCCGAATTGTGAATGGAATTTTTAAACACCCGAAAACTTAACATTTGAAGCATACTAATTGGGATTACTGACCCTGTATAATAGTTAATAATTTATCATTTGTCTCTCAAAGGGATCTTTGTTGTGCCAAACATTGCATTGGTACAGGGTTTGATATTGAATCCGAAAGAGAGTAAAATTTCAAATTCCATATTAAAAATCGTACCTAACTTTGGGTGGGATCGACCCGAGCCTTTCAGATAACAAAGCAATGATGCACTCTCTTACAAACATTGAGGATAGCCAGTTAATAATTAATTTGATTAAAAAAAAAACGATTATAGATGAGGATGTTTGCTGTATCCTTATCACTTATTAATTATTATATAGGAATATTAATTAGGAGTAGCCATAGGTAGGTCTAAGAATAATTAAATTAAAATGTTTGTGGGTGTAAAGTATCTCAGTGCGAATAAATACTGTGATTGTCTATACATACATATTTATTTTACATTGTTTTATTAAAATTTTGCTGAATCTGAAGGGTTTCTGCTCTTACTAGAGATTTATTGTACCAATAACGAAACCAAATGCTTTAACTTGCATCTAACTAAAAGAGGGCATACTTTTAGAATTTGTTAACAAGAAAAGTTTCGCTTTAAACCATTGGTTTACCATGTAACCATGTAAGTTCATTAACACAATGTACCTCCAAAAAATCTATACAGAACCCTAACACATATTCAAAAAGCAGCAGGCAGTCTAAAAGACAATGCTGAAATGAACGCAAAAAGTTTAGTTTTTCACGTCGCATTAATTTTTTGTATGCATGTAAATGGTGGTTCATTTGGAACATTTACAATAAGTGTTTTTGTTACATTAAATTTACTTTAATTATTGATTAATTAACCCTTTTTGAACATCAACAAAATTACAATAGTTACGGCAAATCAAAATAATTTTTTCTGCCTAAACAAAAAAAAAAATTACTGGTACCATCCATATTAAAACAAAATGTCTTGTTATTTTTTTTTTTCTTTTCGTTAATATGGTATATATTGAAGTTATTTAACCAATTTTAAACTGATCTCTACCACTCTATTATTTAACTTTGACTCTTATAGGTTCAATTGTGTTCAATTCTATGTTGTTATCAAAAATTAACAAACAAATACAGTTACTTACTAATTTCAAACAGTAGTCTCTTCTAACTAGGTATGCAATGAAAGATATATTACTTACTTTTATCACTCATAATCTGCACTTGAATTAAATCATCCAACTTTATAATAAAGTCAATCAATTTAATTATTTCCACTTGAACTTCGATCAATAACACGATAAATAAAACTTATCCATTTTCGCCAATTACTTGTTATACATATATAACACCATTTGTTAAGCAAACATTTTATTTATTTAATAATGTGACAGTTGCAGAAATTACAACAGCTAAACATACAGTTATTAATTAATGTTAGCTTCGATAGCATGATGTAAACTAAAGCTCTTATATTCAATTACCAGTCCAAAAAAACATTTGAAAACTATGCCCTTCTTTGAATATAAGGTAAAATAGTCAGAAACATAAAGGGTTTCCCAATAGGGACAACATGTTTTTAAAATTAAATAAAATACAAAATATTTGAGACAAAAGCCAAATTTTTTCTTTATTTTATAATACAACTTACGACAATTATGTTTTGAATAACACATTATTCAAATGTCCACCTCGGCTTCGTTTGCAGGATCGAATTCGATTAACCCAATTTTTAGTAACTTTTTGCAATAAATCGGGTGTAATTTCATTAATGCAGCGTTCGATATTCAATTTCAAAGCGTCTCTAGTTCGAGGTTTGTTGGCATAGACCAACGACTTTAAATAACCCCACAAGAAGAAGTCCAAAGGTGTTATATCACAACTTCTTGGAGGCCAATTAACAGTTTCATTTCTGGAGATTACAGACTCACCAAACTTTTCTCTAAATAACTCCAAAGTGGCATTGCCAATATGTGGTGTTGCACCATCTTGTTGGAAAAACATATCTTGCAAATTAAGTTCATCCAATTTTGGCCACAAAAAATCCGTTAACATTGATCGATAACGCTCACCATTCACTGTTACTGCATCTCCATTTGTATCTTCAAAAACATATTTTTGGATAATAACCAAACGTTGTTGAAGCGTGTATTTTGCCATGATGAATTGTCAAACTATACTAAAAACAAATGACAACTAGTGAGATTTCTACAATTTTAGATATGGTTGCTATGACGTTTTAAAAACAATTGGTTCCTATTGGGACACCCTTTACTTACGACAGTTTTGAATCGGACTAGGAACGATCGAGGGACAATAATAGCCAATTTCCTAGAAAACGAGAAACTATCTTATGAATACTTTCTTCAAAAAGAAAGAAAAATGTAAATGTGCTTGGAGAAGTCCGAACGGACAAACTAAAAACGAGATAGAGTTTATCATTTCACGACAAAAGCATAGTCCAAGATGTAGACATCGTCAATCCGTTCACAACTGGTAGCGACCATCGAATGGTAAGATGCAAGGTATTCAGAAACACTAAAACAGAAAGTGCTAGGAAGACGAACAGAAATATCAGTAAAATTAATGTAGATAAATTTAAAGAAAAACAAAACCTATACAGGGTGTGCTATACCAGCACTAGGTGAAGTATATCAATTGTTATCCGGAGGTGATAACACTAAATAAACCCGCTACTCTGTTGCGTGGGCGTGAGGTTCCTAAAAGAAAATAGTAGTGCTCACTAAATACCTAAACTAACGATGTTCCTTGGGCGCCAGGTCCTTATAACGTAAACGTCTTCAGTCGGTCCTCCTGAAGAATATACCTCCAAAGTGAATTGACTTGATAATAAAACGCAAGGCTTTGTAATTAACGAAATAGGATATATTAACTCATAAGCAAAATGACACATATACAAAATTGAAATTGAAAAAGTTATCGTTCAAACAAACCAATAAAGAAATTACTAAGATCGTAAACAAACTAATTCTAAATATTATGCCTCAAACCACAAGATCTAATTAAACAAACAAAAAAAACTATAGGGAATGTTCAAAATAACACCAATCGTGATTTATCTAAAGGAAAAAAAATATATACACTATCGGACAAAAGTGAAGCAACTTTTATGATAAAATCAAATATTTAAATATTTAAAATAAAATTAGCAACTGTAGAAATCAAAATTCATGTAGTTTAAGGGGTTATAGTAGGCTGCTGTCATAGGTGAAATGGGATTGTTTCCAAATGTCAAATAAGTTAGTGTGTAATAATTTATTTCAACAATACACTTTATTAGCGCGACAAAAGTAAAGCAACTTTTACAAGGACACATTTTTATTTCATTTACCAACTCAAAAAATCACAAATATGGTTGATGGGTTATAACAATAGAAAGAATGTTCTTAATAATTAATAGGATATCCATTGTTGGCTATAACTTTTTGGCAATGACGCGGCGTTGATGAAATTAAATTTTGGATAATAGTAGCCGGCATATTCATCCAAACTTCATTAATTTTATCAATTAAGGACTGTTTATTTGGGAATCTTGTAGTCCGAATACAACGTTCAACCTCTTCTCACAGATTTTCTATGGGGTTGAGGTCCGGTGACTGTCCTGGCCACTGAAGAACCTGGACATTGTTCTCCCGAAACCACTCCTGAACAAGGCGAGATGAATGTTTCGGGTCATTGTCCTGTTGGAACACAAATCGCAAAGGCATCTCCCACTCAGCATAGGGCAACATAATGTTTTGGAGTATGTCTCTGTAGACAAAGCGATCCATAGTCCCGTCTATAAAATGTAATGGACCTACTCGACTCCACGAAAAACAACCCCATAAAAATACACTACCTTGTCCGTGCTTTATTGCTGGTGTAACATACTTTGGGTGAAATCTCCTATTAACCGGACGCCTTACACGCCTCATTCCATCAGAATTGAAAATTTTGTAACGAGTTTCATTGCTAAATAATACATTTTTACACTCTTGAACTGTCCAGTTCAAATGGCGTTGTGCAAATTCAAGCCTGGCAAGGCGATTTCTTTCGGAAACCAACGGTTTCTTGGCTGGACGTCTGCTATAAAGTTTCGCCTCAACTAATCGTCGTTGAACAGTCCTCGCACTAACCTCCAGTTCAGGAATCTCAGCAATTATCCGTGGTCCTGACAACCATGGATCTCTTTGAGAAATTCTTTTAATTCTCCTATCCATCCAAAATGTAGTTTTCCTGGGCCTTCCTAATTTCGGCATTTTTTCTACATGTCCTCTTTCATTATAACGTGAAATTATTTTTGACACACTATATTTGAGCAAGCCAAACCGTCTGGAAATCGCAATCTTACACTTTCCTTCTAAAAAGGCGTTTACGACCATTTGTTTTAATTCCGTACAGATTGGTTTTCCTTTTGGCATATTTACTTCTACAAAACTAAGAGCCATTAAGCTGAATTCACCTACAAAATTTAATTTTTAAACTTACCTTTGTCGTAAACCCTTTTTCTTTATACCAAATCAAAGAGTTGCTTTACTTTTGTCGCGCTAATAAAGTGTATTGTTGAAATAAATTATTACACACTAACTTATTTGACATTTGGAAACAATCCCATTTCACCTACGACAGCAGCCTACTATGACCCCTTAAACTACATGAATTTTGATTTCTACAGTTGCTAATTTTATTTTAAATATTTAAATATTTGATTTTATCATAAAGGTTGCTTCACTTTTGCCCGATAGTGTATATAAGGTTCAAAGTAACAATATCGTAATTAAACGAACGTAGACCCTCTGAGGGTTCGCAAGGATAATTCTTAAATTAAATTAATAACTAACGCACACAGACAAAAATGAGCTCTCTTTTGTCGTTGTCGCAGCTATATAAAAAAAATCATAATAACACAAAAGTAAATAATAACAATGTCTTGCGAGACCTATTGGTAACCACAAATTCAATTACGACTGAATTTAAAATAAATTAAAAGAAAATAACTGACTAAGTTGAAACACAAAAATTTGAATATTCCTTAACAAAGTAAAAATTACAGTTCGTAAATTCACATTGCTGTGAAAGCAACCACTATATTTATTTAAGCGTACTGGAGTATGATTTACTAAATGACGATTGAAAATTTTTACTAATACTTTAAATTACAATGCAAATTACAATTACTGTAAATATTGCTAATAAATGTTTCTAATCAAATTACTAACAATAGTTAAATACCAAAAATTATCAAGCTTAATCAAATATGTTTGAATGTTTCTAAATTTAACTTTACACAAAATAACCTCAAAATCAAACCTTGAGTTTAAAACTAAACTTGCAGGATACGAAGTTGAATTAGGGGAAATTCCAGCTAATTGCAGGGTAATTAAGCACAGGATGGACTAATTTTTTCGGCTCCAAACCAAAAACGTGACCTCGAACAACACGTGGATAACAGATGTTTTCTACCAACGAACACGTTGTGCAGGAAAAACAGCAACAACCACAAAAAGTACTAAAACGTACTACAAGAAAAAGGGCAACAGATGTTAAAATTCCCTTCGAAACGCTTCTATCAAAATGGTGGTCGAATAGTCAAAATCCCAATAAAGGTTTGAAAAATGCTTAAAATCCAAAACGACTACCGTTCTAAACTTTCTAAAGGCCCAAAAAGCAAACTAAATAGAATTTTTCCATATGTCGTACCTCGGATGATCAAACTAATTTTGCATAACCAAATACTAAAGCCAAAGTAAACGACGTCTATTCTTGACCGATGACTAACGTAGAAGAAACTAAGTAATGAATTTGCCAACAGAATTCTCTGAAGAAAACCAACCTAAAATCTACAAATTCCCTAAGATTAAAACCCACTAAGTGAATACCAAAAATAAGAAGAGGCGTGACGTATGCAGTAGCATTGTATGCAACCATGCAATCCTAACGGAATTCGGAAAGTCTAAAGAAAATAATACAACCATACTAATGTAAATCCGATAATTTAACGTACAACAGCAAGCGAGTGATTTCTACTGTAACAGGTGGTCCATAAGTAATGGTTCACAGAGCAACAGTAGATTCCTGAGGCCAATGTATTACGACTTACCTAAAATTACCTTATTCCAAAAATTAATATTTAGGGAGATACAGGGTGTCAAAGTCGAAATTTTAATTTTAAAATTTTAATTTTCTTCTGCTACTTCAGAAGTTTTCGGGTATTGATATGAAAATTGGTGCAACTACTTTTTTTGGGACGGGAAATAATAATCCGTTCTCAATTTTTATGCAGCTCTTAAAATAACGTTATTTTTGCTACATCTAATATTTTAAAAGTACTTCAACTTTTTTGTACTTAAAGTTAGGGCAGATCCAATTGAAAAAAGAAATTGCCTCATTTTTTTTATACAAAGAAGGTATTAGGAGCTGCATTAAAATTGAGAACGGATTATTGTTTCCCGTCCCAAAAAAGGTAGTTTCGCCAATTTTCATATGAATATTACGAAAACTTTAGAAATTACCGAAGAAACTTAAAATAAAAATTTCGACTTTGACACCCTGTATCTCCCTAAGTATTAACTTTTGGACTAAGGTAATTTTAGGTAAATCGTAATATTTTGGCCTCAGGAATCTACTGTTGGTCTGCGAATCATTACTTATGGACCACCCTGTATAAAGAGCATTTACAACAAAATATTTCTCAAATCTTAGGGCTACCCAATGAAGGCATTAATAACGCAAATAGGTTATTAAAGAAACAGCAGATAACCTAGCTAAAGAATTAAAAGTCACAAACGACAAACTATCAAATGAAATAAAACGACCATTAGGGAAAAGGAGACAACTGATTAAATATGGAAACGAGATACAATGGAATTTGCAGAAATCAATAAGACTGCAAAAAAAATGTCCAAACAAGACTTAGTGAGAGATAAAACACCACAGGTAGAAAACTTAATAGAGAACAACTGTTTTGTTGATTTACACCCTCGAGCACGCCGAATAACACTTGTTTGATTTTGGAATTATTGTAAATAAAACAACTTAAATTGGGTGACCTGTTTATGTCTTTATTGTCAACGACGTACTACCCTACGCAGCCTCTTTCCACCCTCGCTTAGGGGTAGCTTTGTTTTCACAGCTATTAACATCGTTGCCGTGTTTCCTTTTTTGTTCCAACATGCCGACCGCCTTGAAAAGCCGGAGAGCATTTCAAAAACAATATTAGTTAGGTACATAATAATAACCTCAGTATATAAACAATGAAGTTAAACAATAATAAACTTAAGCTAAAATTCTTAGAATACTAAAATCAATAAAATTGTCCTTCTTTCGCCTATTTTCAATTATTGTCTATAATAGGGAGCATGCAAACCTTTGTAATTGGTCTTTTGACGACACCACTATCACATTTCACAGACACTACGCGCACAACAGCGTCACTGCCTGGATGAAGTTCGATTATACGCCCCATCTTCCATTGACAAGGTGATAGATTGTCCTCTTTCAGGAGTACCATCGTATCAATTTTAAGATTTGAAGAGGGTTGTCGCCACTTTGATCGTTGTTGCAGCTGTGTAACATATTCACTAGACCAACGGGACCAGAAATGTTGATTAAGCTGTTGTAAATATTGATATCGACTTAGTCGATTCTGCTTGATGTCTCGAAGATCTGGATCGTACACATTGGTAAATTGGCGTCCGATTAAAAAATGTGCTGGCGTTAATGCTTGCAAGTCGTTTGGATCGGATGTTAAAGAGGTTAGTGGACGGGAGTTAAGGATTGATTCGATTTGGGTTAGCACAGTATACAGCTCTTCATAAGTTAATGACGCATTTATCATTACTCTTTTTAAATGAAATTTGGTACTTTTAACCCCAGCTTCCCACAGACCACCGAAATGCGGCGAATGTGGAGGAATGAATTGCCAGTCTACCCCTTCATCAATGCATTTGGCAGCAATACTCCGTGCATTTGTTTTTAAAGACTGATAAAATTCCCGTAAATCTGAACTGGCACCTACAAAGTTCGTTCCGTTATCACTATAAACCTTAGAAGGTTTGCCGCGGCGCGCTACAAATCGTCGAAATGCAGCCAAAAATGCTTCGGATGATAATGCTGTCACAGGCTCTAAATGAATGGCCTTAGTCGCAAAACAAATAAATAAACTTCCCTGTCTGTCTTTAATATAAAGAGGACCTGCATAGTCTACCCCTACTGTATGAAATGGGGGCATTGGTGTAACTCTATCCTTAGGGAGGTTTCCCATAATTGGTTGATTAACCTTCGGATTAAATCTAAAACATTTTATACATTGGCGTACCGTTTGCCTTGCGAGGTTCCTACCAGAGATTGGCCAAAATCTGCTTCTTATTGCTGCTAGAAGCATTGTGGGTCCCGCGTGCATTAGATTAACATGCTCTGTTTGAAGTATTAATTTTGTAAGGTAATGCTTATTTGGCAACAAGATGGGATGACGCTTATCGAATGAAAATTCGGAATGTTTCAGCCTCCCACCGACTCTGATCAACTTTCTTTCATCTAAAAACGGGTTCAAACTAAGAATTTTGCTTGTAGAATTTAATACCTTATTATTTTTGAGATCATTATAGTCCTTATTAAATAATTGCGTTTGGGAAATTTTGATCAACAATAATAACGCGTTGTCTAATTCAGATGATGAAAGGTGACCTGTGGTTCTGTCTATCTTTGCAGCCAGACAATTGTGCTTGAATCTCAAACACCAAGCAAGAACTCTTTTTAATTTGGTTAAATTTGAATAATTTTCGATGATTATTGCAGGCGGTAACATTTCGGTTGAAAGTGCTGTACTGGTTTTCTTTCTTTCCGGAAGATCACCTTCTGAAAATTCTTCAAAATGGTCAAATTTCACGGTTTCATTGCATTGTAACCAACTGGGACCATGCCACCACAAATCTAGATTGATTAAATTTGATGCCAAAGTGCCGCGAGATATTAAATCGGCAGAATTTTCACTCGACTTGACATGATGCCAATCAGTTGGATTGGTTAGGTCTTGAATTTGCGAAACTCGATTCGCGACAAAGGTGGCCCACTTATTGGATTGTGTTTGCAGCCAACTTATTACGATTTTAGAATCAGTCCAATAATATTCTTCCTTATATTTTGGCTGCAGAATGATTTTGAATTTCGCTACTAACTCGGCTAAAAGCACTGCCGCTAACAGCTCGAGTCTTGGAAGAGATGTAGTTTTAAGTGGTGCAACTCTTGATTTTGCTGCTAATAAATTTACAATAACGTCCTTGTTTTTATTTACCGATTTAATGTAAACACATGCGCCATATGCTTTTTCTGAAGCATCTGCAAAGCCATGGATTTCCCAACTTACTGTTTGTGGTGCCACAACGCATCTCGGGATTTTTAAACGAGCAATATTTTTTAAATCATGTTGATATTTAGACCAATAAAAATGTAAATTCTGGGGAATCGCTTCATCCCAACCTAGTTTCAGTTGCCACAATTCTTGAATGATTAATTTTGCCACCACGATTATTGGAGCCAGAAGTCCAATTGGGTCAAATAATTGGGCAGTGGTAGACAAAATTGTTCGTTTAGTAATTTTATTATTACCTTTAGACTGGGTTATTTGAAATGAAAACTGATCCTCACATGAATTCCATGAAATGCCTAAAATTTTACTTGCCTTTTCAAGTACGAAAGTCTTTTTGTCAAACGCGGTTTCGTTGCAATTTGGTACGTTACTTTTGAATTTTCTTAGGGCAAATCCCGCTTGCTGTAATATGTTGATTAAATTGGATTTGATTTCCCTTAACTCTTCTATGGAATTCGCACCTGTTAGTAAGTCATCGACATAGAAATCGCGTTTAATAATTTGTGATTCTAAAGGATAATCTTTTTCATTTAAGATTGCCAATTCCAACAAGCAGCGCGTTGCGATATACGGTGCCGAAGTCATTCCAAAAGTGACTGTGTTTAATTGAAATTCACTTACAGGTTCGTTTGGGTTATCTCGTCAAAGAATTTGTTGGTATTTTCTGTGATCCGGGTGTACCCAAATTTGCCTATACATTTGTGCAATATCACCGGTAATAACATATGCATGCGTTCTGAATCGCGTAATTATGGAAAACAGTTCATCTTGTACTACGGGACCAACGTACTGAGCTTCATTTATTGATATGCCATTTTCTGGTTTACAAGACCCATCGAATACGACGCGTAATTTTGTTGTTTCACTAGATTCCTTTATCACCGCGTGGTGAGGTAAATAGAATGATTTGTTGTTGGTAATCGCGACTTTAGACATGTGCTTTTGATACTGATAATCAGTTATAGTTTCTTTATAAAGGTTCATAAAACGTTCGTTTTTTTTCATTCGATTTTCTAACGCCCTTAATCGGGTTTGAGCCATTTCGTAAGACTCTCCTAACTCTTGAATATTTGGTTTTAACGGTAATTTAATTATAAACCTTCCTGCCGCATCACGGGTTGTTGTGTTTTTAAACAGAGTTTCGCAGTATTGCTCGTCAGAATTTAGGAATTGATGTTTCGTAACAAATTCATCTATTTTCCAAAAATTTTGAAGTTCATTATTCAGATGGTTTAACGATAAAAGTGCCGTTGATTTTAACTGATTTCCCAAATTCATGGTTCCTGAAACTATCCAGCCCAATTTAGTTTTTTGATAAGTAATGCCCTTATCGCGTATTTGACCTACACACAAAAGTGGCCAAAATAAAGTTGCACCAATTAATATCTCGATTGGACATGACCGATTAAATGTTTTATCCGCTAATTTAATATTCGGAGGTATTTGTAATGCTTGTGCCTTCACTGAAACGGTTGGAAGGTTACCTGTAATTCTTGGGATCACAAAACAACTAATTGTAACATGAAAATCGGTTGTTGTCGATGCAATTTTTATTTTAACTTGGCTAGTGAGTTGGGTTAATCCTTGATTAATTCCTGTGATTTGCCTATTCGCTGGATAAGTCTTCAACCTTAACAATTTACATGCTTCTTCCGTAATGAAATTACTTTGCGAACCAGAATCCAAAAGGACGCGTAATCTGTATTCTTTATTTTCATAATTAAATGCGCGTACTTGTGCAGTTGAAAGTAACACATGACTAATTTCTGTAGGGGTTTCTAACGAAGAGCAACTGGTTGTTAAACTCGTATTTTGTTGTTCTTGAATAGGGCCTACTGCATTTTCGGATTCTTTTATTTCAACTACATTCGATTTCACGTGTGCGGATTCAGTTACTACTTCACCTTTATTAGAGTTATTAAAATTAATATGTAATAATGTATTATGTTTCTTGTGACAAATTCTACATTTGGTTGAATAACATGCGGCGGTAAAATGTCCCTTTCTTAAACAATTAAGGCACAAATTCATTCGTTTGGTTTGTTCGCTTCTTGCGCTAGGATCTAATTTTAAAAAGGACTCGCATGTTTGAATGAAATGATTACCTTCACAAAACGGACAGCTAATATTGATTGAAGTAAAACCCCTTGACATTACTGGTTTTATATTAGATTCCTGTCTTTTGTTTTTGTATTCTGTATTTGATCGTTTTACCGCGATAGATTCTAATATGCTTTGCCTTGCGTTTAGAAATGTTAAAAATTCCTTTACATTTGGAATTTGATCGTTAGGCTTTGAATCTTCGTTCAATTTTGATTCCCACCCTTTTACGGTTTCCATATCCAATTTTACAAGAATTATTGGAAGCAAAATTGCATCCCACGATTCTGTTGGTTGATCTAATGATTTTAAACATTGAATATGATTTTGTAAATTATCCATTAATTGTCTTAAGGACACATGGGAATCTTTAACGACTGTTTCTAGATTAAGAATAGCTTTAACGTGCGTTTCTACAATTCTACGTTTATTATTGTAGCGCGAGTTCAGATTTTCCCAGGCAATATCGTAATTCAAATCGGTTGTTTGCAATGAACGCAGCATTGTGGCTGGTTCACCCTTAAGCGTGCTACGTAAGTAACACAGCTTTTCGCAATTACTTAGGTTATTGTTGTTGTTGTTGTGTACCATTGCAATAAATGCATCGGAGTATTCCCTCCAAGCAGTGAATGAACCATCAAAAACGGGTAAATTTAAACGAGGAAGCTTCACATTTGCCGCTCTCACTTGCGCCTGGGAACTAGTTATTGAGTTTGTAGAATTTACTTCCACATCATTTGTACCTTTGTATTTCGAAATTATATTCGCTGCTTTACTCGTTAGTTCGAAAAATACATCTTGATAGCTTTCCCTATCTTGACTGTTTTTGTCTGCGTCTAATTCTACTAATTCAATTTCATTTTGAACATCATTGAAAACATCAAACAACGGTTCTATTTTCTTTAGTCGCGATTCTAAATTTTTAACTTTATCGGCGTCTATTAATTCCTCAAATCCTTCTAAATATTTCCCAAATAAGGTTAATTGTGACTTCAAGCTACCGCGCTTATGATTCAACTGTTTGAGCATTTCTTGTGCCATTTTTTTGGATTTTAATTGGGTAATATTAAGGGTTGGATAAGGCTAGTGATTAGAAGGAGCCGACTTACTTGTTTGCCTTTTGATGCCTGAGCTTTCTTTGTTCCTTGGTTGTTGTATCACGTGTTCCGAAATGGAAATTTCCGAAGTCCGTTGAGACGCTTGAAATCTGACCTGGTTCCTTTGTTCTTGATTATTGTTTCATATGTTTCTTTTCTGGTATTATAATCCGGTAATCGAAGGACCAATATGTTTTGTTGATTTACACCCTCGAGCACGCCGAATAACACTTGTTTGATTTTGGAATTATTGTAAATAAAACAACTTAAATTGGGTGACCTGTTTATGTCTTTATTGTCAACGACGTACAGTGGCGGATTTAGCACTTGAGAGGCCCCAGGCGCAATACAATTGTGAGGCCCCCCTCTAAATATTTTCGGCACCAATACAGTGTGCATTCTACGCGCACGGTTTTACTACAGCACGCGCTCTAGATTTGGTGTTGCGGTTTTAATCATTTTTGTTGCGCCGGTGATGTTATTAATATCAAGACCCGCTGAATTAAATATTGCATATTAAGACATCACCATATTAGGGCCTGCCCACTTCATTCAGCCAAAACGCAATTTAGAAAGGACGATGGCGCCATTTGAGGCGAACTATACGTGGGTCCTTTTAAAATGTATAGTTTGCCCCAAATGGAGCCTTCGTCCTTTCTAAATTGCGTCTTGGCTAAATGAAGTGGACAGGCCTTAATATGCAATATTTAATTCAGCGGGCCTTGATTAATATGGTGTTCCTACTCCCACTATTTTCCATATAAACTTTTGTACTGTATCGTTTGACAGTAGCGCGTACTAGTTTAGATATTTGCCGCTAGATGGCGGCATAAAATTTGATATTTTCATAATCATAACCTATTATAAAGTAACGTATTTTTATAAATTTTGCACTTTTTGCAGAAGGTATTAAAAACACATAAATATAATACTATAAACGCTGCAGAACAAATCGATTTTTTCTTTGAATTAAATATTTCTTCGCAAAAGGTTTGCTGCAATGCTACAAACACAAGCATTTTCATAAATTGTTCTCCCAAATGTTTTTCTGGATATTTTCAAAAATCAGGTAAAAAGCACGGGTGAAACATAAATGCTTTGTGTCGCCAAGAGTTGAGACAACATTGAAAATTAAATATTTTGACAGTTCTTGGTGTCAATATTCAACTGTTATTAGCGCCATCTTACAGCAATTGTTGGAACTAGTAAGCGATCTTGCATCGCCTGCGTTGATTCAAAACGGGGTTTATAAAGCCTGCCGAATAGGGCCGTTTGACAGTTAATCGACTAGTTCAAATTTTCTCCGTGGCGCTACCTATCCTTTCACTGGCAGCTGTATTTCTAATTTAAATTTGTTAATTTTTAGTTATTCGTTTAGTTATACCACAAAAAGTACGTTCTAAAAATGTCTTTTTGCATCCCTCCTTCCCATAATTCTACAGATTTAGTTTTAGATTTAGGCTAAATAACCAGTCCAATCCCTGGAAAGTCTTCTTGGTTTGTGCCGAGGAAAAGTAGTAAGTATCTGCACCCTTCTTACACTCTTATTTAGTTAATTTTTTACACAGTCTCATAAGGTTTTGAAAACCTGTCTAAAATTGAAATTTATATTGTAATACACTTTCTGGACTAAATATTAAACATCCAACAACCCGTATTTGTTGTAAATCGTAAAAAATCAAAGCCAGTTGACAGCTGTCAACGATGGATAACTAGCGCCACAAGCAAGCAGTGGCAAAAATTTGCATAATGGTCATTTTTGCTATTGGCTATTCGGCAGGCTTTATAAACTCCGTTTTTAATCAACGCAGGCGACGCGATCTTGTCAAAGAATACAGTTCACAAACAATTGAAGGAGTGGAGACACCATATTTTAAATAACATCACCGTTGCGCTATTCTTTCATACACATTTTAACTAATGTTTAAACGAAAAAATGTCACAACTACCATCCCTTCCAAATCTAACATTATTACACGAAAACAACAAATCTCCACTCGTGAAATTACCTCCACTAGGAAAATACTGAAAGTGTTTAATTTAAAATTCACTTAGTTCGCATCGATATTTCATATAATATGTAGGGATATTCGCATAAGAGTTTACTAACTTCTCATATTAAATTATAGTTTTATTCAGTAATGATAATAAAGATGAGTATAAAAATTTAAACCGAAACAATTTTATTTTTTTTTAGAACAGATTTGAGGCCCCCTTGATTTGAGAGGCCCCAGGCGCGCGCCTCCTGCGCCTGTGCGGAAATCCGCCACTGACGACGTACTACCCTACGCAGCCTCTTTCCACCCTCGCTTAGGGGTAGCTTTGTTTTCACAGCTATTAACATCGTTGCCGTGTTTCCTTTTTTGTTCCAACAACAACAAATGCCTAAAAATATTTAAGAGATAAAACACTAAGAAGAAGAAAATAATAAAATTAGAAGATAAAAGGGGCAATATAATAGAATACAGAGCGGAGTTATTGGAAGTTATAGGGTCCTTTTATACAGATCTTTACGAGACTAAGGCATACAATAAAAGAGTCAACGCTGAAAACATAAATATGATCAACAAAATAATGAATGTCAATTCAGAGGAAATATCAGACATAACAAGGGAGGAATTAGGCAAGGCACTAAGACAATTTAAAAATGGTAGAGCAGCTGGAGAAGACAACATTCTGCTCAAAGAATGTGATGTCAAAACCAAAAATGAATTAGTGCATATATTTAACAAATGCTTAATGCAAGAACGCATTTCAAAAGATTGGGAGAATGCGGTAGTAGTCCTGGTAGAAGGGTGATCCTACTGACCTCGAAAACTATCGTAGTTCGACATATACCAGCCAAAAGAAAAACGTCGGAATACAACATACCGATATGGATGGCGTTCATAGACTTTAGAAAGGCTTTTGATATGATAGAAAGTTGGGCAATACTTAGAGCAATGAGAAATGCCAGAATAGAACAAAGATGTATAAATCTCATAGATAATATCTACAAAACATCGTCAATGACGGTAAAAGTACATGAGACTACAAATAAAATCCAAACTAAAAGATGTGACATTCTCTCACCAAAACTATTTACCTTGGTTCTCGAGGATGTTTTCAAGGAACTAAATTGGCAAGGAAATGGTATAAACATCCAAGACGAACACCTACAAAACTTTAGATTTGCCGATGATATTGTGATATTTGCAAAGAACAGGAAAGAGCTTACCGAGATGCTTGAACAACTACATGAAGAATCGAGAAAAATAGGATTTGAAACAAACAACACAAAGACACAAAATTCATGACAAATATACCAACAGAAGAAACAACAATCACAATTTATGGATAAAAAATTGAAAAAATGTCATCATCATCATCATCAATCAGCCATTCTCTGCGTCCACTGCTGAACATAGGCCTCCCCTAGTGTAGTCCACCAACCCGATGGTCTGACGATATAAAGCGAATAGTGAACAACTGAAAAAGTGTAGCCTTGCATATATCTAGGTCAAAGAATATCCTTCGATAAACGACACCAGGATCTCGAAATTGAAAGAAGGATAAGGCTAAGCTGGGCGGCATACGGAAAATTAAAACATATTTTAAATATAAAAATCTCAATGCAACTGAAAACTAAAATATACAACTGCATAATCCCTGTAGTAACGTATGGTACCGAAACATGGGCCCTGACCAAAAAGACGATACACACACTAAGAGTAACCAGAAAGCCATGGAACGTAAATTACTGGGTATATCATTAAGATACCATAAGACCAACGAATGGATAAGACAGAAGACACATGTGACAGATATAATAATAAGAATCAGTTCTTTAAAATGGCAATTGTCAGGACATGTGGCGAGACATACGGTGAACTGGAGTGGACACATTACCAGATGGAGACCTTGGAGAGAGAGGCGAAGCGTAGGGCGATCTCAACAAAGATGGTACGACGACCTGAAAAAATTCGCAGGACTTAATTGGTACCAGGTTGCTAAGAACAGAGAAAAATGGATCCAACATGAGAGAGGCCTATATCCAATAGATAGATCACGGCTGAAAGAAGAAAAAAGAAGAAGTAGGTCTTTTACCAATATGACAATTACTGTGATAAAAATCCCCAGAGCTGGAAACCGTTTGTATCTGGTAAAATTTGAGTTGAATTAGTATTAATAACAATCAGCGCGATCTTCTTCTTCTTCTACTATATCTATGTAGTATAAGCCTTAGGCTTGTTAGTCAGTGGTCTTGAGGTACTGATTGCCAACAATGCCAACTTTCCTTGCATCGTTTGTATAGTCTTCCTCGCGTCCTTCTTGCATCTGGTCGTTCGGCACCTGTTATTCGTACCAATCTGTCACTATCCATTCTATCGATATGTTCATTCCAACCACGTCTTCTCGGTCTGTCCCATCTTATTATATCTTCGGTTTTACATTGTTGGTGAATTTCTTCATTTTGCACTCTATCTCGTAAGGCCTTTCCAGCTATAAATCTTAAAACTTTCATTTTAGCTGTTCTAAGTATTTTAGTTGATTTGTGATTATCGGCATTGAAGTTACAAAATAAACCGTGTGTAATCTTTTATACCCTTCGGTGTCGAGGCTGGTGCGTTAGTGTATGTTATCTTTACGGATGCAATGCACACATGCACAACCCAGCCTGTCTCTACGTGTTACAAAGTTGATGCGCTGTTTAATACCCACTACTGCACCATGTCTAGAGTGTAATGTGTGTTTGTGTAGGACGTTGTTACCGTTGCCTGCGTTGATTAAAAACGTAGGTTATAAATCCTGCCGAATAGCAGAAATCAAGGCCCGCTGAATTAATATTGCATATAAGGCCTGCCCACTTCATTTAGCCAAGACGCAATTAGAAAGGACGATAGCGCCATTTGAGGTGAACTATACATTTCTCCCTTAAAAAATGTCTAGTTCACCGTAAATGGCGCCGTCGTCCTTTCTAATTGCGTCTTGGCTAAATGAAGTGGGCAGGCCTTATCAAGGCCCGCTGAATTAATATTGCATATAAGGCCTTACCACTTTATTTAGCCAAGACGCAATTTAGAAACAGCGGTGGCGCCAATTGAGGTGAACTATACATTTCTCCATTAAAAAATGTATAGTTCACCGCAAATGGCGCCACCGTTGTTTCTAATTTCGTCTTGGCGAAATAAAGTGGTAAGGCCTTATATGCAATATTAATGCAGCATAAAAGTGTAAGAAGGGTGCAGATACTTATTACTTTTCCTCGGTACGAACCACTGTGATACTACCATGAGATCGTAAAAAAAATGGCCTTGACTAGTACAACACGATTGGTTACACTGGTTCTAAAATGCCTATGAATTATAATGTGACAGTGACATTTCAAATGTAAGTCAGTTTTACAATCTTGTCTCCCGAATTATTTAAGTTTATCGTTGTAATACTAGTGTAATTTTTTCAAGGATCACATTTTGAACACCTACTCTAACATGTATTCATCTTAGTTTTCAGTTTGTTCCCGAAATAAATACTGTTTTGGGTTTTAATTTATGTGACATTTCCTGTTTTGAATCAATTAGATAACCTCTAACCTACTGCCTCATTTTGAAATCAGTCTTGCCAATCGTGTTGTACTAGTCAAGGCCTGCTCAGAATCATTTTTTTACGATCTCATGGTACTTATCCACAAAGAGTATGTTATTTGACTTTGTTACTTGGAAACTCATGATGGGACTTGAATTATGGCAAGGAGGGATGCAACAAGACATTTTTAGAAAGTAATGTTTGTTGAATAACCAACAATTAACAAATTTAAATTAGAAATACAGCTGAAAGGATAACTAGCGCCACGGACAAAATTTGAACTAGTTGATTAACTGTCAAATAGCCCTATTCGGCAGGCTTTATATGTATAACCCCGTTTTGAATAAATGCAGGCGACGGTTGTTACTCTCGCTCTTAGTCCTGTATTCGGAAGAGGGCGTCGTTAATTAGGTGCCCAATGACAAATGGTCACCAGAGCTCAATACCGATCTCTAGACTACAGGAAAATCCTGCCCATTCGGAGATTCGAACCAAAAACTAGCGCAATGCTAATGTAACGCTCTACCACTGTGCCACCTTGATCTCTACAAAATAAATTTATTTCTATATTATTTTACGACTAATGGCAGTTGATTTTATGATGGGAGGCGTGAAAAACACCATGGTAATAGTATACGGACCAAATGAGAATGATTCAAATGAAAGCAAAGATAAATTTTGTCCCATACACGCAAGAAGTGGTAGGGAGAATTGAGAGGTCAGTCATAGAATTAATTTTAGTAGAAAAAGACAACAAAGCAAATATCAAAGATGTGTGAACCCAAAGAGGTCCGGGATTGGGAAGCGACTACTTTTTGGCGGAAGTGAAAATAACAACAAAGAAGGCACTCTTAGAAAAGAGCACTCAGCCAGCGGCAGTTAGATTCACCAGCATTAGGAGCTACAAATTTCAAGATCCGGAAAACCTGGAGGTATACAAGTAGCAGATACAACTGAAGATTGAAGAAGGCAAAGAGAAATTAGAAACTGAGGACACAGAACAACTGTGGTCAGAATTTAGGAAAATTATTCTAACCGTAGCAGAAACAGTGTGTGGAGTTACCAGAGTTAACACAAATAGAAAACAGACAGCATGGTGGAACAGTGAAGTAAAGAAAAAGTTATGGCACCAATATATCAAGGAGAAGAACAACGACAAGTACCAGTATTACAAACTACAAAGGGCCAAGGCCAAGGAACTTATTAAAAACGCCTAAATTAAGGCGTGGGAAGATTTTGGAAGGAAGATGGAACAAGGCAAAGAAGGTAATGGGAAACTGTTATTCAAGATAATAAAGGGACTACTGAAAGAAAAATCCAGAGAATATACAGGGTGAGTCCTTAAGCGAGGCCGCCGACTCTATCTCGGAAAGTAGTGGACGTACATACGTTAACGGGGGAAAAATTTACGAATAAACTTGAGCCTAAAAAGTCCATTAAAAATATTTTTAGGCGCCGATTCTTTCAGCGGGCAGCGCAATCGGGGGGCGGCATCATTAAATCGCACTTTTTTCGAAAAAATTCTAAATGAAGGTCTATTCGAATATGTCTAAGTTTTAATTAACTTTGACGATGGGCTGCGGGGCGAAGACATAACTTCCAACGTTAAAAATAGTTATATCTTTGGTTTGGATTTTTCTTTTTCAAAACACTCGATATTTTCCTAAAGTTATAAATATTGTCTACTGAAAATATTAGTTGAAATTTTTTTCCAACTTTTTTTATAAAGTTCTCGGAGCATTTTAGCGGAAACTTGCTTTCAACTGCAGGTATCTCAAAAATTTCAAGTACAAAGGCACAATAATTTTATTATTGCGTTATGAAGAAATTAAAGATGAAGAGAATGCAAAAAACCGGAGGTTTGTACCATCAGTAGAAGCGGAAATATTGAGCAAAATGCAACTACGAAGAATTTTTCCGCGTTAGCTAAGTCATGATTGGGTTGATTTCATTTGTTTATAAATCTTGAACGTCAAATCTCTGATTCTGACTTTGTTTTCCTTTGTTATCACCTTCAACCGCTGAATCTTACGTCAATAATCGATAAGTCTGTTTGGGCGATTAGCATTTCAATTAAAATGGTGATATTCCCGGTTTCAATTTTTTCTCAAAGCATTCGACATTTCTGAACATTTTTGAAGGTTCTCTATTAAAAATATTATTCCCCACGTTTATTCTAAAATTTTTATTGCAAAACAACGGGAATTTCGTTATCATCGAAAGAAAAAGAAAATGCTAAATATCGGTGGTATGAAAAAATTCATTAATGAAGAATTTGGCGGAATAAAGAAGTCCTACTTAGTTAATTTAGCTTTTATTTTATTCTACATTTAAATAAGTTTAACAAAGGTGTTCAAACTATTTCCCATTACTTCTAATACAGTCCTCAATTCTTCTCCTAGTCAATGTAGCTTCGTCGGTCCACAAAATCTGATTCAAGAAATTAGGAGTTTCTTCTAGAATATTTCGCGTCCAGTAACATAAGTTCAGTCTGCTCACAAAATCATCTTCGGTGAGCGACTGATGTAACGCAACATGGTATGGATGTAAGTCTTGTTCATTTGCAATTTTAACAACTGTTCGTTGAGATATCCCCAACATTCTTGAAATTTACTACTATGGGGATTTATCTCAATGCACGCCAGAAAATTAATCACATTATTGTCTTCATTACGAACTGGAAGGCGTCTTCTCTTTCTGGAGTTGGTTGCACTCTTCTCGTAGTTTGTAAACGTAACGCTAATCGACGGAAGACTTTTCTCGATTGGGGCTGCCGATTGGGATACGTAATGTTGTATGTTCTTGAAGTAATCAACTCATTTTCGTGACATTGAAAATAAATCCGTAGCATATCAAAGGCTTCAGCGTTTGTGTAAACAATTTTCAGCAAATAGCAAATTACAAAATCAAGAAGAAACACAGTTAGCAAGAACAAGCCGATAAACAAGTAACACACAATTAAAACTAACATGAACAAGAACAGCAACAAGAACAGGAACATTCACAAGAACAGGAACAACGAAATTATTAATATTTTGCGAGATCAATTATTAATAAGCAACAAAGTCAAATCACTGAAGCTAGAAATTTGACGTTTCAGATTTATAAACAAAATCACATCGGCCCATTCTCATAAATGGGTTGATTTATCTTTAGGCAACTCGGAAAAATTCTCCGTGGTTGCATTTTGCTCAATATTTCCGCTTCTATTGATGGTAGAGACCTCCGTTTTTTTGCATTCTCTTCGTCTTTAATTTCCTCATAACCTAGTAATAAAATTATTGTTCCTTTGTATTTGAAATTTTTGAGATACTTGCAGTTGAAAGCAAGGTTCCACTAAAATGGGCCGATAATTTTAGGAAAAAAGTTGGAAAAAAAATTTCAACTAATATTTTCAGTAGACAATATTTATAGCTTTAGGAAAATACTGAGTGTTATGAAAAAGAAAAATCTAAACCCCGCAGCCCATTGTCAAAATTAATTACAACTTCAAAAAGTCCATTTTATGTAAAATTAGACGTTTTTTTGATCTAGATATATTCTAATAGACCTTCATGAAGAAATTTTTCGAAAAAAGTGCAATTTAATGATGCCGCCCCCCGATTGCGCCGCCCGCTGAAAGAATCGGCGGCTAAAAATATTTTTAATGGATTTCTTAGGCTCAAGTTTATCCGTATATTTTTTTCCCCGTTAACGTACGTCAACCACTTTCCGAGATAGAGTCGGCGGCCGCGCTTAAGGACTCACCCTGTATACGAAGCAAAGAAGGGGACTTATTGAGTCCTTTAAGGATCTCATTGGAAGGCGACACCCCAGCAACATCCTCATGGCCAAACGCAAAAAAACAAGAGAAACATACTCTAGAAATCCAGCTGTGTGAAGTAGAAGAAGCCATAAAGAACCCAAAAACAGGAAAAGCGGCAGGTAAGGACAACATAAAACCAGAAATGTTAAAACATGTAGGAGCAGAAGGATTATGAACCTTACGTAGGATTATCAAAGCTGGAAATCAAGAACTCGTGATTGGCAGAGCGCAGTAATTATATCTCTCCACAATTAATATGTGACAACTACAGGGATATAGGGCTAGTTAGTACAGCCTACAAGATTTATGAAAGAATAATAGAAAGAAAATTAAGAGAAATTGTGGAGTCCACATTGAACGAAAACCAAGCAGGGTTCAAACCCAAAAAAGGAACCCAGGATTGGATCTTCTGCTTCAAGCGCACTACAGAGAACATTATAAACTTCAAGGATAAAATATATCTGTGTGCCATTGACTTAGAGAAGGCTTTCGATGGCATACTGAGGGAACTAATCTGGAATGCGCTAAACGAAAGAAAAGTAAACCCGCAACTTGCAGAAGTAATCCAAAGCATGTACAAAAACTAGAAACTGTATAAGAGTGGCAGAGGAGTGAGACAAGGGGAGATTTTAAGCATGGACGAACTAGCAAAAAGGGCAAATGCGACAGTGGTAAAGGCGGTTTTAGTGAGAAACTTGCAACAGGTAAAAGTGAATGAATTTATGTATGGGGACGATCTAATCTTAATAGCTAACTCCAAAGAAGATCACAAAATAATATAAGTGCCCCCAAAGAAGCATATGGGTAACAAGAAGGGATATTATAGAAAGAAGGCAACTCAACTTGATGGGACACATGTGCAAAAGGAAAAATAACAGCTGGGTAAAAATGATTTGGGAAATGAGCTGCGACAAGAAAAGGCCAAGGAGTGGGCTAACCAAGACGTGGGATGAGCAAATGAGTAAGATTCTGGAAAGGAGGGGACAAAACTGGACACAGGCAAAGCTACTCGCAAAAACCGCGAAGCTTTTGTAAAAACCTCAACACCTAACGGTACAAGATGATGAGTTAAGTAAGTAAGTAAGTATATTATTTAACATACGCTCGAATCATACTAATGTATTGATTGGACCTTACCTGCTTTTATCTTCTTGAAAATGCTTTTGCGTTAACAACTGAACAGGCAATTTTAACTTACCTGCTGTAATATCATGATGAAAACTTTGATCTTTCGTATTGTATAGATTGTCTCATATTGAAAATGAATTCTGATGCAGACCAAAGTTATGTTTGTATACATAGGATGTTCTCTTTCCGCTGAGCCTAGTAAAGTAACACGCAATTTATTGTTAAAAGATATTTATTTATAATTTTTCGAAGTATTCACCTTCACAGTCAATGCATTATTGCATCCGTGAAAAAAAAAAACTCAATCGTTCGAGCAGCCGTTTGTAGTCGAACATTATTCAACGGGAACAAAGCTTATGTACCTTCAAATGTTTGTGAAAAATGGTGTTAATTGCTTTCACACCAATCTTTAGAGTTGCTTGAATACTCCTTCAGGGTTCATACCCATTTGTTAATATAAAATTCCCTGACTTTTCCAGGTTTTCCCTGACTTTCCAACATAATATTCCAGGTTTACACACACACACACACACACACACACCCACACACAAATATTTTTTAACATAAAATACACAATACCTATACCAGTATTATTTATTACCTTCGAATTAATGTTTAGGTACAGAAGTTGCTAGTATTATAACCA
This sequence comes from Melanotus villosus, assembly GCA_963082815.1. NCBI lineage: Eukaryota > Metazoa > Arthropoda > Insecta > Coleoptera > Elateridae > Melanotus > Melanotus villosus. The sequence goes on along the minus strand of OY720426.1, from coordinate 33,939,462 downwards.
CTATAAACTAAGATGGAAAAAAAACAAAAGTAATACTGTATTCATAGACGAACTAAAAATATCATAATAGTATATTTTACAACAAGACATGAAAATGACGTTTTTTTCGTGAGATGAGAAGTTGCCCACGAGCTGCGTTAGCAGCGAGTAGGGCAATCACGAACGAAAAAAACGTATTTCATGTCGAGTAGTAAATGCTATTTTTTCTACGACATTTTAATTATCTGTTTGAAATAAGTTTTAATTCGACTTAATTCAAACCGAATTGTGTCAATGCAAATTATTAATTGTTTGTTTAATCGGTTCCATAGTAACACACGCATTTTTTAATTTTGTTGCCATAGATTTGGAATTCTTGTTTTCATCTCTAGAAGTGAATATGTTTTCATCTCTAGATAGAAAATGTAGCGTTTTCGCATAGGGTTTATCGTGAAGAAAATACTTGTTTTCACATCATGTGTAGAAAAAATATGTGAACTAAAGTTTTTTGCGGAGTTCTTGTAATTCTCTTTCAATGGAGTCAGCATCATATTTCGCACATTCCGTAACTCTTTTTCTTTTTGTCTCTAATTCTTTTATATGTGCTATAGCCCTTTTCCTCTCCTTAATATCCATATCCTCAGCAGTTATCTTGTGTTCAACGGTTTTCAAATAATCTTTATAATTTCTATTTGAATTTTTAACGTATCTCAACATTTCGTCAGCACGTAATACAAACGTTTTGAACTCCACCAACATTTGTAATAGCATCATAAACAGTTCTTTGACAAGTTATAGTACATTACATGCGAGGTGGGAAATGTTTCGTTATAGCGCGAGGATACGTGCTTTATCTTAATATTCATTTCCAAGAAGTATGAAATAATAAAGGCAGTTTTGGCACCTGCAAGCCTAGATTTCGCACATTAAATAAATAAATAGAGGCAGGTTTATTTTTCAACGAAACCAATCGCCTGTATTTTTCCAGGTTTATACTAAAAATTCCCTGACTTTTTAGAAAATAAGAAGAAATCCCTGACGTTTCCCTGACTTTTTGCTAAATTTTCAAATTCCCTGACATTTCCAGGTATTCCAGGTTTTCCAGGTCAGTATGAACCCTGTCCTTATAGTAACATGCCGGTCCTCTTCAATCATGTTCCGAACAAGATCTATATTCTTTTCGGTAACTGCTGTTTTTGGCTTAGGAGCTCGAAAACTGTCATTTAAGGAAAGTCGACCACGTTGAAATTCATTGTGCCGTCGCTTTATGGTAGCTAAAGAACACGACTTGTCACCAAATACTCCATTGATTTCCCCAAAACATTGTTTACGGCTTAAACCACGTTTGAAATTGTAAAAAATCACAGCTCGATAATGTTCTCTGTTTAATTTCATGATTTCTTGCGAAAATGATTACTTTAAGCTTATGTATTTTAAAATATTCAAGTATATTTGTCCACCGTCACTGTCAATAAACTTGTAAACAACTAGCTTCCACTGTCAAAAAAAAAATTGTTGCAAATTTTAATGGCCCTAATAGATAGGCTCAGTGGAAAGAGAACAGCCCTCGTATGCATTTAAATCTTCACACAAAGACTACTATGAAAAAATGAGATACCTGTTTATTGTACTTTTGTGGGTAATAGAAAAATCACTTGCATTGCAGATGATGCCGAATACTAAGTTCTGTTAAAACTACCAATAGTCCAGTCAACGAACGCTCAATAGGGTGGTGTAGAATGCATGGAGGGTGTCACAATTTTTGACTTCAGGGCTTTGTTTGGAGTCGTTAGGAGGTAAACATACTAAAAGTCCCCGGACATAGGAGGTGAGCGGGGTGCAGGGGGGGACCGAGAAGATCCCTTTTTTAGGTTTTTTGCTTGTATCTTGAATAAGGTGCGTCTTAGCGAAAAAGTTATTATATACAAAATCAAAGGTGTCAAAATTTCCCACATTTTTGGTTGGTAAATTTTTTTTATATCTCCAACCGTTCATGCGATATCCGCTATCAAAAATCGCTAATTTTCGAAAAAAATATATAAAAAGTATATACCATTTTGAAGGAAATTTAATCCTGTACAACTTCTTTTGTGGGAATTTTCTGTAAACCGAAGAGATGAGGTGCTAGAGAGAAAAGTTTAACAAAAAACGGGAGGCAAAATATTTTATTGCGAATATTAACGATTTTTGATAGCGGATTTCTCATAAACGGTTGGAGATAGAAAAAAACTTAAAGAAGCAAAAATGTAGGAAATTTTATCAGCTTTGATTTTGTATATAATGACTTTTTTGCTAAGATGCACCATCTTCTAGATATAAGCAAAAAAACAGAAAAAGAGACCTTCTCAGTCCCCCCCTGCACTCCGCTCACCCCCTATGTCCGGGGACTTTTAGTATGTTTACCTCCTAACGACTCCAAACAAATCCCTGAAGTCAAAAATTGTGACACCCTCCATGCATTCTACAATCCCTTTATTGACTGGACTACAAATAAAAAATTACGTATCTTTAAATTTGATTTTTATTCATACATATAACAAAAGATAATAAATAATACAGACTAGTAAAAGTAACTACACATGTGTCAATAGTCTTTGGATGTGAAGCTGTACCGATTGAAAATCACAGGTAACAATAGTAAAACAATTCGGTCATGCTTAGCAAGTTTTGCTGAAATTATGTAGTTTCAAAATTTAATTTTACAATTATAATTTGAATATTATTCAGGAACTATACGCATCATTACTGTTTACAAGTACATGTTCAATATCATTTTTATTTTAAATCAGCACATTTCTAAGCAAAACCAAATGGTTTTGGCCTCAAGTAAGCATCATCACAAAGTTATTAATCACATACCTACTTATTAACAAATGTAAAGTAACCTTTATCCATGGCTGATTATGAGGTGGAATAAGCATATTATACTTAACATCAAGATATCGGCAAGTTAATACGTTTTGATAAAAATGAAAAATAGTAATACCTAAATTATAAAATTACTTAACTATACCCAATTACTTTGTAATAGAGCTGAATTCAAATTTTGTGGTGAATAAAGTTGCCTTGCTAGCATCCACCTGACTTAATGCGTAATTCATTCAATCTTTTTATAACCAATGTTTGATATTTTCCATCCGACGCTGCAACAATCAGCAACTTTTTTTGTCACAAACTTTGAATTTAGCTCTACTACATTGCCATTTTCCTCCGCAAATTAAATATATCTAAGATAATGGTAATAAAATACTCGTGTTTAAGAATGAAGCATGAACATGGACCCTACAAAAAGGGCAAATTAAAAAACGCGCTAAAAATTGATGCAAAGTAGCAACCGTAATATTATAGTTGTGTGTTATTATCTTATAAGGCTCAATATAATTTAAAACATTGCATTACTGACCAAGCATTCTTTATTTTACAGGCCTGATTATGCCGGGTGTTGAGAAGGTTAAGGGCTGGTATTTCAGAACTGGTTCAAGCTTATAGGTTAAGTTTCACTGCACTTACGTTGTAGTTTAACACCCATACCCACCTTAACTTACATAATTTTTATTTCAGATCCAATAATAGGTATGTTTGTTTGTGTTATTCCGAAAGTAACGGGGTTTTAAAAATAATGGAATTCCAACTAACATTTTGGGCTCTCCTGCTCAGTCTTCGCGGCTTTCCATAATTATTCTCTCATTTAGTGTAAATTGTGAGGTTATATTCATATCTGTTTGTGTAAGAAGAAGTTCAAACAAGTGAATAGTTATATTGTAAAGTCGATTAAAGACAGTTATTCTTTGTATGAGATTATTTCTGAATTCATAAAATAAACTAATAACATGACACAACCATCATAACCCAACAATTTTGATGTCGTAATCTGTGTATAGTTGTTGGAGAACAATTTAAAAAGTATACACTTCTTCATTTAAATCAAATAAACAGAGAAACTGTTCTTGTGTAGGGCAAACAAACGCGGATAAACTATACGCCACACAAAATTTCTATGAACTTAGCTTCACCTCTACTATTTAATATTGTAATTGGCCAGGTGTAAGAGAGGTGAGTACCACGACAAAGTGCATTACTTGGGGCCTAACAAACAATCTGGATGACTTGGATTACGCGAACGACATATGCTTGATTATGCGCAAGAACATGGCCTACAAAACAGAGAGTCTAAAATCAGCAGCTAGCAAAGTTGGCTTAGAAATTAATATGGTCAAGACACAATAAATGCGTATAGGAACTATAAACAACAGGCAATTACTGATAGGTAACACAGACATAGAAAGTGTAAATGAATCCACATACTTAGGAAGCAAAATAGACAGTCAAGAAGGTACCGAGAGAGATGTATAAGCAAGAATAAAGAAGGCCCGAAAAGCATTTGGTATGCTGAACAATCCAGCGCCTAGCCTACTCTACCACAATTAAACTAAGAATTTTTAACACAAATGTTAAAGCGGTTCTATATGGGTGTGAGACCTGGAAAACGACCCGAACTACAAACAGACACCTACAAGTATTTATAAACCGTGCTCTACGTAACATAATGATCTTCTGGCCTTGCACTATTTCAAATGAAGAACTTATTGGAAAGAACCAGTCAAAGAATTAATAACGAAATTAAGCACAGGGAATGGGGATGGCTGGGACACCCTTTGCAGACCAAGCAACGATATCGCCTGCCAGGTACTAGATTGGAACCCTCAGGGATATCGTAAGGTAGGAAGGCCAAAACAGACATGGAGAAGGACGATTATAGATGAAGCATGGAATATAGGAAAGCCGTAGCTCGTAACTCTTCGTGGAAGCCCAATGTTCCTTCCAGGAATGACGGGAACCTAGCTTTAAGCTTTACAATTAATGTTCCAAAGTGAGCGCAAGGTTAATTAACGATACTTATAATTATAATCACAACTGTAGGACAAATTAGTTTGTACAGGTTATAGCCAAATGGCAGAGTAGTAATAAAGACGTATGGCTGCAACAATTAAAACTGGACATAACCCTGTGGTATTACAGGACGCACCGGGAAGTGGGACACCATTTGGCGTAAGTATTGACTTCACAGTTTCAAAAAATATTTAAATAGAATAGGAAAACTAGAGTATGAGACATACCAATACTGCCAGGAAGAAGCAGATGATGCGCTGCATATGATTTTTACGTGCACTACAGGTCCCGCAGCTTATTCAGTCAAATTCAAGATTGCGCTGTAAACATCGTACACGGGTGGGGTATTGAGAGACGGTGCCATATTCACTAATGCAGTGATATCACATCAAGTTGATTTTGAAATTATTTGAATATGATATTTGTTGTAAAATCAAATAACTCAATTATGCATGAAATGTTAATTACATTAGATTTGATAGGTTTTCAAATAAAAAGTGAAAGTTTAAAAACTAATTATTACCTGTAATGTTAAGAATTGCGACTATGGAAGTTCTAACCGTAGTCGCGCTGTAAGGCCATGGGCGGACAGACTCGCTTCTTCGTTAAGGTTATCTGCGCAGCGAATTTGACTGAGTTAGCTGAGAGACCAGTAGATGGGACGTTATAAGTAGAGGCCGGATTTTAGTGATGAGTCATCCAAATAGGTAAATCCATAAACTTACTAAATATTTCTAAATACGGTCTGTAATTCCAACAAAATTCTTTAAAAATGTTTTAAGAATTTTGCTAAAATTACTTATACAGGGTGTATCGTAAATGGCGCATAATCTTCGCACCACGCGATTCTGCGTTAAAAACTGGACAAAAAATCGTATAACTGTTTTAGGCCAAAACGCGTAGTTTTTGAAGAATTGTTAATTAAAGTCCTGTAAACTTAGCAACACTGTGTGGTCAGTCATACTACGTCACCTGCGATATCACCAATAGCAACCCGCTTGATTTAACATAATTGCACTGTACATCGTTGCAACATTTATGAAAAGCACAAGCACTGCAAAAATTTCAAACTTCGGATGGAAATTCTAATTAAACGAAGGGTATGTTGAATACGATTACAGATTAGTTATTTCTTTTGTTAATTAAACTACAGCTAAAAATAATTATTTCATAAAAATAAGACACGACAAGTAAACCAGAATACGACTTAGGGCTGCTAATAACTCCATAACTAAAGAGTTAACAGCAAATTGGTACTGGAGTTTTTTGCTTGGATTTTGACGTAGAATCGCGTGATATAAATATTATGCGCAATTTTCGATACACCCTGTATGTATACTAACAATAAGATAATAACTAATAAGTAATAACTATATAACTTAAGTAAGTTCTTTTCAACTTCATTTTTATTATTTATTAAATTTTGCCGTTGCCCACGCCTGTACGGTTATGTTTCTTCAATAACAAACGAAAACTTAGCTATTGTAAATATTGAGATGATACTTAATTGGATGTATATAATTAAGGTTAAGTTGTTTGTTTAATTTATAAAAGAATAATGTTATTTGCCAAATATAAGTAATGCAGATTTTAAATTATTAAAAATTGTAATATAATTTTAAGATAGCTAGATTAGAATTAAGTTATGTGAAAATGTAAATAAGTTATTGTTATAATGTTTGTTAGTAATAATTAGCTAAATTGGTAGTTATAGAAATGTAAAATAAGTTACTATTAGAAACCTTGTAAATAGTTGTTATAGTGAAAAACAATTTAGATAAAAATATCTTGGATACAGAAAAAAACAATTTAATAAATGATTGATTTTTTTGCATTCAAAGGGGCAACAGCCAGATAGGTTTGCTCGTCCCAAAACAATAAATATCAAACGAATATTAAAATTTAAATAAAGTTAACGATTATTAGAATCAGCATTAAATCAAAAGGAAGTGAAATAGAAGAAAATTCAATTGAAAATTGAACTTCAAGTAGAAGCACTTAAAAACAGAGGCAATTCAAGTAGAAGCACTTAAAAACAGAGGCAATTCAAGTAGAGGCATTTCAAAACAGAGGCAATTCAAGGAGAGACAATTCAACCACAGGCAATTTAAGCAGAGGCAAATTGGATTTTGGTGTTGAGATAAAGAAATTTTGGAAAAGAAGGGGAATTCAAGTGTAAATAGTGAGTGTAAATACCGTAATTATAAGATAGGTTTAAAGCAGGGTTGATAGGGTGAAAAAATCAAATAATAAAAAAATCTGCATTACTTATAAGTATTTGAGTAATTTTATTTGTATTTGGGTAAAAATATACTTAGAAAGATAACAAACAAGGAACCTAATTAACGACCTGAGATAAGAGCAATGCAAACAATTAAATAAAATTAAAGAGCAAAGCAAGGGATAATTGTAAATATTGAATGTGGGATTAATAATAAATAAATTAAACTTAAATAAAATCTTTTAAAAGAGCAAGACCATATCAATATATTTCAGCATAATGTGAACTGTGCCATCCTTTTATATGCGTTATGAAACACTACTATAATTTATAGCGAGCGGTAATAGTAAACAACTATTTTAAAAGTTGTTTTAACTTACCACTTAAGTGTGCCGCTCTACTGAAATGATTTTACTAGATCCGGTCTCTAGTTATAAGGAATAGAGCAGAAGCACTAGGAAGGCTAGCCATCCGACCAGAGAGCTTCATTATGCGAATGTTGGAGGACGAACAAAGCTGGAAGCGTACAGACGACATGAAATCATGGAAATGAAAGAGAACGACAAAAAAGAGAGGGGGAGAGGACAGAATAGATTGCAATAATGGGCGACAGCAAGGCAGATGGTGTTGTGTTGTAATGCGAAAGCGCGCCCATGTTGTCATTCTGAAGAAGAGGAGAGGTTTTAGTCGGTAGGTGCCTGGGTCAACTTCTCAGGTGAATCCGACACGCCCTGGGACTACGGCGTCTTTCGGAGATTTCCTCTCCTCCGACGTACGCAAAAGAAGGTTATAACCTATTGTTGATTTTCCAAATAATATTACTAATAAAGTTACTGGGAAAATGATTCGAATTGTTTCTGTTTACACTGTTGTCAAAAAATGTCACGGTTTGATGCGTGCATCTCGCACGATAAAAAGTCTGTCTCTGGCTTCCCAAATGATGGGTCCTAGTCGATGCTCTCAGACCCATCGATGTAGCATCATTGTTCCCGTTTGGCTTCAACGTCTGGGAACACATTGAACGAGAATTACTAAAACTCGTTCAATATAAACCAACCTTTACAATCACATCTAAAATAAAATGGTGGATTTTAACCTACTTCAAGTTTTGCATTACAAGGCCTGTAAATTGCAGAATGACAATAATTTATGGCGAATGCGGTATTTATAATAATGAATGTAGTACATAGACGAGCGATTGAAACAGCTGTAAATACATTCATACAAAATACAAATATTTGTGGTTAAGTGTTCTGTGAATGTTTTTGTGTAAATATTAAAACAGACTTATGACAAATACTTTTAATAAGGAGTGATCGTACAACCTACGTTACACGTGCAACATTGCAATGATAATTTCGATGACAATGTTTTGAAACCAACAAGTGTTCTTGCGATTAAGCCTTGGTAGAAAGATTTCTTTCTAAATCCATTTGAAGACAACAGCCATTTGTGTACAGATTGCTTTCAATCGGAAATGAACAACTATTATGTTTAGACGAATCTAAGTTATTGCGTGTTAAAGTCATATGTGTAGTTTGTGGTGTTTCTTTGTTTATCAAAAATCGTATATTACAGGTGTCCTTTGCCGATTGAAACATCTAATCATAATACATAATTTAAAAATAAACTGAAAAAACAGCATAATAAAATACGAGATCTTCACAGACGTCTATAATATTTACATAAGTTTTTAATTACTAAAAGCTGTTACGTTCACATCTTATCTCCTTCAACTGTTAAAACTTACACAGCCAAGAATAGAGGCCCTATTTCTTATTTACCGTTCCATTGTTTTTAATTTATTGCATGCACCGCGTAACTTATTTATTTCGCCGGAAATTCTCAGTTCAAGATTGACACAAGTTGAAGTATGGCATTTAAAATACGAAAGTTAGCTGATAAATGCAATAAATAAGTAAGTGCATACATAAGAATATAATAAGTGTAAAGGTGCAAGGCTATCATATTTAAGTACGGTCGGTGGAAATTAGTATGGCAAGACGATGCAATTGCTACCACAATACAGGGTGTAATATAAAAAATTTCAGCCTTCATAATTTTTTTTTTTTTTATTTAACCTTACACTAGTCGCGCGTGGGCTCATACTCGCAGTGTTTTATTTTTTGCCATGGGTGTGGAAAGGGATGCTCTGCGGTAGTAGCTGTTCGGTTCAAGCTACTGAAGCTTAGTATTGTTTGCTTAGCTTTGTTAGTTTGTTTATTGTTTTAAAGGATATGTTCTTATAAACACGAACAAGCATGGTTTGTAACGTTGATGGAAGAAAAATATGACCATGACCAGAGGAAGACGATGATCATAATTCTTCAGAACCCTATTTTCTGGGAAAAGATGACAAAACAATATGGAATAAACATGGCCTGAGAAAAAAGTTAGAAAAAGGACAGCAAACATTATTGTACATTTGCCATGGGTCAAACCTGCTACGAGGTGTATGAAATCAACATTAGATATTTGGAAGTATTTTTTTGACGTTGATATTCTACGAACCATTGTAGAATGTACGAATAAACACAAGGAAAGGGATGCTAAACTTACCGATATTAGTGAAATTCAAAGGCTGGCATATTAAAATCAACTCGTTTGAATGTTGATGATATATGGAATACCCAAGGAACTGGTGTAGATTTTTCGCTTAGCAATGGGGAAAAATAGTTTTCTCTTTTTGTTACAACACTTAAGATTTGATAATTTTGGGACACGCATTGAACGAAAAATAGTTGACCAACTTGCATCGATCAGGGAATGCTTTGAAGCTTTTCTGAACAAATGCAAAACTGCCTACACGCCATTGGAGTACATCAACATCGAGGAAAAGTTAGAGACCTTTAGAGGTCTTTTTAGATAATATATGTCTAGTAAGCCAAATAAAAATGGTATATTCGCACTCGCTGATTCCAAAACATATTACACCATCGGGAAATAAACTGATGCTACAGACAATTCCACATCTGCAGTTGTTAGAAGACTAAGTAGGTGAGTCCATTAGAGGAACATGCAGGAATGTGGCTTGTGATAACTGGTTTACCGGAATCGACTTAATGCATCAACTTCTCAACGAGTATAAGCTTACTAGTTTTTTGGGAACTTCACGTAAAAATAAACAGGACCTCCCAATGCAGTTTTCTTGTCCCACTGGAAGACCTGTGGCTCTAGCATGTTTGGCTTTCAGAAAGATCTTACCCTAATATGTACCAAACTAAAGAAAAATGTCTTGTTGGTGTCGAGTCTAACAAATTTAAATACGGTTATGCGGAGGTCTGGTGCCATACAATTAGAAAAACTTGCAACAATACATATAGCACAATTGAAGACAAAAAAATTTACAATTAACAATTAAGACTAAAGTGTATTATCTAAAGCTCTTTTAAGGCAGATGGGATGGAAAAAGAAGAAATGCATTAAACATAAAGCCGCGTCTTGATTAGAGCATTTCGGCGCGCCGAACGGCGAACCGAACAGCGAATGCTCAGGTGTGGACGGCGTTGCAATCTGTTGCAACGCTCGGTTCGCCGCGTGGGCGATCGATGCGGTTGTCAGTTTTTTGACGAACCTCTGAAGTTAATCTGTTCATGTTCGTCAAAATTTTCCAGGTGTGGACGTATTTTTGCGCACTGCGCGCAAATGATGCATTATACTTAATTAAAGAATAAAACTGTTGGGTCACAAACGCGCACAGTAGTTATGTTGCAGTTCGTTGTTCTGCGCGTAAAACTGTCCAGTCTTTGATTTTAAGTCTTTGCAATGCAACGCTGTTGCATTTACAGCGTTTGGCGCTCCGAAATGCGCTAGTTAGTATGCGGCTTAAGAGAGATATGACCAGGACGAATTCTAAAGCAAACTCTACACCATAGAAACGCGAACGAACACGAATGTTATATGTAAATCAAAGAGACACATTGAGAAAAACCATCTATAGAGCAAAAAATACAGCATGGCAAAAACTCTGTAATGAACTGGATGGATAAAACAATGCACTTCTTTCCAAAGACAGAGTTAGCGACAGAAAAAAGAAGAGCCCATACAGCTCTTTCCAAAGGACAGCAAATACAACGAACAGAAAGGGGACACATGGAAGATGAGATGATCGAAGTCATTCCGTTTACAAACGAAAAATTACTTTTAGCAGCAAGAAATTTGATTACTAAGAGCTCCCCAGATCCGGATGGGGTTATCATTGTATTATCAGTAATAACAGAATTTCCGGAACATACACTTAAGAGTCAAGGGCGTTTTCTTACAGAATGGAAAGCAGCCAGACTAGTATTGCTGGAAAACCCCAAAACGCGCATTGTGTTACGGTTAGCAATGGATGTGAGAAATGCGTTCAATTGCGCCCCCTGGTGGGAAATTATCCAGCAAATGGAGGAAAAAAACGTTAGTGCTTATCTAATTATGATGATACAAGATTATTTGAAAATGAATTATATCGGACAATATTAATATGAAGTTATTTCGAAGGGTTCCACAAGGATCAGTTGTTGGAACATATTTTATGATCAAATACAGTAATACCCCGACTTACGCGAACTCGCAGTTACGCGGTTTCGGTTTCTCACTTCCTCCCTCATCACCCATTCGGACTATTTTGGCCGCGCTTGTTAGTGCCACACTTGCAGTGACGCTAGCTAAGAGACCGGCACCTCAGATCAGGCTCCGACAGAAAAACTCGTGACGATTGCGAGGGTCTCAGCTTAATTGAAAAAGGGTTACAGATTTTGGAAAATGTAAACTCTAGTGAAGAACGAGAGAACAGCTACAAGGCAAAGAATTAAAAAATCATTAGCTTACTACAAAGAAATTTTGCGCGAAAAAAAGAGGTCAAATGAGTCTGCTTCTTTGATGTAACTTTTTCATTTTGAATACACTATAATTAGTGATTACAGATGTACTTCCTTTAAAAACAGATGTTTTTGTTAGCCTGTGGTGCTAATTAATTGTAATTTATATGCAAAACTGTACCCCGAGTTACACGAATTCGACTTACGCGGTCTTTGTCGGTCCCACCTATCGCATACGCACAAAACCCAAAGGTATAACACTAATTGTTTGTGAAGATGACTTGGTAGTATTAGGATCAGCTAAAGGTCGTTTAAGCAGCAAATTGAAATTAATGAAACTAGAACTAGCGGCAGACGAAGCAGAGGCAGTTATTCTAGTGGGCCGCTGCAAGCTTAAAAAAATTGACTTAGAAATCGATGGTATTAAGGTTGAAGTTGAATTTAACGCCAACATGACTATGAACTATGAAAAAACATATTATTAAGGAGGCGAAGTCGGCGGAAGCATCTGCCACCGCACTCTCGAGACTGATGCTCAAAGTACCCAACATATGTAGGTAAACCAGTTTAGCTATGGGAAAAAACGAATTACAGCTTCTGTGGTTAACTCAAAACTCCTGTATGGCGCGGAAATATGGAGCAACGCTATAAGTAAGTTTTCATATAAAAGGATTCTAGCAAGAGTGCAGAGAAGAATATTGCTGAGGGTCTGCAGTCCATGTTCTCGCAGCGATCCCTGGCAGAAGTAAGGAACATACTTTATAAAAATAAAGGAAGAATAATAAGAAAAGAAGCTAGAGGAAGGACATACGAAAAGTGGCAAAATGGTCCGAGTTAGAGAAGAAAACAGATGGACGAGATACGTATAAGGGCATGGGTTACACGCCAGCATGATACACTAAACTACAATTTGGCATAAGCATTACCCGGACAGGGTTGCTTTAATGCGTACCTCGAATATTGTGGATTGGCTGATACTGCAAATCGTACCCTGGGCTTGGCTATTCATTATTTTTGGCGAATTTCTATTTTTCTCTACTACTCGTATTTATAAAATTCCTGTTCGAGTATTTGCTCCACGACTGAAAGGTTTCGTGTTTGAATATGACAGTCTTAGCTAGATTAATTTTGGAATAATTAAGGTTTAAAATTGTGACATCAAGCTAGCCTAAACGAATAGAAAATTAATTGCCGATACCATCAATGTGATTAAGTTAAAATTCAAAAAAATCGTATGATTATATTGGTGTTACCACCTAGTCGGTTTTCAACCTGTCTAACCGGTTTAAAAAAGATTCTGCCGGGCAATCTAAAAAGCCAGTTAATTTTCATTTGAACCGGTTAAAACTAATGTACTACTATTTTTGTTGTAAATATTAAATAAAACGTGTAGTGATCTAGTAAGTGATATCTGACAGTGCACTGCTTATTAACATGAACATCTAGTATGTGGCTGTCTTTTATAATAATAATTGTAGTTGTTATTAATATAACAAAATATTTATACGTTATTTACTTTATGTAATCTAAATACATTTTTAAAAGCTTCTTGTGTTGTATAATCCCACGAATAAATTCCACTACAAAACCTTTAGGTTATGTGCCCAGGACCCAGAGTAAGTAATACTCAAGAAGTGCCTGATGAAAAATTATTCCAAGCAAAAGCAATAAATTGCTGATTGCTGAGGAGTGAAGATTGGATTGGATATTCCAAATCAGGTTTGCTGTAAATCTTACAAGCATTAGGAACATTGAGTGCCGTTTCTTTTGTGATCATATTTTTAGCTTTACAAGAAGTCACATTTTGTTTTTAAAAATGACGTCACATGCTATCCATATCGAAAAATTGGGTAAAAGTAATTTCGATACTTGGAAACTTCAGATGGAAGCAATTTTAGTGAAAAACGATCACTGGTCCTATGTGAACGGTATGAAAACTAAGCCTGAAGATGCAGCAGGAGTAGGAGTCGTTACTCAGTGGGATGAAAATGACCAAAAAGCAAAAGCTGATATCATTCTTGCAATGTGTCCATCAGAACTGTGCCATATCAAGCAATGTAAGACTTCAAATGAGGTATGGCGAAAATTATCTCAAGTGTATCAATCAACTGGACCTGCTCGAAAAGCAAAATTATTGAAAGAATTACTATTTAAGAAAATGGCTGAAGGTGAGAGCATGTCTGAACATATTAATTCGTTCTTTAATACAGTTGATAAACTGAATGAAATGGAGATTACAGTTGCTGATGAAATTTTAACAATTTTGCTGTTATACAGTATGCCGAGTAGCTATGAAAATTTTAGATGTGCCATAGAAACTAGGGATGAATTACCGACAGCTGAAGCCTTGAAAATAAAACTGTTAGAAGAAGAAAATAGTAGAAAAGGAAATGCTGGTAATGAAGATTCCCAGGCATTGTACAGCAAAGATAAAACTAAATTCAAGAAAACTCAGCAGAGTTTTTCTGATGGTCAAAAAGGTGATGTTGATTCAAAGAAGCGAATAACATTTAAATGTAATTATTGTAAAAAGCCTGGACACAAGGCTAAGAATTGTTTCGCCAAAATTAAAAAACAACAGTTTACATCAAATGTCGAAGAAGCTTTTCTGACTGGTGCTTACGAAATTGAAGAAGATAATGTGAGGGCGTTGAATACAAAGAACCCGGAAGCATTTTGGTGTCTTGATAGTGGCGCCACATCACACATGTGCAATGATGTAAGCAAATTCTCTAATTTCACACCAATTAAAAATCAGAATGTTAAGTTAGCTGATAATAAAAGTACTGCCATTAAAGGCTGTGGTACTGTTCGACTGCAAGTTAAAAATGGCGACGTTCTAAAAACAATAAGGTTAGAAAAAACTCTGTATGTACCTGAATTGAAGACCAATTTGATATCCATTTCAAAGACGACTGTAAATGGATATACTGTTAAATTCAAGGACAATGAAGCTGAAATATATAATAACAGAAATCAAGAAATGGTTTTAAAGGCATATAAGAGTGGCGACCTGTATTTGATTGAATCTTCGTCAGAATCAACAGCAAAGGTATCGGAGATGAGTAAATTGGAAGAATGGCACAGAAAATATGGACATTTGAATGAAAGCGATTTGAAAAAGCTGGTTACCAAAGATCTTGTAAAAGGAATATCTTTTAAAGTTTCAGATAACTTACCATCGTGTGAGATCTGCATTCAAGGTAAGCAAGCTGCAACAAAGTTTATAAAGTCAACGACAAAGACTGAAAGATTGTTAGAGCTTGTACATTCAGACGTCTGTGGACCAATGAGAACAAAATCAATTGGTGGTTCTTCATACTTCGTTACTTTTATCGACGATTATTCGAATTGGGTCGAAGTCTATTTCTTGAAATCGAAGAAGGAAGTTAAAGAAACGTTTTTAAAGTACAAAGCACTTGTTGAAAATATTACTGGAGAGAAGATAAAAATTTTACGTACAGACAATGGTTTAGAATATGAAGGCAAAGAATTCAATGAAAGTTTGCAATTGTCTGGCATAAGAAGAGAACGTACTGTTGCTCACACACCGCAACAAAATGGTGTGGCTGAGCGCATGAATAGAACGTTGGTAGAGATGGCGAGATGTATGTTGCTCGAGCCAAAACTTCCACATACATTTTGGGCAGAGGCCGTCTCAATGGCTTCTTACATTCGAAACCGATGTCCTTCAAGAAGCTTGAAGACTGACCAGACGCCTTACTCAGTTTGGTATAAATCTAAACCAATTGTTTCTCACTTCAAAATTTTTGGAAGCAAAGCGTTTTCTTTGAATAAAAGTCAAGGAAGAGGTAAATTTGACACTAAATCAACGGAATGTATCTTTGTTGGATATTCAAATGAATGCAAGGCCTATAGACTTTGGGATCCGGCAGCGAGAAGAATGATCAAAAGTCGCGACGTAAAATTCATTGAAGATCAATCTAACGAAGATAATATCCTTGAAGACAATTTAGAAGTAACTTTTGATACAAACTTGAAGGTCAATGAAGAAAATGAAGAAAACGATGAAATCGGCATAACTACAGACATGATAAATAAAAAGGAAGAGAAATCTGAATCCTCTGAAGAGAACTCTGGAGATTTCTCCAAGGACACCGTCGATCCTTCTGTTGAAATTCCTATCAAAATCAATGCATCTGCAAAGAGGGGGCGTGGGCGTCCACAAATTATTCACACTGGAAGTCGTGGTAGACCGAGAAAGGAATATCAAACTTCTAATTCACCAACAATTGAAGAAGCGCAATTCATAGCTGAAGAAGTTGCTAATCCTTCACTGAAAGAAGCTTTACAAGGTCCTTATTCACAAGTATGGAGGAAAGCTATGCAAGATGAGATTGACACTCTCGTTGAGAACGACGCATGGACTTTGGTACCAAGACCTGAAGACGCTAATGTTATTGGCTGCAGATGGGTATTGAGAACAAAGTTTAGAGCAAATGGGAAAATAGATCGACGCAGAGCCAGGCTTGTAGCCAAAGGTTATGCACAGAGGCCAAATATTGACTTCGAGGAAACATTTGCCCCTGTAGCTAGACAAAGTTCAGTGAGAATAGTCATTGCTATATCTGTCGAACTGAGCCTTACAGTTCATCAGTTAGATGTAGTAGCAGCTTTTATTAACGCAGATCTCGAAGAAACCATTTTTATGGAACAAGCTGAAGAATTTGTTGAACCCGAAAAAGAGGATCATGTCTACATGTTGAAAAGATCGATATATGGGTTAAAGCAATCCGGTAGGCAGTGGTTCAAGAAACTGGACAAGAAGCTACAAGATTTTGGACTTAAATCATCATCGTTTGACAGGTGCGTGTACACAATGAGAAGTAATGGTATTTGTCTTATTGTTGTAGTATACGTGGACGATTTGATCATAGCAACTAATGGTTCTGAAATTTTGAGTGACATAAAAATCAATTTGTCACGAAATTTTCGACTGAAAGATATAGGTCCCTTGCATCCGGCATCACTATCTCAGAGAGATTTATGACAGAGGTGACATAGAAGTCAAGTACCTGCCCAGCAGAGAGATAGTCGTTGATTTGCTAACAAAAGGACTTTTTGGACCAAGTCATCATAAATTCATAGAAGAATTGGGTATTAAAACAATTTCATGTAAATAATGCATTGAGAGGGGGTGTTGTAAATATTAAATAAAACGTGTAGTGATCTAGTAAGTGATATCTGACAGTGCACTGCTTATTAACATGAACATCTAGTATGTGGCTGTCTTTTATAATAATAATTGTAGTTGTTATTAATATAACAAAATATTTATACGTTATTTACTTTATGTAATCTAAATACATTTTTAAAAGCTTCTTGTGTTGTATAATCCCACGAATAAATTCCACTACAAAACCTTTAATTTTTATATGTGGCTCTCTTTACCAAGAAATATGAGGGCTGAGTTTTATCAGCCACATGAGTCTAATCACACAAAATTATTTGGTTATGCACGTCTTTGTTAATACATAACACATAAGATAGAGATAGAATATTCAACGTATGCGCATGATCCATGCTTGTACATATGATAGCAAGTATAGGCCTTGCCAAATCTCATGAGCTATGGCGCAGAATCCAAAATTCGTCGGCTCACAATGTTATAGATCATTCTAAAAACATTTTTGTCATCAGCTGTTTCAACTTAACCTCAATGTTTTGTTGTGTTTGTAGTCGTTTGCACGTGTTTTGTTTGAAGTTTGTTGTGTTTATGTTTTAGAGTTCCTGCGATTGTTTAAAAAATCAGTCTTTCAAAACTGAATTGTGTGCTTTGTTAAATACTGCTTTAATATACGTTCTTACGTTTTTAGGATTCACTTTCTCCTACCGCCGGACCTTTTCTATAGCTTTCTCTCTTGTTCATTTGCGCACCTCGCGGCTCATGACATTTGGCAATGCCTATACCAGTAGAATCTGGACAATTTTCAAATTGAAATTCCCGCCATACAATAAGGCGTCAGCTGGTAACTAAATGGCACTAAAGTAAGCCTGATCCACTGACAACAAAAATACAACCTGGAATGTCTGGAGTACAACAGGAGACTCCGGAGAGCCACGAAGGTCGAAAGCTTTCACCCTAGACGCACCGTACCCGAAATTATAAAGTTCTTCGGTTACCAAGTTCGACGATTTACAACACTGCCCGTCGCTACGCGGCTTAGGAGGGGTCCGATGAAGACTCGTATACAGCGGCGCGGAAGATCCACGTTAGAGAAAAGACTAGAGGGACTCCAAAAGTTATCAAAACGGCGCAAAAATGCATTTCTGGGGAGTGAGATCTCGATTCGGAAATTAGCGGCTATTTGGGAGACGAGCGTATCTACCGCCTGTCGGATCGTTCATGAGGACCTCAGATACACATCTTACATCAAGAAGGTAGGAGGGATGCTCTATGAGGACGCTAAAGCCTAGAGTACTGTGTTCTCTCAGAACGAAGCGGCCGGATCTCCGGTTTTCTCTGACGAGGAAATCTTTACTGTTGACGCGAAAGTCAACCGCTCGCCCTTGACCCCAAAGATGTTCCCATTATGTCTAGAACAAATTCCCGGCCAGTGTCCACGTCCTAAGCCTCATGTTGAGTGAGGGTGACAACATGCCGCCGCACTTCTTTCAGAAAGGAGAAGTGTCACAAAAGAAGTTTATTAAGTGTTCTGCAAACTGTCGCGAAGCCGTGGATCAACACTGTAGCGTCTGGAAGGCCATGTCTTTCAGCAAAATGGGTCACTCGTGCACACTAGTCACGCGTTGCTGAAGGATGCTATAAAGGCGTCGCTCACAGGTATGGAGAAGGAGATCCTGGCAAAGGCAAGCGTGCGCTTCCGGCCCGGAATTCAAGCGGTCATTGAAGTAAAGGGCAGTTACATTGAATAAATTTGTTTTTTAGGGATTCCCCGATCCAAATATAGAATTACATAAATTAAAGTGGTAAGGGCATGTTCAGAGGATGGATGAAACACGGATTCCGAAGAAAGCAATAGAGTGGGTCTCCCGAGAGCGCAGGTAGCGGGGAAGGCCGAGAAAAGGCTGGAGAAAAGGAATAAAAGAAATAATGAAAGAGAAGTGAATAGAGGAGGAAGAGTGGAGAGATAGAGCGAGATGGAGGAAATTATATATAGAAGAAAATGATTGTGAAAACCGACATAGTTCTGCACAGATTCTACTGGTACACCCTGTATATATAGTCTGTATTTGTACTTAAAAAAAATAAATAAAAGTAATGAAATTTTGCGACTTAAAGCTGATGATCGGTTTTGCTATATTTAAAAGGTGGCAACCCTAATGATTATTAATAGCATACAATGTAAGTGTCCATTTGTTTTTCTATATTACACCCCGTATAACTGTACCGTGGAATGTTAAATTTAACTACTTGACCTTTAGTAATTATCCAAGAATCACAGATGAATTAACAAGTTAGTATAAAACTTACTGCTTTTTAAACGATCGCGAGTCATGATGACCAAAAAACACGTCTCAGTACGTTTTCTAGACTACTCGTGCATGTGCATATTATAAAAAGTTTAACAATTTCTACTCTTGCAATTAATATTTACATTTAGCAGTATTACTCAAGATTTTACTTTAATTCATACATGAATGAAATTTTGGACGGTTAATTCTGAGCCTTAATTAATACTGCGTTTATATTGTTAGTTCGGCATATCACTAGAATAAGTTTTTTTTTATATTTTACTTATAGAATTTTCTTGCTATTAAAGCAAGTATAGTCATCGCACAGTGTGACTATCGTTTGTTAAAATTTAAGCATCTACTGATAGTTTTTAAGTTGGACTTAGAAATGACGATAATTTAAATAAATGTAATTGAAATCCATACTTAATTTTTGTTGATTTTATTAATTTACTGCATCTTTGATTTTTTCTTACTTAAATAAAAATCATTGCACGTTATTTTAAGCTGAACGTTCATAAAGCAACTATGAAAATTAATTAAATTTCCTTTGGAAAGCATATAATACATTTATACTATTTAAGATTGAATAATTACAGTCTATTTGTAAAGTATTAGTACCTCCTTGCAGTTAACCTTGCACCTTATTTATTTAAATAAAATTCGTTCTACCCACGCTAGCCCTTAAATTAAAAAAAACACACACAACCTTAATCCTGATGCGTTGGTCTTTTTCTTTTCAATAGTATTCGTAGTAACGGTCCATATAAGATTGGATAAAGACCGAAAAATAGAAAACCCATATAATATACAGAACTGTATACACACCAATACCGATCGTACGTCAAAAGGGCGAACGGTAATAGACACCAACCCATGAATATAAATGTATACAGTCTTAACATAACATATACAATTATGTTTATGGGAGGTTGTGTAAAGAACTTTGATAGTGCAGGATTCGCAACTATTTGTGGTTTAAGCTGAAACGGAGATAAAGAATCATTAGTTCAGTAAAAGTAAAAAATGGAATTTTGTGACTTACATCTTTCTCCATGTACATTACCATAAATTCGAAGAGGAAACAAACGTAATAACCACTGTGGAATCCGTGCCATATTGCCAAAAATAATAAGGCTGCAGCTTGACTAACAAGTCGATTGCCGAGGAATTTCAGCCTTTTATAAATATATTGTGCAACCCAGTTATTTGTGTTGATATTAAATGACAATATGTAGTGATTAAATTCTGTGGCATTTTCTAATACCGCTATTTTAACGTTTTCAAGGCCATTCCATTGTTTAGAACCATGCTGGTCTTCGCCATTATATGTTAATCCTGCAAACAAACAACATACAATTACGATTTATAAATATTTGCTTATTCATAATGACTGTCCTTTAATGCCACTGCCATTGTGTTAAAAATTATTGAGGTGCAATAAAGGTGGCAAGTTCAAGAAGAACTCGTATTGTGTTTTATTAGCTTTCAAACATATTTTGGTAAGACTGTCACCTTTTTGAAATCAAAAATGGCGACAATAGTATTCGTATATAAAAACAAGTAAATAACTTAGTTTACTAGTCTTTATGGAATAATCTTTACATAACAAAAAACTGACTCGAATGTAGCACAAAAAATTAAGTTACTTAAAGGTGTCCCATGGCGGAAGGTTTAAAGTTGTGCACCCAATTATT
Organism: Melanotus villosus; assembly: GCA_963082815.1. Classification (NCBI taxonomy): domain Eukaryota; kingdom Metazoa; phylum Arthropoda; class Insecta; order Coleoptera; family Elateridae; genus Melanotus; species Melanotus villosus. The sequence goes on along the minus strand of OY720426.1, from coordinate 33,918,436 downwards.
GAAAGTGCTAATAAAATTAATCAAGTTCAAGTTTAGTTATCTATTTTTACAAGGTTTATTCATAAACTAAGGTCCGATTGTACATTGGATTCGGATTCTGCCGGTCACAAACCAAGATAAATTGGGAGGTGATAGAGGAGTAACACCTCCTTAAGCTGGCCCGGCTTATAGCACCCTGTTAGGGCCCCTACGCGGCTGGGCTAATTATCCACACATTGTAAGATGATTCAAAGAAACAAATTGGAAGAAGCCAGACGGATTCAACAGAGAAGACCAATTTATGAGAATGGGGGTGATATCGAGTAGTGTAAGAAATTGAAAAACACAAGTGACTGAGATCAAGATAAAGGCAGCAACCAAATGGACCTGGACAAAGGATATGTACTTCACTACTCTGGAGTAAGCAGCAACTGACCGGCCAAGGAAGGACCGTCATCATCGTATCAGAGGCCATTAAGGACTTGTAACTAATCAAATCAAGACTCATCCCTCTAGACCCGAATTTAGAAGAAAGTATAACACTGCTCCAAGTGTATGCCCCCACAGAAGATAAAGAAGAACTTGATAAAGAGCTGTTCTACTCCCAATTGCAATGTTATGTCGGGAAAGACCAGAGACGAGGACATAGGAGCTTGGGAACGCATGGAGCAGAGTGTATCCTCAACAATAACGGCGAGAGGGTGCTCGAGTTCTGTATTGATAATGAATTACGAATTAGTAATACCTTTTTCCCTCACCTATGAGGTAGGAGGTCGAGGTATGACAAGTTGCATCGATTACTTCTGTTACACAAGAATACAAGTTATGGCATAGGTACTAGGTGTGAGTGTTCCGAACTACAGAATTAAGTACAGAACACCGATTACTTATTATGCAGGTACGCTTCAAAACCCCCGCCAAAACAGCCAACATCAAGTTCAGCAAGCTTAAGATCAGCACTCAATAACCAACAGACCAAGGAAAAAAATGTACAGGAACTGGAAGAACAGCTAACCATAAAGGAACAAGAAGAACTTTGCATGAATGGTGGAAGGTTTTCAAAGCAACAATACCGGCGGTAGCAGACCTGTGGTAAGACAAAAGTGAACACCCAAAGGAAAAGAAGTAGATGGTGGAGTGAAGAGGTGCAACAAGCAGTGAAGGAAAAGAAGAACACCTGGAAGACGTATATGAGGACCAAAGATGAAGACCACTGAGCAGACTATGTACGAGCTCGCAATGCATCCAACATAAAGTGCGAATAGCTAAAACATTCACCTGGGAAAAGTTCGGGGAACAAATGGAATCCAGCTACCGAACAAATCAAAAGAAGCTTTGGCATACTTTAAAGTGCCGTAGAGGAAAGTTGGAAAAGATTCGAAATATTAAAGATAAACATCAGCAAGTGCAGACCAAAGAGGACATTCTCGTGGATTAACATGATTACTATGAAGAAACTTTTAGGGAAGAAGAAAGAGAGGAAGCTGCATTACAGAAGAAGAAATTGAAGAAGCCAACATGAAGGTGGGCAAAGCAGCTGGTTGGGATGAGATTGCAGAGGAACTTGTAAAACATGAAGTGGATATCGGAGATTTGTAGAGAAGCCTTGAGGAGATAAACAATACCCGACGATTGGGAGAAAAATATTATTATGCCCATTCATAAGAAAGGGAGTATTCTGGATTGCTCCAACTACAGAGCAATCTGCCTCTCGAGTGTCATAGCAAAGATCTATTCCAGGGTATTGGAAATGAGGAGAGAGGTTGAACAGAATCTTGAAGAACAGACTGCTTTCAGACCCAATAGACAAACCCAAGACCATATATTCATTCTACGCAGTATCACAGACAAGAGACTTTGCAGGGGAAAGATGCATGTGCTGTATTCATCGACTTACGTGCAGCATTCGATTCGGTACAAAAGGAACAGGTTTGGATAGCACTTGATGTTAAAGGAGTCTCACAAAGTCTGAAGCAGTATATCAAAAGCCTACACAAACGAGTAAAAGGCACAGTGAGGATAGCTGGTGGATGTTCATCAGAATTCGAGATACATAGGGGAGTAAAACAGGGCGAGTCTTAGACCCTTCCTATTTGATATTTTTATGAACCAGGTAATAAAACGGTGTAAGAGAAGGTGTCTCAGACTGAAAATTAGAAACTGGGTGATGAATCTAATTTGTGAGAAGCTTTCGGCAAAGCATCTCACAAAATAGATTCATCTGTGATTGAAATTGATAGACACTTAAGAGAGCCGCCATTGCCAAGAACAAGTGACCCTTTGAAGAAAGAAAAACATTTTACCCCCTTTCATATGACTATGTAAAAAGAAAATTATGTGTGGTTGCCACTTCCCTTCCTTGTGAACGACTCTTTTTAAAGGCCAGACAAATCATTTCAGACAGAAGAGAATTTCGCCTGGAAAGGTTTCGCAGTGTTATTTTTGAACAGCAACTTAGAATAAATGTATAAATTTGTGTTTTAGTTATAATAATTTGTTGCATAGTACAGTGATCGGCAAAAAGTTCGCAACATATGGGAAAAATTTTTATTATTAGAGTATCGAAAAAACTTTTAGGGGGATGGGTTCTGCACGTCCGGTAACCTAAAAATTTAATTTGAAGTATGTCACATGACCACTGGTAAAAGTTTTTTCGATACTCTAATAATAGGTTTGTTCCTGCAAGAGTCACAAACGGTTTGAAACGGTTGCAAACTGTCAGACGCATGCGCAGTGCCCAGTACGCATGCGTCTGACAGCAGTGCGCATGCGTCTGGCAGTTTGCAACCGTTTCAAACCGTTTGTGACTCTTGCAGGAACAAACCTAATGAAAATTTTTCTCATATGTTGCGAACTTTTTGCCGGTCACTGTATAAGTATATTTTTCGTTCTTTTTAAATTTTAATTAAAGTTTTTTTTTAAAAGAAATTTTATAGTTCAGTTCTTTATATCTATATCTGTTTTTTGTTTGTAAAACTATAAATAAAAACTAATACATAGTTATTATGCTACTACTAATAAGTAAAGTATTGTGAGCCCTTTTTGCATGAAGGCAGGAGGCTAACTTTCCCTATTGACGTATAAACAAAATTTAAAAAATATAATCGTTAAACTGAAAATTAAACTTACCGAATAAAATACAAGCGCCTTCTGTCAATAACCAGCACGATATATATTTATAAAGAGTAAATCGTCCCCAAACGCCAAGTAAGAAACACTTCTTCATTAATCCCTGTTCGCCAAACTCATCCGACAAGATATAATCGTCAGATACGAAAGCACCAAGCGTTTGAAAAATTATCAAATAGGCAACTCCTAACAGAAATCGTCTGATTGCTGCTTCTACCGAATCGGGCGGAACATTGGGGGTCTAAAAAATATTTAATCATAAAACAGTTATGAATTGTTTAGCAATGTAAATAAACTTCTTAGTAGCTGGGCGAAGTAAAGATTAGTCTTACAATCAAATGTTAAATTTGGAAGGATATTAGTTAACCTGAGCATTCCGAAACATACTACAATAATTAAAAAATAAATACATAAACTTACACTACTAAATTTTCCATCTACGAAATCTTGATATCGTTTCATAGGAAATTGCGGACCAACTAAGAAACTAGCTGGAAAAAATGCATGTCCACAAGTTTCTAGAATGGTAGGTGTTTTAACCAGTGCAACTTTTTTATTTTCCGACGATAAACTTTCAGGCGGTTGACTACCATCGCACAGATCAAAAGCAAGGCCTGTAAAATACAGAATTTTATAACAAGCACAAATTCACCATTACAAGCTTCGACTTCCCACTAATAATTTTAAATCAAGAGCTGTAATTCATCAATCGGGGTTTCCTGTTTATGAAACAACATTTAGTGATTTAATTGACTTATCTGTATGTTCTTTGAGATTGTTTAACACGAGAGGTAAGAAAAAATTTCACAATGAAACAAAAATTGTCGTTTTCTTTTGTCCTAACAGCCAAAATTCGATTTGTTTAAGAAACTAAATCTCATCTTTAATGATTTTATTGTACGTAAGAAATGTTTCTGCACTGTATATGAAAAGACTCGACATGTCACTCGTTTTAAAAACAGTAAGTAAACGTCTTTCAATAACAAAAAAATTTACATTATTCATTTCAAGCGATATATATTCATAATTAAGTAAATGTTATTAAAATTATTAATGGAGGTCAAAGCATGTTCCTGTTTGTTTTAACATTTACCTATTAACCTTAATACTAAGACGCACTGCGGCATTGTCCAATTAATATCGTAATCATCAGTTCCTACGTAATAATAGCCTAAAACAATTCGTCATTATAAAACTTGTTCTGCTGCTTCACTACATTAAATACTTACCTATTAAAAGATAGCTCATGTTAAATATAAAAGTAATGGCTACGGCAATAACTGAACCGCCAAAAATTACGAGCGTTACATAGGTGAAAAGCATTGCTACAAAGGAATGTAAAACATCAGAACCATAATTGAAGTATCCTAAGGCAAGTCCCATTATTGAAAAGTATAAATGTTGAAGATTCGCATCTTTTCCGTACATGAATTTTCTGTGTATAATTGCTAATGGGTAACCTAAAAAGATATGTGTCTTTATTAATAAACAAGGAAAAGATTAATCAGGGCTTGTTTGTAAGCTGTGTGTAATAATAAATAAGTATTATTTTACACATGTTTACTATAAAGTGCCAGGATTGCGTCAATTCAACCTTTCGATTCAGTGCTAACACAAAGGTTATGTTTACACGTCTTTCGATAAGAAAAAAATGTAAGAATTACCTGCTAATAATGAAATTAATAAACGTAATGCTGCTTCAGATGCGCCTACAGTTTCACCCAGTCTAGCTAATACACCAGGAGATGCTCCCGTAATCGTATCCATTGTTGGTTTTAAATAAACTGCACTATTTTATTAACCGCACTTCAATTGCAACACCATCGATTTTTTGACCACCAACGAACGCGAAACGAATGAACATGTGTTGTAGCGTATTTATGTATTTTAGCCTTGAAAATGCTTTGTAACTGTTATAGTGCAATATGTGGGTTACTGTCACACGTTCACGGACTACCAATGGGTTGGTTGAATTCAATAAAATCAGGAAGGTTGAAGTTCAATCATGAACAACTATCGCCCAATAGCAAATCTTGATAAAAGAATGTCACCAATCAGAATTTGATATTTTCTAAGCTAATAATAGGATGTTTCAAATGAAAATAAGAATAACTGTACTTTATTGTATTGTCCAAAACGACCAAAACCCAAATTGGCAAAATCAAAAATCAAGTAAACAGTTAGTCAACCTCTTTTTAATAAGGTATTTAATAAAACTCCTTTTTAATAGGACCAATTTTAAATCCTGTAGCCATAGATGTTTATTATAAATTGAATTTTTGACGAACCATCTTATTTTCAAATAATTTGTTGCCAATAAATATCGATAGATGTTCTAATTTTGTATGGCACTGATAATACCATGTGTTCAAAAAGTAGCTGAATTAGTGCAAGCCTTGAAAATCCAAAATTGCATTTTTGATATAGGCCGTTTTATTTTTAAAAACCACCAACGTCGCATTATACCTTAGAAATACAACCGGCAACAATGTTTAGTGAGAAATATTTCAGCTTGACTTTTAGAGGTTATGATCACATGATCAGTTATGATGTTATTTGTTCTGTCACCTTTCGCTATGACCTTTCGTTACCAGATCACGTTGTAGGTACATCAGAATTTCTAACTAATTTTCAGGGGCGTGCAGTCCATGGAAGCAAGGGAAGCATTGCTTGATTGCTTCCCTTAAAATATTAAGTACTAAACACCGCAAATACCTAATGCACGGAATTTGCAATTAAATATTAGATAAATAAATAGTGCTCTCTTTATTCATCTCATATAATAATTTTAAACGGTGTTTTAGTTGTACGTACGCCATCCCTTCCTTGCATATACCGCCAGTTTGTTCAGACTGGCCGCAGCGCCAAAATACGAGTAGGATACGCAATAATTTTCGCCACATATTAGAGGGTATTCGGTTTTCAGACCATAGGCGAACGTTGCGCGTGCGCGGCGAATGTGAACACTGTTCTTCTGGTATAGTCGCAAATAAGCAATGCGACGAGTTAAATATTAGTAGGTATTAAGTATGGAACCGGAAAGAAAACGATTGCGTAGTACTGATAATGATACTCAAGCTTCTTACCGCCGTCTTTTCTATGAAATTATAGACCAAATTCACCAACAAATCAATTACAGATTTAATAACTTTAACGACTTCATATTTCTCGAATTATGTAATTTTAGATTTTAGTGCTTAATAAAGGCAAAGCTTTACCGGAAAATGCATTCAAATCGTTGATTCGTCATTATGGTAATTATTTTGATACGGTTCTATTACGTTCATAACTTATGGCAATAGTATATAAAACTGAGGATATTAATACGAAAAAAATGCTAATGAACTACTGAACTTTTAAAAAAACGCAGAATTGGAAAAAGTTTATTTGGAAGTGGTAAAATTGTGCGAGCTAGTGTTAACAATTTTTCGGCACTTAAACGTATAAAGAATTTTGTGAGGAATTCAACTGGACAATACAGACTTTCTCAAGTGTCATTATTATCACTTGAAAATAACCCGATCAAGGAGTTGTCGGGACATCCCCGTTTTTATGATGACGTTATAACCGAGTTTTCGCAGAAAGACAGAAGAATTGAATTGCACCATAAATACGTAAATTTATTAAAATTGCTTCCCTTCCCCTAAATCTCACCGCACGCCCCTGCTAATTTTGTAGGTAAGGTTTGAAATTTGGCCTGGAAATTTTGTAAGAAAGTCATCAAAAACCAATAGGCTAAAGAACTGAAATTTATAAATTAAGTGAAATCGTTTTTACATGTAGTTGAGGGGTCACTTATAAGCTACATAATATTTAAAATAATAAAAAAAAATTTTATCCCCGAAAAAAAATAGAAAATTATCTCAGCAATTTTGAATTACCGCCGGAAAATCGAAAACAGCATGTGACGTACCGCGCCGCACGGATCGGTGTTGCCTGGTAATATGCATAAAATAGACTCTGCAGTGTCAAAGTGACTGGAAAAAATTTAAGGTTAGTATCATGTACCTATTCATTAGGTATAGATAGAAATATTTTGCCTGGTGTAGAAGTAGTACTTGTTAATTTTCACAGGCGAAAGAGGTAAATAAACACGTTAAATATCGCGCGTCGCGCTACAACGTTCGCGTATGTTTTGCTGACAGCTGACAGCTGACTATTATTGGTTATCTATGCAACTGACGCGTTCGGCTACATACGTCAGAGCAATACGTGCTCGTTTTGGCGGGAAAATTTTTCATTTGAAATTCCGACCCTTTTTTACGCTTAATTACTAAAAAAAAATTTTTTTTGTCTTGGGTCTTTTTAATGCGGCATAAACATTAAAAAACATTAATTTAAAAAAAATAATTCTGTTGCCTATTGCACAGAATACGACCATTCTCCATTATCTTCTTTATGCCCATTCCTAAAATATGCTTCTGGCCTTAAAAAATGTATGTTCCATTTTCACCTTGTCACTTTGGCAGCACTGACAGTCAATTGATTGGTACAATGTGATTTTTTAAAAACTCAATTGCAGCAGGCCGAATTCTGTCTTAATAACCTTAGAACTGTCTGTATTAAGTCAGAATACGGCCTGCTGCAATTGAGTTTTTAAAAAATCACATTGTACATTGTATAATCGACATAAGTACCTATTAGCCTGTTACTATACACCACCTACTCCAATTCAGCTACCTATTGAACACTTTGTACCTTTTTATTAAAAACATAGCAAGATTTGTAAGGCAGTATAATAGTATATTGTGTAACAAGTACGTGAAGCTGATCTTTCTACACGAGGGTGCAGTTTGCGACACGAGCCGTAAGGCGAGTGTCACAAGCACACGAGTGTAAAAATGGCTTCACGTATGTGTTGCACACTATACTTTTTCTACAACCTCAAACTTAAAATAGGTATTTAAGCATCAAGGGAAGTGAGTAGCTTTTACCAGTCGAGAACGAGTTTGCCAGCCCTCGCCTGCTCGGTCTGGCAAAGTTCGAGACTGGTTGTAGATAATTACTTCCCGAGCATGCTTATAATATTTTTCTCCATGCCCAACAAAAATTTGAATAATTTTCCCTTAATAATTCCACGTTGATCGATAGAAAATTAATCTATTACAAACAAAGCAAATAGTCACCTAGTGTTGAATTGCTTAGTAGCAATTGTTTTTCAGTTGTTTCTGTCAATACAAACAACCACTTGTACTTGCGTTTCAAAAGATAAAATGCAAATAGGCGATAAGGACAATAGAGAATTTAGCGTAGATAAAGCGGCAAATATTGCGTGTTTGGAATATTGGAATTACTACCAGAAAAATCGAAAATCCGTTATGAAAATGCCTAAGTACAAGGGGCCGTAGTCTGATCTCGTGTTTAAAGTTGTCTCTAACTAAAGTCGTGTTTAGCGTAAACATAAAACGATATAGCTTTATACAAACAGAGATACGCGATGTTGCCATGGTAATTAAACACGACATTAAATTTAAATATGAGATGAGAATACCGACCAAGTTGTTTAAAAAATGGTGCGCGGAGAAAATCATCTATTCAGTCTCAGTGGAAGAAAACGTGTTTTTAGCGTATTTTTTAGAAAGATCAGTCAAATTAAAATCTCCATCGAGCTTATGGTGTGGGTATTCAATGCTGAAAAGCACAATATTTATTTACGACAATAAGGATATTTCTAAATATCCAAAGGTATTAGCATTTTTAAAACGAAAAAATGATGGTTATCAACCTAGATACGAGGGGCGTTCAAAGTGTGTTGCAATTTGGGGGTATCTAGCAAAGTTTAGATTTTCGTTCAAATTTTGTTTGATACATTAGATCTAGTTACCCTTGCTTGCAAAAATTGGTTGTCCTATCTGCTTTTGTTTTCCTTCTGTCAGTTGTGAAATATGGCTGAGTGTAGTGTAAAGAAGTACGAGTAGGTATCGAAGCATCATCAAGTTTTTGTGTAAAGAGAGTGTAAATTCAAAGGAAATTTTGGATTGCTTATCGAGTGTACAGATCGGATGCGCCTTCGATAAGCGATCCAAAATTTTCTTTGCGTTTACACCCTCTTTACACAAAAACTTGATGATGCTTCGATACCTACTCGTACTTCTTTAAACTACACTCAGCCATATTTCACAACTGACAGAAGGAAAACAAAAGCAGATAGGACAACCAATTTTTGCAAGCAAGGGTAACTAGATCTAATGTATCAAACAAAATTTGAACGAAAATCTAAATTTTGCTAGATACCCCCAAATTGCAACACACTTTGAACGCCCCTCGTACCTAGAAAGTCAAATAAGGTGAAATAAGGGGTAAATCTCGGAATGAAAGTAAAGAAGCTGTATATATTTGCATGAACCTTTATTTTGACGTTCTGAAAACTGGCTGAAAAGTCTCATATAATCTCGTGTCTGCGTCACAAGATATTAAAGGTCAAAGGTCACGAAAATCGGTTTTTCGCAATTATCTAGTTTGCTATGCATCATATGGCATTTAACGTTATTATAAAACTTGTAGATCATCAAATTATCTACAATTTTTATTTCATTCATTTTGCCGTATGATCAACCGTTCTCGAGATATAGCGCGGAGTGTGGCACGTGCGCATCCGTATATAGTTTTATTATAGTAATATTATAGTATATTAAGAAAGTTACCCATGTAATGAGATAGATTATGGCACGCTGTATACCTGGCTCCGCAGTTTACATAGCGTTATCCTATATACAGCGCCACCAAGCAAACAAATCCATCGGAAAATATGCCAACTAATTTTAAAAATTCGTGGCGGTAAAAGTTTAAGCCAATACCTACAACTCCTGCCGGCGTTGTACCTTCCGTGTCAAAAGTGAAAGTAGCTACCAAATTGACAGGTTATCGCGTGTTTGTGTTTCTTAATTTTCTCTGCTTTCGTTCCTCTTTATAAAAAAAATCAGTCATTTTTAAGACTATTTTTGTTCGACTTATTCCTAATAAGGTAGGCATATATTTTATAGATAATTTAAAGTATTTTTAAAATGAAACTTTCGGATAACCTCAAAATATATTTTTTACCTATTAGGTATTTGCTATTTATGTATTTATTTATAGAATCCATTTCTTCTAACCGCTTTTATCGCTATGGCAGGTAAAGGGAAAAAACTGTTCATTCCGAAGCCAGAAATATAGAAATTTATCTAAAATAAAAATAAAGTTTCCTTATTTATTTCCTTCTCAAATCTAATTCTGGTACTTGTCTACTAAATTTTCTTTTAACAGTTTTAACAAATTTATATAAGAACGTAGGTACATAATAAAAATTAATAAACTTGAAAATACACAATGTTACACGTTCAAATTTACCGCCAAAGTACTATTGACACTGAGTGTACCTCTAAAATACAGCGACACCACACCACGCCAACCAGACAGACTTGTTTGCTTGGTGGCGCTGTACATTATAATAGAGACCCTGTATATATTAGGATAAGAGTTGGGAAAATGAGACTATTTTGACAGCAATTTTTGATCCAAACACGTGATTAACACAAACGTCTCTGTTCACAGCTTGTTCACGTCACAACTCACAAACCGAGAAATATTTCTAGGTTTGTGCGTTGAGTGTTTTGTGTGTGTGTGTGGAGATTTCATTTGTATATATATATTTTTAAATAATTACAGGTTAGTCACTAGTTACCGAACGCTAATTGTAATACGATTTGCGATTTGTATTATTACAGCAAAATGTCTGAAGTAAATTCAAAGACTAACCTCGAATATGATTTCGATTTGGATATCATCAAAGAAGAAATCAAACTTGAACCCTACTTCGACGATATGAAGAGTGAATTCGATGACGATATCCTTTACAATAGTGAACAAAAACATAACTTCAATGAAACTAACACCAATATTAACGAAAATTTTGGACAGACCACGAGAGAGGAATTTGCAAGTATAGAGAGTACTGTACTTGCAATGGACAAAATAAAAGTTGAAACAACTGATACAATTGATGTAAAATTGCATATGAGTAGTTGTACTATAGAAAAGCCATTTGCGCGTAATTTATGTGAGTATAAGAATGTAAAAAAAGACAGTCTGAAAGAACATATAGGAGAAAAACCATTTGCCTGTAACTTATGTGAGTATAAGAGTGTAAGAAAAGACGGTCTGAAAAAACATATGAGTATTCATACTGGAGAAAAACCATTTCCTTGTAATTTATGCGAATACAGGAGTGTAACTAAAAACGGTCTGAAATTACATATAAAAATTCATACTGGAGAAAAACCATTTGCTTGTAATTTATGCGAATACAGATGTGTAACTAAAGGCAATCTGAAATTGCATATGAGTATTCATACAGGAGAAAAATCATTTGCCTGTAACTTATGTGAGTACAAGAGTGTAAGAAAAGACAGTCTGAAAAAACATATTATGAGTATTCATACTGGAGAAAAACCGTTTGCCTGTAATTTATGTGAATACAGGAGTGTAACTAAACGCAAGCTGAAATTGCATATGAGTATTCATATAGGAGAAAAACCATTTGCCTGTTACTTATGTGAGTACAAGAGTGTAAGAAAAGACGGTCGGAAAAAACATATTATGAGTATTCATACTTGAAAAAAATCATTTGCCTGTAATTTATGTGAATACAGGAGTGTAACTAAAAGCAAGCTGAAATTACATATGAAAATTCATAGTGGGGAAAAACCATTTGCTTGTAGTTTATGTGAATATTGGGGTGTAACTAAAGACAATCTGAAATTGCGTATGAGTACTCATACCGATACAAATTTAAAGGAGTTGTTGGGGTTAAATTAAAGTGACCATGCGTCCGTAATTTCGACGGACAGTCCGTCATTTAGAAGCCTTGTCCGTAAAAAAGTCCGTCATTGACATCCCGGCAATTTGTCCGTTATTTTTAAATTTTCAATGAAAAGGATTTATAAAAGCACGAACACGATATGTTAATCACCAAAAAGGCCAACTAAATCAGTAGGGGCAAGTCCCTAATTAGGTTGTCCCATTCATATTTTCTCTCTTTCTAACTGTTGGACGGTAAGTGCCACAATCTAGCATTAAGGGCCTACTTTCCTTAACGAAAATATTGACAAAAATCGCAATATTTTATATCACTTTTGTGGCTTTATTATTAAATTTTGAAGAGCTGGTCGACACTTATAAAGGTTCTGTAGAAGGCAAGGTAGTGATGTGTTGATATGTTGATGTCAAAAGGTCAATTAATTTGCTGTAATTAATCGAAAACGTCCTATAATTTTTGCAGTTTCTTTCGTTTATTTTTGATCGAAACCAAAAAAAATTTGAACAAACTGACAATGATTAGCACGGTCTAGTGAGGTCTTCTATTAGTTTTTTTTCGTCGATGTTTATTGAACATTTATATCGCAAAAAGAAAATTGTATTTAGGCAACCAGTTAAACCTAATGTTTCGATTTTTACGTAGATTGTTTTGAGTGACAGTGATTGGGGATTAACAAACTTTACCCTTTAACACAAAGCAGCTGGTAAAGATCATAATCCTATTGTTACCAAACAACTTATGGAATGTAGAGAAACATTTATGACTCTGAGAAGAGCACCTGTTAGAATATTTCGTGTTTTGCTTTCGGTATAAAAAAACAAATAAGATTATTATTAGATATTGTAAACGTTTATTTAAACCTTCGTTCGTGGTGTGAATTATTTATTAATAAATATTAAAATTATTAAACAACGAAGAAACACGAAATAACAACTTAACACTAAAACGCAACACTAATATTAATTCTAATACAAAACACTAATATTAACCCGTAACACTAATTAATTTATTTGTACAGTTTGTTTATTTATACCTATTCCATTGCAGTTGAAGTGCCCGACCAATTTTTGTGACAACCATGTTTTGGTACAGTCTTCTCGCTGCATTTATATTTTTCACACATGCAACAATATTTATTTTTGACACCCAGAAACAGCATCTTCTTTGTTCGAAGTCCAATTATGCAAGCCACTCCAGAAAGGGCATTGTAGTTAGTTTTGTAAGATCTCTTCGCCCAGGCTCCATCTGCAATGACAGTTGTGAAAGGTATTCCATCTAGATCAACATCACCAGCTTCTATAGCCAGTTTTCTTTCTTCAGCGCCAGCAACTAAAAGTTCGTTCCAAAACGAAGCATGAATAACTTCTTGCACTTCGGTTTGATACCGTATGAAGGATTTTGAAGAAGTTGAAGGAATATCTAATGAAGAACATAACTCATTAAGTTGACCGTGACCAATTCCTATTGCAACTGTACCACACACAGCAGATTTTGTTGATGTCTTTACTTAGTTCACCTTCAGTTGAAATAGTTTCTTTTTTATTACACATTTGACACTGAAATGTTAATAAACTTTGAAAACCTAGTCTCTTTCCGCTAATCAAATTCATATCAAAAAAACTGCAACCAAATGCTTCATGTCGTAATGACTTTAGAGCTTCCAAAAATGGCACAAGATCGATAATACGCCGTCCGCTAATATTGGGGTTTTTCTGCAGGTTTTCCTTTTTCGGGTACAAATCAGGAATTTCTTCGGAGCACTCGATATCTGTTTCAGAGGTTGCTAGTATGCTGGTGTCGTAACATAAACGAGTTGAATGGTTACTGAAATGGAAGATAAAATTTAGTGATCACTTAAAAATAATTAAACCAAAGTTTATGCTTATACTATTTCCAAATTTTTAATAATTGAAACATTATGTTTTATACAAAATAATTAAAACAAACTTACCCTGCTCTTTGTTTCGCTAATTTCCTCTTGCTTTTTCTTCGTGCTCCACACATTAAATGATTTTTACTTACTAGTCCCATCTTATTATAAACACTTTTTCAGTCGTTTTCGTTTTTACTACACACTTCCGCACAAGTACAGATAATAGGTTTCGCAGTACAAGTCACTCAACGCTTTAAAATAATGCTTTTGACGTTAAGCAACTTAGATTGCAGAAATTGGGAAAGTAGAAACTTGATTGAAATTTATCCTATCGTTAACATGTCGTTTAACTGGTTGCCTAAATACAATTTTCTTTTTGCGATATAAATGTTCAATAAACATCGACGAAAAAAATCTAATAGAAGACCTTACTAGACCGTGCTAATCATTGTCAGTTTGTTCAAATTTTTTTTTGTTTCGATCAAAAATAAACGAAAGAAACTGCAAAAATTATAGGACGTTTTCGATTAATTACAGCAAATCAGCAAATTAATTGACCAACATATCAACACATCACTACCTTGCCTTCTACAGAACCTTTATAAGTGTCGACCAGCTCTTCAAAATTTAATAATAAAGTCACAAAAGTGATATAAAATATTGCGATTTTTGTCAATCTTTCCGTTAAGGAAAGTAGGCCCTTAAATTGTTTAACGATAACCTAAGGGCCGGTCTTTCAATCTCCTAATAAATTAATCCTTCTATTATTTTCTATGGCAACCTTTGTTTAATACAATCGTTTCCATAGAAAATATTTGCCAAATAGCTTATTAGGAGATTGAAAGACCGGCCCTAAATGATAATTTAGCCAAGGCCAGCTAAATTTATTACCACTTTATTTAGCCAAAACGCAATTAGAAACAATGGTGGCGCCATTTGAGGTGAACTATATATTATATTTCTTCCCGCGAGCAACTTCATTCGTATCCACTAACATGTATATATGGCCGTCCCAATTCCACTTCTAAATATTTTTGACAGGTCCTGTCAGAGCCCTCTCCGGCAGAATGTGTAACTACGCTTTGTCATACTACTTTGATAACTTTGTTAATTGAAGTTATTATTACTTATATATTGTTATTATACCAGTAATATACAAGAAGAAGAAGAGGTAGAAGAACCAGATGAAGACAAAATTAAAGAGATAATAAAAAGCCAAAGAAATGGGAAGACACCAGGGTGGGACGGAATAAACAGTGAATTAATAAAACATGGAGGCGAAACACTATCAGATGAGATGTGTAAATTAATTAAGAGAATATGGCGAGACGAGCAAATGCCACAAGAATGGAGGAAAAGCTTAATAATCACAATACCAAAGAAAGGCGATCTAGAAGAAAGAAACAACTACAGAGGCATATCGTTATTAAATACAGCATATAAGATCTTAACCAAAGTAATTTTGACACACCTACGTAAATACACTGAAAATATAATAGGGCAATACCAATGTGGCTTCAGGAAAAATAAATCAACAACTGATGCGCTGCATATCATAACACAAATATTGGAAAAAAGCTACGAATATAATATTCAGATCCACATCCTATTCATAGACTTTAGGCGTGCGTTTGATAGTGTAAACAGGGAGAAATTAATACAGGAAATGCAACAAATGAAAATACCAACAAAAATAATAAGACTAACAAAAATGACACTAGAATGCAATACAGCTGTGGTAAGAACAAGTGAAGGCGATACAGACGAAATTAGTTGTAACAGCGGTGTGAAACAGGGCGATGCACTATCAGCCGAACTTTTTAACATCGCAGTGGAAAGCTTATATCGAAAAATGAACTGCAAAGGAACGATAAATATAAATGAAACACAAATGATTGCTTATGCTGACGATGTTGCTTTAATATCGAGAACCAAATTCGGTCTAATAAACACTTTTAAACAACTAAGAGAACTAGCAGCTGACATAGGATTGGAAATAAATAGCCAAAAAACCAAGTATATGAGGACTCCAAAACAACGCATATAAACATGGGTGACTTTGTGTTTGAAGAAGTTGCCAGTTTCAATTATCTTGGAGTGTTAATAAATAACAGACTTGACAGAGAGGAAAACATTAAGAAACGTATACAAGAGGGTTACAAGGCATATTACAGTAATTCCAAGACCCTAAAAAATAAGAAATTAAGTAATACAACTAAAATCAGAATATATAGGACACTTATAAGACCCGTAGTTACATATGCAGCAGAGGTTACGGCCCTATCCAAGAATAACGAGGAACAACTGAAGATCTTCGAAAGAAAAGTAATGCGAAAAATACTGGGACCCAAAAAGATAGGAGAAGAGCTACGAAGCAGATGGAATCAAGAAATATTGGAAGATCTAGAAGGAGAAGATATAGTGAAGTTCATAAAAAGCCAAAGGATGAGATGGTATGGACATGTATTTAGAAGCGAAGATAAAAATATAATTAAGTCCTTAACAAAGTGGAAGCCCACATATAGCAGAAGAAAAGGAAGACCCAAAAATACTTGGAGAGAAGATGTAGAAAAAGATTTGAGAACAATAGGCATATCAAACTGGCAGCAGAAAATTAACAACAGGGAAGAATGGAGAACAATAGCAAACCTAGCTAAAACACATGATAAATTATGAAAATTAAGAAACACGGAAAAGGGAGTAATCCACCCTGAGGAAATGGATTAAAAGAGTTCAAATTGAACGGCTATATTCCTTATGGAATGGAATGCCATTTATTATTATTTACCAGTAATAAGTAATACACAGAAAATCTAGTTTAACGGATTTAGAAAAATTATTAATAAATTTGAATACGTTAAATTTCATTAACGTTTTAAACTATCCAATAGATGTCGCCACAGGAAGGACCAATGGTCTACTTTTTTAAAACCTGTTTTTAGCTGAATTGGGACGGCCACATATACACGTTAGTGGGTATGAATGAAGTTGGCCGTGTTCTCCCTTAAAAAATGTATAGTTTCTAATTACGCCTTGGCTAAATAAAGTGGTAAGGCCTTAATATGTAATATTTAATTTAGCTAGCCTTGTAATGACGTTTGCGTTTTGTTGTTATAACTATTAAAAACAGGTAGCACTACTTTCCGTACATCAGAGCGACAGAGAAAACGCAACTGAAATGGCGTTATGGCTTATGGGGACTTGTCCTCATAGATTTAGATGTCCGTCACTAAGCCTTTTAAAATATGGTCACTTTAGGTTAAATGTGACTAAGCCTTAAAAAAAGTAGCATTTTAAATTAAGGTAACCGTATTTTTTGTGTTTTGTGCTACGCTGCAGCAAACACAAGTTACGGCTGTTACTAAGTTTTAACATTGGAAATGTTTATGTAATCGTATAATTGGACAGCGGTACGAGAATTTTAGCAGTTTTGGCAACACGAAAAGTGTCACAGTACCCGCTGCGGAGGAGGTGAGGATCGGGGTGGGGGATACCGGCCGACTAATAGTGAATGCATGCGACATTCGAATGTCGACCGTGGACCGCATAACTCGAGCCGTTCAAACAATCATACTTTCAAAATTTGGACTAGTTCTAATTAAGCTAGAGCTTTGAAATTTTGCCCACGTGTATAAGTCCGGTGACAATGCAATATACAGTATAACTCGCTTATAACGTACTCGTCGGGACCATGACAATCAGTACGTTATAAAAGGAGTACGTTTTAAAAAAAATGTACTAAATTAAAAGAAAATTTTATTTTTTGAACAATTCACACAAACATAAGTACAGTACGCACGATGAAAGACTGCTTCGGATGTCGCAGATAAAGTTCGTGCAATAGCCAAATGCTTTGTGATGCTTTCCCAGTGGCGTCGTATAATTCGGTTTATTTAAAGTGCGTACCTACAGGTAATGTGAGTCACCTCGGAATTCACAATATTTTTGTATGACATTTTAGTGGTTTTTAATTACTCTGCAAATAATTGAACTACACAATGCGGCATTAATTCACTGAATAAACAATATTTCAAAAACTTGTTTTTTCATGGAATACATGTGATGCAGTTTAGCGACGACGCCACTGATATCAGCTGTTATTTTATTATTTATTCAGAAACATAATACATACGTAGGCTATATTTAGGTGCTCAGTTATTTAAAAAAATCTGTTATGAGAGTCTGTTTATATAATTGTACGTGACAAAAAGGCTAACAATCGACTGAGTACATACATGATGGGATTTCGTCTTGTAAACTATTTCTTAAACGCCGGGGAATACCCGCATTCAGGGCCGGCCCAATAAAATTGGGCGACCCAGGCTGTAGTGATATTTGGCGCCCCTCCCTCCGTTTCAACGTTGGTTGGATTTACAGTATAGAGTATAGACGGAAAAATATCGATACGATAAGAAACCCAATTTATTTTATTTATGATAGTATTGATCAAAAAAACAAGTTCAAAAAATGTTTATTTTTATCGCTTCCCTTTGCATCGATGTAGGAAAATAACAATCAGACAACATATACGAGCCCAACGTCAATGAAATTCGTACTCCTGTGTTTTTCGCTAAACCTATGCCTATAAAATGCTAAAAAGCGGTATTTTACAAGAATACTTTAAAACATTTATATTTACCGTAGAATTTCGATTTCTTATTTTAATGATAGGTATTCTTATTTTGATGAATTTTAATAACTGGTACCAATAAAATTAAAATTAAATCTAGACATACGGTTCAATGAAATTCGTACACCTATTTTTTGAGTTCACTCAAATTCGTACACTTAGGAATCTGGTCTAGTATTCATCCAGTTGCTACGTATTTACCGCGGTAGAGTTATTCACTATAAATTTGAAGTATTTCACCCTGCAAACAATTAAATTCACTGATGGAATAATGGTATAGGGGTTACATAAGTTCAATGTAGTGGGACACCTTCATTTTTTAGATGATGTTGTGAATGCCGAAAAATATCAAAGTATTCTTAAGAATCATGTTCTACCGTCCATGAAAAAGCTATATACTGATGAAGACATTATTTTTCAACAAGATGGGGCAAGTTGCAGTGGCTACAAAATCACAGCATTAATGTTTTGGACTCTCCGTCATCTAGTCCCGATATGAAATTATGAACCCCATTCAAAACCTTTGGGGAATTATCAAAAGGGTTCTATGTAAAGGTCGTCCTAGTATGAAAACTCTTCTTAAAGGAAGAATAACCAAAATCTATAATTCTGTCATTGCACAGCAGGGTCAAGAACTATTAGGAACCATAAACAAGCGTCTAAGAGCAGTAATTGCAAATAAAGGCGATGCCACTCAATACTAAAGATGTACATACATAGATATTGTAAATAATGGGGGTTTCCTAACTATGTCACATCTAAGTATGTTTATTATTATTATCATGAAATTCCATTATTACCCTTTGGAGACATAGGGTTATTTACAAAAATATAATATAACCTTTTACTGTTTAAGAATCGTTTCCACTCTTGTCTTGGGCAATTACACGTAACCGTATGATGGTTTCCCTCTGGCTCTTCCACCTTGTGGGTTCCATTCCAACGCAATATGACTTGGAGCTTTGGAGCATCCATGGCTTTTCCCAGGGCATGCCGCAACCATCTGAATCTCCTTCTTCAAATTTCTGTATTAACATCTTCTCCATAATTCAACATTTGATATTCTGTTTGACCAGTATGTTTAGTCTCATGTAAATCAAAAGTCAATAAATTCGGTTCATATGTTGAAAATCCGTTTTTAGTAAATTTGTTTGCATAGGCTCTTTCTTAACAAATTACTTATTATATGTTTAAGGTAAAAAACTTGTAAAACTATGATTTTATCGATATACGTTGTAAACAAACACGATAACAATTAAAAATCTAGCAATTAGATGAATACTAAATTAGATCCCTAAGTGTACGAATTTGAGTGAACTCGGAAAATAGGTGTACGAATTTCATTGAATTGTATGTCTAGATTTGATTTTAATTTCATTCCTATCAATTATTAAAATTCAGCAAAATAAGAACACCTATTTTTAAGGAAGAAATCAAACTTTTATGCTAAATATAAATTTTTCGGAATATCGTTTTAAAGAGTCGCTTTTTAGCATTCTAAAGGTGTAGGTGTAACGAAAGATGCAGGTGTACGAATTTCATTGACGTTGGGCTCGTACCTAATGAAAAATAATAATAAAATAAATATTAACACTTTGACACCTAATCCTAATATTATTTTGAACACAACCAGCATTTTCATTTTCGTTATCACAAACTTTATTACCAACCTCGGAATCCTCGGACACATCAATTTCATTAAACTGTACTTGCTGTTCTAGTTTTAATTTTAACAAATTTTGACATGAAAGCCGAACTTTTTGCGGCGTCTGTTTCAGCCGCCTTTTTTTCTTTTACAATTCTGCCACCCCAACAGTTTTGAAGACATTTTTATTTCCTAATAAAATATGTAAACACAAAACGGAAAACTGCAGTGAACGATACGCATACGCACCACTAAATTATTACGCTTACGCCTTACGTATGCAGCTACCGGCAGTGGCGTGCCGGCCCGGCAAGCGACCGGGTTTTATTCCATTATTTACGTGCATATCAGAATATATTATGGTGGTGTGGTAAATTTAACCCTTAAATGCATGATTTTTTAAAATCTTTTCGTTTAATTAAAAACCGGTTGCTTTGACCCAGTTATAAACAGGAAAAATATTAAAAAAAATTTTATGTGCCCAAAATCAACATTTTTACTTAAAAAAAGGGTTGATTCCAAACGGCTCCAGTATGCCTTAACGCTAACTTATTATACTTAGTTTTTAATTTAAATGGAAATTCTTAAAGCAGTTATTGTTCTTGTTTAAATAAAGTCCAACCCCACACCAAAAAAAAACAAGAAAATAACACAAATCAACAAACCGTCAAACGTCGGCCAATGTCGGCACCCACGAGGTTGTGCATCACTGGAGAATAATTCAGAAATAATACACAAATTGCCATCTATGACCTACTAGCGCAACTACATACCTGTGTATGTATGTAACCAATTGGCAACAGTATGCAGAAAACGAAAATTTACTTTACCCATACAATAAATGACTAAATTTCGGAATGTTGTCAAATGGCAACAAGATGCATTTAAGGGTTAATAATGGAGAATGGAAAATTTTTAGATCTTTTAGTAAGTAGTGGTTTTAAAATTATATTAGTAATTCAATTGCGTTTTTTTGCCAAATGACAGCAGGCGTTTTCGAATTTTCGGAATTTATTGGATACTTTAAACGATTTGTTTTGTAATTTTGGCGCCCCCAGGATCTTGCGCCCCAGGCCACTGCCTGGCTGGCCTGCCCTTCGGGCCGGCCCTGCCCGCATTATGTACTCTGCGATTAAAACTATTATGTGACTTTTGCTGATTTCACATTTTAATAGTAAAGTACATTATAAGAGAAATTATGCAGCCTACGGGAGTATTTTTGGTACGTTGTATAAGAAGTCCGTGGTAAAAGAAGTACGTTTTAAAAGAACAAATACACGACGTATCCGGTGGGGACCGAAGCTCTCAAGTATGTAATAACCGAATGTACGTTAAAAGCGAGTCCGTTATAAGCGAGTTATACTGTAGTATTGCGAATATCGTTGGGCCTGGAGTTTGCTGGAGAATTGATGCACGATTTAACGCGCAACACTATCGTGATGTTTTAGACAATGTTATGCTACCATCCGTGCAACAAAGTTATAATTTAGACAATTTTATTTATCAATAGGATAACTGTTCGGTGCACGCCGAAGGCGTTCGAATTAAGTATTAGAACTGATTGTGCATTTTAAGTGTTACACATCCATTTAATATTTGTATTTTGTTACTTGTATCTCTTGAATTATATCCATTTGTGCTCACTTGGAGGGTATTTGGTGTTAATTACCTGCAATTCATTTGGAGCTGTCGCATATGGTCGGGATTGTTCGTCGAGAAACGCTAAAGCGCACGCATGGCAACCACTTGCATATGTTTTACACAGCTAGAAAATTGCAAATTTCGCCTTCATAACTTGTATGACTTTTTGCTGAACAGGTGTGTACTTGTAATATTTACAGCCACGGATTCGCAACCATCTACGTCTAGAAAATTAGCAAATACTGAAATTGAACTTGTGAAGAGAACACCGTTGACAAATGCTGAACGATGTAAGCGGTATCGTGATTGTGCTAAGAGGAAAACACCGTTGACAAATGCTGAAATATGTAAGCGATATCGTGAGCGTGTTAAGAAGCGTATAGCAGAAGAGTCCGCTGTTCCACCAGATGTATGTGATAATTTCTGAACCATACGTGGTGGAGAAGAAATCAGTGAAAATGCGTCAAATTTCTTAAAGTTAAATGGACCACAAATATTAGTTTAAAATGGTAACATTAGTACTCCATTAAAGTAGTATTCATCTCTACATTAAGCAATTTAGATTTACAGCAAATGACCACCTTGCTCGATGCAAACTTGGGCTCTATTTCACAAACTGCAGAACACATTGTCTAGCATATGGGGTAAGTTATTTAATTCATTACATTTCTCCGTTATTTTTGCTGCTAACTCGTCGAAATTCTGTAAAGCACTTTGATAAACAGAATTTTTCAGATAACCCCAGAAGAAAAAATCTAAAGGGGTCAAATCGCAAGATCTTTGTGGAAAGGTGATGGGAGTATTTCTACTTATTACTTATTAATCTATCCCCAAACACATCACGGAGGAAATCACAAGTGTGTGTAGTTCTTCAGTATGGATGCAATCGTAGACTTACAAGGTTTTCGGGGATCTGATAAAAAATCTATTCCAAAAGAAGTTGTTGTTATTTCTGGTGATGGAAACAAAATTGAAATTCTTCACTTCAAACCTCCTCAAATTTTTTCATCACTACCTGAAGTTGTTAAAAAAGAAGTGTCATATCTAGAAAATTATTTTCATGGACTGCCTTGGGATTCAGGATTAGTAAATTTTGAAGAGTTTCAACTTGAACTCAAACGTGTGTTGCAGTGGTACGATACTATTTTTGTCAAAGGCGAGGAAAAGAAAACAGTTTTAAATTTTCTCAGACCCATCTTATAAACCTGGACAGCACTGGACCGCCTTCTACATAGACAGAAACGGTTATGGCGAGTACTTTGATTCCTTTGGACGTCCACCTGAGGGTTTTCATTTAAATTTTATTCAAAAAAATTCTAAATTTTGGAAATACAACGGTGAAATAATACAAGATTTAACTTCAGATTGTTGCGGTCACTACTGCTTGGTGTATTTATATTTAAGAATGAGTAATGTATCAACTTTAACTTTTTTAAGTATGTTTGACAATAATTTAGAACTTAATGATGTTTATAACGACAGATCAATAAAAAAACCAATTAGGGTAGGCTGTGAAATTGAATTATTTTGAATTGGTACTTTAGCCACATCCACAGAATCACATTTCTGACATGAATTTAAGGTTATAAACTTTGTTTACAATAAAAATGTCAAATTACAAACGTTATAAAATGTCATTCTGTGGATGTGGCTAAAGTACCAATTCAAAATAATTCAATTTCACAGCATACCCTAATTGGTTTTTTTATTGATCTGTCGTTATAAAATTATTATATAATTATTTGTTTACAAAAATAAATTTGTTAACTTTATCGTGTGATATATTGAATGTATAAATATAAGTGTACTTTTATTTACATGTAAATAAACAATCTAAGGAATAAAAAATAATAATTTTATATATTTTATTTATTTTTTAATCACAATCTATTCTCATTTCGAAAACGATCTGCTATATTTTCTACCTCTAAATTTGTAAATTCTCTAAACTTAAACACTAACTCGTACAGGATATAATTATTTGCATATTTTCGTTTTAAAATATTCAACATTATATCCATCAGAGGTAAAAATGAATTTATATATTCTAAAGCTACATCATTACAGAACAGTTTAAATTCACATTTACTTTTTTCTAAGCTGTTAATTCTATTAAATATAAAATCCTTCATTTTATTTAAGTAGTCTAGACTCGAATGGGTTATATACAGTTCAAAGTTTGATAACACAGTTTTCGGCATAAATTTTACAGTACGATTTCCAACATTCACTATGGAATAGTCCAACAACTCATACTTTTCAAGTTTACAGCGAGTTAATAAATCTAATATTGTAGGTAGATTTTCTGAAAAAGCCTCAAACGAGCTAGTTGAAAAATGTACACCGAGTTCCACACCCTTTTTTAATATTCTAATGCTTGGAGCGAGATCATTGAAGGGATCCAAACCAAAATAAATGTATTTACACTCACTATTGTTTAAAGGTATAGACATTTTCCATATCTACGCTTCTACCGTAAGTTTTCAATGAAGCGACAAACTTTCCTATTTATTTACTTTTGGTTGATTAATAACAACTTAACAGTTATTTATCATTATTTATTTATTTATTTATTATAATTATTATAAACATATTAGTACACATACAGACGGATATTATTAAATAGTTTACATATATGACTCTCGTTTATTTTTAATGTCAAACATAACATTATAGGGTAACTTATGAGTCACCTCGTATAAATACACATTGCACTCACTATTATCTAAAATCTTAGTAACAGCTGAACCAATGTTTTCATACCCCATCTCATTTTGTATCATATAATTTACAACGCCTCTAATGAAGTGGTTATAGATTGGGTATAAATGTACCCTTAATCTTCTAGCTTGTAATAAATTTGAAAGTAACGTTTTCATGTTCAACAAAGTACGTAAAGTGTCTAATGATAAATATAAAGTGTTGTGCACATCTCCTCTTCGCCTAGAAACAAAGCTTAAACAGTTTTTAGATTGTTGTATCGCTGTGTAGTTCTGTAAGGTGCACAAGTATCTTTGTACTGATATTGGTTCCCATTCTTTTACTAGGTACATCCTCTAGTACCTGTAGCATTTTCGAAGCCTCCTCGTACGAAAACGTCGCTGCTGTGGTTAATTGTTCGTTACTAATACGTCACACGGGTAAATTGTTCTGCAGAGGATTTACTCCCACCGTTACGAATTTTGTAGCTGTCTTTGTAATTGGCAACGATATTTCATCGATCAACCTATAGGCTTCGAATCCGGGGACTGCTTCCTTCCTCTTCGAACTTCCATCTTCTTCTCTAACAGGGATGTTAATCGTTGCCATAGCAGACTCCAACTCTTCATCTTCAGACATAATTATTGATGACGGCTCTGTTTTTGGTATTACCTTCTGGACCTCTTTGTGTTTATTTCTTTTATAAACGAGTGCTCAGTGGCGGCTCGTGTATAGGGGCCTTAGGGGCCGGGCCCCACCTATATTTGTATAACTAACCCAATAATTGTAGTTTTAAAAAATATGTTTCTTGTAATTATTAATTTTTGATCTATTTCCAACACGTTTTATTGTTTAATAAAAAATTACTGCAGTATTTTGTGGCAATAGAATAGAATTTTGGTTCAGGCCAACAAGGTCAGTGCTATATTAAATTAATAATAAAGGAGTAATTACCTACTAAAGTAAAATTAAACTACTGGGAAAACAAGGTAAGATTGTTCTGATTAAGAGCAATTGTAGGTGCAACATAGTTTTGTGAGATAAATTTATAACCATTAAAAATTAAACAAGACAAAAGTGAGGTTATGGAAAATAAATAATGATGGAATGCCTTAATTGTAGTAATAAGGAAGTTGAAGAAAAAAGTATTGGAGACAAGTGTTTTGCTTGTGATGGCTGTAAAAGAGTTTTGTGTGGGAAATGTTCAGATGAAAAGTTTACGACATCGGAAACAAGAGTATTACAATTAAAAAAGGAAAGGGCACTCAAATATTTTTGTAAAGAATGTCTTAATAAATTACAAGATGATTTAGAAAAAAATATACTAAAGAAAGTAGATTTATTATTACACCAGCATGGTAAGAAAATGCAACAAGAGAACGTAGATATACTGAACGTAAAGATGAATGAAGTGAAAGAAGAAGTAATGAAAATTGCGGGATTGAATCAAGCTGTAGGGAAGGTTATGGAGGAGGTGAAAAAAAACAATAGAGAATGTGAAGGTAACAAAAACGGAGGTGAAAATAGCTATGCACAAAAACTAAGGACAGGAAAGTATGAAACGCTTGTAGTACAACCAAAAGAGAAAAAAGGGGACAATGGAGACAAAACTAAGGAAGTAGTTAAACAAAAAATTAGTCTTTCAGATCTACAAATAGGTATAGCGAATGTTAAAACTTTTAAGAACGGGAATATTGCAATAAATTGTGAAAAAAGTGCTGATAGAGACAGGTTAAGAAAAGAAATTGATACGAACTTAGGCGAAAAGTACGAAACACATACAGTAGTAAGAAGAAGACCGTGTATTAAAATTATAGGTTTAGCTGATAATTACAAGAATGAGGATTTAAAAGGTTATATACAGAAGCAAAATGCCGATTTAGTACAGGAGGACGAGTTAATAGTTAAAGCTGTTAAAAAAATGAGGACTAGATATATGGCTATAGTGGAAGTAGACTCTGAGCTTTTTAATAGAATAATGAATGTTGGAAGATTAAAAATTGAGTGGGAAATATGTAAAGTTTTCGAACACATCTCTGTACTACGCTGTTATAATTGCTGGAAATTTAATCATAAGGCTGAAAGGTGTAAAAACAAAGTACGTTGTGCTAAATGTGGAGAGGAAGGGCATAAGGCTACAGATTGTAAAGACGATGTTATTAGATGCGGAAGCTGTAAGGAAGCAAAAATCAGGATCGATAAGGATATAAATGATGAACACAGCATTTTTGACGTGAAGTGCCCAACATTATTAAGACGCTTGAATAGTGAAAGAGCTAAAATAAACTACAATGCATAGCAATTAATAAATGGAAGGGAATATATTAAAGAACAGTTAAATGGTGTATGCGGAATGAGTGAGAAAAAAGAACATAAAGAATACCAGTGTTATAGGATTTATTACCAAAACGTGAGAGGTTTGAGGACTAAAACAAACGTATTTAAAAACCAGGTCACTAGTGTGAGGCCAGATATAGTTTTATTATCCGAAACTTGGCTTAATAACACAATTTATGACAGTGAAATATTTGGACAGGATTACATAGTGTTTAGGAAAGATAGAAACTATGCAACAGAGGGTGTCACAAGAGGAGGTGGAGTACTCATCGCCGTTAAAACAAAATACAGAGTAAGTGAAATTGCTGAAGTAATTAATGACTTGGAAAGTATATGGATTCAATTAAAGCTAGATAATGAAATGCATACATTTGGTGTGATTTACATTAAACCCAATTCTACTTTGGCTGTCTATGAAAGGTATGCAGAAAGTCTGAATAGAATTGAACAGAAACTATTGAATTCAAATGTTCATATATTTGGTGATTTTAATCTTCCTATGATAAATGGTGCTGGTTTTAATTTAATGCAGTGCAATCAAAAGTGCAAAATATTGGGCGAGATAGCAGCTTATTATAACCTCGAAATGAAAAATACGGTGTTGAACAACCAGGGAGCTACACTAGATTTAATATTATCAAATAGTGATATGGAACTTAGGCGTGATCCAGAACCATTGGTTGTGGAAGATGACTACCATCCTGCTATAGAAATAGGAATAAAGCGTAAAAAGAAAGGGGAGAGTTGTAACATTAATATAATAAAGTATGATTTTCAAAATGCGGATTTCCATAAATTGTATAATTTACTTAACCAAGTAAAATGGGAGGATATAGTATTAAAAAATGCTGTGGGAGTAGATGATGCAGTGGCTAACTTCTACAGTGAAATTTATAAAGCTTTTGATAAGTGTATTCCCAAAAGAAGATTCAAGGGTACATGCAAATACCCCAAATGGTTTACAACAGAAATTAAAAAAAAGGTAAAATTGAAGAAGCATTATCGTAAATTGGCCAAATCGAATCTAAACAATAAGAATTCATACAACGAAAAATTTAGGGCCATTAGAGCTGAACTCAAGTTGCTGATTGACAATGCTTTTAAGAATTATGTAGCTAATTGTGAAGAGGAGATAAGCATAAATTCCAATAAGTTCTGGGAGTATATATCAAATCAGAGGGGAAACTCTATGTATCCGTCTGAAATGACATATAATAATACGAAATACGTGGATCATGAAGAAAAACTAAATGCTTTCGCTGTATTTTTTAAGTCAGTATACGAGCCTTCTACTAAGGGGGAAGTAAGAAGTAATGAAGATAACATAGCGGTAACAGTTACGTTGAAAAACATTGATGATAATGAAATAATACAAGCAATAAAAGAATTAAAACCGAGATCGGCAGTTGGACTGGATAATATTCCAGCATACTTGATTAAAGGCTGTGCACATCTGCTTGTTAAACCCTTAAAGATATTATTTAACTTGGCAGCAAGTGAAAACCGATTTCCGGCGATCTGGAAAAGATCCAGAATTACACCATTGCATAAATCAGGTAAGAAAAATGTAATTGAAAATTACCGGCCTGTAACGATCATATCATCAATAGCAAAAGTCTTTGAAAAAATTATGTATAATCGTATTTCAATTGGAATACAGCACTTAATAACTGATGAACAACATGGGTTTACCAGGAAGAAGTCAACGGTTACTAATTTGATGAATTTTATGCATTATACCTCTAAAATATTGGAGAAACGTGGACAAGTTGACTGTATATATACAGACTTCAGTAAAGCCTTCGACAAGGTTTGTCACAGTGTGCTATTGGGTAAACTAGCTGCATTTGGTCTGCACAAGAATTTAATAGAATTGTTAGAATCGTATCTATCTCAAAGAGAAATGTTTGTTCAAATTAATGGATATGCCTCAAAACCATTTGTTCCTAAGTCGGGGGTTCCGCAGGGTACAACACTAGGTCCACTGTTATTTCTAATGTTAGTAAATGATATACCAAGTTTATCGCGTAATTCAGAAGTTTTATTATTTGCTGATGACTTGAAACTGTTTAAAGAAATAAAATGTGTAAGTGACTGCGAACTGCTACAAAGAGATGTAACCATACTCTTGAAGTGGTGTGAAGATAATTATCTTTTTTTGAACTTTTCAAAGTGTAAAATAGTATCATTTAGAAGAAAACAACAATGGGTAGAATATGTCTACAGAATGCAAGACAATCAACTAAAACGGGAAAATTCGGTGAAAGATTTAGGAGTAAAATTTAAATATGATCTAACCTTTTGTGATCACATTAGTAATATCGTGAATGATAGCTATAGAAATTTAGGTTTTATTTTAAGAAACGCTAAATGCTTTAGTTCAATAAAAACATACTACATTTTGTATTGCTCTTATGTTCGCTCAAAGCTGGAGTATGCAGTGAATGTTTGGTCACCGCATAATTATTATTTAAGTAATCTTATAGAAAAGGTACAGAGAAAATTTGTACGTGTTTTATATACTAAATGTACAGGCACTTTTCCATTTCGAATTTCGTACAAGGATCAATTACAGTATCTGCTAGATGAAAGGGGTACAGCAATTTTAAAGATGTCAAACAGAAGAGAACTGGCTAATTTAACATTTCTTTACAATGTTTTAAATGATAATGTGAATGTTCCCTATTTATTAGCGGAAATACTAATTAAAGTACAGGATGTTAGGTTAAGGAGGACACCCAACATCTTCTCAGTACCAGGAAACAGCTCGCCTTTGTATAGAATACTGTTGTTAGCCAACAGATTGAATAAAGATTGTCAATGGGATTTTTTTAATATGACTAAGAGGGAAATGGTAAATGAATATGTTAAGAAATATGGGCAATAACTTAAGTTTATATTAAGTTTAAGTTTATATTTATATTTAAAGTACTGTTGAATTAAGGTTAATTTTTGTAAGTTCATTTGAGAAGTTATGTATCCAGCATTATGTAATTGGAGATTTCTGTTTAATTGCTGGTTAAATAAATAAATAAATAAATAAATATTGTATAATGCGACAAATTAGTACAATCTTTGAGGCCAGCCGTGTGTTTTATAAGTGTAGAGCACGGAGCATGACTGTATGACGCGCTCGCACTACCAGTCGCGTTTGCTTACCGCGTGCAAAGCTTATCTTGGGGCCCGTTTTAGCTGGCCCATCGCTGTGTTTGTATGTATTTACGCGCGCTCGATTCTTTCATTGCCTTATTATTTTTTCCTCGTTGATCTGTTTTATTGTTTTTAGTGTGTTTAATTATTGTTGTTTTTTGTTATAATTTATTTTAAAGTTTAAATTTTTATTACGCCCATAAACGATACATTTTAACTATGAACGAAATCGATAGTTTATCGGAATAACGGTTCTCGTTATTAAGTCGAGAAGAATAAAAAAATTAAGTTGTTTTTGTCCCCTGGCCCCACCTGTTTCTATTGTCACCAGCCGCCACTGCGAGTGCTTGAGGTGGTTTCACGAAACGCTTCCTTTTAAGAGTCATCTGAAAATGTGGAAAGTTTAGAATTAGTATCTTTGTATAATAATAACTTTGAAAACAAACTTAAACATTATTCTTAACACTGAATGTCTTTTTGTTCAATAACTCTATTTGCATGTAATATTTAAATATTTTAATAACTCAGATACCTTATGTAGAGGCACCGTAGGTTTCTCTTCGTCCTCTTTTTCAATTTCATCATCGTCTTCTTCTTTAATATTATTATTAGACGTCTGCGGTTTGTAAAAATTCATTTCGTAACACCCTTGGATGTTGTCTTCTTCCAAATCCTTAGTAGGAGAAAACCCTAAAAAAGGCCTCACAGCCTCTACATCAGCAAATTCAAACATTTGTTGAGAGTATTCCATCTGAAATTAAAAAAGAAACTAAACATTATCAAATCTCGTAATATTAAATAAACTGATAATATTAATTTAAAAGTTATAGAAATGAAATTTAAAATAAAACTTACCTTAACAAGAAAACTGCGTTGAGACCTTTAGACACTTTGAAGGAGCTATTATTTATAAGAGACTTTGATTATTTTTTGCTTTTCAAGAGTTTATACAGAGTGTCTGCTAACATGTGTTTCAAAATTTGGAGTCTGGTTCTACCCTTCAAAACAAGTAAGAAACGCTTAATAAACTATGTTCGGAAACCAACGCCGCCCGAGATGTAGCTCTTTTACTTGAAGAAAATAAATAGCGTAATTAAGTACAATTTATTTGAGCTAAATAAAATAGGCCGCTTTTAATATTAAATAATAGTTCACTTTACAAAAGATGTTCAAAGTCTTCTCCATTGGCTGCTATGCAAGCATTAGCACGACGCATCATTGATTGTCTTGCCCGTTCAAAGATACCTGCATTGTTTCGTATTGTTTGGCAAGCATTTTGAACTCTTTCTCGCAATTCTTGAGCAATATTTACAGGAGAGGCATAAACCAATTGTTTTGGATATTCCCATAAAAAGAAATCCAAGGGGTTGGTATCAGGAGAGCGGATAGACCATGGGATCGGTCCACCTTGACCTATCCATCTTGCAGGGAATTGCCCGTTAATGAACTGGCGAGATGTAATACTAAAATGAAGTGGAGCGCCATCATGCATGAACCACATGTGCATTCTTGTCTCTAAGGGAACATCTTCTAGTAATTCTGGAAGAGAGTTTTCCAAAAAATCTCGGTATAAAGGTCCCGTCAGTCTGTTAGAGAGAGAGAAACTGTGGATTTTCAGCATCCACGCTCCAGCACATACTAGATTTAAGTGAATTGTAATAATTGAACTTATCTTTAAAAAAAGTGCTACATCTTGGGCGGCGTTGGTTTGCGGACATAGTTTATTAAGCGTTTCTTAGTTGTTTTGAAGGGTAGAACCCGAGTCCAAATTTTGAGAC
Source organism: Melanotus villosus (assembly GCA_963082815.1). Classification (NCBI taxonomy): domain Eukaryota; kingdom Metazoa; phylum Arthropoda; class Insecta; order Coleoptera; family Elateridae; genus Melanotus; species Melanotus villosus. The sequence goes on along the minus strand of OY720426.1, from coordinate 33,886,777 downwards.
ACATGTTAGCAGACACCCTGTATATTGCAATAAACGTATTAAAATTCTTGGGAAAATTTTAAATACGTTTGAAGGAATGTTTTTAAATTTTATACGTAGCATGTAAACTTCATTTTACTAAAATATTACCAACACTAAAACGCCTCAGGGGAATTTTTTCAGAACAAACTTTAAAGTTAAATAGAAATAGAAAGTGTTTTAAAAAACCCATTTTCAACATTTACAAAACAAGTACAATAAAGCTGTTTACATTAATAAATTTCAAAAAAGAAGTGAAAGCCTAAAAATTTCCGTAAACTTTAAACATATTCTACACATTACTTTTGTTTACATTGAAATTCCTTAGATTCTAGTGACTTTCTGTTTTTAAACTGTTGTCACTAAACTAGCAACGAGAACAGACATATACCTTTTTACATGTATTAGACAGAGGTAGATATACCTGCTTTAAATTTCTCTCTAGTTTTACAAATAAATAAGCTTTAGGAATTTTTAATTCAAATAGAAAAGAATGCCAACTGTTTACAAGTTGGTTTACATAATTAACTTTAAAATCAATTAGAAAACCAACGCAGCACATAAACAATTAAATAAACGTTTGTTTACTACGATAAAGTGGTAAACAACTTGCTGATCTTATTTACAAATCAGCTTTAAAACAATTAGAAACTACAAAACCATTTGCCGCAGGTGAAAACTTGTTTACGTACAAGTTGTACGGTACAACGGAAAAATGTGATTATTACGTAATTCTTGTTTACAAAAACGGCTTTTAAAGCAATTAGATAAACATCATGTACACCTAAAACGCCCGAGGGCCAAGGTCAAAGCAATTAGAAAAGCAATTAAAAGCAATTAGAATGTATAAAAACCCAGAAAAACAGGTAAATATTACGTAAACAACAACGTTTTGTTTACAAAAATAGAAAACACATCGCCGCATGCTACACATTGTTTACCTAAAACGCCCGAGGGTCAAGGTCAAAGCAATTAAAAAATTCAAAATGGCCGCCAAGCTGCTGCTATTCTACTCAGATCTTTTACCGTAGTGAACGGAGATGAATAGGTACAACGTTCGTTTTCTTGAAATATTGAAGAAATATATCACAATTAGGAATAAAAATGCCCAACAAAGCCAAACTCGCTTTTTTTTAATATGCAAAGGGGAAATGTATTTATCAGCTTCGTCAACACTGTCAACAGCTATTGCTTCTAATTTTGAAAAACTTAGCGACAGTGGTCACGTTAGCTCAGTAAGCGATTGCATTAACGACGGTAAATTATTGTATAAAGAAATTTCTGTTACTAGTGTTAATAATTCCAGTGATATGTGTAATGGAAATAATGTTCCTGTTGTCAGTATAAATAAGTACCTAACTGTTCAAACTGTAAATTTACTATTAATGTAAATAAGTAGCAAGTAGCTAAACTATAATTTGTTTCTCTCTTTGTTCAATAAAATATTACAGTATAAACATGTTTAAAATTTTTTGTTTGTTTCATTATTACATAATTTTTTTAAAATTTGCGGTTATACCCTAACCCTACTTCGTACCAAAGGAAGCAAACCCGCCCAATTGTCCCGAACTCCGACCAATTGAGCGTTACTGGGCTAACATGAAAAAGCAACTTCAAAACACAAAATCTAAGGCTGCAGATATAAATGATTTTCGAAAAAAGTGGAGAAAACAAGCTCAACAAATCAGGAATGCTCATGTTCAATCTTTGATGAAGAGGGTAAAAGCAAAAGTTCGATATTTTTGGCACGGGCGATTTTATTTTGTTTATTTATTGTAATTTAATAAATAATATGGTATATTTTTCTTACGTAAAATATAAGTTCGAAAAGACCTTCTCCTTTTTTTTAATGTGGAATTAACAGGTGCTACTTTTTTTCTGAACCACCTCATAGTAGAAGTCTAACTTATAAAGGAATAATATGTATAAAAAATTACGTATACTTATCGTTAATTTCAAGTTGAAATTTAATTTTAAAAAGAAGCCACATGACTACTGAAGCAATACAAAATAAATGATTGGAATTAAACTATGTGTTTTCCTGCATTTACAACAAGTAGAAGTAATTGTTTACCAACTTCTATGTAAAGAATTAGTTAAATTAATATAAAATTCATAAGTTTCGGTTTCGGCCGAAACTCGGATGAAAGCCGAAATTCGGTTTCGGTTACGGCTTCAAAACTTAGTTTCGGTCGTACACTAATTCCAAAATCTCAATTATATCACAGGAAATCGACAAATAGTTGATCACACAGAAGAGCGTGTACTAGCAATGGTCAATGCAGATCCAACCTACAGTTTACGACAAATATCGCACGAAGTAGATTTCTCTGAGTCGCGTGTATGGAAGATACCGAAGAAGTATAAATATCACCCATGCAAACTAAATCATCATCAAGAAATTTTAGAATTTGACGAAGGCAGCAGAAGCACATTTTGCTACGAAATGCAAGAGCTTGCTAACCATAAGCGCGTTTTTTGTCGTCAATATGTTTCACCGTCGAATGTACTTTCACATTAAACAATGAACCAAACGTTCAAAACACGCGGTTTTGGGCACAACAAAACCGTAGAATTAATATTTCCACGGTCCACCAGGACTCAGTACCCTCAAAAAATTAATATCTAGGCTGGGTTATAATTTCTTTGTTGTTGTTTTTCTTTCTTATTTTTATTACTTTTATTATTATTTATCTATTATTATTAATTAAACCTCCGATTAACTCGTTCCCTGACGCCTTAACCCTCCGCTGGACGCTGCCCGTTCCCAGCCGTCTCAACCCTTCGCTCACTGCCTGTTTCCAACCACCGCTAACGCCGGCCTCCACTGCTGAAGCCACACCGTTATCCACGTCACTTGGCGTCGCCAACTTCAGCAAACGCCGTTCACCCTCATCGCACAGCCGCCCATCGTCGAGGACTCGCCGCCATCTTAGCCGTTGCCACCGCCGCTGGCCTAGGTCCACTACCATCGCCGCCCACAATGCCTTGATTTCAATGTGATCTATTTACCCATTTACGATTATGTAGACATTGTTCTTTTTTGTAATAAATAATAAATCATTTTTAGCCTCTTGTCTTTGATTACTGAGCTAGCCAATTTGAAGACAGCACCCGTTAATATACAGGGCCTAGGTGGTCAAACTACTATTCTTTGTGCAACAGAACTTGAAACTTCCATATTCGACATTCAACAATTTTATTAAACAAATAAATCACTGGGTGAATTGATTGCAACAATATGTTAAAAATGGATGACATTTTAATAAGAAAAAGTTCAGTAGCTTTGTAGCAACTAGAATTTAAGAAATATAATTATTCCGGTTAAGTTGTTGAACGTCCCTCATAACTTTTGTAAGTAACGCGATCTGTTAATCATATTCGATTAAATACCGAATAAAAATAGAAATGGTAAATTTAATAATCTTTTATTGTAATTGCAGGTAATCTACATAAAAAATTTAAAGTAAAACAATTTTATACATTTTCGATAATAATGTACAATTGCTAGACCACACCTAACTGAAACTAATTGTAATAATATTTAACACTGCATAGTTTTACACAATTTGTAAAATATTTGTATATAGTTATATTATAAATTATAATTTACATGTTAGTGCTGAGCCATCTACATCTTACACTTAAAATTAAAAAAACATCTCTGCGAGCACATAAGACTATGTTCATAAAATTGTTTTCATCCTTTAAGAGAAAATTTAAAATAATTGAAAACATGACGACATTGTTGGCACTTTTAAAGGATGAAACAGATTTCGAGTTTTGCTCATTCATTATCAAAAAAAAAAATTACGTAATATCAAAATTGGGTCTATAGTATATAAAACGCAGCACAGCAAGCGGAACTAACAGAAACAACTCAGACTAACACAAGTGTATAATTTATTGTAAAACGAGACCAATTTTATGTGCCGGCATACTTGGACATTTCCAGTTATATAAATAATATTGTAAATTTCCATCACCTATACCGAATTTCAGAGTTTCCAAGAAATCCTTATTATCCATCAAATCCAATGCATTAAAAACGTCAAAACTAAGCTGCTTCGCTGATATTAATGCGTCGTTCATTAAATCAATCCACGGGGTTTTTCCTGATACATTATAAAATGAATAGGCTGCTTTTAAAGATTTGTATACTGGATGGTGCATTACAGTCGACGGCAAGGTGTAATAACTGACAAAGTCAGTTATATCACCTTCGTTCTCTACTACAAAACTATCTACAATGCCTACTTGTGGTAAAAACCAGTGAACGAAATCTTCTTCTGTAAAATGTGGTGCCAAGTCAAATCGTTTTAGATACTAAAAAGAAATAAATAAAGACAATACAAAAATAAATAAATACAAGAACATATTAGATAGATATCTGATAGGGGCTACCATCTGCACATAATATATTGGGAGATCGAGAATGATTGTCCAGAAAAACTACCTTCCCAGGAGTTCAATGTTTCACTCCGGCGTGATATTAGCCACATACCGCAATTCCTATGACAATTATTAATATTTGTTGGTTAGGTAGTGGATGTTTGTGTTTACGTTGAATTTTTCTGTTCATATACACTGTTATTGTTATTCAAAAGAGTCTTTTTCAAGACTACAGAGCGTTAAAAGAAGTCTACAGTAAGTAAATTACTACCAGTTCATTAATAATGTTTATAATTTGTGTTTGTAAATTGTAGGTTATGTATACGCTTGAGAAGTAACTAACTTCACCATATAAACCAATACCTGGTGTATAATCCATTCAGAAAACTCCCTTGACGTTTACGCTGTCAAATGAAAATTTGGGAGTGTACTTTATGTACAGAACCTATCAACTTTTTTAGTGAATGTACTTAACGTCAAACTGAAATGTAAGGTTATGATAAATCATTTGTCATTTTCGTAAAATTAAGTAGAACAAGGTAAAAATGGGTTTATTAATAATACAAGTATGCAGTGTAGTATTATGAGTATATGCAGCCTAAATGAAATTCAAAAATTATTATCTACGTAAAATTTCAATCAGTTAAAGGTGGCATAAAGTTAAAGAAAAGTATCATCAAAATCGTCTTCAGTCTTCAGTATCTGAGTCATGTAAATCATCAATGGTAAAATGTTCATTATTGTGATGAAATAAATAAATTTTTCTTTGTAGTTCCTCCTTTAAAAATACCTTGTAATAATCATCAAAATTTGTAGATTTTCTGCCACCCTTTTGTGTATCTTCTAAATCTTCCCCATTTTCAAATTTTGTAAAAATGTCCTTCACTTGAGCTACGCTGATCTAAGAAAGGAGATGTAGGATTGGAAAAGTGGTTATAAAGGATAAAATGTAGGAAATCTTACTGAAAATATATATGCAGCCTTTTCAAGAATTGTATATTTATTTAAGTGAGGACTGATTTCTTGCCTTTCTAAGCAGTATTTGCATACAGCTTCTTTCTCTCTCTTTGATAATAAACTTCGTTGGTGCTTCTGTTCATCCATTTCTCTAAAGATTATGAATTATAAAACGTAACTTGAATAATAAATAATTTAAGTGTCAAAGTGAAAACAAAAAAAACAAAAGCATTAAATTTAAATTTAAAGGTGCGCCAATCTCAAATCTAAAAATTTTTAATAGCCTAATAGGGATTTTCATATTAACCAACACATGGTGACTTTTACGTCACAGGAGTTAAGTGAATGGATAATATGTAAGTTTTGATATAATTTCTATGGAAAGTAATTTTTTCAGACAAGCATTTATGATCTCCCTGATGAAAGGAATAACTCTAAAATGTTGTGCATCAGTAGCAGGTTCGTAAAATATTAGCTGGTAGTATGCAGAGCAGGGTAGGGTGTAAACGAAAACAGGTTCACCGGTTTTTAAAAATGTTACTCTTCTTTGAAGTTGAAAAATGAGACTTAAGTTTTTTGAACTACAACACAATTTAGTAACATTCTGGTTTTAATGCAAATGATTTCAATTTTTAAGTGGAACACCCTAGATATGTTTACATTTTTGGAATCTGAGGAAATCCTGTATCTGAATGTATCTGGAGTTTTGGAAAATCTCACAAATTTTCTCTGTTTTGGCATTCTAATTTGCCTTTTTGATGCTAGAATGAGTTTCACTTTTAAACAATTTTTGGTGACATTTCGTTTTCAGGAATTGGTAAGCTGCCTAAATAATACATAAAATACCTAGGCAACCATTCAATGCCAGCAACAAAAACATCAAATATGAAATTTCTGTCAACTGTTAGGCATAAATCGATGTTACCAACCGAACTATTTTACTCAAATTCCTCCTAATGGAAATCGTCCAGTATTTTTTATAAAACGAAACAAATAAATATCCAGATATGAAGCATAGGGCTTCTGTATAAGATTGCCATCTGGTGCGATTTTGGGCTATGCATTTGACTTCCTGCCATGTTTTCCCTGTCGCTTTGACTTCCTTTTGAATAATTCTTTTCCAAGTCATGTTCGGTCGTCCTGTTCTTCTACTGCCTTGGGGATTCCAATCGAGTGCAGCTTTAGCAATGTTATTTGCTTCTCTCCTCAACACATGCCCTATCCAGTTCCATTTCCTTTTCTGTATTTCTCTTTGTATATTCACTTGGGTTAGTTAGCCTCCAAAGCTCTTCATTGGTTATTAAATCTGTTTAACGAATCTTACGATATTTTGCACAGGCACAGGCAGCTGTTTAAGTGTGTTTGTAATTTGTTACAATATTGATGGCGTTGCCCTCCACGTTTCACAGCCATATAGTAGAACAGATTTTACATTTGTACTAAAATATTCTTATTTTATTGTCTCCTTTTAGTTGTGGGCTATTCCATATGTCTTTGACAGACACAAATGCTGTTCTTGCTTTTCTTATCCTTTGTTGCACATCCCCTTCGGTGCCACCATTCACTGTCACTGTACCATCTAACTAGATAGCAAAATTCATCGACATATTCTGTTGGTTTGTTATTTATGATGAGCTGGTGCATGTTATTAATGCTAATTCTTAGTGCTTTTGTCTTAGAAATGTTTACGTTAAGTTTAATTTGCATATCGTTGTGGGTGAGTGAGTGAGCAAACAGACGTTATTCACATATCTAATCTAAATCATGGATATGTTTGTAGTCCCCACTGTATACCTCTTTGTTGGTTGATGGTGTTTGCTATTATCTAGTCTAGTGTCTCTTAAGGATTGGGATGTTGTTTTTTCCTTTGTGCAAGACTTTGCAGTTTGCATCTTTGTACAATTCTGTCTTGTAGCTTATACCTGTCCATTTCTTTTGTAACCTGACTAGGTCGAAAAGAGTTTTTACATTCCATGTACCAAATTGGGTCCATGTCTTCATGCCAAAAGTTATCTTTGTGTTTCCAGTCCGGCTATAATTTACTGAGGTTTCAAGAATCAGTCTACCATCCGAGTCCATTGGTGGGGTTGCCACCTTATTAGCCTTTCGGATAGGCATTTGCAATACAGCATGCAATACCATACTGTCAATTGGATTCAATAATTTCGTAAAAGCCATGGTATTGCTTTTAGAAACGTTAGCGAGGAATCAGCTAATGTTGCAGAGGGGATTTGCAATAATTGGTTAAAATATGTGTAGTGTCCTAAGTAGCGAGGAGGATATTAAGATGAGGAAAACTTTAATATCTATGAAACAAGGCTTTTTTATAAAATGCTAATGGATGAGATAATGAACTTTAGAGGGGAAAAATGTTATCCAATGAAAGAATAACTGTGCTTTCAGCAGTCAATGAAATGGATGGAAAAAAGTTGTTGTTTGTAACTGGTAAGCCAAAAAACAATGTTGTTTCAGAGACATAAATAAGATCACTACCTGTTATGTTTGAAAACAATTCTAAAGCTTGAATACATCTGATTTGTTCAAAATAATAATTAGATAGATTACAGTTTAATTAAGAGTAAGAAAAAAATGCTACTATTAGTGGGCAACTTTCCACTTAGTACCACACCAGTTCTCCGGCCAATAAACCAAAGAGTAACAAAATCACTAGAAACTAATTTCAGAAAATTTAGAGGACCTTCTAAAATAGGGGTCGGCAAACCAAGTGGTGTAGAAATTAAATTTTTAGGGGTAATGAGGACTCAATAGACATAAATAAAATTATATTAAAAGCGCGTTCCTTGTTACAGAACATGTTGTGGACACTATGGTTAGTTGTGGCTTGGCAGCCAGCAGAAGTGTATGCATCATTTTGGCCTAGTCACCTATTGTTTTATCTTATGCTCAAACACTTTGACGATCAAGGTAAGATAGTGTTTTGTTGTCAAGATTTTACTATTAATAAAATCAAAAGCCATAATTTAAAAATTTAACGAGGGGGGCCATTGAATCCTCGTGCAGACGCATACGTGGAGGAATCCTCCGCACTTTTCAAATAGTAGGTACTCCTGTTCTACATATCTACGCAAAAAACAACTGATGAAAGATCTCGTCTTGTTGATACGAAAAAGAATCGCCCAATGAAATTTCAGTGCTTCAAAAGTAATAAATATATTTGTGGAAAGCGCACAAAAAATTGTGTGGAATGTATTTGGCCTGAAAATGCTCATAGTGGAGAGCCGAAGTATTTTCAGTTTCTTTTATATCGAAAAATAATATTTTTTTTCCATCATAATTTAAAATAAAACAATTTCTACAAAGTTTTATTATTTTCAATCTGCAAACAAAATGTTCGCCGACTTACACATATTGTACATGCTGAGGTTTCCTCCACTTTACGCGTGTCCTCGTGTAACTATAAAAAACGCGTGTGCTGAAGGGTTAAAACTTTTTCAATCACTGTATTTTTTACCCTTCAGATGACATCAACTAGAAAAAGATTATACCAGGAAGAGTTCCTCACTTATGGGTTTACACAAATAGAAGACAAAGGAATAATGAAACTACAGTGTGTTACCTATTTGAAAGTACTGACTGCAGAATCATTCACAAAGTGTCAATTGACGAAGCACTCGGATAATTTGGATCCACATCTGTCCTCAAAACTGCGGGAATACTTTGTAAATTTGGAAATGTCTGTCAAAGGACAAAAACTTGAGAGGTACATTAGATCAATGTTCAGCATCAAAGGCAAGCTTTGAAATGGCCTGGTTGATTGCTTGAAACAAGAAATCATATACTATTGGTGGAGAATTGGTTAAACCAGCAGCTTTGAAAATGGCAGAGATTATGTGTGGTCACAAGAAGCCATGAAAGTAAATTCAGTGCCCTTGTCTGCAAAAGTTGTGAAAGAAAGAATTTGTTTTAGCAGAAAATGCGAGGGAACAAGTTATTTCTTCAATAAGAGAGAGTAAATGCTTTGCTATTCAGCTTGATGACACTACAGATGTCAGTAGTAATTAGCGGCTGATGGTGCATGTTCGCTACAAAGGTTTACATGCAATTAAAGAGGAATTGTTGTTTTGTTCTCCTCTCGAGTGATCTCGTGGAATTAATGCCTTTAATAAAGTTAATGAATACATTAATAACGTTAATTTAAAGTGAGAACGTGTGCTGTGTCTGTTGATGGAGCTCCAGCTGTGTTGAGTCATGTTAGTGGATTTTCGACTTTGGCGAGAGAGAATAATCCAAAAATTGAAGTTAACCACTGTATGATCCATCGCCAGGCACTGCTTGTGAAACATTTGGAACCTGCATTGGAAGCCGCCATATATGATGTTATCAAGGTTGTCAATGAACATGCACTAAACAGATGACTATTTTGTGAATTATGCAAAGATGGTGAGGCTGAATAAAGAAGTGAGGTGGCTCTCACGGGGAAATGTTCTGAACCTAGTGTGGGCTCTCAAAACTGAACTTGAAATTTTTATGGTTGATCAAAAGCATGTTCTCGCAGATAAGTTTACATACTCCTCGTGGGTTGCACAATTGCACATCTCGTATATTTAGCTGATATTTTTGAGTATGTGAATGCATTGAATAAAGAATTACAAGGAAAAAACATCAATATAATTTCAGCCAGAGAAAAGATTTCAGCGTTTGGATCAAAGCTTTTATATTGGAGATAGAAAGCAGAATAAAACAAGATAGCTGCCTTTTCAAAGTTAGCTTTGTTTTTGGAAGATTGTGCAAATATTACTTTTGATGACATCAAGGATACAGTTATAAGGCATCTTACCAAACTCAAAGAGTGGTCCTTTGATTACTTTCCAGATTTATATTCACATACTGTCAGATGGGTTGTAGATCCCTTTAAATGTGAAATTGCTGATGTAGCAGAAGAGCCTCAAGGGTTGGCAGAGGCCCTTCTTGAACTTCGATCCAATAATGAAGCACGTATTGAATTTGAAAACAAAGCAGATCTGTCATATTTTTGAATGTCAAGAGCTGCAAAGGCTTTCAAAATTGCACATGACGAGGTAGTCAAAAAGTTGCTGCTTTTTGCAACAACCTACCTTTGAGAACAAGGATTTTCCACTCTAATGAACATAAAAACAAAGCAGAGAAATCTATTGGACCCCGAAGATGGTGATGTTATTAAGATATGGTGTTCCTACTCCCACTATTTTCCATATAAAACTTTTGTACTGTATCGTTTGACAGTATACGTACTAGTTTAGATATTTGCCGCTAGATAGCGGCATAAACTTTGATATTTTAAAATCATAACCTATTATAACGTAACGCATTTTTATAAATTTTGCACTTTTTGCAGAAGATATTAAAAACACATAAATATAATATAAACGCTGCAGCTTTATGAACAAATCGATTTTTTCTTTGAATTAAATAGGTTTTTTTCGCAAAAGGTTTGCTGCAATGCTGCAAACAAGCATTTTCATAAATTATTCCCCCAAATGTTTTTCTGAGCATTTTCGAAAATTAGATAAAAAGCACGGGCGAAACATAAATACTTTGTGTCGCCAAGAGTTGCGATAACATTCAAAATTAAATATTTTGGCAGTTCTTGGTGTCAACATTCAACTGTCATTAGCGCCATCTTACAGCAATTGTTGGAACTAGTACGCAACTTGTCAAAGAATACAGTTCACAAACAATTGAAGGAGTGGAGACACCATCTTAATAACATCACTCCGAAGACAGTATCCAAATTGGTCTGACATCAAATTGATGTTATCGTATCAAAAATGAAACAACATCATTTCCACAAACCTTAAGTGAAAGTTTTCAAAGAAATCCGTTTGTTTTATAATGAAGATATTAATTTATTTTATACTTTTTGTACTCTCCGTATAAATAGATTCAATAAACCTTTCGAATTTAAATAATCTATGATTTTCTCCCTTTCAAATCAAGGGGGTAACGTCGGCGTAAATAAATATATTTTGGGGTAATAGGTAAAAAAGTTCCCCGACCTCTGTTCTAAAGCCTGGGGTTGTGCTTCACAAACACAGAAACATACAAATGGAAGGCAATTTAAAAGATGACGATGTACTACGTCTGTTCAAAAAGTAACTGAACTCTTTAAATTGCACGGCAACGGAGAATTCTAGAGATGTTGGCAGCACTGCGTTCAGTATAATCTTACGAATAACCTCCATTTTTGTTGATTCACTGCTAGTTCTTGTGTTATTGGTTTTTGTGTTAGAGGTAGTCTATGTTGTTTACCGCTTTTCGCGATGATCAATTTATGGGAGCAGCGTTGCAATGTAAAATTTTCTGTACAACTTGGGAAAACGTTCATAGAAACTTACCAAATAACAAGCTTACAATGATAAGTTTTTAAGTCGTACTCGGTGTTAGTGGTTTACCCGGTTTAAAGTGGTCGTGACTCGTGAATCGAAGATCCTCGCTCCCGAAGGCTACCAATGTCAACACGAATTTCATGTTGAAAAAATCAACAGTTAACAGTGAAGGAATTACAGGGGAATGTGACATTTCAACTCGATCATGAAATTTTAACAGAAAAAAATTAGGGAAGCACTGAGTCACCGCAAAATTCTTTTCCCGCTTAATAACAAAAAAAAAAGAGGAAAAAGTGAAAGTGTGCCAAGAACTGCTGGAACAAGCCAACAATAATGAAAAGGATCATTATAGGTGATGAAACGTGGGTTTACGGCTACAACATTGAAACAAAAATGTGATCATCACAGTGCATTGGCAAACATTCTTCACATTCGAAAAAAGCTCTGCAGATTCGCTCAAATGTCACGGTGATGAGATGACAGTTAAAACATAAATTTTTTTCGAAATTTTAACATTTAAATTGACAAATTTAGGTATTCAGATTCAGATATAGAATTTCCACCAGATTTTAAAAATGTAAAAATATTCAGGTTGTTTCATTTCAAACTTGAAAGTTGACGCTATTTCTGGCAAAACCAGAACTCGCACTAAATTGTTTTGCGGTTAAAATAAAAAAAAACATATAGTTATAGCCTTGTAAGTTTCATTTTTAAACTCCAAAAAATAACGACAGGAAAGGGACTAGCCCGTTTTTGTTTACACTCTGCATACTGGAACTACTGTAACCCCACTATGATTTTGACCTGAACATTTTTATAGAATAAATAGACCTAGATTTCTTACCTCTTGTAATAATTTATGAGCTTGAGGTACGTCCTTGATTGTAAGTTTTCTAAATCCTGGTGTCTTTGGCTGGTCAGGTAACTTGTATAACTTCAACGTTCGTTGCATTGTCATGTTCCGTGACAAATGCGAAAATTTAACTTCGATTAATTTTTTTGGATTTAAAGATCGATGCCAATATCTACAAAACACTATTCAATAATTTTTGCAACACAATTTGATTCGGGATCCTTAATAGTACAATGGGATAAGTATAAAAGTGCAAAAGAACCACAACACAACCTTTTTTTTTTGTATAAATTGCAACTTTTAAACCTAGGATCTTCAGTTTTAAAGGTTGGATTGCCTAGTTTAAAGTTCAGGATTCAGAGTTCCAAAGTTAGGATTCTGTCGTGTACCTTCTGCACTTTGGAGTAGAATTTTAAATTCCAAAACAGTCGAAATGTATTAGGATGCCATGACTTACACACTCGATTAATATAAAATAACATACCTGCAGGTTCCAATTGGCTTTGGTAAAACCACACCCGCCGTGTACACAGCCTGAAATACTCCAGTTAGATGAACTCGCCTCGTAATCTCCCTAATTAATACAGGTGCGACCCGCTTTGCCCGCAATTTTTTATGCACGCATAAAAAGTTAATTTCTACCATTTTCTGCTGCCTGCAAAAGTTTACATTAACTAGTCAGTAGAATATTTTATAAATTAGTAAATTTCAATTACTTGTCATATACATTGAGGGTAGCAGGAATGGCAGAAATGAAGCCAACCAAACGGCCACTTTTTATTACTCTTACGCCACAGTGCCAGTCTTTACGCCAACCTGGAGGTTGTAGAGCCCTGAAATACAGTATTATTATGAGAACGTACAGCTACATAAATTTGGAAGTATCCTAAATTAGGACTGAATCAAATAACACATTTAAAATTATACATTTTTTATTTATTTATTAATAGCCAGTATTTCATACAACTTAATAACTATTCGGTGATATGTTTGATAACTGTTATTAAAATAAACCTATTTAGTATTATAAATGAATTACGTTGAAGAGTCTTTCGCTAAAATGTTGGGAAAACTTAATTTACCCATTGATTTATTTTAAATTTAATTAAGACACCTCTGAGGCCCTACAGCTGTAATTTATTATACTTAAGTATTATTATTTATTTTAAAACCTAAAATTTCAAACAGACTAGATATTTTATGTAAAGGGAATTATAGACCACTAACAGAAATATGCAATAAGCAATAACATCCGAAAATATACTAATAATTTATATTAAACAATAATTGTAAATGAATTTTTGGCAATTTACATTCAGTGCCGAGCATAAAATACATTATGTAAAAACCTAAAAGATGAATTTATATTTTCGTATAAATTAGGGGCGGTAAGCTAAGTCTGTGACGAAAGTAAAATAGAGGTGGTAGGTAAACTGAAGAGAGGAATACCTAGTACAGCTAGCGCCCCGTAGCGGATTTATTTTGATTGACCAGGTACCAGACAGCCTAAAGGACATTACAAAGATGTTTATGCCTCTTCGAGGGTGACGAACACCCGAAGGTGTAGACATCAAGTAATGCCCTTGGTAGGTATATACATAATTTTATGTCTTCAGTCTTTTTTTAAAAACACAATGGATTTTAATTTTAATAAAAATGAACGAATCAGTTATGAATCTAGGAGATGCATCATGTTTTTGTAAAACAGAGTTTGTTTTTTAAACAAAGATTTTTTGACAAGATGAACCAACAAGCTAGTATAATTCCTCAATTCTTCTTGCAAAAGCAGCGAAAGCTACTGAAAATTTGTAGCCCAAAAAGTCTAAAGAAGCATGCTGCTTGGATATTTAGAAGGATTGGTACGTTGATCCATATTTATGTCATTATTATATATTATTTTACAATTTGTTATTTGTAGTCAGAGTCATTTTCTCCGAATCTGCTATGGACTAAATATTCGTTAGTTAACTTGGAAAGTATCGTAAGTTGGTGGAATATTTAAAGGAAATGTTTAAAGTATACGAAGTGAAAAAGTTAAAAGTTTTGACCAGAGAGGAGGTTTTAAAGTTTGTTCATGAAGCTCCGAATAAAACATTTCTGATGGTTAAGGTTGCCTTGCGCTTTGGTGTGTTTGGAGGATGCCGACAGCAGGAGTTAATGAATATGTTAGTTAATCATATAAAGAATAGAGGTTCAGTGGTTGTAAATGTTCCTGAAATGAAGACTGACAAGAAGGGAGTTTTTATGATTTATTGATGAGTGATGAGAATGAAATGGTTTGTTTGAAGTTGTTAAGAGAATATGCCGCACTACGACCCAAACATGTTAACATCAGAAGATTCTTTGTGGATTACAGGGATGGTCATTGTACTGTACAGCCTGTTGGAAAGAATACCTTTGGCAAGATTCCTTCGCAACATACTAAGGTTTTAAGGATGCTGATAACCTGATAAGTATACAGTCATTCCTTACGAAGAACATCTGCAACTTTGCTAGCAGACACTGGAGCTATCATGACTATGTTAAAGCACCCTGGTGGATGGCAGAGTGCAGCGGTTGCATTTGGGTATTTAGAAGACAAAAATAAAATGTCAAATGTTAGCTGGAGTTACCTCTACGTCTAGTCATTCTTTTCAGGAACTGTCCGTTTGTGAGCATGAAAATAGCAACAGCAGTATTGGATCATCAAGTTTTACATTCGGTAATGATTGTTTTCGAGAATTATCTGTTTCTGTATTGATATTATTAATATTGGATCATCAAGCTTTACATCTGGGAATATCACTTTCACGGGATCATTTCATAACTGTCACTTTAACGTGATAGTATATAAATACTAGTGTTTAAATATGTTAGTTTATTGTGAATATTACCATAATTCATAATGCCTCAGGGCTAGGGTATTATTTAGTTCATAATATACCTTGTATCTAAGATATTAACACATTGACTGCCGATTAATATTTTGAACTCTCCCCAGTGGCCAATACCTTGTAATTATTCTGATACCTTTAATATTAATCATAAGCTACTGAAAAAGTTAATTCGGAAACTGACTATAAAATATTGTAGTAAAAACCTTTCCCTAGGTGCCTACTAATACAGAAGACGTTCGTGCGATGCCTACAGCAAAATACTAGTATAAAGCTACAGCAAAGCATCACGCCACGTGTGCGTGGTAGGCACCACGCGAACATCGCCAAACACGCCACGTATGGGTGGTCGGCAGTGAATGTGTTAATAAGGAGTAGACCCAAAATAAAATGGAGATTCTAAAAATACCAAATTAGAGATGGCTGGCCTTGGACAGAAAGAATGAAGGGAAATATCCACGAAAAATACAGACACAACTGGCCTAAACGGCTAAATAATATAGGCCTAATATTTACATTCAAGTCTTAAGGTGCAGTATATGTTAATGTTTTTAAATAAAAACCGGGTTGAGCTCCAAGTAGTTTTTTACTCTAGTTGACGATCGCTTATAAACACAAATGTTAAATTTTTGAATGGCCGAGATTTGCCACACATTACTTAAAGATCAGTTCAATTTATTGTATTAAAAGGAACTGTTTACTCATATTAGCTTTTAATATGATTTAAATCTTAAACTGTAGTTTTTTCAGTACTTTTTTCAAGACCAATACAGACTTGAGCAAGAATAAGAATGAGGCAAACTGTGGATCTACTTTGCAACAGGATTCATGAAGGATATCGAGGCAAATATTCGATGCTGCAGTGCTATGGATCAATGTCCACATTGGTACGCTCATGTAGCCTCCATCTGCATTAGTGTTACAAGTATGAAATTGATTTTAAAGCGTTTGGAGTAAAAAAGTTTTTAATATTTATAATAACACTTCGTTCAATCGTTGAATTAATATTTAACCAAGTATAAATCAATAAAAGAATGAACTTACCATTTAAGAAAATCAGGTTGATAGTCAAATCTAAACATGCAATCGTCATCTTCTACGTAATTCTCATTCAACAATGTGTACAGTTCTTTAAGAACTAATGGTTCGTCTAGATTAAGTGTGTCCCATTGAAAACCGTCAGGTAAACTATATGGTTCACTTCGTATTTCCGATACTTCCTTATCTGGCTCGATTGCTTCGTTGGCAGTGATTTTTTCATCTAATTATAAATTTAGTAATTATTAGTGGTAATCAATAACTGGAAAGTTAGGATTAATTACGGCATTGTAATATTTATACTAAAATTTTTAAAAATATAACTGAAAAATTGAATCCGTATAAAAAAACTTACCCATTTTAGGAACTGGTTGTGTACTCCAAAATTGATACGATTTATGTAGGGCCTCTTCTTGAGTCTTTGCAGGTTTTTGCTGCCAAGAAAAGGCCTCCACAGCAGCACGTAAGTCCTTAATGGTCATGTTGCCAATGCGATTGAGGTCTGCACCGTTCATAAGGCCATCCATTGATGGAGCTTCTTCCTTTTCTTCCCGATTTTCGGTAATGGCCTTTTTTCCACGGTGTCGTTTCTTACTGCAAAAGCATAATCAGTTAATAAATTTTAGGTTAGGACTAACAATTTTAAAATTACGCATGCACTCAGCAACTACGTAGAATATCAAGTACGAACCAAGGATATTTGAAATTCATAAGTTGTTTAAAAATGTTTAAAACTACAATGAATATTGATTTGTGTATGCAGGGAACGTAAATTATTTTGCTGAGTAAGACGGATAGTATGATAAAAATGAAGGTAAATTTTTCTGACGTTTGTCTGGAAGCGGTTATTAAATATTATACAAATACTTACCTTTTTGTGTGTGTATTTGCTTCGATATTTCCATCTTTTTGAGTTTTATCAGATGATTCATTTTTATTCGACATTGCGAGTTTCGACAATCAACTTGCAAGGTCGCCAATGAAATGCCGTTGAAAGTCACTAAAAGCATGTAGGAAAATTTATAAAGCTCAGTTTACACACCAAAAATAAAGACAGTTTTACACGTATCCAATAAATAATTTTGGGCATAAAAGATTAAAATAAGACAACTGTAAAAATCTGGTTCAAATGTATACGTACAAAAATTAATGTATTTATTTTAGCGTTTAATTAGTTAATATCAAATATAATATGATTAGTTTTGTTAATACGCAACCTTGACACCATGTGTGTACCTAGGGTTGCCTATGTTTAGGGGTAACAATTGTACGTTTCAAGTTGTTTTTGACGAGTATGTTTGCATTAATTTAATTAGTCAAAAATATTGTTGCATATTACTGGTTTATGTAAAGGTGACGGTACATAATCTAAAATGGTTGATTCTACGTCTGCTGTTTTTTTTTTTAATTTTGGAATTGATGTGAATTTCCTGAAATAATTTTAGTTTACTTGCAGATTTCTAGCCCTATCTAGAGTTACAACTTTCGCTATTGGTAAATTCGAAAAAATAAAGCAATGAAATTATTTTGTTGGGTCTTGTACTGCTTGTATCAAATCGAGTACAAATCTACAAATGATTGGCGCTTTAACATTTTAAGTAAAATGAAAACACATCGTTCTCCTGGAAACACACTTCGGGCGTACAGTGTCATTATAAATGATTGTAGTCGAAGTAGGCCGTAAATCTAAATGTAAAATTTCTTATTTCTGCTCCACAAAAATAATGATTCAAATTATATTGGATATGCACTGTTCTACACGCAAGTGTTAAATTGGTTGCATAACGAGTCAATATTTATGTAAAAAAGTTAAAATCATTTTAAGGGAAATAAAAATTTTCTTCCATAACTTCCACTTAAAGAATGATCGATACAAACCCGAGACACTAGACTCTGATTAATGAACTCATTGTTAATGCAAACTTCTAGTTAATAATATATTCATATTACCAAAAAACACACACAAAGATAATCTAAAACTTATTTAATAATGATTATTTATGTTTATTTACAATAGATGGTGAAAATGCTCTGCATTTTGCTGTAAACATAGCGCTACTCTTCTTTTTTTGTTTTCAAAAATGTTTTCTAACATTACCTCATTGATGTTTTCACAACGAGATATGCATTTTTGCATGCTTGAACAGAATGAATGCATTGCCCGTCTTCATTTAATATACCATTTCGTTAGTAAGATTTAATAATAAAGGTGTTCTGTTCTAAAGAGTACATCATTATGCAAATTTAAACCTAAAATATTGCTTTTTGTTTATTGAAATTAAAAATTTCTATGACTGCCTTTAATTACACTTACGTATAAAGACTGATTTTATTCACGTAGACTTTTAAGGAAGGGCGAAATCAACAGGCAAAATGCAATTATTCAAAAACACATTAAATACAGTAAATGGTATACGAGTGAAAATTGACAGTTCACTTGGAAAATAAAAATCACTACAAAAATTCCTGCACTATAATTATGTTTGTATAAATAGGCAAAATTTCATTACCACGGGCACCGCCTACTTCGACTATAATCTACAATCATTTATAATGACGCTGTATAATTAATAACTCCTCATAAATAATTATTTATAGACGTTTTGCATTTTTAAAACTGACCTTTTTACCAATATTTTTGTCCAACTTTAAAAATGACCGGCTTCATTGCCGATAACAAAGTGAATATGCAAGTTGTCGATTCAGGTAGGAATAGAAATTTGTAACTGTAGGTACTAGAGTTCGTATTAACAATATGTAAATGCTGTAATTCTTTAAAAATATATTTCAACCATTAAACAGGAAGTCATAGACGACAAAATTAATCAGACGTTTAATTTCCTTCTTTAATAATTTAATGAAACGATAAATCTTTAGCACTTGGCCGATCAAGCTTAAATAATTTATTAATAAACGGTGACTTAAAACATATTTAGATCGATTCATAACTCGTAATAATGTTGGTTTAAAATAGTTTGTAATCATCCAATTTATCTCTTAATTAAAAAATGGTCGTTGGTAAATGTGTTTTAATCATTAAGATACCTAAATTACCAGTGTTTAAAATTTAGTGATAAAGACAAAGTATAATTTAATGAAGTGCCAATTCTAAAGGAAAATAAAGTTAAATTAATGGCGATAGGACATTTTTGCATTTTGCATTTTATACTGCGAATAACGAAGTAAACGTTTCTACATAACGAATTTCTTTGCCTAAACCATAGAATAGTGTTAGTTATTTATCTTTGTTTGAACGCTTAAAAATGGCCATTTCTGAACTTTAGATCTTTCAGTGTACAAAAAAGGTCGTTTCACACATATCAGTTACGTATTCGTTCAGTGTCAGTTCAGTGTCACTATTTGTATTTCATTGGGCGACGTACTTTATTTTTCAGTGTCAGTTACGCATTTGCCCAATGAAATACAAATACTGACACTGAACTGACACTGGAGGAATACGTCACTGATATGTGTGAAACGACCTTAAATATAGACATTTTACATTTCAAAATTATTGCTCATTAGTTAGGTACTTTACTAAGGAGACGGTTTTCGAGCATACGCCTAACTGTTTTTCTCTATATTTCACCAGTTTGCCTTAACTGCTGTGATAGCATAAGTGTTCATTTTTACGCGCATGAAGTTTAGTGTCGAACCAATATGCGTATAACCGAACCCAAGGTAGGGAAACATGCACTATGCAACACAAAGAAATTCAGTTTTCATTTAATCTTTCGTAAACTACTTTGGACCACTAATTGGGACTTACAGGAAGTGTTTATCACACTTCCCTCTACGGCAAAATGGTCGGGTAGCCGTTACGGGAGCTGCCAAGTTTTAGTTAAACTAATTTGGACCATTAATTGAGACTCACAGGGAGTGTTTAGGACACCTCTCTACTCCTCCACGCAATATCTAAATAAGCACGCCATTACAACTTGCTAAAAAAAAAACCCCACCTTTACCTTGGGACCGGTAGTGGCAGTTTTTAAACTACTTAGTTAATGTTAATGTTTTGTGCTACTCAACCCATCCAACAAGTAACCACGGGCACTCCGCCTGGTCGTTTTGATTTTTAAAATTTTTAAATATGCTGAAAATCAGCTCCAGTCAAACAAGGCTTAATAATAAGATTACGTTGAAATTATTTAAAATTTATTAGGTCATCTTTTCCTGTATTATCTGCTCTGTGGTATTCTTAGAAAGAAACTCGTTGGCGCAGTGGTAAGAGCGCTGGGCTCCTAGCTAGTAGGAGTCTTGGGTTCGAATCGAATCTCACGCAGTGGCAAGGATTTTTAGAATGAATTTCCCACTGTTTGAGGTCGGTACTTGAGCGAGTGAAGCCATTTAATCGTTTGGTTAATTCACTATTCTGTCTGCGTAGTGGTCGGTCGCCTTCAGATAGTAACAAGACACACACTATACACTTAGTACAAAGGAGACATAATTAGTTAAAATTATTTTCTAGATATATCGTAAAGAATTTTTAAACAAGATGAAACACTGATAAAATAAAAAACGGGAATTAATATTTATTTCTTTTATTTGAAATTAATGTTGTACATATTTCTTAAAAGTTATCGTATAATTAATTACCCTTTCCTTTATCGCATACAACTCTTGTGCAACAAAACGGGTATCGTTCTTTAGGATCGCCTTTCTTTAGTCTACAGTTAGGTTGAGTCACCTGGACGTTTTGACACCTAGAAAATAATCGCTTTTAATATTTATACGAAGGAGCTGTAGGTCTAGATTAAATGGCAAGGCATTTAAATGTTTTTTATAGTGTGGCTTTGCTGATAGGACTACAGTATTTTTCACCTAGAATTGGTGTTGTGACGTCAACGCGCTGTTATCAATTCACAATCCAACTCCATTTCCATCTCTTTCTAAACTAGGTTTTCATTACCTATTGCGCACGAACGCGTATCTACCCATACAGTTTTTGGGCGGAGCAAGTTGACGTCACAACCCAAATGCTAGATGATAAATACTGTAATCATATAAGATACTTTAGAAAAATTAAATGTTAAAACTACGATTTTTTGACGTCGTTATTCGACTTGATTATATTTATTAGATGTCAATATGATGACATTTTGCCGATGTTTGTACTCTATAGTCTATAGTCGCTACTGGTTGAGAATTGGTTTAGAATAGTGATGTCTTGATGATTTTTCTTTGCTGTTGGAGATAAATCTATTTCTTGCTGTCTGGGCTTTCTCATGTCGATCTTCTATGCTTTTTCTGGAAGAAACTCTTCATTGGGTATAGAATGTTTTCTAATGAAGACCCTAAGAGTTTCATTCCTCCCGTTTCTACTTTCACTTCCATATTTCCCCAGTGCTACTTCTGAGTTATTTAATTTTTGCATTGAAGTCTCCGCATACTAAAGTGAAGTGTACTGAATTATCCTTTAAAGCCTCCGATGTATCGTTATAGAAGATGTCGATCTCTTCGTCAGAGTGGTTAATACTGGGGGTGTATACTTGTATGACCTTAAGATTGTACCTCCTATCAGCTTTAGGACAAGATAAGTCACTCTTCCAGAGGCTTGTTTAATGGTTAGGCTATTATTTATGTGTTTTCTGTGGACGAAGAAGCCGACTCAATTTGTCAATTAGTTTTCTATTCATCCGAAAATAATGAAATTGTTTAAAATGTTATACAATAAAGAGTTAAAATTTTACTATAACTACGAATAAATAAAACCAATAAAATCAAACTAACAATCGTATTTATTTATAACAGTTCAACATTGCAAGTAAAACTAGTGATAATATATACAGTGCGCGTCTAAAGTATGGAATATATTAATTAAAACCGAAACAACCAAGTTTTCGAACAAATCCTCGAATATGTCGATTTTATTTTATGAAAATGCACATTTTTCCACTAAATTCGATTTTCGATCGTCATTTGTTTTCGAGTAATGACGTAAGCGGCATTTTTTTAAATAGAACCGCCTTATTTTTTTACGTGATTTCGATAGATCTTTTAATTGTCAAAACGTTAACATAAAATTTTGAAACCTTACGTAAAAATATTTTGAGCACAAGACAATTGAAATGCGCAGAATTGGCCCACAAGTTATCGGCAATGTATAAGAAAATTTGTAAGACGGCTCATTTATTGTCAAGAAACCGAGGGATGGCAGTTCCGATACTTAATTTGACGTTTTAATTTGTTTAGCAATAGTTTTTGTTTTTGTTTCCTTATTAATAAAATATGTTTTCTAATGTTCATTTGTCTTTTGATCGAAAATTTTCTTATGTAAGGTGTGAAAATTTTATGTTAACCTTTTCAGAATTAAAGGATCTATCGAAATCACGAAAAAAAGGAAGGCGGTGCCATTTAAAAAGATGCCCCTTACGTCATTACTCGAAAACAAATGACGATCGAAAATCGAATTTAATGGAAAAATGTGCATTTTCATAAAATAAAATCGATGTGTTCGAGGATTTGTTCGAAAACTGGATTGTTTCGGTTTTAATTAATATATTCCATACATTAGACGCGCACTGTATGTATTAGCTACGAAGCAAATACCCTCTTCACTGTCTGAAAAACCAAAATGGGAATCGTCGCTGTCTTCACCAACCTTAATTATTAGCTCTTGCACTTGATCCATCACATATTCATTTTCCATAAATTCATTTTCTGTTTTTGCGACATGGGAACCAATATTTTGCCACTCCTCTGATCCTATATCTTTAAATTTATCCCCCGCAAATTTCTAAACATCATCTAATTTAATGAATTCGAAGACTTCCACGGTCAGTGTTAGTGTTAACAGAACGACTTCCGGGCTGAAACCGTGTCATGTCACGGTTTCAACCCAGAAGTCGTTCTGTTAACATCATCTAATTTGAATGTAGTGTTGCAAGCAGCAACGTGGTTTTTAACAAGGGCCCATATTTTTTCCATAGGGTTTAGTTCGGATGGTAGGGAGGTAAAAACGTAGAACTGTATGTCCATGTTCGGCAAGTAAACTACATATCTATGACATACACTTTGCGAGTTGGTTTATGTAGTTGTATTTTTGCATATAGTTCTGGCTTCGTTTCATTATTTTCAAAATGAATGTTACGGTCGCTCAGCCTTTTTTGCATAGTTGCTTTTAACCATGCTGAAGTTGGATTTGATTCGACCGTAATATTGTGGTATGATGCATTATCTATTACTAAAACAGAATTTGGTGTCAAATTAGGAATTAATTTTTATTTTAACCATTTGCAGTAGTTTTTATGATTCATGTAATATGGTAGTCCCCGGTTTTAAGCCCATACTTGAATATTAATAATCCGTTTTCTGCAAAACCTGCTGCACTTCCAATGAGCCTTTGTCCTTTGGATACTGGCGACTTCAAGCAGTTTTTGCCTTTTTGGTTCCATCATCTCAAGCAAATAGCACAGTATGTGAACTGTGTAAATAAGCTTCATCAGTATAAACAATATTTCCGCCCTCGTTCTTGTGCAGCCTAAATTTTCTTAGAAACCCCATACGCCTTGATTTAATTTCAAGTATTTTACGGTTGTATTTTTTTCCACCGAAATCCTAATTAATGGACAAGACTTCTAAATGATGTTAACTTTCCTTGGAAACTAGGAACATCTTCTTTCACCTTTTCTAATACTGCTGCCAAAGTGGGTCTCCTGTGGTAGATATTTGAAAATGTGTATATAATCCGTCGGTAACCTCCACGTCACGTTCATCTACTGTTGACTTGGGATTTTGCTTGATTATATTTTTTCTGGGCGAGGTAAATTTAGAACCTAAAAACCAGAATGTCAAACAAACAGGTAACTCTAATATGATTTAATTTAATGTCGCATTTTCTTGATTGGTAGTAGCATCCTTACAAATTCTTTTTACCGTAGTTCCTCCAACACCAGTTGCTCGTGCCACTAAATCTGCTAGAGAGCCATTACTTGTAAAACGCCTTTCTCTTCCAGTATTCAAATATTTATAAGCAGTATAAACAATAGCACGTCCTTGATTGTGTACAACCCGCTTCCTGTTACTCATCTTGAAATGCTCGCAATGATAACAGTATGATAACACCTGATGCATAAGTAAATGAACAAAATTTCAACTTAAACAATAAAGACCTACATAGATTGAAATTTATTTTTTCCAAACATAAAGCAACTGGACATAAAACTATCATGAAATATTAATTTAGGATTGTATGTGGTCCACTATTTTCTATTTTTTTTTAATTTTCTTCTTTAATTATCTTTTGGATGACAGAAACATCCGCTTCTTTAATTTTCTTTTAAATTCTTCTTGATAATTGGGCTGTAGTTTTTGCAGGCCAACCATTTTCGTATACTTTTTGACTTAAAATTGCCCAGAAATCTTCAATTTAGGTACGTCTTCTGGATTTGTTCTTTTCGGGACAAACGGTATATTTCTTTCATTTAGCCAGTTCTGGGCAGTATTCGAATAATGTGAATGGACCAGAACAAAATATCTTAATTTTGGTGGGATGTTCGTATAAAATCTTCCAATTTGGATCCCAAATTTTGTCGATGTGTGGAGCCAAAACACCACCCTTAGAAATAGCTACTAAAACCAAATGTTTGCCTCAAATTTAGCTTTTCCAGCAAACCTTATGTTGGCAGGAGTTGTAGTTTTATCTCGACTGTAATATCCCAAATTAGCTGATTTTTAGCATTCTTCGACAACAAACTGGGTTTTTTTATAATAATTCTTGTTCACTATATTTTGGTGCCATCTTTCTTTTGAAGTTTTTAACACCTTACTGCCTCAAATTTCGCGAAATGCAGGATTGTAATACTAAATTTTTGAGGCTAACTGACGCTGAGACATTCCAACCTTGTTTTTAGTCATTTTCCCCAGTTTTCTTGCGCAAATATTGTTTAACTGTTTAGGCCTGCCACTCTTAGCTTAGCTGTGAGTTGGTAGATGTTCCTGATATATCTTTTAATAATATTATAAATTGTACTTCATTTGTAATTATCAGTAAAAAATGTCGAACTACTTCTTTTTGAACCATATGGCCAAGGGCTTCATACACACGTTTAGGAAAAAACTTTTGTTCTTGTGTTTTCATGTTGTGATTGTTAACAACACTATCAAATTCTTCAACAGAACTGCCAAAAGCAGAATCGAACAAAACTTACGTGTTTTTTTTAAGTCCATGGCATTTTACATATTTTTGAAATTTGTCCATTTAGGTACCTACTTATGCATCAAGGGTTAATTGGTACATAATTGGACACAAAAATTCAAAATCACGTCAAGACGGATACGTATTTGACTTTGACAGAACGAATTTTAAAATCCAACGACTACTTAGGTTTTTAGCTTCAATAGTAGAAGCGTTTTCTCTTTCTTTATATACTGAGGGCCATGAGATATTAATTCTACTAGGTTTTCGCCGCGTCTTCTAACTTCGCTGATACCTACTACGTCCCATTTAATTTTGGTTAGTTCGTTTTCGACCGATCTAGTATTATACGATGCTATTTGTAATGTTATGGTGCTTTTCTTACTGCACATTTTCTTCTTTGTGAAGGTTTTGTCCCCCCAGAATCATTACAATAGACTGACAAATCAGTCTGAAATCGTTCTAAATCTTGACATCTTGGGGGGTAATTGGTCATAACTCACCACACTGGCCAAGAGTGGGTTGGCGAATAGGTAGGGCAAATCAGGCAGGGGAAGGAAAATTTGGGTTTTGAAGTGGTTTCTCCTGGGTTTTAGGTGGCGAACAGAAAAAACCAAAGTTCGCATAGGTAGGGTCGCTTCTCTGAAGTGAATTTCTTTTACCGGGATCGTAAGAGTATCCATCCGCTACCGCCAATTTAGTACTATACTGATGTAAAATACTTACAGACAATTTGAGACGAAAATATTAAGAATGATGAGAAATTGTAATGTAAGTGTTAGTTCTTGTAATGTTACTTTGCAAGACCGGCCCTGTGAGGTGATTGTTAAAGCTCACATGAGGCGCCGGGAACATAATAATAATGCAAGCAATAATTGAACTGCAAAACGTACATTATATTAAACTTTAGGCAGTTGTAGATATGAATTACATTGTAATTATGAAATAAACCGACCGGCATAACGTTCGCCAAATGGAAGCACTAGCCGACTGGGCGATATGCCTCAACAGCGGTAAAACTTAACAGAGTGAAAATTCCTAACTTCTTTAACAAAGACTAAAAGGTTACTTACTCATCTGTTGTTACCGCATAAGCATCTTTACCATGCTTTTGGCAGATGTACCTTTCACAGAATCCGGGAAGATGAATTCCCATCTTTGCAGCTTTGGGGCCATATTTTCTAAAGTGTTCTTTGCATATAGATTGCCATGCTATTGTATAAAATCGCATTAATTTAGTGAATGAAGTAAATGATTATGCAAAACTTCAACTAAAGTTACCTACTTAAATGTTTTATTTTTCAATATAATTATGACACTGTTTTACAGAAAAAAAAAGGTTTCTTTGGTTGAAACAAAGCTTCTTTAATTTATTTTATAAATTTCACGTTTCAGAAAATAATGATAACATGCATATTCGAAGTTTGAAAATTGTGTTTTTAAACTAATGATTAAAAAATATGAAGGCACTTACTTTCTGGCGATTGGCCACCAATGGTGTTTTCTTTAGCACTTGTAAAATAAAAAATCAAAAAAAATAAAAATCGAAAAATTAGGCCTCTCATTTCTTTGAATTTGTTTCAGGTGCCCGTTTTGCACTTTATTTAATCAGTCTGCTGTAGTCGTGGATTGTTAAGTGTTGTAAATGACTTAGATTTACAAATTTGTAAAAATATTGTAACAGGTACAACATTACACGAGTTTTAATTAAACTTGTATTGTTTAGGAAACTACAACTTTGTGATAAGCGAAGTTAAGTGTTTATCAAATTCAGTCTGATTTTTTATTTTCCGTTCCAATTTCGCAATTTTTGATATACACAATACATTTTAACGTAATAACTACCTTTCAATTTGTAATTTTAAGTCACAAGAAGGACAAGGTTATTCTTTAATTCGTTTTGGGTTAAAGTGTTATAACTACACCAGAAAATAAGTAACGTTGCTTCAAAAAAATGTAAAAAAAGTAAATTAAACTAAATGGCCACAAAACTACCACCAAGTTTAAATTTTCTAGCTTGGAGAAAATTAGCATGAGTGTAGAACGTGAGCATTTTAAATTATCTTTTCGGGCAGCAAATTAGGGTTAACCAAAAAAGTTGTAAAAGTTAGGCACATCATATAAGCATTTAATAAGGGTAGCCGGAATATTTTGGGGATAATTTGGGTAAATTTTAAAAGCAAGTGCCTCTGCATTTATCCCAACATTCTACAAACTAAAATTTCAACGATGTCAGGAAATTCTAACTTAAACATATTTTTAATGAATTTATTGTAAATAAATTGAAATAGTTGCAAATTCTAATAATTACGACCTTGTCATTTAATTGTATTTTCCATTACTTGTTTATTATTTTCATCTATTGATATAAAGGAATAAATTAATTTAAAGTAAAAAACCCAAAGTGAGGCAAATTAGCCGTTATGAAGGGAAATTTTACACTTTGAAAGCAGTCATAATTTTACGCAGGTATAAACATTTCTGTGAAAAGCAGGAAATTTTCCAGGTTATTATTTTGTTTTATTTTAGTTCCATATACGTTCCCGGAATTTCAAACGGAAGCGAATTCATACACCGGAAATTTCAGTGCAACGCTCCAACTAACTCCTCTTCAAATATAAAAATGTTGCACAATAACCGAATTAACCTTTCTGCTTTTATATAGTGCAAAAGATGAAAGGATGTGGGTTAGTGATTGTGCTTCATAAACTTGTATAATTCAATATTGAAATAATGAAGTTATAATTTGTTTTGAAACGAATAATTATATTAATCAACCAGGTTTTCATATAAAAATCTTGTTTAGACCCCTGAATATACAAAATTACGTTTTTGAAATTATTCTGTATAAAAGAAGTATAATTTTTAAGCTTGAAGGGGTTAGGTTAAATAATGCCATGAGCCGTCTGTGCAAGGTTTTTTGTAACGTGGAACATGATAGCCGAAGCCATGAGTCACCAGACGAGAAGTCTGCAGATAAACGGTTCATGTATGTTTATAAAGGAGTTTTTGAAAGGAAGTTGTTAGTTAGTTTTAAATATGGCTTGTTTGGGGTCCAAGGGAATATCAATAGCAACATATAGCGTCATACAAAAGGATGCTTCATAACTTCTGTATTCCAACTCCACCTCACCTGCTCGCGATGGACCCTGTTGCCCTAAGTAACCTTACCGGAGGCCGTGGTGGAAAACCCGGCAGAAAGTAAGAGCAGCCAGCAAACGAGGATGGGGGGGGGGGGTTACTGAGACTGGGTTGAGACTCTTATTACAGTCACAGTAAGCTGATTGTGCTTAGTGGGGGAACATAAATCTAAGAATGGCAGCGGAAGCATCACAGAGAGATTGGTCATCGGTGGCATCTATGGTCTGAGTTAGTCAGGTCACCCCATACTCATCAACACGTATTGGGTCAGTGTGACGTGTTACGGCCTTTTATTCCCTTACGTTAATATATGAATATACAAATAAAGAAATGATGATCAAGACAGGGATTAGCAGAGCAGATATCCAGGGGATACTAAGTATGCCCAGGTAAAATCAGGCTGCCAATTTAAGATATTTAGTGCAAGATCCCTCTCATTGCGCGTAAAACTTAGAGAACTGCTTCTTTCTCTTATGGCCTATGGCCTGTTATAAACTCGTAAGAACGAGTTCTGTAAGCCCTCTTAGCATGTATGGTGGCCAGAGGTAAAGAAGATCGACCTGCAGTGTTGCAAGGTTAACGGTTATCAAAGGTGTTAGTATGATAACTGGGACCCCCGGTTTAACATGTCCTTCGAAGCACGGAGAAGCGGACAACCGTCTAAATTCCAGCGAGAATATCGCCGGTCTCCGGAATCGAACCCAAGACCGAGGCCTATCCGCTCCTCTGGTGAACTGCTTGAAAAGTTGAAACACATCAACTGGAATATTGTTGGTATATGCGAAACTAAAAGAAGAGGCGTGGAATGTCTAAAATTACCTGAAAGTCGCCTGCTATTCAACAAAGGTATAGAACAAGAAACAAAAGGAGGAGTTGCGCTGATTATAAATAAAAGATGGGGTAATATATGTAATAATATGGATATCAAAGAAATACATATAATCTAAAAGTGGCCCAGGCTTATGCTCCTAATATTAGCTATAAAGATGACAAATTTTACCTGACTTCTTAAAGCAAAACAACTGCTGCACTATGAATACATTTTTTCAAAAGTTCAAAAACCGTAAACGGACATGGATAAGTCCTAACGGTAAAGTAAAAAAGTAAATAGATTACCTACATTATATCTACACATAAACATATAGTGAAAGACGTCTCAGTTCTAAATCATTTGGCAGAGGAACCAACCATCGAATTGTCAGAGCCAAGATACTGTAACGGTTTTAAAACGTTTATTTAAAACTTCGGTTCGTAGTGTGAATTATTTATTAACGAATTTTAAAATTATTAAACAACGAAGAAACACGAAATAACAACTTAAAATTAAAACACAATACTAATATTAATTCTAATACAAAACACTAATAAATATTAACCCCTAACACTAATTAATTTATCTGTACAGTTTGTTTATTTATAACTATTCACGTATATTTATATTAACTTCACCGACGCACATATTCGACCGTTTTGTAGGCTGGATTAGACTAACTGTGTTCGTTTGGTCGCGCTTATATATCCTAGCTTCGTCCTTCCAGAACTTCATTCCAGAACGTTCCCGTAGTCGCGCGAGAATAAGTAACCGTCGACCGTTCTGGAAGCTTTTCGGTGGATGACGCACCTGATCCCACACGTGTGCTGACGCATCTCGTTACAATACATATTAACGTAAAACAAGAAAGAAAGAAAATATTTTTGCATAAAACTCGACAAATAAACAGGCATAAACTGGAGATGTAACGGGTCTTTCAATAGGGGTGATGGTTTTTTCAGTAGAGATTTCTCGGTTCCTGATATATATTTTTTTACTTCCAGGTGTCAAAATATTCAGTATAGTTTGCAGTTTCATCATGCAGCGTTTGACGCTTCCCGACCGTTTAGAAATTATTAAAAAATGTTACCAAAGTTCGAGCTCAGTTGTGGGTGCTTAACGTTTGTTCACCAGGGAATTGGGTCGCCGTCACCGTTACTCTGCGCAGGCTATACGCCGCACTGTGAAAAAGTTTGAGCGTGAGTTTACTTTACAGGACAATAAGCCACCAACAAGACAACGAAAAGCGCGAAGTGAGGATAATAGTGCAGCGGCCAGTATTGCCGATGAGCCAAATTTGTCGGTTTCACGATGATCGCAACAATTGGGGCTTTCTCGGACGTCAACTTGGAGAATTTTGCGTAAGGATTTGGACCTACATCCTTACAAAGTCGTATTGACTTAAGAGCTGAAGCCAAACGATCACAGATTGCGTTGGGAGTTTGCGGGAGTTTGACGATTGGATCATCTCACGACGGGGATTTGTGAATTGGCCGCCGCAGTCATGTGATTTGACACCCCTAGATTATTTTCTTTGGGGCTACGTCAAAGCACAAGTCTATGCCGACAATCCACGGACTTTGGATCATTTGGAAGCCAACATTGGTCAAGCTATCGCCGGCATACAGCCGCAAATGTTGGACAGGGTGATCAAAAATTGGAGCGATCGGGTGCGTCAGTGAAAACAAAGCCGTGGTGGACATTTGAACGATATCTTGTTCCAAACATAACTGCATTGCCCAAGCTTCAAAATAAAGCAAAAACTAAATTGATATGTCAAACCGTTGTTGTTTTATTTAAAATTAAAATCCTATCACTCTTAATGAAAGATCCGTTATAAAGATATACTACTTTCATTTTTCTGCCTTTAGGCACGTAGGTCTTTAACAAATTATTTCCACATGACTGTTTCTCGCTATATCAGTCCGACTTCTATTTCTTGTTAATGGTTTGAAGATATGGTTCTCGGAGAATCTAGGTTATCAACCTAAACCTTCAAAGTCTGATGTTAGGGCTGCTACCTTCGTCCTCAGATCGCCGTTTGTGCAAATAACTTTATTCCCTTGTGGATGTTAGGGTTATCCCGCCCATGTTGGATAGCCAGAGCCCACCACGAGAAGGTAAGGGCGTTTAGGAAGGAGAGGCTGTTCGTTGGGAATTTTCTGTGGTGGGTTTCCTTCTTTTAGATCTTTGGGTGACTTTTATACCACAGTGGCGCTCATCAATTTTCATCTCTATTACGACTACCCTTAATTGAAGGGTTTTAGCGTTTCGAACCGCTCATATCCACTGGTTTGGCTAGCCGCGCGCCAAAGGGGTAACAACATCCCCAATTAAATGTCGTAGTGCAGAATAAGCACGTGACATTCTCCCAGTTCAATACAGGTATGATTATCTAGCGCCGGAGAATAACTTGTAATATCTATGTATGATATTTGATCATTTCTGGTGAAAGGGGGTTTATTCCCTTGATTAGCTATGCTCCATCCTAATGAATCTGTTAGCTCTGTTAATAGAGACCACCTTCTATCTTCATGTGTCGCTTCCCATCTCCAGGATTTAACGTTAAAATCTCCTGTCATAATAATTAAAAAATTATTTATAATTTTTCAAAGTATTCCTCTCCAAAGTCAATGCAATTCTGCGTTATTAAAAAAAAAAAAAAACAAAACTCAATCGTTCGAGCAGCCGTGTATGGCCAAGCATTATCCAACGGGGACATAGCTTACGTACCTTCAAATGCTTGTGTAAAATGTTGTTAATTACTTTCACATCAAACTTTAGAGTTGCTTGAATACTCCTATCAGTAACATGCCGGTCCTCCTCAATCATGTTCCGAACAAGACCAATATTCTTTTCGGTAACGGCTGTTTTTGGCTTAAGAGCTCGAAAACTGTCATTTAAGGAAAGTCGACCACGTTGAAATTCATTGTACCACCGCTTTATAGTAGCTAAAGAACACGAATTGTCACCAAATACTACATTGATTTCCGCAACACATTGTTTACGGCTTAAGCCACATTTGAAATTGTAAAAAATCACAAATCGATTAATGTTCTCTGTTTAATTCCATGATTTCTTGCGAAAAGGATTACTTTTAGCTTATGTATTTTAAAATATTTAAGTATATTTGTCAACCATCATTGTCATTAAACTTGTAAAGAACTAGCTTCCACTGTCAAACAAAATTTGTTGTAAATTTTAATGGCCCAAATAGATAGGCTCAGCAGAAAGAGAACAGCCCTCGTATACAAACATACATACATACATAATCCTTAGCATATCTATCCTTTCGGATGTAAGGCGTAAAATAGTTATTTGTATGCTAAGGCCGCGAAATTCCATTTTAGCGTACCGAGAGAAAAATTGTCGCCGAGGCCGCTTGCAGCCGAGGCAAGACAATCTCGAGGGCGCTAAAGAATTTCGCGGCCGAAGTATACACAACATTTTTTGTGCAGCCGTAAAAAATACATAATAAAACTGACATTTTCATATGTCAACTCTCATGTGTCAAATAAGTGACGTTTAGTTTAACGGCCGTTACCCTTAGTAACGGCCGCGAAATTGTATTTCGCGGCCGTTACTAAGGGTAACGGCCGTTAAAATATTTCGCGGCCGTTACTAAGGGTAAGGCCGCGAAATCGGATTTCGCGTCCTGTATTGCGTACGCGAAATGACCACTTCGCGCCCGGCTGCACAAAAATATAATTATTATATGAAGCTAAAACAAAGAAAGAATTACAAAACAATCATATACCAGAGTCAGATACACTAAACACCAAGAACAAGAAAATAACAAAAATATTATCACAAAAATCTCAAGCTCTGGCATTAGATACAGTAAAAAAGGATGATAAACTGAAACCAAAGTATTAATGGAAAAAAGAAGAACACTTATGAAAAACAGGCATAAAAACCACATAGAATTTACAGAGATTAACAAAACAATTAGAAAAATGATAAGAAGGGACAAACGAAAGTAGGATACCAAACAACAGATCAAGCGGGATTTAGAAAAGGAGATGAAACTAGAGACAATATACAGACCTTAAAAACGTTAATAGAAAAACCCAGAGAGTGTAATATAGGTACCTTTATATATGGCTTTTATTGATTATGGAAAGGCATTCGACACAGTAGAACAGTGGTCTCAAACTGGCGGCCGCATTCGGCCCCCGAAGCAATTTTACACGGCCCGTGAATACCAATTATGTATTTGTTGTAAATACGGTGTTTATAGTTTTAGACTTTTAGAGACAGAGATATGGACTGAGCTTATGTGCGCGACTGCTAATGAAGGAAAAAGAGATAGAATGAATAGGTTGGGACTTTGTCTTTGTCACCGTATATGTATGCTTGTATGCCAGGCCATGTGACTAGGGTAAGGTGGGTGAACTTCCCACGTCGGTACAATCAAACTTTGTGTAAACTTACACGCAACCACACATACGCGTAACACCAGGTTATAAAGGGGCGGTATCAATATATTAGGGGTAAGTACGGTGCAATATATAGGTACATATTCACTCTCATTTTGTTAAAACAAAAAAGCGGCCCGTGAGCTGCTTTTAGGTCGTGCATTAGGCCCGCATGCAATTTGAGTTTGAAACCACTGCAGTAGACCATTGGTTGGTTAATATTACAACTATTACAGAATGTTAATTAAAGTTATATGAAGACTCGAGCAATATACCATTGGAAAGAAATGTTAGGCAGGGCGACTGACTCTGTGTCATAAAACTTTTTATATTAATCCTAGAAGATGTTTTAAGGCAACTGGACTGATACGAGAAAGGTATAAATATAGATGTCAAGTATCTAAATAACCTACGATTTGCAGACGCCGTGATCCTCATACTGCATGATATAGAGGAACCAAGATTAGTGCTCATACAGCTAAATAAAGTCAAAAGAGGTGGGTTTAGAAATAAATACAAATAAAACAAAAATTACAACAATTGTAGAGACACAGGATGATAAACAGATCAAGATAGAAGAGAAACCTATAAAAAAGGTGAACACATACATACCAGGTGATTCACGTAAGACGCGCTCCTTAAAAGCTTCAAATGCAACCCACCATACGAGGATTAACATAGATCAAGGTTATTTATGCAATTGTAAGTTGGGTTGCCTATTCTAGTTGTTATGGGGCGCGTCTTACGTGAATCACCCGGTATATACACCGACGACAGTAGATAAGCTTGGAAAAGGATAATCAAATAAATGAAATACCTATAGAGAGACGAATAAAATTAGGATAATATATCTTTAGGAGTGATGTCCAAATAAAGTTAAAAAAGAAAACATTCGACACATGTATTCTCCCAGTTTTAACATATGGTGCAAAAACGTCAACACTTAAGGTAAGAGCAATTAATAAACTTAACATAGGACAAAGAGCAATGGACCGCAAAATATTAGGTATATCATTATTAGATCGTAAGACAAATCAGCGGATTTGACAATACACGAAAGTGGAAGATATAAAGGGCTACAAAGCTAAGATGGAGGTGGCCAGGAGAAGTCGCCAGACCGCAGGATAACAGGTGGACACAAAGCGCTTATTAGACTGGAGACCTAGGATAAATAAAAGGAGCATAGGAGGACCGGTAATGAGATGGAAGAATGACCTAATTTGTGGGACCGGATGGATCAAGCAAGCGATGGAGAGGAATGGAAAAGTGTGAGAAGGTCTACATCTAACATTGGATGAAATAAAGGGATAAGAAGAAGAAGAAGAAGAAAAACAAGAAGAAGAAGAAGATCGCCTCTTTAGATGGAAGAATACCTGCAGTAAATGTGTTATACTTATAAATAAATATCAGAAAATTGTTTGCTGTTTAGTTGCATTCAAATTAAGTAGTTATGTGTTCGTGTTATTAGTCCAATAATTTCCAAAACGGATAAATATTAATAACTGGGTAAAAATACTAATCTCGAGCCAACAAAACATAACAATTGATACGAGTTTAAATGATGTCTAAATTTAATTTGCTAGGTATACGAAAACAGCTGCCTTAATTTTTTAGCTGCTTTAATTTAATGTTCTTGTTGCATAAGGGTTTTATCTCCATTGTTATGAATAAAATCAAGCTTACCATCCAATATTTTCTCAGGATTAGTTATCCTTAATAGGAAGAATGTGAAAAGGAACGGCATGGAAACAGGCTAAAGACAACGCAGCACCCATTTTTGAACCCCATGGGATATCACATACCGGTATAAAGTATTCAAAATTGATATTTTAGCGTGTTGGGAATTAAATTAACTAATTACACACTTTTATAACGAACAACAGAAGGTTTAATATTATTAAACTTAAACAGGATAAATAATTAATCAGTCGATCAACCTGGTACCAAGACGCCTTCATGCAAAGTTTGTTGGAAATTTCGCGTTAAAATCTTACTCAAATTGAGTAAAACAGATGACCTAAGAAATATATGCAAACTATACGAAGAGCACGTATGTGGTATATTGTTCAGTATGATTGAATATTTCTACGAAATGGCTTTCTGAACACTTTGATAAAGTTAAAAAGAGTGTTGCGAAACATTTGCTTATCTTTTTGATTTATAAGAGGCGTTTTAAAAGGAGGTTTTGTTTTACACTATCTTTGGTTTGGGGATCAAGCAACCGAATTTTAGTATTCCCTAAACCACAATCTTAGTATTTTTAAAGTAAAACCAACACGATTTGCAATTTCTTCCTATTTGTTACAAGCGGTTTACTAAAGATTTTTTAAGATTGCCTACATCGAATAATCAGGCCGAAGCTTTTTTAGAAAACTTTAAAATCAAATATGATGGTGTAAGTTGAACCGTGCCACTAGTTAAAACAGTTTTTTGCAAACTTAACTTTTGTTTTGCTAAAAAGGTAATTCTTGGAGTTAATTGAATATCGATTTTCTTATCCCACTAGTTCGGTCTGACATCTAACCTCAACTCTGATATCCCGAACTAGCAAAGATTCTTTATAGTTCCTCAAATACTGAATGCATTATTTTAAATATAATATTGTGTAATTCAGTTTTCTAACGTTTGCTAATTGTTTAAATACCGGGTGGCTAGAAAAAAACGAATCCTGTTTAAGCCCTCACATCTCCGGAACGCTTTAAGATAGCGATTTCAGTTTTCGCTTTCTAAGAGACAATGGATTGAAAATTATTCCTGCCAAATTACAAACAATTATTTTAAAAAACAAAGGAATGGCGAATTTTTTAATATCACCTAGAAAAAATCAATTACACGTTGACAATGTTCTTAAAAATTCTACCAATAAACATCTTGTATAGTGTATTCTACTCATAAACATGTTGTATGGGACCTCCATTTTGTAAATTCAATATTCTTAGTCTATGTTTAAACTGTAAAATTGCTCTTCTGATTAAATTTATAGACACTTCTGGCCACAGATCTTCTAACCGTCGGCGCAGGTCTTCCAAGTTTGCAAATGGTTCCCGTCTTTCAGCATACACTTTTTCTTGCAATACGTTCCACACTGAGTAGTCTAAGTATAAAGGATTACAGTCTGGAGAATTAGGCGGCCACTGGTTTGCTCGAATAAAAGATGGCATGTTTTCTTCTAAGAACTGTTGTGTCCTTGCTGCTCTGTGGGATGGAGCATAATCGTTATTCGGGTACAATCGATGTATTTCCAGTAGTAAATTGTCACGTAAATTCCGTATGTAGCTATCTGCGTTTCTTTTGGTTAACTGACGATCAGTAAAAAATAGCCATTGCCATTCCAGGATATTACGCATGACACCATGAGCGATTATGTTTTTATCCAGGACAGCGCTCCATCCCACAGAGCAGCAAGGACACAACAGTTCTTAGAAAAAAACACGCCATCTTTTATTCGAGCAAACCAGTGGCCACCTAATCCTCCAAACTGTAATCCTTTAGACTACTCAGTGTGAAATGCATTGCAAGAAATGCTGAAAGACGGGAACCATTTGCAAACTTGGAAGATTTGCGCCGGGGGTTAGAAGAGGTGTGGCCAGAAGTGTCTATAAATTTAATCAGAAGAGCAATTTTGCGGTTTAAACATAGACTAAGAATTGTGAATTTACAAAATGGAGGTCCCATACAACATGCTTATAAGTAGAATACACCATACAGGATGTTTATTGGTAGAATTTTTAAGAACATTGTCAACGTGTAATTGATTTTTTCTAGTTGATATTAAAAAATTCGCCATTCCTTTGTTTTTTAAAATAATTGTTTGTAATTTGGCAGGAATAATTTTCAATCCATTGTCTCTTAGAATGCAAAAACTGAAATCGCTATCTTAAAACGTTCCGGAGATGTGAGAAATTAAACAGGATTCGTTTTTTTCTAGCCACCCGGTATAATATTTTGCACCTGAATTATGTACAATTGTCCATCTGTAATAGGCCAATTTATTTTAACTTTTAATCTTAAGCATGGTAAAAGAGCCCAGTGAAGG
This sequence comes from Melanotus villosus, assembly GCA_963082815.1. Classification (NCBI taxonomy): domain Eukaryota; kingdom Metazoa; phylum Arthropoda; class Insecta; order Coleoptera; family Elateridae; genus Melanotus; species Melanotus villosus. The sequence goes on along the minus strand of OY720426.1, from coordinate 33,848,778 downwards.
TACTGCATCATTTCCTATACAAGAAACTGTTTAAAGCAGCGTTTCTCAACGTTTTAGTATTTGGGACCCACTTTTCTGAATTCATTTTAATCACGCCCCACTTCCAGCCGTTCTATAGTACTAATAAAATACCAGTATCTATCTAAATCTATTCCACAATGAATTGCAAAATTTTGCCATGTCTGACAATACTGACCGCCGCGTCGCTTCGTGAAAATATGCATCGATGTTCAATCGCTCGCGGTCCACATACAGGGTGTTAAATAATGCTTCTGCGAAACTTTTCCTTTCGTGTATAATACTTCTCTTTATTCACTTATACCATAAATAGCTATTCTGTAATTTTTGCTTCATTCTTCTCGCGTCTTCGCGCCCCCACCTTCCGCTATTTCGCGCCCCCCTAAGGGCGCGCGCACCACAGGTCGAGAACCGCTGGTTTAAAGTTAAGATCGTTGTTTATTCACAGAGATAACTTTAGCCCATTCAGTACGGACATTTACAACAATGTTTAACGTAACATTAAGTGTAATACAAAACCCAACGAAGATACTTCGCCATTTCTTAGATAACGAATATTGTTATTTTCGATGTACACCTGATTCAACCACGCAAGATTTGTTAATTTACCAGAAAGGATTTTTTAGAAATTATTCCAGTCGGTTGTTTATCGCGTCTTTTGATTCTAAATGTTTAAAATGGCATAGAAATCCAGCGAGGGTCCTTCTGGATTTCTCGAGCGAGGGGATTCACTACTTTCGGTATAAAATTAATTTCGTTCTGGCACTTTATAATATACAGAGTGTCCCAGGAGAAAAGGTCAATATTGAGGAAAGTCATAGTATACGTCATTCTAAGTAAAAAAGGTTATATGAACATAATACGAGTATGTCCTATTCCGAACGATTGACAAGATAAGGTTATTTTACTGTATCAGCAGTTTGAATTTGGCGCGCACTATTATCTTTCCCCACAACTGCAATAGTGGACCTAAACTGCAACATTTCAATAATACTTTTCCTAATCGGTGGATCGGTCGTGGCAGTAACATTCACTGGCCACCAAGATCTCCAGATCTAACCCCATTGGGTTTTTGTTTGTGGGGTTGGATGAAGAGCGAAATGTACAAAAGAAAAGTGAATACACGCGGTGAGCCACTAGATCGTATAAGAAATGCTTCTGATCGCATAAAGAACCGTCGAGATTCCATCAGAAGAGCAACACGCCATGTTCTCATGCGAAGTGCAAATTGACACTTGAATAATAAATATTAGAAAAACTTCCTACTATCTCTTTCTTATAAATGATTTTGCAACTGTACATGGAAATAGCTCTATCTCGTAAATCGTTCAGAATAGGAGATGTGTTCGTATCACGTTTTTTTTTACTTAGAATGAGGTATACTATGACTTCCCTCAATATTGACATTTCATCCTGGGACACCCTGTATAGTAATTTTCCAAAGCTAATTCAGTGTTACTTTGCTTTGTTATTCTAAAGGTTTAGAGTTTAGTAAGTGTGATAAAGAAATCAAGGGAAAATACTTCACTATCTTTTAAACGAGAAACTTTTCTTTTTAATATAGGCTTATCATTTAATCCAGTAATTTTTGCTGATTTCTCAGGGAGATGTTATAATATACGGCTGCTTTTGTAACGTAGCTTTATTTCCAACGCTTGATAATATAAAACATAGAATGGGAAACCCGCAGAAGATCCTTGCTTGTTTCTCAGATGTGAAATCTTACTATTCTTATTGCTAAGTTAATTTAGTTTTGTAATTTGGGTTGTTTCCACAGATTTAACTTTCTGAAGTTGACTTAATGCATTTTCAAATTTTTGTTTTAAGTATGGCAAGGTTAAGAAGTCCAACGTAAATGCTTTATTATTTTTTTATAAACAAATTTATGGCTGTTAATGTAAAACTAAACCTACATTTTTGGCTGATTGGTTAGAAATAATGACTTGAGTTGTTTTAATACCGGCTGCTTTTTGTAGTAATTTCTCGCATCTTTCGTTTCATTGTCCAAGCTCATAGTTCCCTACTACTAGGTACGTCACTCTACCGGTGTCCACCTTGGCGTTAAAGTCGCCCAAGAGTACGTATGTTTATCTCATTGCTTGTTATTATTTTTATTACTTGGCCAGATTTTTCTTCTATGGGGGCATACGGCATAGACTTGGACGCCGTTAATATTTATGGGCTTAGCCGAACAATAATCACTTTTTCCGAGATTTGTACAAAGTTCTTGACTGAGTTTTGTAGATACATTGAAAGGCCTACACTATGCCATGCCTATGACCTCGAACTGCGGTATTACTACCAGAGTAATAAAATATTTTCCCATTAGAGCGAATTACTCCAGAGTGAGGCCATCGGACTTCAATTATGCCAAGAACATTGATTTTCATCCTTTGCATTTCTTGGATTGCGTTGTGCAGTTTACCGTTTATTAATTGTTAGAACTGGGAGATTATAATCCAGTATACTCGTGCACTCACCTCGTTTGCTATTGCCGCTACTGCTCCAAACAATATGGCGCGCATTGGCATCACAGCCGAGGAGGATTTGCCGTCTTTTCCCCTGGAAATATTTTATCAGGTCTCTAACAACCTGTGTTGGAGGTTTGTCTTGGTCAAAGGCCAGGTATGCAGATTCAAGAATATTCTCCCTCTCGCACCCTGCCCTTAGTACTTCCAGTTTTATTGACGCTAGGTCCCACAGTGCTATAATTTTAATGTTGTTTCTAACACCGATATATGTCCTTGGATTGGCTTCTGATTCGCCATGAATAATTTGCGTACCACCACCTCCTAGTCCCGAAATTTTTCCTTTAAATGTCCAGGGTCCCTGAACCAAAGTCATATCTTTCGTGTTTGTTTTTAGTCATATAGGCACTGAGAGTTGCCGAGACAGCTCTGCAGTGGTGTAAATTTATTTGCGGCAAACGAGCCATGATTCGTTTGTTGAAGGTTGTTGATCCTCCGTCGTCCTTACAACCTCCATTTCCTCTTCTTATTTTTCCTCTTCTTCCTCCTTCTTCTTGGGTTTGGAGAGAGCTTTAACATAATTCCGAAGTTCAAGTAAGATCGATGGTAATATGCGCCCATCTTATCCCAGGAAGCTTGATTCACCAGGATTTTTCCTCTCTGCTACTCGTCATTTCTTGGTGGACGGGTCTCAATTCTGTTTTTTGATCCTGGCGATAACTTGTTTCTCTTGTGGACCCGGGATTCAAACCAATGTCCTCATTGGTTTGGAAAGGTCGTTTGCTTCGACGTATCGAAGCTTAGCCCCCTCTCAAGAGGTTCCTTCTCGCAACACTGCTTCCAACTAGTCCCTGATGGTGTTATTGTCGCGTCGGTGCAAGTGATGCTTAGGGCCTCCCTCTATGACGATATTCAGCGAATTTCCAATTTATTTTGGAGGATTCAAGTCTTCATCTGATTGGTCTGTTCCTCCGTTATACACGTTTTCCGGGTCCTCATCAGCAATCGCCATCTTAAACCCCGTCACCGCATCTTTGAAGCTTTTGGTTTCCGTAATAGCCCCTTTTGTTTTCTTTTCTGGTATTTTCTCCACCTGAGGAGTGCTGCTGTCCGACTGATATCGTTTTGACGTGCCGATTGTATCAGCTTTAGTAATGACAGATTTGGGGGTACCCTTGTTACCATTTTCCTGCTCTACTTTTTGTTTTTGAAACCTCCGGTGGGCAGCTGCGGAGAGCATGGGCCTTAGGAGGCCTGGTCGCTCCAGTTCTTTGGGCCCGGGTGCTTCGATCGGTTTTTTTCGAGTTTTGCAATGAGTCTTCGGGAGTAATATTTTTTGTACAACTGCTTTCCATTTTTGGTACCACGAGTAACTAGAAGAGAAGGTCTATACCATGTGGCACTGCGGCATTCATACAATGGGGTGCGCCTTTTGTCCCAAGGGTTGTATCAGTAAATGCTGGTCTTCTATTCAGCCACGCATCTCCCCAGCCCGTCCAGTCGCCTTTAGATTTAAGATTTTTGATGAGGTTATTTTATTTTCATCCGGGTGGTTAAGTCAAGAGCCCCCGCAGTGTTTTGTCTGTAAGACATGACCACTGACAACAAAAGAGTGCCTGGTATTATGGTTAGATCAACAAAATGGATGTAGGCCGGTGCCGTTACCCTGCTGCATGCCCTCAGCCACGACACGACAGCTTGGGTCAGGGGGTGTTTATCGATACCCAAGTCTAGATCAGAGGCAAAGATATTTATATATTGAACCCCAGTTTTTATTAAAGAGAGGCTACGGTAATGTAAATATCCTATCAGTTATCCTGGACCTCAGCTGACTTTTTGAATGAATTACATAACGTTAACCTAAATGCGCCTCGAATCCTTTGGCTGTCAAAAAGGCACCCAGCTCACCCCACAAGGAGGCCAACGGTAAGCACTTGTGATGTTTCCACAGCCACAAGGGTCCAATGTTCCATTGGATGTTATCCCAATTAATGGGGTCCGGAACGTGCAATCCTCGTAAATCCTTTTTAGGCAAGGAGGTCCCAAATACGTAACTTAGTTACTTTACTGTTTATTATTGTCATTATTATTAATTATAACTGCAAACTTACTTTCTTATCACAGAACAATCAGCATAACATAATATTATTTAACGACTATAAATATCAACGAAGTCTCAAATCACTTTTAAAGTAACATACAACTTATTGAAGTAACTATATGACACATTTTAAAAACGACATGCAACTTATGGAAATAATCATACCAGCGTTAGAGAAACACACGATAAATGTCTATAGCAGGAATTTAGATTTCCTGGTTGGTTTTTCACATACACCTTTGTTGGATAGGGACATAGGACATAATTATAACGGTTACCTAGAAATCATAAAGCAAAAATGCTAATTCTTGTAACATTCGACCTCTTGCAGTATCGACGACGAAATGATAAATTTTGTAATTTTTAACGTAAAGTGAAATTTTTGTTAAATTATTAGAACACAATTTCTAAGGTTAACTGGATATACTTAGTTTTATCTTATCATGCCAGTTCATTGCTTAGAAGTTTAACCTAAATTATAATTAAGCGAATTCTTTGAATGGGAAATATAAGCCTAAACGTGAAATTTGGCCGTGTATCATTTGAACGTGCCACAGTAAATATGACTTTAAATTTACATAAAAATAAATAGCAAACGATTTGAATATTTGAATTATCCCAGAGAATCTTTCAGAACGATATTTCAGAATCCCTAATTGTCATCCATTATAATATTTTACACACCTAACCACGCCTTTTCAATGTGTAAATCTTTCATATGTAGTACATAATATACTAAATTGCAAATTTAATGTAGGTTTTAAGAAGTGAAGGAATGAAAGGCTGAAAATTTCGAAAATGACGCATGCACAGAAGAGTAATCGATATAGCCGTCCTCAAATTACACCAAATGTAGGATACTCGGACAAGTGAGGAGTTTTTTATCTTTATCTATCGATTGTGTCTCGTAGGGCAGCGCATACTCTGCCCTTCCGTGATAACAGGAAGTTTCCACGACACTTTTCATTCATGCTGAAACTCCCGAACAGTGCTTTTGTTGTCAGGCAATTCATTCAGTTAATTGCACTTTGGTTTTCGTGACATTAAAAAATATGACATCTGCAACAGGTAAACTCGATGAAAAAAGTTATATTTTGCAGGGGAGATACAATTTTTCTGAAGATCAGGTGAGCTTATTTGAGATTTTTAAATTTTGTTGTGATTTTATTAAGAAAACATGTAAGAAGGGCTGTTTTTTAACCTAATTTAGTTTTTATTGACAGAAATAAAGTGGGATATAATTTTTCAAAAATTTTAACCAGGTTTAAATTGACGAATTTATTTAAATTTTTTGCTTATGGATGCAAATTGAAGCCCACTGACGAGTTTTTAATATTTATGCAAATTATTTTCAGGGTAGTAGTATAGATTCGAACGAAAATGCTTTCGATGATATGAAACAGCTAATTACGGTGAGTAAAATTGCTTTTTAATAATTTCATTATCACCTATCAAACAAAAATTTAAAAAACAAAAGAAAAAATTTTCTAGTCACTTAGGAAAATTAATTATCGCATTCAATGAATCTTATTTTCTTGGCTGAATCTTTAATTTTTGAAATCTCTTTTTAGGATGAAGACAATGACAAAAGATCGAGCCTGCCTTTAGCCAGTTTTAATTTTATAAATTCAATTATTGGGAGTGGAGTAATTGGTGAGTGAAAAATTAATTATTTGCATTTTTTAATGAATTTGATTTTATATGAAATTCCTAAAAGTGTTTTTAAATAATAAATAAAAAAGAACGCAGAAATGTGTGTTGGTGCTATTATTGTGTCTTAAATCAAGAGTGAAATTGAGAGAAGAATCAACAGTAAAGAACAACATGTATGTGTGCCATTAAAAAAGAAAATTACGCTTTCCTGTTTCAAACGACTGCTTTAATGGTGGTATTTTGTTACTTTTATGTTTTGAGCTTTAGCCGTAAAGAACGGTTTTTGTTTTTATCTTCACACATTGCTTTTCATTGCATTCTAAATTTTAATGACTTTCAGTTTGATAAAATACGATAAGGTCATAAAAACGAAAAACAAACGTACACAAGGGATGAAAAGGTCATTTTGATCTTTTTAATATTCAAATTTTCCTTTAAAACCCAAGATTATAACATCGAATTGCGAAACTGAGAAAAAGAGTTAGAATTTCTACTGCGATTCTCAATGTTTCTTGGGTTTTTCTGAAAATCACTTTATAATTTCAAGTCATAAGCAACGTGTAGATTGTAGATTATAATCCGACACCTCTCTTTAAACCTGAAATTTTTACTTATTAATCAAAGTTTTTAAAAGTTTAAAATATGAATTAATTTTTTTACTTATAACAGTTCTCAATTTGTCAATGAAATGTGGTTAATGATCACTTTAGTTATTACCATAAACACTACAACAATTAAGTATTTTATTTATCTAAGTTAAATAAGCATCATACGCATATGGAGGCGAGCCAAGATACTTCGGCATCTGTAAATTAATGTTATAAACACAACATTAAGAACTGTGTATGTTATTTGTTCCGATTGGCTATTTAAGTTAAAGAGACGTACAAATGCAAATGCACGTGTTTATGTTAAATTAATCCACGAATATAGTGATTTTATGCTTTCTTATAAAATAATTTTTTGTAATATGTGCTATGCTAACGTTACGTTACGTTTTGTAATCTTTAAAGTTTTGAACTTTAATATAATTGCAAGTGCGGAAAGTAAAAATGGAAATTTATTTGTTCCTAAAAATTAGAAAAAATTGGGTATTTACCCACTCTGATAACAAAAACTTAAGATTATAAGCGAATTCCCAAAGCGTGTTTAATGCAGAAAAAACATTTTTACTTGTAGTATTTCGTAATACAGTCACCTGCGATTTTCTTTTTCTGTGCGTAATAAATGGAAATAAAACGAGAAAGTGAGAAAGGCAGAGGAAAGGGGAGAGAGTGTGTGAAAAACAGACAGGTAGAAAGAAACAGAATACAAAAAAAGTAGATATAAATAAGGAAGTTTAGAGTGTGACGGAGAATGAATATCGAGAAGACAAAAAGAAATAGACAAAAATCCCTGAAAATATTTTAAAAACCAGGCACTGAACAAACAAGGAAATTCGCCTATCTGATTCTGAAAGTTTATACATTCATAAAAATGTCTGGAAATATTTACGTATATTTTTTCGTGTATCTCACAGGATTTATTTTTATATTTTTATTTTTTGGACTAATAACAAGGGTTTAACCTGGCGTTGAGAAAATTTGGTCTATCAATGTTCGATTCATTTTATTTAACGTGACTGGCGTTTATGTGATTGATTACTTCGGTTATTGGAATTTTTGTGTTTTATTATGTTGAGTGAATATTAGTGAAATATCAAAAATAAAATTCGCATAGGCAGTTTGTCGATATCGATAATGTACTTTTTAAATTTATTTATTATGCAGGTACGCTCTTGCTGAATTAACTGTTCCCCAGGGTATATGTCAAGCAACAAAAAATTATAATTTAATTTTCCTATGTATATGTATTCCTTGTACTCTTTTATGGAATATATGATCTGCACGAAGCATTTCCATTATTTTTTGCCCTTGGCTATTGCTGTCAATTTGCTCCAGCTTTTTCCTGCCTTCTTGCATTATTCTTCTATCCCTCTCCACGAGCGATTCGTGATCCCCTTCTATTTTTGGGCCCATTTGCAGTCCATTTAAATGCATGTTTTGTTACGTTTTTGTTTGTTTTTCTTTAAGTATGCCCTCGTTAATCTCGTATACATTTTCATATTTCATTTTCTATTTAGTTCTATTTGATTTTTGTAATGGTTCGTGTATGCTAATTGTTAAATACCTGCATTGATGTTCTTTAATATTTTAAAAGCTTGTTCTGCTTTGCAAATCTAATACCGCTCAGCAGGTTTCCCAAAATTTTTAGGTTTGTTTTGCCTCACATTTAACTTACTTTCCAGAAATATTTACATCTAGGATTTCTAATTTTTTTTCAATTCTTTTTGTCGATTTATACAGTTTGCCTTGCTCTTTTTTAGTATTTATTTTAAATGCCACTTTTACCGTACTTTTTAAAAAATTTTCAAGCATACTTTGCATATTCCTTTTTTATATTATATAACAGGCATATGCTGTCCGCACATTCAAAGTGTTTATTCTGATTGTATCATTTTTTATTATTTTTTTGTGTTAATTGTTGATGATGACGATGATATAATCTAGACACATGTTAAGCAAGCAGAGAGGTATTATGCAATCTTGTTTAATTACTTCTTATGAATTATCTAGTAAGTACTGGCAGCCAAACTATCACTGACGTGATCACCTGGCTACAAATACCATACGTTAAATAAATAAATCTAGTAAGTTGTTTTACTGCATATCGTTTTAACCAATGTACCATCTTTCGGTCGCGGTTATGGCTTAGTTAGTTCACCGAAATGGCCCAGATTCTACTGCCAGGGCCACACATACAGCGGAAATACCCGACCGCTTCCCTCGGAAGGCAATGGCAAACCATCGAGGTATTCTGCCTAGTAAGTCTTCCTTGGAGTAGAAGTGCAAACTCAGGTAAAGTTGAAGAGAAACCCCTGTATAAGGCACGCCACTCAAAGAAGATCATCTTTCGAGGAATTCCTCTGTCCTTTAACGTGTCCCATAATTGTTCTTGATTTATTGAAAACCTCACCAAAATTTACATACAGGGTGAATCATAAATGGCGGATAATATCTACGCCACGTGATTCTGCATCAAAAATAAAGCAATAAAGTCTTATACCGATTTAATGTTAACTTATTAGATGAGGAGTTATTGGCAGCCTTAAATCGTATTCTGGCTTGCTTGTCGTGTGATATTTTTATGAAATAATGGTTTTTAGCTGTAGTTTAATCAACAAAAGAAAGAACTAATTTGTAATTATTGTACTCAATATACCCCTGATTTACTTAAAATTTCCATACGAAGTTTGAAATTTATGCAGTGCTTGTGCTTTTCATAGAGGTTGCAACGATGTGCAATACAATTATATTAAATTAAGTAATAGTAATAGTTTATTTAATCCCAAAGACTGTACAAAAACAGTATAGGAAACGTCAAAAAATATATATATATATACATATACAAACATAAGGTATATACGTTGCATTATAATAATAAACATACAAATAAACATACAAGTTAAAAACTCCTATCTATAAATACACGTATAATCAAAGATCATTAATTTAAAATTAAAATTCAAATGTAAAAGAGCCGATAGAATTCCTCCAAAGTATAAAAAGTGTTTTGAAGAAGATAGGCTTTTAAAGTGCTCTTAAAACACCCTACAGAAGTAGAGTTTTTAATTGAGAGTGGTAAGTGGTTGAAAATCCTAATTCCTAAGGAGTTAGGCGAATTCATAGAAATTTTATATCGATAATATGGTATTCTAAAGTCCTCTCTGGATCTGGTGTTTACGCAATGTACATCATAGTTTTTCTTAAATTTGCTTTTATTTATAAATACATAGACAGATAGTTCAAAGACAAATAAAGCTTTAAGAGTAAGGATTGAGTACTTTTTAAACAACGTTCTACATGAATACATGCCATGAACCCCCGCAATGCATCGTAAAATTCGTTTTTGCGCGACAAAAACATCATCTGCAGTAGCAGATGCCCCCCAAAGAGTTATCCCATATCTTATTCGTGACTCAACCAACGCATAATACATCATAATAAGTTGTTCAGTTGAAAGAATGGTTTTTAGATTCCTAAACAAGAAGGAAGTAGAAATTAATTTACTAGTTAATTCGTGACAATGTTTCGACCAACAAAGATTTTCGTCGAACCAAACACCCAAAAACTTAATACTATTTACATTGGGTAGAGGTAGAGAATTTACCATAACTTTAATGTTGCTACATTCTTTTTGTCGATTGTGAAAACGAATAACTGCACTTTTAGAGGTATTTAAGTATAATAAATTTGAAGAAAACCAGGAACTTAGTTTATTTGCTGCCCTGTTACATTTCAAAGAGAGGATTTCATCGTCTTTATCCGATACGCATATCGAAGTATCATCTGCATAAAGAATTAAAGATGCATCCAGTTCTATATTATTCAAGTTGTTAATAAACATAACGAATAAAATAGGCCCCAAAACGGACCCTTGCGGGACACCTATATCAGTGTTCAAGGAATCAGAGTTAGCAGTATTGACAACACCATTGTTTAAATATCGTAGGGAGACGTATTGTTTTCGATTTTTCAAAAATGCCTCAATCCAATCAAGAGGTATTCCTCGAATACCACAATTATAAAGCGCCTGCAGTAACAAAGGATGGTTGACACTGTCGAAAGCCTTCGACAGGTCAAAAAAGATTCCCACTGGACATTCACCACACTCAACTTTATCAACTAGCTTGGAGTATAGATCCATCATAGCAGTAAAAGTAGACTTACCCGTAGAAAAGCCATGCTGATTCTGATTTAAAATATTAAAACACGTTAAAAATTTTAGTAGACGATCTAGGTAACAGTATTCAAATATTTTAGAAAAAACACTACAAAGTGTTACTGGTCTATAGTTATCTGGATTGAAAACGTTTCCTTTTTTATAGACGGGGATCACTTTTCCCAATTTAAGCAAAGACGGGAAATTACCTGTTACGAACGATAAGTTTACTAGATATGTTAGTTGTTCAACAATATCCGCCAATATTTGCTTTAAAAACGAACTAGGGACACCATCTGGACCCGACGAAGGTTTATTTTTTAATGAGGTTTGTAATAGCTTTGCCAATTCCTCAGATGTAAACGGATAAAGAAACAGGGAATGTGTTTGAGCTGAGACAGTCATATCAACATTTACAACGGGATTTGAAATCTTGTTACGAATCCTAATGGGCGAGTTCTGAAAGAAATCATTTAAATAAGAAGATACCACAAAAGGATTCTCTTGAATTACACCATTGATTTCTAAATTAATATTATTAACGGATTGTCGTTTATTTGATAATTGATTAGCAACTGCCCACGCTGCGCGAGTTGGATTATTAGAAGCTAATATATGATTCTGAAAAAACTGTTGTTTTGTTGTCTTTATTAGCAAGTTATGTTGTTTTTTTGCTTTCCGGTATAAGGGTTCAAAATTATGAAATCGATTTTTTAAATGGAATAAATCTTTTAGTTGTTTGCTAGATGATACTATATCAGTGCCAATCCATTCCTTAACATTAGTGTGTTTTCTCGTATACTTACGCAGAGGAAAAATTAAATTAAAGTAATGCATGAACAGGCTAAAAAAATAAGAAAAGGCTTCATTTAGATCAGACATGCTATACAAAAGTGTCCAGTCGTGATCACTTATCGCAGTTTTAAAATGGGAAATGGAAATACTATCAAACCGCCTCTTAAAATAAACGGGTTTGTCAGTTAATAGACCACTACTACTGTTATCATTATTTGTAAACTCAATAAGGACCGTTTTATGGTCAGCAATTACATTATCTACTATACAAGTGCTTTGAGGACCTTCAAAATTTGTGAAAATATGATCAATGGTAGTACATGTGGAGTTGGTAACACGAGTAGGTTCTTTAACCTGTGGTACAAAACCAAAATTTAGCAGGACATTTTTTAAAGTCTTAAAATCCGCACTGTCCACGGGATAAGAATTAATATTAAAATCGCCGCATAAAACTATTTTATCCTGAGGCTTATATAGTTCATCTAACATATTGTACAGCTGATTGAAGAAAATTTTTAAGTTTCCGGATGGAGATCGGTAACAATTAATTATAACATATTTAATTTCATTGTGCATTTTCCAGGAAACAGCGCAAACTTCAAAATTTTTTTCAATGCAATAATCACTTAAATCTATTACATCAACAATTAAATTAATATTAGACCAGATAGCAACCCCTCCTCTACTATTTAACCGTCTACAAAAGTACGAGGATAACTTAAAACCCCTAATATAAAAGGCCTGAAGAACCTCAGGATTATCACCTACTTCGGTCAAACACAAAAATTTTAAGCAAGAAAAATGTTTAAATTCTAACTCTAACAGATTAACCTTTTCGAAATTTAAATTTCTCACATTTAATAAATAAAGATCACAGTTTAACTTTGTGCATTCTTCTATCTTAGTTGAATTGTTATTCACTATCAGTTTGTAGTCTAGTTTTTGCTCGAAAAAACTTCGATATAAACGCTCCCGTAGGCCAGTTATTTGGATTTATACACGCTTCATAGTTTTTTTCGAAAACACTGATCTTAAAAGAACTATAATGGCAAGGATGTTTTGATATTAACTGTTCACAATCAACTTCGGGTATTGATTCTTTTAATACGTTCACTATATCTTCTTTGGATGTACTTGGATCAAGTCGCGATACGAAAATAAACAATCTTTTGGGAACCGCCTTAATTTTAAGATTGCTATTAGCGCCTATAACGATTTTCTTATAATCCGTGCGGTTTTTCTTCTTATTTTTACTACCTACAACTGTAGACCAGTTATTGTACATGTTGTCTTCGGAATCTTTTATATTACTGTTTTGGGTTAGGTGGTCCTCGTTGTTAGTTAAATTAATAATTTTATTACATTTAGTTACTGTCAAAGATCTATGAATAGCTTGGGCTACTCGTTCCGAAGTAACTTTGTCAATAAGTTGATCGTTCGAGACAACCGTATTGTTTACAGAAGCTACTTGCAAAGACTTGGAGTTTTTTACAGGTTCGTCTTCATTCATGATTTCTGTTGCTATATTTTTAGGTGTTCGAATTTTAACATTCAAATCCTTTTTCACATTTTTTACTGAGGGCATTACCTCCGCTGTCCCACTATTTTTGCTTACATTTTTATTTGATGCCTCCAAAAATTCAATCAACTGCTGTTGTAACAAATTTTTTGAAGTAAGTTCTTGTATAAGTTGATTTTTGCTGCGAATGATAGCCTTTAAATATTTTATCTCGGAAACAGCAGAAAACTCACATTCCTCGTCAACTATTTCGATGTCCTCTAAAATTGGTTGACAACCATTGTCCAGTTTACTTTTACAACAAGAAATATTGTCATTGTCTATTAAAATAACCTGTTTTAATTTTGAAACACAGCTTTTATGATAAAATACACCGCACTCAATACACTGCATTCGTTTTTGCACTGTTTTTGATTTACAAACACCACAAAATTTAGGCAAATTACCATCAACACATTGCGACTTTGCTTCGTCCGCCATCTTAACTATGTTAAGTGGGTTGCTATTGGTGATATCTCAGGTGATGTAATATGACTGACCAGATAGTGTTGCTAAGTTTACAAAAGTTTAATTAACAATTTTTCAAAAACTACTCGTGTTGGCGTAAAACAGTTATACAATTTTTTTTCAGCTTTTAACGCAGAATCGCGTGGTGCAGATATTATCCGCCATTTAGGATTCACCCTATATATACTATCGTTAGTGTCAGATTCAACTCGCTTGTTTCTTCTAGTATGATTTATGCTGTTGTTATTTGGTCGATACCTAATTTATCTTTTTTTAATTCTGCTAGTTCTTGTCAGGGTGGTCATCTCATACGTTTGAATATTAGTTTTTGAAAGGTATGCAACGCATACGACTCTACATAAGCACCTCTGACTTTATAAGAATTAATGTACCGGGAATTTATCATTACGCGCAATATGAGGGTTAATAGTTTCTATGACTACATATACACACAATATTACTACATTATTGTAGAAAATCGTTGTCTAGCAACTCCCAGTTTTAATATTGCGCGTTATAGTAAACGGTATACACAGGGTGCCCATTTTAAAACTTTGAACCTAAAATTCTTTAAATATGCAGGTACAGGTACAACGCGACTATACTTTTAAAACATAGAATTCCTATAATTAAGAGCAAAATGAAATTAAAAAAAAATGATGTCACCTGTCGCTTGCATTTTGTGTTGCCTATTTAAAGAAATTCAGGTTCAGAGTTCTAAAATGGGTATCATGTACTAGCAAAAATGCTTGCTGCCAAAAAGCTTAAATTAAATTTTCAGTTAATTATTAAATAAATTAAACACATAGGGCCGTATGCTGATCTTATGTTTAAAGTTGTCTCTAACTAAAGTCGTGTTTAGCGTAAACATAAAACGATATAGCTTTATATAATTTTGTATGTGTATAAGAGAGATACACGATGTTGCCATGGTAATTAAACATGACGTTAAATTTAAATATGAGATCAGATTACGGGCCAATATAGTTATTTATGTAATAAGGATCATAATGATCGTTTATGATCCGAATTATATACAAAATTTTATCTGCTGGCATCAATATATATATATTTTAAAAAATTCCAAATTTAGTATTTTTGAAACGACAGGTGCATTAATGCAACAGTAAATTATTTATTTACTGTCAACCACTGCTGTCAAGTAGAAAGCGTTGTTAAAATTAATTTGCAATTTCACAATTTTCAGATTGAATTTGTAGTAAAATTTAAGAAAATGGGTGATTCTGATGAAAGTTTAACTTCGGATTTGAAGGAAATTGCAGAGAATGTCATGTAATACTACTTTTTGAACTTTATTATGGTCTTAGGACCTAGGACCATACGTCACTAAAATATAATGACATAACGTCATTCTGATACGCCAGCATATAATAGTATATTAGGTCACTAGGAGTAGAAAGTGCACTTTTTGTGCTCAGCTCAGAAGGTTGCGGCCGAGGCGGCAGCCGAGGCCAAGCAATCTGGGTGAACCACAAGAAAGAGATTTCTGCGCCGAGTGACATACACAATTTTTCTTCAAGCCCTATATAACTATTTTGCAAGTTAATCAATGAAAACGAGAGACCATTTGAAAAGTATTTACTTGACTGTCAACAACTTATGTAGACGCGCACACAGAAAAGATCTTTCTACACAAAAGAAATATCGTTCGAAAATAATTTTCGAAGCGTATAACACGCTTTTGAAGTAATTTTACCTTTTCAACTGCCTGAATTTATCCAAACTTGACAGTTGTAATTAAAACAATGACAAGTGGCGCCACCACTTGTGACGAGTTGCACTAACATTATATTACTAGTAACAACATGATTTCCATTATTGTATTAGTAACATAATGGAGTATTTTTACCTTGTGTATTCAGTAGCAAAATGTTACAATTATGATACGCTTGAAGAAAAAATTTATTATGCAAACCTTTAAATTTATGTAACTACAACATAAATAATTAATGAAGTAATTGTTTGAAGAGTCGATGTCCAATTGAGGTTGCGAACTGGCGAACGATTTTGTGCTTTATGTCCTATGCGTTTATTGTCAAACACTTCTGTCCTTGTGGTTAATGAGGAAACTCAAAACCATTCAAAAACCACACATTTCTTCCTACATTTAAGGACACGTCTTCCAAAGGAATTATTTACCAAACATTTTTTTGTAATTTGACGAGGCCTGCTTTTAAGTTTAGAAGCATAAACTAAAATATTGTTTAGTTTATGTTAGAAGTTTGTCTATGGTCTGGAAAACTTTTATAATTGATTTATCTGACGAACATATTATTCGTTAATCTAGTGATACACAAACGCGTGGCTTCTCTAGATTCATCATATAAAAGAACGATATCCCTTTTTCCACATTTGAAAACAATTTTTCGAGTTGCAAATAAAAACGCGAAATTTGTTTTTGCAGTTCTACAACCAAAACAAATGCCTACTTATTTATTTATTTTATTTATTTATTAGGCGAAATATAGGCTTGCGGGTGTCAGGGATTTCAACCGCGTTGACTACTATGGGCATTGGCATTATCCGACTAGAATTTTGACGAACCCGAAGCAGGAGATCTTTATCGTGCCAAACATCGCATTGGTATGGGATATAAGCTTTTATCTCGTATGCGCATCCGAAAGAAGACATACCTTCAGATATTTTATTTCATACTGTCTGGTAAATTCAGTTTTCAGTATACCTCTCTGAAAACAGTTGCTTTCCTGACGGTTTACGGGTTGCGAAAAGGCACGAGAAAAATTTTTGCCGGTCTATTCCACCTCCATCTGTCAAATAAACACTCGATAAACGTAAAGTGAGCTATTACGGTATCAGATCCGGAAAGTGTTGCCAAGCAACACTTTCCGGACTGTTATTTTATGCACCTAGCCACGCCTACCAGCCTGTTATTTTTGACACAATAAAACCTCAAATCAAACCTTTTTTACAAATTTAATTTTCAAGGAAATACAACAAGAATTACTTTGAAGGATTATTGATATTTATATTAATTGTACATTTGCAAAGTTAGAATGATATAGAACCTCGACTTCCAATTCGAACTTTAAATATTATTGTACGTGTTTTTCATATATTTGCATGAACGTCACAGTCTAAACAATACACGAGTCTTAGGGAGGATCCGACGATAGTATCGGGAACTTTGTATGCGCGCCGCACACAGTCTTAAGTTATCGGATAGAGTAGAGTGCCGAACAGCCCCGAACGCGCGCTCGATCACTCTCGAAAATCAGCATTATTTGCAACATCAATGAAACATTTTCAATGTTAAAATCAAATTGTTTACAGTACGAAATAAAATACATAACGACATTCGTCCGTGAACTTTTTTTACAGTACTCGTTTCGAGTTTCAAGATTCGGCTCCTTAGTCGCCTCGTCTTTAAACATCTCACTCGTACTGTAAAATATGAGTTTTTGGACTTGTGACGTTAATTACTATTTCCGCATTAAAAATCTCACCGACCTGGACCGTTAATCGAACTTGAGATTTATGGTGTACAAGGCAAATATGCTAACCTCGACGCCATCTAGGTCGGTACGCTTACTTAAATAGAGTTTTAATTTTTTCTTAAACGAGACATATATTGTAGATTGCTGTGGTTAGTAATGTGAGTTGCCTAAATGTTAGTCAAAGAGTTCGAATATGTAAGATCACCACTCTATATATGCTACATTAGTAGCGTTTTTTCCTTCCCAGGTTCTGTCTGCTGAGCTTCAAAAGCAATGTAGCCCAAAATGCTTACTGTGCTTACCTTGATAATTTATCACAGCTAACCTGTGATCTTAGCTTTCTGTAGAAAAAAGCCAGGTCTTTTACTGAATGTGAAATAAAAGATTTCGGTTCTGCATATATTAGACTGCAGTATATTTCTTCTTTTTTCACAAATGTTCCTTAACAACCTCATACCATATTAGGAAACCTTTGGCTGCTTCATACTCAAAAGCTACCTTCATGAAGGTATTCATAAATGCTTTGTTATGTGATGCCTTGGCCTATTACTCCAGTGTACCTATTTTATATTTGGGAACGTGGTTTTGCTCTAACACAGTGAACGACGGTCATAGTTGCCATACGCAGGGTAGGTTTCGATCCGTAATAATCGTCAGGCGGTTTCTTCCTTATCAGTCCATCGACATTTGCATTTCTTTCGTTACCATAATGACTTGAAACCCAAAGTAAGTTCACTATGTTCGTTTTTACTAGATTACTAAGTCCTTCCTAGAATTCCTAGGCCAGTCTGTAGGTGGTTTTTCGTTTCTAATACGGTGTATATTTCTATTTGGAATATGAAAGCATATTTTTACAAAGGGACGCTGAGTCATTACCTTGGTTTTCGCCCTGCATTGCTGTTTTGACAGGAAGGAGTATTAGAGTTTCAGAAGGCCATCTTTGCATAGATACTTCTCTTTCTATTTTTTGAGATCTTGGATGTTATCTTGAAGTAATGTAGTTGTATTAGTCTTTTGAGTCATATTATCTCTAAAGTTGAACCTCTATTAATTATAATTATGTTTAATTCTGAAATATGTAAAAGTAAGTTTTTTTGTTATAAAAATATTTTGTACCCCTTTTTTTCAAATATTAAATACATCTCCCAGTCTCCTGAGTGTCCCTACATTTTTGGTCCTCAAGGCTTTACCGTATATTGGCTTTGGTTATATGGTTCATTTACATTTCGAAAATGAAACCCCATGTGCTGAGGGCCAAAATTGTAGGATCTGTATTGGTCCAAAAATAAAAGAGGACTCTGCAATCCATCTAGTCCTAATCAGGCCTCTCCCCTAGTCATTACATGAAGAGAGATTAGGCCCAGAAGAGTTTCAGTTGCTGTAGGGGGCGTGATTTTAATTCGTCTTATGATTCCAAGACAAGCAAGTCTTTGATTCTAGCTTAATTTAAGTTTACAGGTCCTTGCCCAAGTTTAAGACACCATTTCTAGGTGGATAGTCTGTGTATATACTCTAGCGTACAGCTAGTGTACCACGTTTCGCACGGTTCCAACCCGGAAGACGTTTTGTTAATACTGACACTGACCGTGGCAGTCTTCGAATTTATTTGTCAGAGTCCTTATGATTTTGGCATGTAAAGCATTGAGGCTCGCTATTTACGCTAGGCAAGGAAACCCTTTATTGCAAAAATTGATTGCCTTCCGCAGTTAGTTCAATTTGCCAAGAATTTCTACCCCCGGAAAACCCTTTGCTAATCCGATCACCAGAGTTCATCTAGCAATGATCTATACATATAACACCCCTCCATGGCTTTTATCATACCGTCTACTGCAGGTCTCCTTTTTTACATATGTTTTTTGCATATGCCTTCTAATAGCATTTCCATTAATTTGTCCGTATCTGTCTTTCATAGCTCTGCTGTTATTTCGTCCATATCAACTGCCTTATTATTGCTCAGGTGCATTAATAGCATCTTTAATTTTGTTTTTTATCGGGATTCTGGTATTGATTTCGTGTTCTTCGATTTTATTCGCTGTCGCCTTTGTTTTGTTTGTTCACCTATGTTTTTCCTTCCGCTAACAAGTCTTTTTAATATTTCTGCCAACGCTTCAGCTAGTCTTTTGTTGTGTTAAAAAATAACATCTTCTTATAGTGTGATGGTTTTCGTCGTTGTAGTTTTTTTAATGGGAGTTCAGTATCTTTCTATGGTTCTCTTATATTATTTGTTATCTAATTTTCCTGAATTATGCCGTGTTTTCCTTTTTCTGTTTGTACCTCAGTACTTTCATGGCTACTTCATGTATTGCTCTTTTTATCATTTTCCATTTTTTTCAATCTCTTTCTCACTGTTTCTTTTCTACTGTGTTTCAACAGTTTCGACTTTCCTTCTTTTAATTTATGTACGTTGAATGTTTTCATGCTTTCCCATGACTTCTTCAATTCTTTCATTGTAATAATTCACTTTGGCATATAGGTAGCGTTTAACCAGTTGGTCTCTGTTACTTACTGATTAAACACATCTTTGGGAATTTCTTTTGTCACCTTTATGGATGTATAACATCAGATAATTTTGAATGGAGAGTTTATTTGCATTTCATGTCCGAAATGGAGTTCCGTTGTAACAGGCTTTTCCCTCGTGACTTAAGAGTGGTCCCACAATTCCTCGTTTTCCCTTCGCTTTGGTCCTTTTTTGATTACAGTGGTAAACTTTGATTGTCTTTATTTCTTCTTGTCATTGCAAATTTTAATCTTAAATATATCCTTTTCATTTAGTATTTGAGCCAATTTGGATACATCTAATACTTTTTTGGTCAGCGCTGTCAGAAATGAGTCATAACTAATCTACAGGGGAGGACGAGACAGTAGTAGAAGCTTTAAAACTAGGAAGAGAACATCAATCAGAATATTAGAAACTCTGTTTAACCAATGTTTAAAACAAGCAGACCTATACCAACGAAATGGTAAAACGCTGATACATAAGAAGGGAGATATAACACGACTAGGGAACTATAGGTCTATATGTTTTTTATCGCACATGTATAAAACCTTCACGAAAATAGTCACAAAACGTTTGACAAAGAAACTGGAATTCTATCAACCTCGTGAGCAATCGGGATTTAGAAGTGGATTTAGTAGCAACGATCACCTACTTGTGCTAAATGTATTAATAGAAAAAAGTATTGAATATAATAGAGCTTTAGTTTTAACATTCACAGATTACGACAAAGCTTTCGACACCATCGAAGTCTGGTCCGTATTAGAAGCATTTTCGAAAAGCAGAATTGATTATCTACAGTAAAGCCACATCCTCTGTTGTATTGAAAGAAAGGACAAATGTATTTAAAATAGAAAGAGGTGTCAGACAAGGCGACACGATCTCGCCGTAACTGTTCATCAGCGTGCTAGAGCATGTCTTTAAGAACGTAAACTGGAGCGAAAAAGGCATAACCATATATGGAGCAAAAGCTCAATCATCTTACATTAGAGAAGCAAGAGATATGCTAATGGACTTAAAACAAGCTTCAGAAGAAATTGGCCTAAAAATAAACAACAATGAAACAAAAATGATGACAAATCTGGTATCAGCACTAGAAGCAGAGGAAGACCTCCAACGAGATGGAGTGATGATCTCAGAAGAACAGCGGAAAACTGAATTCAACAAGCCCAGGAGAGAACCACATGGAAAATTTTAAAGGAGGCCTGTGTCCTGCAGTGGACGTAAACCAAAGGTTGTAAAGAAGAAGAAAGAACACTTTTTGGTCGTTACGGGTTGCTAGTTGTATGCGTGTTTTTAATTTGGAAATGCTCTTTTGTGTTTTGCTTCGTTTTAGTTTCGTTAATATTAAGATTTAAAGTGAATGAGCCACCTCCCTCCAGAATATGAAATTCATCCTGTTTTTAAAGGCTGCTCGGACTGAGGGTCATTTTACTGTCTACTTTTACCTTGTAGATTTCTACCTTATTGTAATAACGATGGATACTACTGTGGTATTTAAAACCATGAGAGCTCGATTTCCAGGTACCAGTTGTCATGAGTTTGTTATTTCGTATTATCCATATAACATGGGAATAGACACTAATAAACAGAGCAAAATTGCATAGTTCTGTATACTCCTGCTGTAGGTACTTAATTTTCATGTGTGTTTCTTTCTTCCATTGAGTTCTACCCCTTTTTTAAGTTTTAAGTTTTGGTTCGATTTTCTCTCCCCGTTCCTTTAATATTAATATTCTTGTTTCTTCCCTTTATTTTTGGATATTGCAATAATTTATTCTATTTAAAATATATATATTTTTTTATTTTTATGGGCTCAGTTGTATAACAAGAACTGATTTTCTCTAAAATTCATCATCATCATCATCCTTATCATCATCATCATCAATTGACATGTAGCAGATCCCCGTGGATCAATCTTGGATTACGCCAGGCCCACCCCATGCCAATAAGGTGTGAAGGAATTTATTATGATAGGTGGGATTGGGAGCAGTGTTTAACGTTAACATGCCTGTGACGCCTGCCGCAGAACACCGCTTCTATAGTGCAAGGTAGTTAGTAGATCATATATTTAATGGGAGTTGAGTATATGACCGAGATGGTTAGACAAAGAACTGATTTTCTCTAAAACTATGTCAAAAAATTTTAAAGGAATATTTGGATTATTAAGTTATACCTTAGTCACAATTGGTGGAGGCTGCGAGTAATTAAATTTGCTAAAATGTATTTTTAAAATTTTTCAAGAACTGTTGGTTACACTGACAGTAAAATTTGTTATTTAAAAAGATGAAAGCACATCAATATGAATTATATCACCTTTTTTGTACATACTTTGTCCAAAATAATGCAAGCTGCCCATGTTGCTGCCAAAATAAGTTGCTAAAGCTAGAGCCATATTTTGAACCAAATAACAATAAAAATTCCATTTCATATTGATATGCTTTTATTTTCAACAGATAAAAAGATTATACTGTACTTTCTTTTTGTATATATAAAACCGTTGACAGGTTTTTAATTTGCAGTTTTCAGTACATTATAGAAATGTATAACTTAAAATCGATATAAAGCGTCAATAGCTTTAATTAATTTTAACTTTATTAATGTTCTAAAACTGAAGTGGAAGTTAGAGTATATCAGTTTCGGGAAAGAAATTAATCGAGTTGTGTAATTTAAACAGTTTGTCTGAGGTTTAATGCATCGCAGGGACTCACTGATAAGCTTAATTGGCAGACTATTACATTCGCTTTTTTGATTCCTTTACTGTATCAGTAGGGTGCAGCCATTCTCCCTGAATATCATCAGCCTAAATATAAACTAAAATGTGTGGCCGATCATTTAGGCGTTTGTGAAAGCACTCATCCATTACCTCGTGTATAGATTAAAACCTCAGCAGGTTGTAGTAAGCGTAAACAGATTAGAAACATTAATCTTTGAACTTACGCATTATATTTCGTATACTTTAAAGAGAAACTGACACTCTGCGGAGAAGAAAATCTTTTTCAAGCATCTAAATACAAAAGCTATTTTCGTAGTAATTTGTATTTAAAATACAGAATATTAAGTAGTTGTTTGAATGAATAAATTGATCGGCGAGTTTTTATTTTGAATTTTCTTTAGCGTCTTTAGTTTGAATTTAGCCCCAGTCTCAGGTCTCTAACAAAACGAAATTAAATGAAGGTCGATGCGTTTTTAAGATCCGAATACATACTTCAAAGTCGGTACAACAGAATCCCACAGGAATTCTAGATAGGCTGGCTTTGTATTTTCGTTTATACTCCGTCGCTGCTACGAATTTTATTCTCTCAAAATCTCGAATAAAATAATTTTTCTGTTTCGGTTCAGTTTTCGAAAACCTTTGACGATAGGATTCTTCTTCAAATTAGCATTGTGTATGAAAATTGTGTTTAAAAAATATCAGATTTTTTTTATAGTTTAAAAAGCGATTACGAAATAATTAAATTTACAAGTGGCGCCAATGTTTCACCCGGATGGGCTCAGTAATGTGCAGGGTGAATCCTAAATAGATAATATTTACACCACGCAATTCTGCACCAAAAACTGGACAAAAGTTGTATATATGTTTTAGGCCAACACGTGTAGTATTTGAAGAATTGTTAATTAAAGTTTTGTAAACTAATTAGCAACATTGTGTGGTCAGTCATGCGATATCACAAATAGCAACTTGATTTAATATAGCACCAAACAGAGAATGTATGCAGGCACACTAGACCTATTTCATGGTATTCTAAATGTGTCTTATGCATTCCGTAATAACAAAATGCAGAATATGTTTAAAGTTTTTTATTTTTTTAAATACACGTTCTTCTTTCTTCTTCTTCTTTGGTCCTTTTGGCTCCTTGGGGAGCATAGGGCTCTTAAAGCGTTTCTGTAGCAGGGTTTGAACGCTTTCAGTTTTGCTAGCTCTGCGCAGCAGTGCAGCATCTTTATCCTTTTCTGTTTTCCTTCATTCGGTCTTACTGGGGTGTTGAGCTTATTGGATAGAAATAATTTCAACCAGATCTTTCCATTTTCGTTTATCCTTGGTTAAATTTTTCAGTTTACTCCATTTCTTATTTATCGTTTTATATTCTTCTTCTGTGTATCTCCTCCATGTTTTTACTGGTCTTTTGTTTTCTTTTTCCCCGGATGGCATATTATGTTGCTTGTCTTGTAAGGTCTGTATTTGGTTTTCTTAGGGCATGACCCAGCCATCTCCATTTTCTTCCTTTTATTGTTGTTTCTATTGGTTCTTGCCCTGTTTTTCTCCATAATTCTTCGTTTGTTATTTTATTCTTACACTTTTGTTTATAAATGTTTGTATTTATCGGGTGTGGGTCTTATTTAATGCCTAGGATTCACTACCGTACAATACACATTAATAAATTATAGTAAATGCTCAAAATGGCTACCTCCAGCTTCTATATATTTCCTAAACCTGCGAAGTATACTTACTTCTAGATTATAGAGCATGTTGTTTTCTTGTATCCTTATATAACTGCTTCATTTATTTGTTGTACAAGTTGCTTCTGAGTATCAATCTATTCTTCGTAGACAACTTTTAAGGCTCTCCACAAAAAAAATCTAAACAACTCAAATCTGGGCTTCTTGGTATTGGACCGCCACGGCCAATCCCATCGTCCTTTGGTAGTAATATGGGTGAAAACCATTTACCTGTAACACTCGGTGAACGGTTCTTTGACTAACATCAAATATTCTGGTAATGGACCGGGTGCTTTGTTCTGGTTCATTTTCGACTAAATTTACTTCAGATATTTTTTTCTTGTGGCAACAATACGCGACGAGGACAGTCTCTGTAAGCTACTGGAGTGGACGCAGTTCTTCCAGTTTCTCGCATCCGTTGATCCAGTCGTCAACTAACGTTAGGATTTCGATGCCTTCTATTTGGGTAACGTTCGAAATATTGCCTACTACTGTTTTAAAATGCAAAAATTGTACTGTACATTGTTGCAACATTTATGTAAAGCACAAGCAGTGCAGAAATTTCAAACTTCGGATGGACATTCTAAGTAAACCAAGGGTCTAATGAGTAAAATTACAAATTAGTTATTTCTTTTGTTGATTAAACTACAGTTAAAAATCGTTATTTCATAAAAATATCACGCGACAAGCAAACCAGAATACGACTTAAGGCTACCAATAACTCCTCATATAAGAAGTTAACGTTAAATTGGTTTAAAACTTTATTGTGGTGTTTTGGATGTAGAATCACGTGGTGTGGGTATTATCTGTCATTTAGGCTTCGCCCTGCATAATAAATGACTATTGTAACGTTCAAACCAAGCATAACCAATTAGCGCCGCTTTAAGTGGCGTTAAATTATAGACCTGTTTGGAATTCTAAAAACCTAAATTCTAGATACGTTTTAAACTTAAATGTAATTTATAATTAGTATGAATAAGTTAGCACGATGAGGGATACCTACAATAATCAGAAGTAAGGAGTTATTAAATCATAGTTGAAGCGTTCTTAAAAAGTTTTTCAGGAACAGCAAGATTTTTAATTAAATTGTTCTGCACTTCCACCTCGATTTATGAAGTTCTTGATGAAGTGCACATGATAATTTAATTTTAGTTCTAGAAAGAAACATTATTTTTCACTTTTTGTAATTTTTATTGCTCAAAAACGTTAGACTTTTTGTCAAGCAGAAAGATGGCGCAATCGAAACTATTCTGCAAATATCTTTTAAATGGGTTTAAAAATATTTCAAGTCTTTAAATAATTCAAGGATTGAGCGTCATTAAGCTTTTACTGCCATTTATTTTTCAAACCAATTAACAAACATTTTCGCGTTATGTCTAAAACCTTTCATGTGGTATAATTTAGTTCATATGAAATTAATTTTGACACAGCGAGGTTTGTTAGATATTGTAGAATATGGAGCTTTTAACTGTAATTTTCGTGAGTGGTTATAGTATCAGCTGCAATATTTCCGATGGAACAGACGTTGCCTGTTTTAGATACAGGTCACGTCAGCTTATGCCATGTTATTCAAACATAATAATATAATGAATGCGTTTTTTTGGAAGTGTCCTTCTTTCATTTGCGTGATACTATATTTATTTTGTCATTTAAGTGTTTTGTGGATTACTTTATTGGACTTTACATTGGGTTTGTCACTTTTTAATTTCTATCTTAATTACCTTTTAAATCATTATTTAATTTCAGAAAAAATTTTTTTCGAAGGCTAATAGTATACAACGAATGAGTATAGAAAAGTGTTGTTAAATCTTATGTTAGAAGATTTTGTTGGTGAAAGTACATTTTTTAAATAATATTAATGTTTTATTTGACAGATTATATTTTTTAAGTTTGATAATCGGAGGTCGGAGGTAATATTGATTCTTATTTTAGCAAACCTTGAAGTACTTGGAACTTTAGGCAAATTGGGGAATGTCTGATCTTATGTACGCACAACGAGTTATCAAAACAAAAGTTAATAAAGCTAGTCATAGTAATTAACAAGTTTGAATATAATACTAAAATTAATAAAGTTATAATAATTCAGCTCTGCTAAGAAGAAAAATTTGTAATAACGAATTCTTGTTATACGTTTCCTCACAGGAGGACTTGGAAGTCATTATTAGATTAGATAGACATGAAAACCATCATATTGAATCAAATTGCCACTCATCAAGAATATAAAGATAACGAGTTGCTGATATTAAATCGGATCATAACATTCTATATCCTACATTAAAAGCCAAACTAAAAAAGATCAAATAATAGAGCTCCTTGAAGATACGAAAATTAAAATAAAGAACTCTGAAGATTTGAACATTAAATTTGGAATAGGTAAAACAATATTGCAAAACGAGTCTGACGGCATCGACTGAGATATAATCAAATTATTTATCATAAACCTGTCTAAAAAACGCTGGTAGAGAAGGAAGCACAGCTAGAGAGGTCTGGGTTAATTATCCTCTTATTAGTTGTTCCTGCTCGGAGATCTATAAGTAATGATTTTCCTCCGCATGTGGATTTTTAATTTTCGAAAACCAGTGCTATTTTTCTTGGAAAATTCCCTTTGAACAAAGTAGGTTTCATTTCCGTTCTCCATCGCTGTTACTTTGCAAGCATACAAATTACGAGCATTGCCCCCAAAAGTGTTCGTTGTTTATCAGCAGTAGCGGCTACTATTACGGAGGGCATCTCCCAAATTCAATCCAATTAACGGCATTTATCAAATCCTTTAGAATCGCTAATAATAATCTTGTAATTAATTCTTATACGTAGGTAGGGCTTACTACTAGGGTGTTTTTTATGTTATCTACATAGCCATGAAACAAAAAAGCGACGATGTTAAACCAATTATTAAAAAACAGTTGGGTATATGTGCTAAGTTGTGTTTAATTTGTACGGTTTATAGAGATTTGGGAAGGTTTACTTCTTGATAAAATGAATGAAATTAAGGTGGAACATCGCATTGTCATAATCATAAAGTTTGGCCACGTTGGAGAGGAATACAAACCTTGTTTCTTGAATTATCGCCGGAAATGAGACTTGGGTACATCACTGGGACCCTTCCACTAAACAGGAATCCATGCAGTGGGATTATAAGGGCTCTCTACCACCAAAACATATGCCGAGGGGGTCTGCCATAAATGCAGAGGCCTATGTAAACATAAATCCAAGTTTAAGAACTGCTCTGGAGGGAAAAGAAAAAACTTGTTGCACGACAATCGTCGAGTTCATTAGGCAAACAAAGTCCAGTAGATAACCAATGACTGTGGGTTCATAGAATTAAGGTATCCATTTTATTTATAGCCTCGCCAGACTTCTTTCTATTCAAAAACTTAAAAAAGCATCTCAGGCGAAAGCGTTTTGCATCTGACAAAGCACTCAAAGAAGCTGTTGAACAATATTTTGCAGAGTTTCCGAAGGAATTTTTTTCTGAGGGTATAGTACACTTGGAGAATAGATGGAATAAGTGTATAAATGCTGAAGGGGGTTACGTAGAAAAATAAAGGATTGTTAATGCGATAGGTACGTGTTTGTTTTCATGGCAAGGTAGATAACTTAAAAAAGCACTCTCGTATTATACTTCTTTTTTTGTAACAGTACCAATACCAACTGAAACTGTTAAATAAGATAGTAAACTATGGTATTGCAATATAACGCATGAACCTAATGGTTTTTAAACGATTATGAGCATCGAATGGCGGTCAGTCGGTTACCCATATTTTACCACAGGACGCATAAGATAAGGGGTGCCTTATAAAGATCCGTACAGAATGCCATAGCAAACTACACAGAACGCGCCATGTCTGGGAGGCCATTACTCAACGTATTGCTTATTTCGCTTTTTTGTTGTTGTCTGTGTTTCGCAGTTGTTAAATGGTGTGCTCTGTCTGTGCTGCACTTCATAGGCTAAATTCCTAGAAAATAGTGCTGTTGTTTATTGTTATTAGAAATTAGGTGAAAAATGAATTTAGTAAAAAATTGAAGCGAATGCATTATTGTATGAAATAAAATAGAAATAAAGTGATAGCTCATCCGCAACCTGCGTTAAATAGCAAAAAAAATAAAAAATAAGAAGTTTTAATTAGAGATTGTACAATCTGCCACTGGATTTGTGGGTTTAAAGTGAAAAATGCGTTAATTTTTGTTTCGTGTCTCTTTTGATTGCTTGTGAATAATCTGATAAAGCTTGGGTAGGAATTGGGGTAAACAGATTTAAAATATTTAAATGAAAATTTAAAAAACATAGATTTAGTGAAAAATGTATGAATGCATCGATTGAGTTTAATTTACTGGGAAGTAAATATTACATCTGTAGGACGGTGGCGGACGGGGAACCGGTTGGTTGCGGTTCCCATCTTACTCTAATTATTCTTATAATGGCGTATTCATATTTACTAAAGCATATTCGATCAACTTACCATAACGTTAAGTCCACCAAGGTTAGATTAATGCGTAGCCTCGACCAGGTCTCGTGAACACCCAAATCTTGATACACACATAAATACTCGCATCACCCAGGCAATCATATAATACAGATAGCAGCGATACATGAAAGCAAAACATGCACACATTACTACATTTAGCAGTATAGGTTCGATTAGTGTTACTTACAGGGGGGAGGGAATCCCCCTGTGGAATCCCACGTTGCATCTAGTAGAATAACCCTCTGGGATGTTGAGAAGTGAGGATGGTAACGATGGGTATACCTTTAGCTACTTATAAACCTGAAACCGGAACTACGCGCGCGCGCCAACCATGGCTGAACATAGTCGACAATGGGAAATCCACCCATGTCACTGTTCCACCCAACCTAGGTGACCCCAAGCCCTAGGCAGCCGGAGGAACAGGGCAATTGTGGAGACGGGCCTACCTTGCCATCCCGTGGCACTCATACGGGAATCACTGGCTGCGCGCTTACAGCCAGGTCAAGGGCTTTGTGCACAACTTAAGCCTAGTTGTGGAAAGCCCAGGAACATAACTAGTTATCTCAGGTCCAGGAGCCTCATGATGCTCCAATAAACAATAACGAGCCTCATGCTCAATAACGTACGTATCTACTGACGTACTGTGCCCGGCAAACGGTTTGCCAACAATAACAACAAGCCACACTGCTTGTCAACAACAACAACAGCAATAACAACAGTAATAACATCATCAACAATCTCAGCTACTGGTCATGCACACAATTACATATTTACCGACCAGATCCCAGGCCCGTAGCCAGATCTAAATTTTAGAGTGGGCAACTCAAATTTTAGAGTGGGCAACTCAAATTTTTGGGGAGGAATTTTTTAAAGTAAAATTACTTCAATCGCAAATATCTTGAAAACGGTGAACTTTAGAGACACTGAAATACCTTTTTTATATAGAAAAGACGAGGAAATTGTTTTTTAGATCTGCCCTAACTTTAAGTACAAAAAAATTGAAGTATTTTTACGGTATTAGGTGTAGCAAAAATAGGTTATTTTAAAAGCTACATTAAGATTGAGAACGGATTATTGTTTCTCGTCCAAAAAAAAGTAGTTTCACCAATTTTCATAGAAATATTGCGAAAACTTTAGAAATAACAGAAGAAAATTAAAATTAAAATTTCGACTTTGACACCCTGTATCTCACTAAATATTAACTTTTGGACTAAGATAATTTTAGGTAAATCGTAATATTCTGGTTTCACGAATCTACTGTTGGCCTGTGTCATATTACCTATGGACCACCCTATACAGGGTTATTCAAATTCGAAGCTCACCATTGGGATCTCGGAAACCGTAAGAGTTACAAAGACGGTTAAATTGGGGCAAAGTTGCGCTATACAATGCTGATTAATATTTAAAAAAGAAATTTGACCTATCTATCTCAGTTTTTTTATTAAGAGAAAAAAAAAGAAAAATGTCAATTTGGTTTTTTGAGCATAATTTGGTTGTTATTAAAAATTTTTCAAATCTGTTAAAACATTCCTTAATCAACTTTCTAGCCGTAACACTGTAATGGTATCAAAATTTTTCTACAACGTTTCGGTTTTCCGGAATCATCATCAGGTTCATTTTTTCTTATGGGCGCCATGTTAGATTTTTGTAGCATCTCATAGAGTTTTTGATGGTGATTTCAACGATGTATGACATGATGGCGATTCACTTGCGAAAACTACTGTTATTTACAAAAATAGGAAATTTCAATAGATTGCCATGGAAAAACAAACAGAAACAACACAAAAACGGCCTTCAGTTTGAACATCTCCTGTAATACATAAACTAAATAACTAAATAGCATTTTTCTGTATCTTTGACGACAGTGAAAAAAAAACTAAACTAGAAAGGTCAATTTTCTTTTTTATTATTAATCAGCATTTTATAGCGCAACTTTGCCCCAATTTAGCCGTCTTCGCATATCATACTGTTTTCGAAATCCCAATGGTGAACGTCGAATTTTGTTTTTGTGTTGTTTCTGTTTGTTTTTCCATGGCAATCTATTGAAATTTATTATTTTTGTAAATAACAGCAGTTTTCGGCAGTAAAACGTCATCATGTCATACATCGTTGAAATCACCATCAAAAACTCTATGAGATGCTATAAAAATCAAACATGGCGCCCATAAGAAAAAACGAACCTGATGATGATTCCGGAAAACCGAAACGTCGTAGAAAATATTTGATACCACTACAGTGTTACGGCTAAAAAGCTGCTTAAAGAAAGTTTTAACAGATTTCAAAAAAATTTTATAATAACCAAATTATGCTCAAAAAACCAAATTGACATTTTTCTGTTTTTTTCTCTTAATAAAAAAACTGAGATAGATAGGTCAAATTTCTTTTTTAAATATTAATCAGCATTGTATAGCGCAACTTTGCCCCAATTTAACCGTCTTTGTAACTCTTACGGTTTCCGAGATCCCAATGGTGAGCCTCGAATTTGAATAACCCTGTATAGGGTGTCAATGAAACCTGGGGCCTCTAATTTTCTTATTTTTTAAGATATCAAAATGAAATTTGCTATGCGTAATATATTCTTTAAATGGCATTTTTTACATAGAATGTACATTTCTCTCACTTCCGGTTTCGCCGGAGTTAACATTAACTGTGTTATTTTAAATGGAACACCCGTTATATTTATACATTGTTGGAATCTCCATTCACTTTTACGTATGGTAGTATCAAGTTCGAAACATTTTGATGACAAAGTAAATTTTTGCAGAAATTAATCTAGAGTGCCATGACTTACGCAAAATTAAAGTCAAGGTGTCCCAACACTCGAGACAAATTGTTTTGGAACTTCAGCTATTTTCGTTGCTCTATTAGAATGGCAAAAATGATTTTTCGAGAACAACTCTATTTTTCAAATGGCACTAGGGTGGGACACACTACATATATTAAAAACGAGTATTTTTCAAGGATTTCATTGATACCAATAACGTGGGATTACTACGGAAATTTAATTCGGAAAAACACTCTCCATTCAGAAAAACCATATTCTGGACATGTAAATCTAGGCACTGGGTTTTAAGACAATTGAAACAAATGAAATGCCCAAAACAAGTGACAGACTTGCTACAACTGAAGTTCTAAAACACTCCTATCCTGACTACCCTGACCGGTGATGTTCCCTAACCCTACACCCTACCCTAACTTTTATTTTAAGCAGGTCATATCATCCTAGATTAATAAATATATAAACTCTTCCGCAGAATTTACTTGGCCATCAAAATGTTTCAAACTTGATACTAACATACGTAGAATGAATTGGTGATTCCAAAAATGTATAAATAACAAAATTTAGGGAAATTCCGGAGAAACCAGAAGTGGCAGAAATGTGTGCTCTATGTAAAAAAATGTAATTTAAAGAGCATATTACATATATGAAATTTGATTTTGATATATTAAAATATAATTTAAAAAATAGGGGTGTCCCAAGTTTCAATGACAGCGATATAACACAATTTTTAAATTAATTGTTGTGTTGTGTGTCGTTAAGTTAAAAAAATACTAGGATTTTCTCTAGAGTGGGCAACTTTTCCTTCCAGAGTGGGCAGTGCCCACTCTGGCCCCCCTCTGGCTACGGGCCTGCCAGATCCTCATCTTTGCATTACCAGTTATACAGATATGCGTCTTCAATCAATACACTACTATTTCACATTATACACAAAAACACTTGGTCTTTCAATTATCACATGTGTAAGGTAAAGTGTTCCGAGACCGACTACCTAACCTACCCCTCAAGCTCCGAGGATCGGAGCTCTCAACCATAACTAATTGCCCTACTTTTAAAACTCCTAACTGGGATCATGTTTTATAATGTGTCGTTTAAGAAGAAACGGTCTTTGTTTATAGAAATTGGACGCTTACGTTATCGCCATCAAAAATTACGTACAACACATCACAACTGGATTCTGCTTACTGACGAAATATTATAAATCAATACAAAAATGTGAGTAAAAACCGATACATTTTAAGTAAAATAATAGACTGCATTCGATTTGTGGTGTGTTCTAAGTTGCTCCGAGGGGCTATTACGAAGCTAATGATTCAGATAATTCCGAGATTTTTAGAAGTCCGAAGTTCTGTTAATGTATTAACTGAAATGGACAGTGCATTAAGATGATAGGTACTATTTTACGAGCGTGTAATGATGGTAATTACTTAATGAAAGTAACACGAACAAAAGCGAGTTTCGTAATTCGCACGACTTGATATGAAAGCAAGAATCTAATTAATAAGTAGGTGAAATAGTATAATAGAAATAGTAAGCATTATTTGTTCCAAAAATATATATTGTATTTAACTTAAATTGAATGTTTAGCTTTAACAAATTTAAGAACAACATTCATTGATAAACCATAAATATTGTTTCCCTCCCATTAAATTAGAGAATGAGCCACCTCTTTTCGTCAGAGTCTTGCCTGTTTGAAAAAGGGTGCATCGTGTGAAGGTGAGGTGTTGAAATTTATATGTGAGATGCAAAATAAAACCCATCAATATGACATTAATATCTCATGTTAGATTTCATTAATAGTAATTTTTAAAAAATCTATAGTTAGTTTCCTTAACGTGGGTTTATGTGGCAATATTAGCCTGTATATCCCTGTATAGGGCAAATACCTCCCTCTTTCATTCTTTGCACTTTTTTTTAATGTCCTCACTTTTTAGTGAGGGGTTTTTAGTCTACTCTCCCATAGTGACCGGTCCTCGTGGGAGAGAACATTAGTTATTAGTTATTACTATATATCTTTAAATCATTTTTTTAATTTATAATTTTCACTACATATATGTGTCCGCCCTCTGTTTATATGGCAGATTGGCAGCATAACGTGATAGTTAAACGCATAAAATCTTAGACATACATTTCTAACAAGTTAAAGCTATATTACTTAAGATTCAACTGTAATTTTTAATAGGTGGAATATTCAGATTAGATTACAAATACAAGTTCTGTGGGAACTCAATCATGACACAGACAATAATTTCGTCAGACGGATTAATAGCATCAACCGCATTTCGTTAATTATTGATTTAAAAAAATGTTAAGTGTTTACTTGGACAAAATAGTTCAGAAAGAGAGGAATAGGCGAAAAGCCTCGAAAAAGTGGATTATTTTATCGACACTTTATTTCCACAACAAAAAACAATCCATTTACAGGCACTTAGAAAAATGATTGGATGTTGTATATTTTGCAAAAGCTGAAATATGCGAATTAATATCAGATAAAACTTAGGGGGATACATTGTTTGCTTTAAGTAAGAGAAGAAGCAGGAGAATAAGATACAATTTAAAAATGCCATTAGAAAATATTTTCCCGTCCCCAATTTGCACCGCCCACATTTTTCAAAAATATGTCTTTCAGGCCCATTATCTTTTTTGTTTCATGATTTATAAATCTTCTTCTCTTTTTCCACTTTATAATAATGTTATACATCAGATAAACTATACATAGAAATGAGTAAAATTATAACATAAAATCATTTGAATTTAAGGTATACCTTATGCCCTTCACCAGTCTGGTTTTGGTTTAGGACTCTTTCTATTAATCTTAGTGGCATACGTGACTGATTATTCTTTAATATTAATGGTACGGAGTGGCCATATAAGTGGAAAATTCAGTTATCAAGGTATCATGGAGGCCGCCTACGGAAGAGCGGGATATATCTTGTTGGGTGTACTGCAGTTCGTCTATCCGTTTATAGGTAAGATCCGTAAGTAAAGCAACACGAGCTTAGTTAAAAAGATATACCTTTGTAGCTATGGTATCCTATAACGTCGTCGTAGGCGACACCGTTACAAAGGTTGTGGTTCGTTTAACAAGCGTGCAGCCGACATCAATATTTTCTAAGAGAGAAGTAATAGTATTAATTTGTACGCTGGCAGTTACAATTCCACTGTGTATGTACAGGAATATAGCGAAATTGGCAAACATATCATTCACCAGTTTAGTCTGTATAGGGACCATATTATTTGCGGTTTTCATCCGAATCGGAACTATGAGTGAAATTGTGTGCGTTTAATATACCTTAATTGTTATTTAATTGCCATACGATACTCGGAAATCAATTACTGTATGCAATTTCAGGCCTACTCATCCTGAATCATGGAGATTTGCTAACTGGGATATTATTCCTTCCATTGGAATTATGTCGTTCGGTAAGTACCTTTCAGATGTTATCGTTAGTTACGCCTAATTGGTATTGATGGTTACGTTCATTAGTAATCCTTTGATTAACAGAATTCAAATTGTGATTGCCTCTCGATGTTCTATAAATGTAGTCTATGTCATTGTGATTGGAAAATAGCTCAAATTCTTCAAGTCTGAATATTATTATTTGTATTAAAAATTAATTTGCGCAGAACAATTGTTTCTCTGTAATACTTTTTAATTTGATTTTGGAGTTGCTTAATTACAAGTTTGGGAAGGACTTTCTATTCTACTTATGTCTTGCAATTTTTATTTTCTAAAAATTTTTATGGGAAATATACCTACATTTAAATTTTTCCAGATGGTTGGTTCCATGATTTTTGTTTGATTTGTACTTCAGTTGTTCAAATAGCAATTAACCAATAAATTGAGCTTGGGCAACAAAGGCTATGTTTTTATTTTTAAAATAAAAATCATTGATAATAACAATCACTCAAAAATCATCAAGGAAGATAAAATAAAAATAGAGATAGCCTTTACGAAATGCAATAATTTACATAATTCGTCATCTGCCTTTTGTTCGAG
Source organism: Melanotus villosus (assembly GCA_963082815.1). Classification (NCBI taxonomy): domain Eukaryota; kingdom Metazoa; phylum Arthropoda; class Insecta; order Coleoptera; family Elateridae; genus Melanotus; species Melanotus villosus. The sequence goes on along the minus strand of OY720426.1, from coordinate 33,813,304 downwards.
CCTTTATTTCATTTCCCTATTATGTTTCCCGTGTGATGTACCTTCTTCTGCGTGTTTGATTTTCCGTTATTTTATTTTTTCTTTTTCCATTTTTAATTTTTTATTTTTCCTTTTTATTTTACTCTTTACTTCTCATTCAAATTCGTTACCTATTCAAGTATTCCTTTTTTAGAGTACTTCCTGTTCTATTTCTTGTATTTTCCTTTTATTTTCTTGCTTTGGTTCATTTCCTTCGTTTTCTGATTGTTCCATTTTTTCTTTGCTTTCGTCCCTCTTCAGTTTTATTTTTATGATATCAATCAGCTCCATTGTTTTCATTCTTGCTGTTCCAATTAATTTTGTTATTATTTCGTTTTTCGATCAGCTATTATTTACGTCCTTCTTCTTCTCTTCTGATTAACGTGATATCCCTTTATCTCTCTTTTACATTATTCGTTGTACCATTTTTATTATGTTCTAATTCAATACTTTCGTCTTAGGCTAGTAATTTCTTTCACATATATAATTATCGGTTTATAACGTTCTACGTTTTCCGATGCCCAATCGCCATCCCTCTCTGTCATTCCACAGGTTTCCTCTCATTCCTCTTTCTCTTATTTATTCATTAATGCCACTCTGCCAGCTCTTTCTAGGCCTTACTTGGTTTCCCTTTCCTCCCAGTTTCCACTGTAAAACTTGTTTTGGCACTCTTGTTTCTGACATGCTTTGAACATGTCCAAACCATACCAGTTGTTTGCCTTTGATGTCATCTATTATTGTGCGTTTTATATCTATAATTTCTCTAATTCTATCGTTTGTTATTCTTTACATTCTTGATCTACCTGCTGATCTTCTCCAGAAGTCAATTTCTGTAGCATGTGACATTTTCGTTGTTCTGCCTTTGACTGGCTACACTTCCCGGCTACGTGTATGTTCTTCCGGTATATTTCACTAATTGTATTGGGTACCGCTATCCTTCGATAATTCTCACAATTGTTTCTATCGCATTTCTTATATATAGTTGATAAACAGACTATTTTCCATTCTTTTGATGTTTCTTGTTTACTTATTATACAATTCTGAATGTGTTTTAACAGGTATTCGTGCAATTTATTAATTACTTTTTTATCAGTTCTGCATAGATAACACCGGAACCCGGGGTTTCCACTTTTCAACGAGATGCATTGTTTTTAACTTCTTCTATTGTGAGTCTTACTGTTATTATATTCTATATCGGGCTGTTTTCTTCGAATGCTCTACGCTGTTCTGTTAGCAGTTCTTTGAAGTATTTTTTTCCACTTTTATGGTTTTATGAGGGCTATACTCTCTTTTTCTCTTTCTTTCCTGGTATTTTCTTCTTCGTCGTCCTCCTAGGTACGTGTTTATCCTTGTGCAGTTTCCCACAACTCCTTCTTTTTCTGGCATTCTACGTTCTTTCGCTTGTGCTTCTTTAAAATAATACGATTATAGTTTATGGTTATTCTTCTTCTGAGCCCCTTTCCGTCCACTTCTGTTCACAGGCCTCCCTTAATGTTATCCATTTCTCCTTATTTTGAGCTATATGACACTAATTTTTCCCAGCAACCCCTTTGATGTCATCTAGCCACCTTTTCTGGGGTCTCCCAACATAACGCTTTGTTGCTCTGGGTCTCCAATTCACCAAGCGGTTTGTCCATTTACTAGCATCTTCTCTGGCTACATGCCCTACCTAGTTCCACTTGAGTTCTAATATGGTGTACACTGCAATTCAAGTACCACTGGTATATCTTTCTTTTGTCCTCTACTTATTTTTCTATTTCTTCATCGCGCCAATATGGTTCTGTTGTTTTACCTTTCTACCTTCATATCCACCTAGTGCTTCTAGAGCTGTGTTATGTATGCATTCCTTTATATCATTGTAGTGTTCTTCAGTATTTTTAAAGCTTGTGTCTTATAGTCCTTGATCTAACCTAGTTCTGTAAATTATTCTTACACTCTCTTATTGATAATTTGTTTTCAATTTATTATTTCCTGCTTTTGTTGCTTTAGATCTACACGTTCCCCTTCCTATATTTTCTTGCAGTGTATTCCGGTTGTTATTTGTTTTTGTGCTTCTGTAATTCATCTCCATTGGCCTTTAATTTTTGATCACATGTCATATATTTATTACGGTCTTTTTCTTTAATTTAGTTCTCCCTCCATTCTTTCGTTTCGTTTCATTCTTCTTCGGTATTTGCTGATCTGTAATTTACCATCTACTTTATTTCCATTCTAACTTTTCCAATTTATTTTCCTATTTTCTCCCTTTCCTCCCCCTTTCCATATTAAAATGTCTCCTTTGTCTTGTCTTCTAACACATTTTTTCGCTACGCCGTTATTTTGCTTCTTCCTTTTGCCATTTTTTCTTATTTCTTCCTCTTTTTTTTTCATAATACATTTTCCTATTGTACTCTTATTCTTTTCCTTCGATTTAAAGGTTTTTTCCTCTTCCAATTTATTTTCTTCCTCTATCATTATATATTTTCTTGTAACTTTTTCAATACGTCTTCTTCTTTAGGACGATAGTCTTCCTTATTTTCCGTTTTTTTTAAATTTAACTATCTCTTCTACTTACGATCGTATTACTACTATAATGAAGTAGAAGAAGTGATTGCTTCTAGTGCAAAATTTTGGGTAAAAAGACAACGATCTGGAAAATTATCATGGAAAAATTATGCTTATGGCTGGTTGGACTGTTTTGCTTAGTAATATTTATAAACGTTAAAGGCATTGTCAACTTATGAAAAGTAAATTTTTTTTATTTTGTACTTTGATTGAGTAAACTGAGTATTGCACCTTTGCAAAATTTTACGGACGAATTTTAATTCGTTACCGTGTTATGGGAGCTAAAAGTTTAAGCTATGACGTCACCTATGTCGGCCGCCGGTAAGAGCTCTAGCATAGCTACAAGTACAACGCTAAATTTAGGTTATGTTGATGTGTTTAGGTTATGTTCGTAAAGGTTCGGAAACTTCAGCGTACGGATAATTGACAGTTCGGATGATTGACGTTCGGATAACTGACAGTTCGGAAGATTGACGTTCGGAAATTCGACGCTGTACTGTACTTACTAATAACCCGGTAACGCGGACGATGTGTAGCAGCCTCCGGAGGTCGACACCAGTGACGTCACGTATGTAGGATCTGAATTCTCTCTACCCGTTTATTGTGGTTATTATCAAAGATACTTTTACGAGTATTTTAACTAACGTATTTTGATATTTACTAAATATGTTGCATAAGTTGACAATGCCTTTAATAACTTAATCACGCAATTTTGTGACACCAAAGTTATGTATGTGTTTTTCTTTTTTTTGTTTTGTTTTTCAATACAAAAGCAAATATTACAAAGTTTGCGTTGTTGCATTCCTCAAGAAGTACAACAGTTGCGTACTTATAAAAAATTGAGACAGCAAGAAATTGCTCTGTTTCTAACGGCTTCTTCTGTTATTCTGGTGCTGTTTCTACTCGGATTCTTCTTTCCGTTTTGTGACTTGTTTTTATATTTTTCCATTTCCATATGTCGTGCAATACCAGTAAGGCAACAAGATTTTGTCGCATAAATTTGTTTGAAGCTAGTCTTGATTTCAGGGGGTATATCAGATAAAGTTATAATTTTGGGAAATTGTTAATTTATATCAGACTTTAAACAAATTAAACTAAGGTAATTATGCCCGCTTAAAGAATTTTGATTTGATTTGATGGACTTAGCACGTTCCTGTTTTTCCATGTATTTTTTCTGATTCTTTTTGCCCCTTTACATATTTTTTCGTCCGCTTCTTGTTTCTTTCAAGAGGTGTAAGAGACTATTTGTGCATTCAAATCTACCATTTTTAAATCTAAGCCTAATACAAATACAAATCCTTAATTTGGGCTTGATTCACAAGATCAGAAGAGATATTTGGCTTCTCCTTTCTGTAAATTCGTATTAAAACGTTGACAAAATATAGGTAAATTGAATTCTTTTAACTTTATCACAAAAAAAACTCGTATGCACTTAAATAGTTCACCCTGTATGTTCACCAAATTCTTCTTCTAAATCCATAGGTAACCCAGAAATCAAGGTTTACACGGGCGTGTCGTGAATATTAAGCTAAATACAGAAATTGTACTCGTAGTGAATTTCTAAACGAAATCAATACTCGTAATAACGTTCTAGATAAACTCTTTTTTTTGCAGCATTCATGTGTCACCACAACACGTTCTTAATTTATGGTTCTATTCAAGAAGCAAATGAAAAGCGTTGGGAAGCCGTTACACATGCGTCTCTTCTTACAAGTCTGATCATTACGGCTTTATTTGGCATTGCTGGTTATGCGACTTTTACTGCTTATACTCAAGGTAAGTCGAGGAAAGTTTTTCTAAAGTCTCAAGTTGTAATATAATGAAAAAAAGGGCGTAGTAAAACAGATTTGATGGCGTTTTTGTGCGCTTTATCCGAAATGTTCGTTTTAAAAGTGAGGAAGAAGTGTGTAAGTTAGTAAGTTTCTCAACGAGAGGCAACGAAGCGTGTAACATGATTATCAAACAAAGCCTAAAGGTCATGTTTACAAGTATATGTACTTAGGCTTGAACTTGAATGCGATTATAAAGGTTAAAAGATTTCAATTTTAGAAAAATCTGATATTGCTCCACGAATATTAAACTGATTTTGTTTCCGGAAGTAAATAACGTGGTCTTATTGTTTGGCTCAGTTTTATATCTACTTTCAAATTTGATAAAGACTTTACTGGGGAGCGTAGATCGTTAAATAAGTAGCGCGTGACTGTTGTAACGTACAAACGTGTGCTCTGAATTTATAGAGCAGCTTAAGAAATGTGTGTTCATTTGGTTAGAGTAAACTTTTGAAATGAATAACGCTTATACTAGAGTGGAACGTGAATGGTGGATCGTTAAATAAGTAACATATAGTTACTACAACATTTAAAACATATTTGTACAACAGCTTAAGATGCTCGGTGGGTGGCCTACCCAGTAATTGAAAATAACTGGGACCGAAACGCAGTACATATTGCAGTAGGAAAGGTAGGCGGTTGTCGAAGGTATGGTTCTGTACGCATACAGCGCGAGACAACCGGGTATGCAAGCGATTTAAGTAGGAGGCCTTAACCCTCCATATTGCCCACCATACTCCCCATGGAGTGTAAATGCCAATACCTTTACCTTTAGGAAACGCGAATTCACTTGGTTAGAGTAAATACATGTTTTTAACGAGTAGTGTTTATAATCTGATGTAAACAAAGACAAATTGAATTTAAGCAATTATATTATCAGATGCAAAATTAAGTTTTTGCTTAATCTTGACAAACTTACTAGTAGGTTTAAAAAAAAAAGAGCAAACAAAATAATATTCTCTAAAAGTCTTTGTAGATGGGTAAATGTTATTCTCTCTTCTTTCCTGGACTTCCTCCATCTTACTTATAATAAAACACTGACTTAATAAATGATCAAAGTTTTTAATTACAAAAGCTTTCGATTACTATTCTGCAATCGTCATCAGTTGTTAATTAATAAATTTGATAATTATCATAATAAGCTTACTATTCAACTACTTGTGAAATTATCGTCGCAATTGAGGTTTTCATATGATTGGAACATCCGCGCTGGGGGTGCTAATAACTGATTCTTGTTGTAATAGCAAATGTACCGCCTCTTTCATTTTTCTTCTGAAGGTGTTATCTTCATGGTCGATGATGCTCGTTTGATCCGATATGATTCGATGGTGAGACAAAGAGACCATTGAATATCAGAGTAAATGAACACAAAAAACTTGTTCGAGGCGGAGAGTTCTCTAAATCAAAAATAGCAGAGCACGTCTACAATGAAGACCATCGAATCATATGGGATCAAACGAGCATTATCGAACATGAAGATAACACCTTCAAAAGAAACATGAAAAAGGCTTTTGTAATTAAAATCCTTGATCATTTATTAAGTGTTTTATTATACGTAAGATGGAGAAAGTCCAAGAAAGAAGAGAGAATAAATATGTTAATATTTTTTTTATAAAAGGTTAGAATTTAAAACTTGAAATTGGTTTAATTTTGGGATACTGAAAATTGTTCTGTAAATAACAGATGAGTTATGTATTTTTTCAAAAATGTCTTCAAAATTGCATCCTAAAGACGTCACTTCTGAATGGTGTCGTAGCACTATAAAAGTCCCGTCATTGTGAAAATTTTTATTATTCTTAAGTAATTGAAATTCTTGAGAAAAATGACCGACAAAACGAGAAGGAATAGAGTAAAAACTATCAGAATTAGAGAACAAGTGGAACAAATATCCCTAAATGGAAGAATAGAAAACAGGCAGTTGGACTGGTATGGACATGTTCTAAGGATGCAGGAAGCTGATAGAATACCCGAACAAGTGCTGAAGGCCAGATCGGGGGCGAACTAAGGGACAAGGACGGCCTATAATGAAGTGACTGGATGGAATACACAGAATGGCAAGACAAAGGCGAAAGAGCGAGGGAGAAATAAATTGGCTGGCTAGAAACCGAAAGGAGTGGAAAAAATGGATTGACGCAACCGGCCCGATGCTTTGAAACTACTAATCTCCTTAAAATCAATATCTTCTGTTCTTTCTGTACAACACGATAGGTTATCAGATTCAAAATTTGGCTCAAGCCTCATTTTACGCTTCCAAAACTTTCTGTTGTCTCAATTTTTCTTGATATTTTTTTGTTTTTCTTTTCTTTTTCTTCTGTAATAATCCTTGCAGGTACATATTTTAATATTTGATTGATTTCTAATAGAACCTGTTCATTGTTGTTGGTATTTGTTCCTTTTATATTATTACTTTTCCTGTAAAGTTAGCCAGGGTGGCGCAGTGGTACAGCGGCAGGCTAGCATTGTGCTAGCCCTTGGTTCGAATTCCCCTGGTGACCATTAGGCACAAGATCTTACACATACATAAACGTTACACACTTCACATGGTGCAGTAGGTAGGTAAAATGGCGGATCAACATCGCAACCTGTGGAGACGCGCCGGGTTGTGCGCGCGTAGAGCCTCATACGTTAACGCATCAGCCTTAGCACCAAAAGGTATAAGAGGTTAGAGATAATACATACACACTTATCCTATAAAATAAAGCTATTGTAAATCCCATTTCTTTCAATCAACGCGTTTTCAGAATTTTTATTTTCTCCAACTCGACTTGTTTCAATATTCATTTTATCAGCAAAAAAGTAGTCATCATGTATGGCTTTGCCTAAATGTATGAAGCACCCTCATGTTTTGTATACAAATTAAAATTAAAAGTTGCAATGTTTTTTAATTAAACAGTAAACTTGTAAATTTCACACATTAATTTAGTATTTTGTACCAAACCGCCCTGATTTACTCCCAACTTCAATTCTTTTTGTGTCATATTCTTTATTAGTTTTCACAAATAATAATAATAATAATAATAATAATAATAATAATAATAAATTTTATTGACTCCAAGTCAAAGGCAAGGTTCAGCCAAAGGCTGTTCTTCCACCTAACCCGTACATCAATTTGAACAAAATTATTTATTTGTTGAAGCCAACAACATCAAAATGAAACCAGATAATGAGACACAGACATAGACAAAAGAGAAATAAACATGAAAAAACCGTCGTTGCAATTTAAGGTGAAATACAGCAAAAAAATTTATAAATTATACATAGGAATTATACAACTTTTTAATGTGATACTTAAAAGAACTATATGTTAGAGACTTTAGACTTTCGGGTATGCTATTATATAGTGTAGGTGCAAGATAAGAAAATGATGCCTTGAACTTTGTTTTCCTGTATGTTGGCACTATAAACAAGTCCTTAATTCGCATAGCATAATTATAATGTTTGCAAACCAATTTATCGAGCAAGTAGTGTGGAGTACCAGTCAGTTTTACTTTATGGACCAGGCAGAGATAAGTAGCTTTTAATCGAGCATCCACAGTAGTCATTTTGGCACGTATTCGATATGCTGAAATATGATCATATTTCCGTACACCGCACACAAAGCGTAAGCACGAGTTTTGCAAAATTGTGATTCTATTTTTATCCGTCTGTGTTAAATTGGGTATATAAACACACGAACAATAGTCTAGAATCGGCAAAATTAAGGTATTTATCAGACGCAACTTAATGTCGGGGGTTAAATCATGCCTGAATTTATACAAATGCCGTAATTTAATTCTAGCAGCTGTAAGTTTTGTATTCAGGTGCTCTGTAAATTTAAGGTTTTCGTCTATTAATACACCCAATATTTTTGTGCAAGAACTGGCCTTGAGTGATACACCATCCAATACTATGTCCGGAATATATGTATAGTTGCCGACAACAAGAAGAGAAGATTTACTTGCATTTATTTTTAAACCATTTTTTTCCACCCATGATACTAATTTTTGCAGTTCGTTATTTACTAACTCACACTGTTCATCAATAATGGTTGGATCAATAGTTGCCATTAGTTGCGTGTCGTCTGCATATGAGTGGGCACTGCAAAAATTCAAGATAGAGGACAAGTCCGCTATGTAAATTAGAAAAAATAAGGGCCCTAAAATTGACCCTTGGGGTACTCCGCACTCCAGGGGAAATTGAGTAGACCTAACCGTATCCATATTATTATAAGCCATGCACACTTGAAAGGATCTGTTGTGCAAATAATTGTAACACCATTTAACTGCATTTTTAGAAAAATTATAATATTTAAGTTTAGCGAGAAGCATGCTATGGTTAACCATGTCAAATGCCTTGGAAAAATCAATCTGTATTAACACGGAAATTTTTGATTTGTCATAGTTATTTAATAATGTATCTATTATACTCAAAAGGCAAGTGTTTGTGCTATGGCCAGCTCTAAAGCCAGACTGATTAGTTGGTAGAATATTATTCTCTGTACAGAATTGCATAATTTGTTCATAGCATACTCTCTCCAAAACCTTAGACAAAGTTGGAAGAATAGATATAGGGCGCAGGTCATCAAAAGTGGCACAATTTTTTTGTTTTGGTATTGGTGTGACAATGGCGGTCTTCCACACATCCGGAACCTCACATTCAAGAATGCAGGTATTAAGAATATGCGTAATGTAGTCCTTGGTTACGGGCAAGATGAATATAGTTATTTTCGTATCAAGTGTCGAAAGTAGCAAATATCAAGCGAGTGTTTATAAATAGATATACGAGTGCGGAGCGAAGCGGAGCACGAGTAGAAATATTTATAAACACGAGCGGAGATATTTGCCTTTCGAACGAGTTACGAACACTATTTTTCCCACGACCAAAAATGTACATGTCAAAAAGTAACACTGACAGTTCAGGTAAAACGACCGTCATTTTTTGTTTTGAAGCGGCCGCAGCTTCCTATTATTGCGCAAACTGTGCGATATATCCCTATACGTGTTCATATCGCACGGGTTGTTCATTTGTTTTGCGAAAGTCAATCGCACGGGTGATATTGTCAACTTTCGCGCCTAGTTTGTTGTGCGTTAGGAGCGACTTTCTTATATGGTCGTGGGAAAAGATCATTTTCAAACATATGCTATCCGCACCAGTGGCGTTGGATGTTTGTTTAATTAATATATTTACTACTGTCTCACTGTCGGTACATTTAAAGTTAAAAGGTTGACTAGTTTGATTAAAAAGCGAATTATTTATATTTAGGTCTAACGAATTAAGGATTGCATTAGTGTTACTGACTTTGTCAAATAGATATTTTCCGTAAGTATCAGGTATGCAAAGTGTTTCGGGAATATTCCTTGCAGTATTATCCTTAACGCCCAAATGTTTAATATTGTTCCAAAGTTTATGAGAATCATTACAATTTTTATTAATTTCATATTGTAAAAATGCTTCTTTTTCTCTACGAATTGCAGCCGTTGTAAAATTGCGAAGTTGTTTATAATATTCTAATTTACCTTGAGTTTTATGTTTTTTATATTCTAAAAAGGCTTTATCGCGCTTTTTCTGCATAATTCTAATTACTGGAGTTATCCATGGACTGAAATTTTTCGAGGTTTTTACAGTTTTAATAGGAGCATGTTTGTCAAACAGTGAAACAATATTCTTATTTAAGTATTCTAATTTTGTATTAACATTTTCAAGCGTTAAAATACAATTCCAATTAATCTTTTCACAGTCTGCAATGAATGTCTCAGAATTAATATTTCTAAAGAGTCTGTACCTATAGAACCTTTCTTTTTCCACACATTTTGGAAAATTTAAATAACAATATGTACCGTAGTGATCCGTAAAATTGGTACAGTCTATAACATCGGCATATGAATATAAAGAATAATCTGAAATCGTGATAATATCCAATAAAGTTTTAGATGATGGTCGAGTGTAACTTTGAATCAATTGATGCATATTATAAGCCGATAATATATTTTTAACATAGATACAGCGAGCATCGCTTGATAATAAATCAACATTGATGTCGCCTGCACAGATTATACAATCAGCTTGGGAATAAAAATCAGCAAAAATTGAATCCAAAATACTAAGTTCTTTGTAGAATTCTCTATGAGGATTATAGATAACTCCAATAATAATTTTCCGATTATTTACTGTAATTTGGATCCAAAGATGCTCAATATTGTTAAGTATTACAAATGGTGTATCTAAAACTTTGAAAATAATACAGTTACGGCGACACCTCCACCACGTTTATCTGCTCTATGTAAACTAATTAATTTGTAACCATCTATTTGAAACATTTGAGATGGAGAGGCGTCACTGATCCATGTCTCAGTAACTGCTAAGATATCAAAATTATAATCAAATACAAAGTCCTTGAATTGAGAGAAACATGAATTTAAAGATCTAACATTTATATGACCAACTGTAAACTGAGTAATTTTGGAGGCCACGACCAATAAATTAAAAACAGGTGTGTCTGTGTCTAACACGAAGTAACTAAAATTTACAAAATAAAAAATCAGCAATTAAACAAAACAATACAAGACTCAGCTAAGGTGTCAGAGTTCAGTCAGCTGTGAACTGGCTTAGTTGATTAAACAAAATAATAGCTATTTATGATACAAGTGTTAAAAGTGAGATTTTATTTTGTGAGTGGGGGAGATTGCGAAACGAGCGTAGCGAGTTGAGCAACCCCACGAACAAAATAAAATCACTTTTAACACGAATATCATACACTATTTTTTCTACAAACGCCATTGAAAGCATTTTAAACTCTCTTATTATAGATTCCAAAGGTTACCTAAAAAATCTAGTACTCTGTGACATTTACGAAACAATTTAGAATTGAGCTTACATATGTATTGTTTGACATATGCTTGTCAAAAGTGAAAAAGAATAATTTAAGATGAGTTCTAATCTAAGTAAAGAAATTCCGGTCGATATAGAAGAAGCTGCTAGTAGGGCAACGTTAGATTTGTCAATTTGGTAGGTAAAATCAGTTTTTGATTAATATTTTAGTTGCTCTGTCATTGTGACAGCAGCCTTTTAATACTAGTGTTAAAAGTAAACCACGTGATCTACTTTTAACACGCTGCGATTTAATATTACATTTTTAATTGCAGTATGCCGTGTTAAAAATTCAGTTTTTAGTAGTGTTTGTAGAAAAACAAATTAATAAAGAAATGAATAAAGAAACGAATAAATAAAGAAAATGAATGACATTAATCACAAAGATCATTTATACTATTTATATAAAGCTTAGTGTCCTTCCCATTCTTTTTAATTTTAGCAATCACACGACCGTCAATGGTCCAAACATTATTAAAATTGAACTTATCTGCCGCAGCCTTGAGGAGTTCGAGCCTGGCTTTGGTGAGATCCTCGCGGAGTGTGATTCCTGATCCTTTAAGTTTCTTCTTATCATGGAATACCTTACTACGGGTTCGGTAACTCACGAACTTGACGATGATGGGACGGTTTGATCCATTTTTAGGTTTCCCTAAACGATGACAACGGTCAATATCGTCCTTAGAGATGACGACTTTTAATTTATCCCGTATCAAGTTAACTACAGTTTCATCGCACTGTTCGTTGGGACTTTCGGGTAAACCAAATACACGCAGACTGTTACGGCGCGTGTATTGCTCAAGATCGTCCGCACACTTTTCGTAAGATTTACATGACATTTTTAGAATATTATTCTCCTCTTTCAGGCCACTCACTTGATTTTCTAATGTCTTAATTTTGTCTTCGAACACTTTCTGTACGGCAGCAGACACTTCTTTCACTATTACTTCTATAAACTCCTTACTAGAGGTTAATCTGCTTATCGAAGATGTTATCATCTCGGTGATAATTGTATGATCGTCGCTGGTAAGCATTTTTGTAAATAATTTATTATTTATGAAAAGAAAGTGCACTTTACATGCGTTATTTGCAGAAATAGAATCAACTACACCAGCTCACACGAAACACGTCTAGCTGCGTTGGCTGTGCATGTAAATGCTGCTAGAAATGTTGGGCCATTCTTCTTTTATAACAATTTTTAATTGTTCTTTGGATGCACATACAGTGGTGTTTTCTTTAAAATTGGCCATAGATGTTCAATTGGGTTTAGATCGGGGGACTGAGCAGGTCGGTTTAACAATGGAACCTTATTTGCTCGCATTCATTTACTGGATTTGTATGGTACGGTACATTGTCGTTGGAAAAAGTATACGGATGCTCTGGTAGGGAATAATAAATGTAGTTTCAAAATTCTGCCATCACATATATTTCCACTTCATGCCTAACTGTTGGTATCATACAACATTTATGATGGTACAATTCGCCTCGATGCCTTTTGTGATTTCTTAATTTTTCATCAATTAGTTAGGTGTGCACACAAATTCAATAAAATTACTTCAGAAAATCTTCGACCAGTTTTCGTCTGCCCAATTCCATTCCTCCACTCCTATTTCCTTCAGGTCTCATATTAGCTTCTCCTTCCATCTACCCCTTGGTATACCCCTAACGGTATGGCTTTGATTATTATTTTTGCCATCTTGCAGTTTTCAATTCTCTGCACATGTCCTAGTCATCTAACCCGTTGTTGTTTTACATACTGTGTAATTGATGGCTCGTCATAGAGCTCTGCCAACTCCTTATTTGTTCTTCTTTTCCATTGTTTAGTTTGTTTTCCCAGATTAGCAACTTTTCATTTTTGACAATCCCCAGCTTCCACAGTTCACATCCATAGGTTGACCTTAACAGTGTTTCGAATATTTGTATTTTTGCTTTTTTGCAATATGTGTTTCAATTTCAGGATAGGCGTTAGTGCTCCTGCAGCCTTGTCTTCTTACATTAATCTTGTCTTTATGTCCCCTTTTTCTCTTCCGTCCTTCGTTGTTTGCACTCTAAGGCAAGAAAACCATTACACTCTCTCCATTAGTGTTTTTCCACGAAGCGTTCTATTTTTAAGTTTTGGTCTTCAATACTGCTATGCTGATTCTTTATTGCCATATATTTAGATTTAGTGTCGTTTATTTGGAAAACCACCTCGTTTCTTTTTTGTCTAAATTTTTTATTATTTTGCCCAGATTTTCTTTGTTATGTGATACCAAAGCCAGGTCGCCCATATAGGCTATACATTGATGTCTTGAGCTCACTGTGCCTCCCGTTCTGTTAAGCTTACATTTTCTTATCACACCCTATAAAATTAAATCGAATAGGATCGTCGAGAGTGGGTTTCCTTGTCTGACTCTTTTTTTACTTTAAACCCTTCTGACTTTAACTGACGTGTTCTGTAAGGTTACCCGTATTAGTCTAATAAGTGTTTTTGTATATTTAGATTGTCCATAGTGCTGTAAATCTTTTTCCTTCTTAATGAGTCGTATACTTTAGAAAAGTCAATAAAAGCTACATATAACTCTTTATTATATTCTTGACGGATCACATGGGTTCGTTTTAGAACCAATAGTTCAAATTATCATGGCTGGTCTGCTTTTTGTGAATAAAATGCAAATTATTTATTGCAGTTTTTAAACTATTTCTTTCTTAAATAAGCAACAAATTCAAGTAAGGTAGTATCAAATTAAGCGCATTTTTTTTGTCTTTCGATTGATACCACTATCAATCCTATCAACTCAAACGGGGAGCAGGAATCTGCATATATACGATTTCCCATGCTATTTCCCTATGTTCGCCTTTTAAGTCAAACACCCGGTATACCTACAAGTTGTTCGCTTTTCACGTGTCTTCTAATACCTTACTAGTTCTATTCTTCTTTTGAATTTCTTATTTTCCATTTGCATTTTTCTAGCAGTTCTTATTAATGTTTCTTTGAGTCTTTTGACCTTTGCCAGTAAATCTTTCTTTATGCGGTCTTTGTTGAAATTACATTTATTTTGTAACACAGGTTCAACACTTTGAGACGATACGAACATGGTAACTTTATCAAAATTCACGGTGTTAGAACTGAAAGCATATAGGTACATTTCACACGTATATTTTATGACTTTATCCAAAAGACCAACAAAGTTTTCTTTTATATGTATGTTACAAATTAATTGAAAATAAACCCTCTCCAAACATCCATAAGGATTCTGACTTTCCCAGGTAGTGAATAACCATGGAAGGTACTACGTCACTTGACCCGTTTGTTGGATATTGTATATAAAATTAATTTGTCAAAATATTGAACATCTCAACAAATATAAAATCGTGTGTGATTCAAAGCCATTGCAGGTAAAAGGTAAAATACTCCTTACCTTTACCAAAACTGTAATGCACTCTTTCGCATAATTATCGGTATCACTGTATACAGGTTTGTTTTCTTTTAAAGCTCAAATTGGTTATTAAAAAATATTTTTCAAATCGAAACTTCCACGGCCAATGTCAGTGTTAAAGGAGCGTTCTTTCAACAAATGTTTTTCAATCTCTGAAAATCAGTTTCTAATAAATATTTTGGTTTATGGCAGGTTGATTAGGTTTTGTGTCAATCTATTTGATATATTTGGATGACGATATAGAAACGGATGATACCAGCGGCAGCTCTTGTTTACCAGGTTTCTCATTACGGAATGGGTTGGGACAATCTTTCTATTGCAATATCATTGCCGCACTTTCCAGTAATTAATTTTTGGTCACAGGAGATTCAGATTTTACATAATAAATTATTCAGTTAATTAGTGTAGAATCTTTTTACAAAGTTAATAAAATGACAGCCCCGGGTGAATATACTACTGAATATTTTCCAATGTTTTTATAATATAAGGTAGTCTTCGGAGTATTACACATCGTGTTACTTGTTTTTACAGACATTCCACTTGATATGGATTCTAAAGCCACTTTTGATATTTCTGTACTATCATCAAAATAAATACTTTTTAAATTTTAAAATTAGGGTAACCCATCAAAACGAAACTGCCCCATTAAAAAAATAAAAAGTACATTTTAATACCTACTTAATGTGACATAAAATTGTGAGAACTGGTATGTTGTATGTTCTCAAGGAGAAAACTTCATTACAAATATCTCATCTTGAGAAATCTTAGAAGAAAACATCCCACTTGAATACTCCGTCACATAAAGCATGAAAATAGGAATGATATAGGTATATTTTCTTCACTATCAAATAGTTCCATAAAATGGTGAAGCGAGTATGAATAGCAAATCAAAATGTTCTGCCAGTTTTTAGTACTGTCTCGATATCTTAGCAGTTATAGGAATTTGATGTTGTAATCTCTTTTCAGCAGATTTAATGCGGTATTCGAGTCACATTACACGTTTTTTTTTAAATTAACTTGAAGATAATTATATAGATCAATCTTAAATGGCGGATCATATTTGCACCACGCGATTCTGCATCAAAAACTGGACAAAAATTGTGTAACTATTTTAGGCCAACACGTGTAGTTTTTGAAGAATTATGAATTAAAGTTTTGTAAACTTAACAGCACTGTCAGTCATATTACGTCACCTGCGATTTGATTTAATATAGGACCATACAGAGAATGTACAACACAGGCACGCTAGACCTGTTTTATGGTATTCTAAATGAGTATTATGAATTCCTAAATTAACATTAAGTAAATGCTCAAAATGGCTACCTCCAGCTTCTATACGTTCCCTAGACCTGCGAAATATGTTTGCTTCTAGATTTCTGAGCATGGAGCATCCTTCTAACTGCCTCATTTATTCGCTGTGCAAGTTGCTCCTGAGCATCAATCGCTTTTAATGTTTCCCACAAGAAAAAATCCAAACAACTCAAATTTGGGCTTCTTGGAGACCAAGGTACTGGACCGCCACGACCAATCCATCGTTCTGGAAATTTAAGGTCCAACCATTCTCGTGTTTGAATGCCCCAATCTGCTGGTACCTCATCCATTTGTAACCACATCTTCTTAAATCTTCTTAAATCTAATGGTTCATCATCTAATAGGTCTCTAAAATCTGTGTCTAAAAATTGAACAAAATTATTCGCATTTAGGCAAAGGGACAAAATATTGCCAATAATTTTATTCCACACATTAACGCTAAACCGAACTTGATGATTCCTTTGGTAAAGTGCATGTGGATTTTCGTTTGCCCATTATTAAATGCTGTATTTCTAGTGGACGTAGCTTCATCAATCCATAAGATATGTCCAATGCAACCAGAATCCCTTTCTTGTTCATGAAGAAACCACGTGCAGAACCTTACTCTATGGTGGTAGTCTTTTGGTGATAATCCCATGACCCTTTGGTAGTGATACGGGTGCAAAAAATTTTCCTAGAACACTCGATGAACGGCTCTTTTGCTAACATCAAATATACTGGTAATGGATCGCGTGCTTTGTTCTGGTTCATTTTCCACTACATTTAAGATATTTTTTTTCAATTTGTGGCAACAAGTGGCAACAATACTCGACGGGGGCGGTCTCTGGTGCAGTTCTTCCAGTTTCTCGCATCCGTTGATCCAGTCGTTGAATAACATTAGCTTCTGTTTGGGTAACGTTCGAAATACAAGTTATCGGCAGCATTAAAGTTATCATGACACTTCCCTAAGATTAAATGCCTGTCTGCATATTCCACAAAACCGTACTCCGTAATTACAATTTGCAAAATTTAACGAACAAAATTAATAGTTATTAAAACGCAAAAACTGAATCAGAACAAATAACGAACAAATAAACTGAAGATAGCACAATGAATACAATGATAATGAACGCAAGGGCAATCAAACACGACGTTCTGATCAGCAAACGGTGACAGAAATGTAAGTAAAAATACAAAAGAAAGTAAATGCCTACTAAACTTTGGATGGAAATTCTAATAAGTAAACCAAGGGTATGACGAGTACAATTATAGGTAAATTAGTTATTTCTTTTGTTGATCAAACTACAGCTAAAACACATTATCTCATGAAAATATCACACGACAAGCAAACCAGAATATGACTTATGGCTGCCAATAGCTCCTCATCTAAGAAGTTAACATTAAATTGGTATACGACTTATTGATTTGTTTTTGATGTAGAATCACGTGGTGTGGGTATTATCCGATATTTAGGATTTACCCTCTATAAAACAAAAAATTATTACGTGTAGTACGTGTTTATTTAACCTTTAAATTGCACACTGCAGCCATATTTCGATTTACTATAGTAAATAATATACTGACCGATAACTTTTTATAGAACCTGAAGGTTTAATTAGGCAATAAAGTCCCACTTTACACTAAGCACACGTGGGAGCAATAAAGCAAAGCCTGTTAAAATCTGAAGATGTTTCCCTGTTGTGTACTTAAACGTTTCAGAGTTGTTGGGCTACTTGAATGTATTACGTGTATATAACCGAAACGAGCGATTTATGTGACATCCTCTTTGAAGAAAATTTAGGGTTTACTGGAAATAAAACGGCCATTTTCATGGGAACACGTTACTGTATATTATATTAGGTGTTTCATAAGGTCTGTAATGGGAACGAAAGGAATGAAGACTTATTTTATGTACACGGGTGTAATGAAGTTTATTGTGAACAACCGTTGTTAATGTTTTGTTTCGTATCTAATTTAGGAGTATCTCAAAGATAATAAAAAAGATAGAACTTTTATATTGCTCCATTATTACGGGGGATGTTTCTCTACCTGCAGGGTTTTTGTTCCAATTAAGTATTTGTTGCTGATTATCTCAGTTACAGATTAACTAATGCTGCAACCATAAAAAACGAATGAATTTTACTGTTTGCTTTGTTTTTTTTTGCAAGTAGTAACAAAATTGTTCTTATCGATCTTAGAATAATTTGTCACTGTTAGTTTGTCTACATATAATTATTGATAATGCCTTGTTTAGTGAGCTTACATTAAACTGAGCGTCTCTTTCTGGCCTCCAAGGTACCTATAATAAGTTTTAATTACAGGTTGGATTTCAAAAATTATTTTCAGTTTTTGGTATAAAGTGATCAGTGAAACCCAAAAGTTTATTTGAATGATGTTTACTCACTTACTTCCGGTGGTCGCATATCTCTTGTATAGGCTTGGCCTCCCGCACAATGCTTTTTCATCGTTTTCTATCTTGACCGCTGTTCTGCCAATCCTCGACTACTTGAATAGCATTTAGATAAAATAAAATGAGTTAATGCTGCTTAGCATTATTTAAGATAAAACATTAACAAAACTCTAAGCATTTTAATTAAGCCTGGGAATTAAGTAAACTCAAATTTCGTTGTTAACCCCGCCAAGATGTAATTTTTCTGATTTGTTAGAAGAAGTGATAAAGAATAAACTAACGCAATTGCACTTCAAGAAATAAGGCGATCTAGTAAATATAGGTTTCCTAAGAATTCTTATACTTTATTTCATACGTTTATACGGTCGAAGACATGAATTGGGAAATGGATTTTCAGTAAATAATATGCTTTATTAAGTTAGAGATTTTGAAGCAATGCAAACTTAAGATAAAATGAGCTTAATATGCGTACTCAATTTCATTTGAGATAAATAAGATTAAAAAACTAGAAAGAGTATATCAAAGTAGTGGTGTCTATGATATACAATTATTAATTGAGGACTTAAACGCAAAGATAGGAAAAGAACAACAATACAACAATATGAGAATATAAAGGACACGTTTTGCAAATAAGGATATTTATAATATTCGAATACCTTTCCAGATGATAGTACAAACAACCAGTTTAACCACATCCTGGATAAAAAAAAACACACACAACAGGCTTACTAGACATGACATAAAGTCATTTTCTACCAAGGTGAGAGAAATGATACCAAGGATATATGAGAAAGGAAAGAAAACCGGAACTCTGGTGGATTAAAAGGTGATGTAGCTGGAAAGCCATACGACAGCTGTAAGCAAAAAGTTGGAAGATGAAATAGAAGAAGAAATTGATATAGAAAAACTGGTAGGAACAATGTGGAATAATATAAAGGGGACTATGCGTGTGACAGATGATAATTTTTAATTGTGTGAATAATAATCTTTAGACCAAAAATAAATAAATTAATTACGTTGTAATTTTGTTGCCTTGACTTACCTCAATTTTTAATGATATTGCAGTAGAAGACACGTTGTGAGATGTAAAGGCTGAGAGTGTAGTTACACAATAAAAAAAATGCGTAAGCGTAAAATGCGTGTGGCACAAGTACTACTAGTAAAGTGAATGTATAAAGAAGGAAAATTTAGGAAAATCCTAGAAAGCGGAAGAAAGGGCAGGGGTTGAAGATTAAGGCAACCAAACAAATAAATTTGAAAGACACTAGTTGTTAGTCCACCTAGCGAGTAGAATTTGACAACTATCACAAAACGACAGTACAGCCGCGAAATCAGACAATGTACGCCATCAGGAGTAATGACGTCATAAATATAGGTTTATATGTAGCCCAAAAACGATT
Source organism: Melanotus villosus (assembly GCA_963082815.1). NCBI lineage: Eukaryota > Metazoa > Arthropoda > Insecta > Coleoptera > Elateridae > Melanotus > Melanotus villosus. Next base: position 33,793,548 of record OY720426.1, on the reverse strand, counting down.
ATAATTTCCTGCTAGTATAGGCAACTTCAACACACACGTCCACGTTCGATATTATCGGTTGCTATTGTTGATCGATTACAAATATAACCAAAGTATTGGTGATATTTTATCACCAACAATAAAGCGTGAAAGTCTCTGGCACATTTACGTTTTTTATTTATTATTCATCAGAAAAGCTAAATCTACATTAAATTGTTAATTTTTCATTGATAATTGATTAAGTTTAAACCAAATGCATGATTTAAAAAAAATGAGCTGTAAAGAAAAAAATAAACATCAGTTTTGTAAATCTATTGGTGACATTTATGACGTCATTTAAAAGTAGCTCTCTGAATTGAGAACCTACAATGGCAAAACGTTATCGGAAATATGTACAAAATTGATCACGAAACGAGGGGTAGTTGAGGCAGATTTTAGCGACGAACCTGGTTCCAAATTTTCGAACCGCTTCGTTTTATCGACGAACCAATGACGTCACGGTTCATAAAATTGAACCGGGTTCCAGCAACCGACGAACCAACCTCGCAACGTGTGTTGCTGACAAGTCGTTTGGGTTTGTCAATTATCGGAGCGCGAATGCCATCACGTGACTACCTTTGTATGTTAACAGTGGCTGGCGGTTTTTACGAATTTGAAATTACTGTGTGTAATTTTTATAACTTGCAATTAAAAATCTAGTATTATTTCATAAAAAAGATGGAGAACGTTGATGTCACGTATAACGGAGTGTCTTACAAATTACTTGTAGATACTGAAACCGCCGAGAATTTGAGTTAATGCTAGTTACCTGAACGCGATTTAACTAATAACGGTAAATCTTAAAATCATCCGAAAACAGCATTTCATAAGCAGCTAACACGCCAAGTTGTCCTAAATACCTAAATCCATTGTAGATACTAAAACGTTCAATTATGTTAGAGGTTAGAATTTTAATGTCAAACCGCCGTTTGAACCGAATTACGTTTTGGCGAACAGTAAATTTGATGACGTCATTAACGAACCGGATTCAAAAAATCCAGGAACCAGGTTCGTTGCTAAAATCTGCCTTTGGTGTGCGAAAAAAACAACTGCAACGTCTTGTTTGGATTGCAAGGTGAGTTACTAGATTACATCAAGTAATAACAATTATACTAAACTTGCTAATATAATTTGAACGTCAACGTTATTATTGTGCTAATATGTACGCTATGCGTAACAGTACATAATAGTAGATTACGTGCCAAGTGCAGAAAAGTGGATTTTTACTAGACGAGTATGGCAGGTTTGAGTACGAGCGATAGCGAGTACATAAATGCCATACGAGTCTAGTTAAATCACTTTTATGACGCGGCGCGTATACTATTTTTTCGCATTTTATATTCTCATATAAAAAGTTATCTAAATTTATTGGGATACATTCTGAAATTCTGAATAAAATTAATAAGAACACTGAAAAAAGTAGGCGGATTCTCGATAACATAGTAATTATAGTTGTTGATTATATCAAAATCTAAGTTAAATGATGCAAGGTTATATGTTTTAACTGCGGCTTGTTCTAAGATTTTAGTGTCTGTTGCGTAATGAAAATTATTTTGTGGCCAATGTTGATGAAATCCGGATATGGTCGTAGTAAAAGATTAACAAAATCATATATTGTACTATTTATCTGTTTTGCCACGAAGGCCGTGAATATAGAATTATTCTGCGATTTGACTGCAGAAGCATTTTTAAGTGCTTTAAAAAGGTTTATGTCTCGAAGAGGAAACATTTCTCATATTTATTCTGATAGTGCGACTACATTTGTTGGCGCGAACAAGGAACTTAATAAAGATCTTAATCATTTATTTTCTTGGGATCTTTTTAAATCAAAGGTTCTTAATACATTAACAATGGATAAAATAACATGGCATTTCATTCCACCTCGTTCACCACATTTTGGCGGTTTATAGGAAGCGGGAATCAAATCAGTTAAATATCATCTAAAAAGGCAAATTGGGAACACGTCATTAACATACGACGAAATGTACACTTTACTAACTCAAATAGAGCATGTTTAAATTCACGTCCTCTTACTCCTATTTCCAACAACCCCAATGACCTAACCGTTCTATCCCCGAGTCATTTTCTTATTGGAGGCTCACTGGTTGTCCCTTTGGAGCCAGACATCACCACTATTAGTATAAACAGGCTTTCAAAGAATTCAACAATTAAATTAGCACTTCTGGAAGAGATGGTCTCGACAGTACCTGCACCAGCTACAACAAAGAAATAAATGGCAGCAAACGCCTAACAATCACCCTTTAGTTCCCAACACCCTCGTCATCTTCAAGGATGAACTACCACCATTGCATTGGTTATTAGGGCGGATCTTAGAGGTTCATCTGGGAAAAGATGGAATTGTGCGTGCAGTTACATTAAAAACTAAACATGGAATAATTAAAAGACCAGCAGTTCAAATTTGCGTTTTGCCAATTGACCAAACTCATAGTGATTAATTTAAATTTCGCATTATATTATAATTCATAAACTCTGTTACTTCATTTGTTACTTGTAAATTAATTAATTATCTTATTTTTAATTATTAACTGATATTTATCACCTAAGTGAAAGCTTTGCACGTTTCACTGGGGGCCGGTATGTTGAGTGCTATGTTACCTTTCCACTCAACTACGATTATACTTTAAAAATCTAGCGATCATTTTGTAGTTAAGAAAAACAAAACATTGTACTTAGATATTTTTACTTAGATACTGTCGTTGTATATAAAAAAATAATAAATAAAACATCAAGCATAATTACAACAAATAATTAACATTTATTAATATCAAAAATAATTTGTATAAGAGGTAAATTGCGAAATGGTAACTTCTACACTTTTAGTAATATTAGTTACCGTATATGTTATTCCAGATATTGTGCAATTGGGAATAGTGGTAGGTAAATACAATTTATCACATAAAGATTTACAAATAAAGTTTGATTGGGACCCTGAATCTAGAAGTACCCTGCAAGAATGACTATTACCGTGCATATCATAAATGTTCACGATGGCTGTAGACAATAATACTTGAGATACTTGTAATGTTTGATTGCAATAAGTAGCTGCGGATGATATTGATGTTGCCGGCACAACTGTTGATGTTGATTGTAATTCACTTCCGATATTAGGTTGCGCTACTTTATAATCAATGTGTAATAACGAATGATGCTTCCTTCTACAGAATTTACAATAAAACTTAGAACGACAATTGGACCGTGTTCTGCAAAATGGAACCATTCCACATTATAGTAGTTCCGAGTAAATTGATCTTAAAGTTAATTGTTGTTTATAAATTAGAGAGATACTTTGAAGTTGTACATTTATCATAATGTTGTAGTATTGACATATATACTCATTGGTCATTTAATTTTGATAATGAAAAGACTCTATTTATTTCAAAATTTTGAGAAATTGAGGGATGGTTCCCTTTTGCAAAATCTGAAATTAGCTTAAACTCAAGTTTGAATTTTTGAAATTCAATAAAGTGCCATTAAAACTTTATATTTTAAGAGAACTTCAACACATATTTATTGAAAATACAAGATACACAGCTACATTACTCAATTTCATTATAAACAGGTACATATCATTCAATTTGCAGTTCAAACTCTACATTCGCCCCAAAACCATCCACATCATCTTCTTCTTCATTTGAAAAAAAGGTATTATAGAACTGAATGCAGTCATTCGGAATCAAATTCAAAATTGATTTTATATCGTTCAGTTTGGGCTCACTTACAGCTTTACCTTCCGGCCAAAGAGGTGTAAGGTTCTGTACCGACATTATGCACTGAGGTGGTCGACCAGTTCTCTTCTTTTGAAGATCTACTTCTACTAGTTCACCGGAAAATTCTTGTCCCATACAAATCGAGAGTGGTTTGCTTTTGTCAATCACTATTTCTCGAGTTTTAAGCCAGTTAATTTGTTGATCGGCGGTCCCCTTCTTTCTATTTGTTATTAAAGATTCAAGCTATCATTTTACACCTTCTTGACATTATGGTGTTATTAATTTGCACAAAAATAACACAAAATTAACTGAAAACACTGAAACTGACAGCAAACTGACTCACCAACCTCACCCATATCTACATCGTAATAACAATAAGTCATTTCACAAAGAGGAACCAAGCCACATGGTTCTGTCTTGCAAAATGATTTTTGCCTCTATCAGGATATTGGTCTGGTTCGTACGTGAAATAATAACCATAATATTGAAGATACGGCTTGGATCGTTTTTGTAAAACGGAAATACGTCTTTAGGAGAAAGGTATCCATCGAAATACCGAATATTGTTATTTTGTGGGTTGGTTCCATTTTGCAAAACACGGTCCAATTGATAGTTTGATGATTATTTTTTAGGCAATTTACACAAAGTTTAAAGGTTTTGATTTTGTTAAATCTATCTTCAGCAGATAATTTTAAAAATTCAGGAGATTGATATTTTTGATGTGTTTGCTTGCAAATACGACGTCATACAAAAATTGGACCAATGTTAAATGTTAGATGTTTGATATCTGGCTTGATGGACCAATGTTCGATAATATCAAATTATTTTTGATATTAATAAATGTTAATTATTTGTTGTAATTATGCTTGATGTTTTATTTATTATTTTTTTATATACAACGACAGTATCTAAGTAAAAATATCTAAGTACAATGTTTTGTTTTTCTTAACTACAAAATGATCGCTAGATTTTTAAAGTATAATCGTAGTTGAGTGGAAGGGTAACATAACACTCAACATACCTATCTAAATATAGATACCCTACCACTTAATTAGAGAAGTATACAAATATAAACTACTTTACTTTATCAAAACTAACGACAGTGTTGAAGCAGCATTTACCTACAAGATATATTTCATGAATTCAATGAAGTAACTATTATTGATGGGGGAGGAGATGTACAAGACCCGCAAGTAAATAAAGAAGGGAACTGTGTCACCGAGGAACTGTACAGAAATTAAGGAAGAAGGAAGGCAGAAATAATATAGATAGAGTGAAAAATTATCATTATAACTATGCCTTATATTCAAAAAAGGCCACAAATAAAAATGTTCTAGTTGCAGAAGAACTGCTTGTAGTAATGCGGCAATTGTACAGACAATTCAGAAAAGTATAAACCCATTTGCAGGAGACTGTTAACCTGGTTTTAGTGGTAATAGATTGATTATATTATTGACCAGATATTTACGGTTTGCAAAATTTTAGAGGTAGATGGTAGGAATTATACAATCATAATAACAAGAGCTTACGATAGCTGGAAAACACTAAAACAATTCAAGCAGATGTAATAGTGGCAAAGCTTATAAGAGCAACAGTCATAAAAAGAATTACTTTAAATCATGGTGGTACTATATAAATCAACAACTCCAACTGTTAACTTATGCTGATTTTGTGGTCTTAATTGGAAGAAGTGAATCAGCGTTGGAAGAGTTATGACACAGCTAGACAATAATGTAATAATCTTTTCGGTTACAAATAAATAAAAGGCGAATAAGGTAACTATATGGTAACAACACGTACCATAGCGAGAAGCATTACAAGTTAACCAAGACTATGTCGACAATGAAATAAAAGTACGAATATTAGCAGGAAATAAAATATTCGATACCTCCTATTGCTTTGATGTGATTTATTATACCTTTTTATTTTTTTTATTAATGGCGCATTGAGTTAGCTGCCCCAACTAGTGGCCATTCAGAAACCAACTCCCTCCGATATCGCTTGTGAATAACTTCAGAAAGATTAAATTATAATAGTGGAGAAGATGACAGTTATTTTATTATCAGTTATTAATAATTTTACCAAACCAAGAGTATGGATTTTAATCAAATTCAGAGGAAGTTGTTCATCTCTTCTACTTTATTTCTTTGAGAATACAATTCTTAAGAAAATCAGCCAATCACAACGCTTGAAAATGTTGTACCAATAAGTGAAAATAATTTATTGCCGCGATAATATTTTGTTATTTCCAATAGCAACGCTAGTAACGTAGTAACCACGTAAATATGACGTACAAACAAAAAATTATTTGACAGTACTGTAGCACCGATTAGTGAAAAATGTAATCATTGTATTCTCTTCCTAAATATAACTCGTGATTCGCTTAAAAATCGATAATATTTAGAAAATGCCACTCATGTTAATCCCAATCTTTGGAAAATGCAACTCCTGCTTCGCAGTCGTTGCATTTTCGTCGTTGGGATTAACATTCGTGACATTTTGAAAATATTATCGACAATAAGCTCACCACTTGTTATATTACCCTTGACAATACAAAACTTATATAGATAGGTAAAATAACAGTTACATATCATATTAATATTTACGAGTTACATATGTTTACTGTTCTTATTACACTTCTGGTTACATTCCTAGTTTGGTGGTGCTCGCTGCCTACTTCATTCGTCTTGTTTCTTTGTCGCTATTATCTCCTTTAATCCATCAGCAATGGTGTCCCAATTTCTTCTATTCTGTAACATCAGAGCCGTTAAATTTTGTATATTTAATGCCTCACCAGTTGCTTGTTGCATAATCCGTCTCACGTCCATCCATCTTGGGCAGTGGAAAACCGTGTGATCGACGGTGTACGTCTCCCCACAGTAGTACCAGGTTGCTTCTGCCTGGATATTCAATCGTTTCAGGTATTGCCGGAAGCAGCCATGCCCTCCGAGTGCCTAAGTTACGTAGTAGTCCACCTCTCCGTTTGTTCTATTCACCCATTGCCGTATATTTGGGATGGCTTGTCTTGTCCACTGGGATTTGTCTTGAATCCTTTCCCATCCCTCCTGCCACTTTCTAAGGGTTTCTTGTATCCAGTGTTTCTTTCCTTGGGTTCTGTCTTTGTATGCAGCGCAGCGGCATTCTACTAATAATTCTATCGGCGGGATCCCTGCGATCACACCTGCAGTGCCTCAGTCGAAGTTGTTTTGTAAGCACTGCAGATTCTCAACAGGGTCCTTCTTTGTACCCTCTGCATTATGTGTTTGTATTGATTGTATCTCATCGCTTCTGCACATATGGATGCTTCATATAGCATCACCGAGTCCGTCACCGAAGCCAGTATTCTCCGTCTACTAGACTGCACTCCACCAAGGTTGGGCATTAGCCTGGAAAGCTGTTTTGCAATGTTTTCTGTCTTCCTGGCTGTACTTTCTACATGGTTTGTCATGTGCATGTTATGGTCGAAAAGAACACCCAAGTATTTTAATACTCTGGCGCCCTTAATTTGCAATCCATTCACATCTATTGTTAATTCTCTTAGTATGTTTCTCCCGACCAGCACAACTGATTCTATCTTGTGTGGGGCCAGTCGTAACTCTTTACGAGTCATCTCATTCTGTATCCTGTGTATTGCGATATTGGTTTTCTCTTCAACCACCTCTTCAGTTTTTCCACAGGCCACTATCGCCAGGTCATCTGCGTATCCTATTAGTTATATTCCTTCTGGCATATCGAGATTTAAAATACTATCATAAATTCCATAATAGTGGCCCAAGTAGGGACCCCTGTTGAACACCACATGTTATTTCCTTCTCGGACTGCCCTATTGTTACTCTTCTATTCGTGAAGCAGTTACTTATTATTTGTATGAGATATGTAGAGGTTTCCCTTTCCTTCAGTTCCTGTACTATTCCATGCCAAGATGCGCTGTTAAATGCGTTCGCCACGTCGAAGGTCACCATTATTATACAATTTATTATACCTGATTCACTATAAATTGTCACCAATTCTTGAATAGTTTCTTTCCCAGTGGTGTTCTACCTTCTTGCCTCTATAGATTTTCCGTAGCATCACCTGCTCCCATACCTCTATCCTTATCTGATCTACTTTGTTCAGTGTTCCACTGTTACACACAACTGCTGGCGTTATCACTATTTTGTAAATTCGCGCTTTAGCACTTTGAGACACCTCTTTTGATTTACAACATCTTTCAAAGGAAGAGACCTTTAGTTATTCTGGCACTTATTTCTTTGCCGTTTCCACAGTTGTTTGTTACTATGACACCCATTGTAAACTTTTTAAACACTAGCTCACGATTATGTGTTAAAGTGACTTCTCATTCTGCTTTCCTTTGCGATTCCTCCCTTTTCCATGTACTTCATTTGCTGGTGGTTGATTAGTAATCCTATCTTTGCTGCGGTTGCTTCCATTCGTTGGATCACCTTCTTGAGCTCTGGTTTTGTTCTTGTTAACAACTAACAACATCGGCGTATGCTGAACACTGATGGCTTTTCGTACTTTTTTCTTTAGTGTTCTATCTCTGTTTATATCATAGTACTGTATTTTTTCCTTGTATAAGGCCGTGATGTATCATTGCACCTTACGTTATTGTTTGAGTCTTCTAAAGTTATTTCTATTAAGTTTACTAATTTTGTTGGTATACTTAACTCTTTCATAATTTGATAATGTTGAACTCTGTTTATTAAATTGTAAGCTTGTTTAAAGTCTACAAACAGGGTAGTGAAACCTGGCTCCTCAACAAACGGCACTAAGATGTGCTAAATATATACATATAGGTTTGAAATAAAGTAATGCGGATTTAACTATGACAACAATCTAGGAGTAGGAGCAACCATGAGATAAGAAAAGTACACGAAGGACCAAACTTGTGAAAATGGATACATCACAGAGATCGAGGAGACCAGGTCACGTATGTAGAATGCCAACTGAGACAGCTACACCGAAATCACTTACTCAAACACCAGGAGGTCGAATACCAAAATGAAGGCTAAGAAGGCGATGGATGGACTACAGTAGGAATAACTTTAAAACACTAAAAGTGCAGAATTGGACCAGGTTAACCCTAAATGGAAAAACGGAAACGGAAGGATGTCGTAGAAGAGGATAACAACAGCAGTGCAGTACCATTGCCATAAAATTATTGGGTATTATATCTTCGGTACCTAGATGTATACTGAAACCAGTGAACAAATGTTCTTAACTTCTGTTCTTATTTATGCTTATTTTTATATCTTACGTTGAAGGCATTGATGATCTTGGTAGTGAAGAATAACCAATAGGTTACTAAATGCAATTAATACAAACAAATAAAGTTTATCTTTTGGCAGGATGTAACATTAAATTGAATTCAAAGGATTTCGTTTAAAAATAACAATTTGGTAAAATATCCCGGTTATTACATCTTAAAAACAGAAAGAAGTACCAGATTTATTGTTTTAGCAATATACGAGTAAATTCGCATAAAGTTACAATTTTCCTCAGAGAGAATATATTTTACCAAACTTTTAGAACGTTACAAAAGGGAGGACAAATGTTTACATCCATCCAGTTAATTTAATTTTCTAGAGATGATTTTACGCTTCTCTAAACAAAGGATAGCAAGCAAACGAGGTCCTGGAGACGATGAGGTTTAAACTACTAACCTATAAAAACATATTCAAGCATTCTGTTGGACGTAGGAATAACAGACTTAGGTACTTTCATTAAACAGTGTGGGGTGAATTTATTTTAGGAAAAAATGTAACGTCGGAAAATAAATAAATGAATCCGAATAGCGATAGATAAATTAATTGCCAGGAAGTTAATCATGGGTCATGGCAACTAATCAAGAAGAAGGGCATTTGCTTGCTTTATTTGTACCAACTAAATACGTTGTATTTGAAAAATCTGCAGTTAAAAGTATGCCGTGAAAGATCAGGTGATTTAGCAGGCCAACACATCGCCAATGCAGCCAAACAAATAATATTAAATTTTAAAGTAATAGCAATCTTCCTCCTTTTTTCCTTATACCCTTTTATACCTTTACAGTGTCGAGGGGGGTAGTCGCAGGGCGGCCACCCATTCAAGTTCTGGGAAAGAGGGCCTTTGCTTAACTTTCTATATTGCAGTATTACGTGTGCTCTCACTTTGCCGTACTACCGGCCGGTAGTAATAGTAATAATAATAATAATAATAATAATAATAATAATAATAATAGGGTTGTTAATTTGCTTGAGACGATTTTAGTCTCGAAATTATCGATGCAGAAATTGGAAATCAACACAATTATAAATTATTTAACCCTAAAATTTTTGAAGGGTAGGGCAGCCAAAGATTGTAAATTAATTTTACTGATCGATTACTAAAATATGAAGGGATGATTGTAAAAATGTAACGGAAGTGCTGCGAAAACAGAACAGGAAAATTCAATTAGCACATCTGCCTAAAGCAACAAAAGTATGGAACATAAACAATAACTAGTGAAGATATTTACGAATATTTAGGCAGATTGAAAAAGGATTCTGTGGTAATTTTCGTAACGTATTACCTACTTGTTTATTCATAGTTAGCAGCTCGAATATTTACGAAATCAAATATAAAAGTAATTTGAGCAAATGGAAATTTTAATGCAGGGTAATTAAGCGGTATATCACGAGGGCTAATGTGGAAATTCGAACTCGGGAAGGCTATAAAAGCTTAATTGAGGGAATAAATCGGCGTATAGATTTAGTTAGGCTATGTTTTCTTTAAAATTGAGTTGAAAATTGCGCTCTATCGATTTAAAACGAAATGTCATCTAGCTTTGGGTTCATGAATTAATGATGTAGCCTTACATACACGAAAAATCCATTGCCTTTATTCTAGCTGAAGAAAATTCTAATCTGAGATTAATTATTAAAAAAGTAAAGTAAACCAAAAAACATTTGACGGAAGAAATGTTTGGGAGTTGTTATTAATATATACGGAACGTATAAATTAGGTGGAATTTATGTTGCAGTATAGAAAATTATGATTTCTGCTGAAATGATAATGGTTAAAATAAAATCTGGTTAAAATGAATACTTATTTTAAAAATGGAACTTAATGGAACGGTAATTGCGTTTAATAAAAGACGTTTTAGTTTTCTTAGGAGAACATGATGAGAAAGTCGTCGACCTGGAAATTTCATATGAGTGGAAAGACCTCGGTAATGATTAGTTACGAAACGTTTTGTTTTATTAAAAGAACGCCTTGCATTAAATGAACATTTAAATTTATTCAAAACAATTGCAGTTTAAATTGCACCTTTGCAATTCCTTAAAAAATTTCTGATATCTGAAATGTCTTTTACTTTTCTAAGAAAACACCCCCACCCAATTTTTTTCTGTTTTAAACTCCCAAGGATTATATTCGAGTTTTATTTGTCGAAGTGTCCAACTTTTAGGTGTTTTGCAAGCGAACACCGGAAAGAATATAAACTCTGATAACAAACAACCCAAAATCAAAGGAAAAAAATAAGGTTTGGGAAGAATTCTAGTAAAAATTCAAGCATTCCGCATTTTCCTTTTTGTGTTGATCAAAGGAAATCGAAAACCATCTTCAAAGACGAAACCTTTGTCGAGGTTTAGCTAACAAAGCGGGCATTTGTTTATTCTATAGAATGTTTATTTAAAAAAATTTGATTCGCGCTTTAGATTAGAAATAACATTTATTTGTTTTTTTGTGGCATTTTTTTTACGTTTACCTGAGTAGTTTTACACTGTCTTTCGCGATGAAGTATGAAATTGCTAAATTATAACTGTAAAATTGGAAATTTGGAAAATAATGCTGCTTTTAAAATTCTTAAGCTCCACAAAATCTTCTGTTGTTTATTAAAGCTGGTTTAAATGAGCTTTAAAGCCCTAATCAATAAGTAAATTTAGGACCATTGAGGAGAATGAGTGGAAAGTTTCTTCTATAATCTGCAAAATTTTAAAACAGGCTTAAACTTTATTAAACATTAATTCCCGTAATCTGTTCCTAAAAATAAATGTTTAAACGTTTAAATGTTTACATAAGAATGAGATCGTTTTAGCACTTAAGGTTTAATCCAATGTTTTGCTGGTTTAACATTTTAATAACCAAATAAAACATTTTATGCCCGAAAATGAACATTAATTACTACGGTCTTTATTCCTAACAGCTCTACTAAAAAATAAAAGGATCGTTTTAAATAATGTTATCAAATTAAGCATAATTTCGCATAATTATGCAAATGGGCAAATGCAAACGCTTTGAACGAGGTTAGTAAAAATGTTATGGGCAGAATTCTTAAATATGTCTCTGATTATCATATTTACTGAAATTCAGTTTTGTTTGCGTAGCCTAAAGAAATTTGAACTTATTTTATAATACGTATGTATATTGTATATGGATAATTTTTAGTTTCGGATATATGTATTTGGACCTTATTTACATTTTTTTAAATTAAATTACGAGGATTGTTCAATAGAAACGTGTTTGGATTGCGCAGCCGCAACTTCATCGCCACCGATAATGCTCGTCCCCATGTAGTCCAAACGGTTCAAGATCTGCTTGCTCGTATGCGTTGGGAAGTCTTACAACATCCACCTTACAGTCTCAACCTGTTCCCGTGCGATTTCCATGTATTTGGCCCATTAAAACAATCACTAAAAGGACGGCGGTTCAATTCGGACGCTGAGGTAGAGTTTGTTGTTAGAGAATGGTTTCGCAAACAGCCGCAAAATTTTTTATCAACATGGGGCTCACGCCTTAAGGTTAATGGGGACTTCTCTTAAATTCATTGAATCAATAGTTATTTGTATGCTAAGGCCGCGAAATTCCATTTTAGCGTACCGAGAGAAAAATTGTCGCTGAAGCCGCTTGCGGCCGAGGCAAGACAATCTCGAGGGCGCTAAAGAATTTCGCGGCCGAAGTATACACAACATTTTTTGTGCAGCCGTAAGAAATACATAATAAAACTGACATTTTCATATTATCTGTTATGTCAACTCTCATGTGTCAAATAAGTGACGTTTAGTTTAACGGCCGTTACCCTTAGTAACGGCCGCAAAATTGTATTTCGCGGCCGTTACTAAGGGTAACGGCCGTTAAAATATTTCGCGGCCGTTACTAAGGGTAAGGCCGCGAAATCCGATTTCGCGTCCTGTATTGCGTACGCGAAATGATCACTTCGCGTCCGGCTGCACAAAAAATTGCTTTACGGCCTCTAAACGTGTTTCTATTGAACCATCCTCGTAATTTAGGATTTATTATGTTACTTTGTTTTATATATTGATGAGATGTAGGCTTGTTGTGGCAGTGTTAACACTAAGAAATCAGAATTTCGCCGTATTCAGAAGGCGTCCACTCCCGGTAGAAATCTTCGTCGTAATTTTTACTCGAAACAGAACACACATTAAATTAGTTTGCCAACCTGAACCCTAATAGCCTAAAGACAAGCATATCAATCGTATCATAATAAATAAAAGCTTGTATAGAAATACTTATGAATTTTATAACTATATGTGGTAAAGTACCAATAAGTCCCGCTTAAAACTTTCACACCCTCTCCCTTCCAATAAATAATCTGAAAATATGAGTAAATAAAGAAACGGAACGAAAAGTAATTTAGGTATTTACTAGCCTAAAAGTATTTATGTATATTTGGGTGATAATTTGAGTACAAAGAGGGAAAATGGAGTAATTAGTCTGTTTAAGTCTCTTTTATTCTGGGAAACTTGTGCACTTTTACGGTTGCATCAGATTTCAAATACTTCACGTCTTAGAGATTTTTTGCTTTTATTATCCAAGCTCATAGACTTAAACGGAAATATTACCTTTCAAAATGTAAAATACCTTGCTTTTGCAGATATTTTTAATTACTTTCGTTGATTTACCTTTTCATTACATTTTATTTTCGAAATTAGTACCGAAAAACAACACGGAAAACAAAAGACGCTTTTTAAGTACAAAAGAAGAGTGCAAACGAAGTAGAAATGCCAATGTTGCTGTGCAAAATACGAAAGCATTTCGTAACATTCCTTCACAATCCTCATCTTATAGGCCAATAATCCTTCTCCCCCTTATGTCCAAAATCATCGGGAAACTGCTTCTTAAGCGAATTAATGAAATTGTTGACTTAAACGACATAATTCCACCCTCTCAATTTGGTTTTCGAGAATACCATTCAACCATTCAACAGAGTTATCGCATAGTTACCAAGATAATGGAAAGCTTCGAGACAAGAAGAGTTTGTGCAGCGGCATTCTTGGACATATAACAGGCCTACGGATCTCCTTTACAAACTAAAACGTCACTTCCCTAGTCAACTCTACGTAGTATTAAAGTCATACCTCAGCGAACAAATGTTCCAAGTCAAACTGAACAACTCTATATCAAGCTATTGCCAAGTTAACTCTGGAGTGCCACAGGGCAGTGTGCTGGGACCTCTTCTGTACCTCATATACACAGCAGATGCTCCGAGTATAATGAACGCCCTCATAGCCACCTTTGCCGACGATACGGCTATTTTAGTAGTTAATGATAACGCAGAATCAGCAGCGTAACAACTACAACGGTATCTCGACTTACCAGACGACTTGTTCGGGAAGTTGTGAATTACTGTTAATGACGACAGATCTGCTCAGGTGACTTTTATTAACAAACACACCATATGTCAGCCAACAACAATCAACAACGCTCCGATACCAGTTAGGACTGAAGTTAAATACTGTCTGTTTTCTTTCTTTTATCGTTGTATATATGTTACAGTTAAAGTGTGTAATACGTTATTCCGTAGAATAACTAGATATTGTATAGAATAGCGGAATTACTTAGATAAAGTGTGTAATGAAAGCTCATTCTACACTATAACTAGGCATTGTATAGAATAACTATTGCAAGGCAGTTAAAGTTTCAAATGATTATCTGCATTCTACACTTTACCTAGATAATGTGTAGAATCGTCAAATGCGCACAATCAACCCTCCGATTGTTTCCGGTTATGAATGCCACGAAGCGGAATTAGAGGTTAGTTTACTAATGTGCACTTGTTTCTAGCGTATTTCAACAAAATCTGTATGTTTTAAACTCTATATGGAATCTGATCTAGTTAGTGAACTAAACAATGAAAGTATGAGGAATAGATTCAATAGTCTATTATCTAATTGCGAGGCAAAGTCTTTATGCTTTCCCGTGAAAAGTATCTTAACCTTATCGAAGAAGTCAACAAAGCTAAAGCTATGACTAAATAAAAGAAAGTACCTCGAGATTACTCGTTGCTTCAGCATTATGATGTGCTGAATGTACAGGGCAATGAATAATTGATAGTGCCATTAAAAGATTCTTCTACACAGATGTTAGTTTTTATTGCGATAGCGATGAACTATTTGACATTCTT
Organism: Melanotus villosus; assembly: GCA_963082815.1. Taxonomy (NCBI): domain Eukaryota; kingdom Metazoa; phylum Arthropoda; class Insecta; order Coleoptera; family Elateridae; genus Melanotus; species Melanotus villosus. The sequence continues at coordinate 33,778,422 of OY720426.1, read as the reverse complement.
TGTACTGCCCACATTTCAATCGGACATGGAGGCAGGAATCGCATGGTTAAAAAATTAAAACGAAAATACAGAAATAGTATCCAGCGTGATATAACAACATTCTTAAGTGTTTGTGAACCTTGTCAAGAGAAATTGAAAAAGGACAAAAAAGGCGTTGTTGTCAAACCGATGGTCTTCTCTCAATTAAATTCTCACTGTAAAGTTGACTTAATGGATTACCACTCGCACGCGGACGACAAATACAAATTTATTTTGGTATATCAGGATCACTTGACGAAATTTATAGTTCTAAAACCGCTTGAAATAAAACGAGCCGAAGAGGTTGCCTATCATCTTCTTGATATTTTTCTTTTAATTGGGGCGCCCAGTGTTCTGCAGTCAGATAATGGACGGGAATTTTTCAACAAGATTGTTGAAAATTTAAAAGATATGTGGCCGTAATTGAAAATTGTACATGGAAAACCCAGGCACAGCCAGAGGCAGGGCAACAAAGGAGTTAGATTTGTCCAGCTTATGAAGAATAGAGCGTATCATTCGGAAATAAAGAGAACTCCTTATGAAGCTATGTTTGGAACTGCTCCAGAAATTGGACTTTCGAGCACATGCCTACCTACGAACGTTATCACTGACATCAACGACGAGGAAGGTTTGGAATGTATAATTGAATACATGTAGTTAGCACAAGAACCCACGAATTTGCAAGGGGACATCGACATTTCACAAGATGATTCGCAGCAGTCGATCTCCAGTCTTTCTGCCAAATGTTCTGTTTGCTCTGTTGACGTGCAGGATACAGACGAACATACAGATGAATTATTTTTGTGCTCACTCTGTAAAACTAAAAACAACATTAATATAGAGAGGCAGAAAGCTAAAGAGTGCTTAGAACAACAAGCCAAAAGGATGAAACTGCACTCTGATTCTTCACATCCGGAAGCTGATGCTTATTCGCCCGTTTGAGTGCCAGTACCCGTTGTAGATCGTGGAAGAGGTGATGCTAGATCCGTACTTGCTATTGTTTTGGAGAAAAATGGTGAATTTTATAAGCTTGGAACAAGAAATGGAATTATTAAACAACTCTATGTACGGTCTCTCACCAATAGCTTTATTAAACGTTACGTACAAAATACTAACAAACATAGTTAACAAACGATTACAACAAGAGACAAGAGATAAGATTGGACAGTACCAAACAGGGTTTAAAGATGGGAGATCAGTGGTAGATAACATTTTTATCCTGAGACAGGTACAGGAGAAGTGCAGTAAGAGAAATGGGCCAGTCCACGCAGCCTTCCTGGATTTCAGACAAGAGCACGACTCAATAAAGGGGAATAGAATTATTCAAGCAATGGCAGAACTGCATCTCTCAACAGAATTAATAGCATTGGTAAGAATGACCTTAGAAGTAACAAAAAATAAAATAAGATTCCAACAACTCGAATCCGAAGAATTCAGAAGTAACGTAGGCCTAAGACAAGGTGACCCCTTATCAACCACATTATTTAACATAATGCTAGAGAGTATAATAAGGAAGAGCAAAGCTGACCAAAAACGAATGATCTTAAACAACTCACATCAGTGCCTAGCCTATGCAGATGATGTGGTGTTTTTAAGCAGAACAAGAGAGGAGCTGAAGATCTTAGTAAGTGACTTCCAAGCAAAAGCAGGTGACACAGGTTTGGAAATAAACCCGGATAAGTCCTTCTATATAATATTAGGAACCGTGAAGCAAACTGAAAACCAATACCTTGAAATTAAGATGAAGAAGCAGAAGAGAATGTAACTTAAACAAGTCAATAACATTACGTACCTAGGGGTAGAATTTACAAGCGACGGAAATTACGAGAGTGAAATAAAGAAGAGCTTTCAGCAAAGAGTTTAATAACAAAATAATCTCAAGAAAAACGAAGATAAAATTGTACAAGACAGTAATTCGACCCGCAGTGACGTTTGCATGAGAAACTTGGATGACTACATCAGAAAACGAAAAGAGAATTGAAAGATGGGAAAGGAGAATGTTACGAAAAATCTTTGGAGGAACTAATGAGGACGGCTTTTGGAGGTGAAGGACAAACAAAGAATTAGAGGAGTGCTACAAAGAGTCGCCAATTAGTACAGTGGTTAAGCAAAGCAGACTAAGGTGGCTAGGCCACGTAGAAAGTTTAAGTGACAGTGATACGGTAAAAAAAGTGTTTAAAAGCGAAGTGAGCGGTAGAATCAGACGTGGCAGACCTAAAAAGACTTGGTGGGACTGTGTAAAAGAAGATTTGGAGAACAACAACATCACAGGATGGGAAACTAAATCAAGAAACAAGAAACAGTGGAAGATCATAGTAGAAGAGTTAAGCCAAAGGCCTTCTGGCCTGTAGCACTGCTAGATATATATATGTACGGTCTCAATTCAGTGTCTGATTAGAAAAATTAATATCAGCCACAGAAGTGCCTAACATCGAAATAGCTCCTCGCTCTGTTGCCAGTGCCCAATCTACTGAAAGTGGACAAGGCTACGTACAATGTTCCTGTAAAACAAAATGTGGTCCCAAGAAATGTGCGTGTGTAAGGAATAAGGTTTTATGCTATTCAAAGTGTCATTTTAGTAATCCATGCTGTAATAAATAAAAACAATTGATACTGTTTTTGAGTCTACTGTGTCTCCTTTAAATTTAACAATTGTATCAATAATTGTGACCATGGTAAATATTAAAGGTTAAATTTAAAAGAGATACAAATAACAGACATATGTCGTTCGCTTAATTCATCTTTTTGTTTTTCTCTAGTGTGGTTTTCTAAGTTATGTTACCATATTTCCGTTTTAGGTTTATTTAAATAGTAATTCATTTGTCTGTTTATCTTTTTCAATCTAAATGCTATTTTAGTAATATTGTCACCATTATATGCAGTGGCGTACCTACGGGGAGGCTAGGGGGGCAGTCTACCCCCCCCCGGCCTTCTTCCTTTTGGCGGCTTCGGCGCCGTGATTTTTTTGATATTTTATTTCTTAATTCAACCAAAATAAAAAATATAATTATTGTTATAATTCCATAGACGTGATATAATCAAAATGGCGCAGTGAGCAAGATCTTTATATTTCTTATAACAACCGAGCCCCCACATTGTATTTATTTTATTTTTTACCCGCCCTGATAAATAATTCATTTTAAATATGCTTAGTGGCGGTGTGGCCGCTTTAATTTTCTATACAAAGAAATAATTATCTAGAAACCTGCCGATGCCGTCGCACTGGTGGGCGTCGGCAGCGGTAACTTTTGTCCTTTGTCATCATATCGTCTTTCCCAGTAATATTTATAAAAAAGTACATTATTTACGATTTACATCGCGGCGGCAAAGAACCCCTTTTATGTGCAACTTTATTTTTAAAAGAGCCGCCGATCCGTCAAAATGCAAACGTAATGTATAAAAAATTAAAAAGAATAGAGCAGTGTTCTGTTTTTCATTTCGACAATTTGCAGTTTGATTTATTGTGTTAACTGAACTAGAACTAGTATATTTAAAAAACAAAAACAAAATCGTTGTTCAAGTGCAAAAAATACACAAAAAACGCGCTACTAAAATTAGCCCAAACTAAAATTTTCGCCTGCCATTTTTTCCCTATAATATCTAAGGATCCTAAGGCGCCTTCAAGACATATTGCCCCCTCCGCCTCCCAAAGATAGGTACACCACTGAATATATGAACCATGTTATCTTAATAAAATTAAATTTTGTTTTCATTATTTGCTTTTTTGTTTAAATCTCTTGATTTTATAGTATTTCACACTTTAGCTGATTTTACACTGTTATTCCATAGAACAACTAGCTAATCTACAGATTAACTAGGTAAAGTGTAGAATATTATTTTAATTTCAAACTTTAACTGAATGGATCAGTTAATTCATAGAATACGTAGGTATTCTATAGAATAACGGCATTTCATACTTAAACGGTAACATATACACTTAAAGTACAAATTGTAGGTAAAACTGCCTTGAAATTTATAATACTATTGAAGAACTATCATACGTAATTCAAGACGAATGAGTTGTCATAGCTTCTGGAACACTTTCTAAAGTTTTCATGGACATGAAACAACGTATAAATGTTTGCTGAGAAGCTGATATAAATTATTTTAATAACTTTTTTTAACATAGATAATTTTGCGTATTTACGGTGCCCGTTACACCACTTAATTACTGTAAAAAATTTTTTCAGAAACACAACTATGTAAAGAAAGAATACCTAATATCACACCGAGCAATGGTAACCTTAAGTTTTTATTTATAAAACAAATAATATGTATAAAGTTTGCACGATGTTAGCCAAAATAAACCCCAAAAAAGCAAAGAAAATTATTTAGCGATATTTGTAGTAAACACGGTTTACGCCTATGTTGTTATGTATACTGTATAATTGTTTCTCATGTGGCATAACCTAAAACATGCGTTGAAATTTTCTTGGCAAGGGATTGTTAGGTACTTTCTGGAAATTAGTGAGATATCTTTTTCTTGTGATATTTTAAAATTCGTTAAATGTATTTAATATTAATTTAGATATACTTAATTGGGATGAATTGTAAACATTAAACAGAATAAAGAAATGAAAATAAAACAAGAACTATGCGAAGATGAATATAGTACGTAATTATTATTGTTGACGGTTTTCATGTATGGAAATTTTATTTTCAGGTGATTTGCTGGAGAATTACTGCTGGGATGACGACTTTATGAATTTCAGCCGACTTTTATTCAGCATAACGATCCTATTGACCTATCCGATAGAATGCTTCGTAGTACGTGACGTTATTGAAAGTTCGTTCTTTAGAAAAGATCCAAACATACCCATTTCTGATAGGATGCACTATTTAATCACGTTAACAATAGTCGGGATCACCTATTTTATTTCCATAGCAACGGATTGTCTCGGAGTGGTTCTGGAATTAAACGTGAGTACCTTCTGCTCTCCGGCAAAACTCGAGGACAATTTAAATTTTATTCCAGGGCATATTGGCTGCAATACCATTAGCTTACGTACTTCCAGCTGGTTGTTACCTTCGATTAGAAGAAGGGCACATATTCACCAGGAAAAAACTTCCAGCAGTCGGCGTTACCTTATTTGGCTTGGTGGTGACCGTGTTAGGGGTTATTTTTATTTTTGTCGATTTTAACGAGGTCGATACTTGCTCACACGGTAAAGTTATGCCGTATTGTTTTGCGAATTATACTTTAGTTACAAACAGCAGCGTTTCTCAGTAATAACTAATGAATTGTAGTAAAGCAGAAGTCGGACGTTATTCTTCTTGATCGGGATAATTCGACTTAAAAAAAGGTAACTACGAATTGTGCTTAAATTGCGTCCAATTACATTTTAAAAATTACCTTTAGGGTAAAATATTAGCGAATTATCAGTCATTCTCTAATTCGTTAAGCATATTTTTATATTTTATAAAATGTTTTGAAGATTAATGGTTTAACATACCTACGGGAGATGAACAAGGATAGAAATACATGTCCGTCTTTTAATTTTTAAAAGGCTGTTCTTATAAAGTCATTTCCCAAATCAAATTAAACTAAATTAATATTTCAACTTGGAAAACTTCTGCAGAGAATTGGTTATCAGAAGTTAAATTTTTGAGTTTATCTGGTAAAATCAAAACAAAAGGTGTATTTCATGGTTGTTTTCCTAGGTGCGAAGGGAACCTGTTTTTACGGCGCGTTTAGCTTCAAAAAACTAGCGTAATTAGAAAATTTATGTTAAAACATAGTTATACAACCCAATTTACAAAAGTTTGCAAAAAGTCGTGGATTTTGTACCTCTTAATAATAGATACCCTACTAAAAGCAAGTTAGATTACTTCTTTTTAATGACCGAAAGAACGAAAAATATAGCCCAAAGTCAGCTTGGGTCAAACAATTTTAAATTCATTTTGAAGATAAGGAATCACTTTTACGTTTGATTTATATTGTCGTTAATCTTAAACCGTTTCAGGAGGAGAAATTTACTACCTAAGATCCTCACAATCTTGTAAAATTATTATAACAGAAGGCCAGATTTCTAGGTCATGTCTGTGCTGATTGTTTCCCACTGGGATTAGTTACCTAATTTTCCACTTGCTTGATCTCTAGAGATTACATTCAAAGGCGAAGGTTACGAAGATAGGGAAATTGAGAGGAAGCTACTCTGCCTGTTGATAACTTAATGTAATATTAAGGATTTGATAAAGAATACATGCAAGATACAAAGTTATTCCAAACGTTACGTACTTTAGACTCGAGGATTTTATTTTAGTTTTCCTTTTACGCTGGGTATTACTAAAAACTTTCGGACTTATGTAAGGTAAAATATTTTTATGATACCTTTAGATATTAAAATGGGCTCTAGGAAGTATAACTGAGTTAATTACACAGCTAAAAATTATACTCAGGTACCAAAAACTAACCTTAATATAGCGTTTCTGTATTTTACAGTGTTGTCATTATCAGAGAATTCCCTAATTTTAAACTCTGTTAAAGGTAAAACAAAATTTGTCAATTCAGGCACTTAGGTACATCAAAAGAAAATATAAATTACAAAATATATGTAATTTGTTTTAAGCGCACGTAGCGTGTCTGATATACCTAATAAAAACATACTAAAGAAAGGAAAATAATAAAAAAACATTTGGAATGGAAGAACTGGATATGTATTTCTTCTATGATCTCTCGTATGTATATTGCGAACCATAATCAAATATATTTTCACATTTCTCGCTCATAATTCATTAGAAAGTGCTATAATTATAGTAAGAAAAGCAAAGTATCAAAGTATTAATCATAGATAAAATAATAGTCAGTATTTTCTTCTAGACATAAGTGTACCTTGTGTTCAAATTGCACGTATATGTAATAAGCAAACACACACAATCAAAATTTTAATATATCGTTAGGCAATTAATTAAAGTAAATGTCAGTAATAGTTGCGCTCGCACTTTAGATTATGTTTAGTCATACTAAATACATACGACAGGCGAGCTCTTGAGAGACCCAAGACTTGAAGTTTATTGTTGTCTTCAAATATATAAATCTGACTTTAACGACTAAACTATACAGAGAGAACAACACCAAATTATACAATATCAGACCAACTAAAGAATTGAAGGCAGTTATAATACAGGGCGATTTAAAAAAAAACATAATTTTTAGAGCCCGAAAAAAATTGTAATCTATGCCTATCTTTATGTTGTTTTTTTTTTTAGTTCTAAGATGAAGAGATTTATAATATAAAAAGGTAAAAATTATGGTAAATTTTTAAATCTCCCTGAACTGGCTTAATTCTATTAAAAAATATAGAATCTCATTGTCTCAAATATTAATACACCGAGAACTAAAAGGTATTCACAGAGGGATGTGGAAGAGTAAAATTGCTTTAAAATGGAGGAAGTTTTTGTAAATTTAAAAATTAAAGCAAAGCTAAAATTAATATTAAGTGAAAGATCTTTGTCGATTCGAAAATTCTATTAATTTGTTTAAATAAGAAGAGGCGGTCGTGGCTCAGTTGGTTCAGCATGCGTCTGACCACTGAGATGGCCCGGGTTCGATTCCCAGGGCCACATATACACCGAAAACACCCGGCCGCTTCCCTCGGAAGGCAATGACAAACCACCGAGGTGTATTCTGCCTAGTAAGTCCTCTCTGGAGTAGAAGTGCAAGCACTTCCGTGGTTCGGAGCCCACGTAAAGCTGTAGATCCCCTATGTCTGTAGGCTACTTGACACGCACACCACAGGCATATGGAGAGAGGATCGGCAACGCTCTGTAAAGGGCATGCCACTCCAAGAAGGAGAAGAAACCAAATTATTACATGGCACATCTTGTATAAAAATTACATTTCAGTTTATAAATGATTATTTATTTATTTTATTTTATTTAAGACCAGGTTACAGAAATAGTAACAATGCAGATACAATAACATTGCGCTAATAGTACTGCATTCTGCAGAGGTGTGTATGCACCTGTTCACAGCGTGGTTTAACAATTCCTAATTCATTAAAATACTATAACAATTAAGTACCTAATTCATTAATTTGTTACATATTTTTAGCATAACGGAGTTTTTGAAACAAGAAGTATAAAAAAATCCATTAGAAATTCAAAAACAAACATTATTTCTTGAAGTAAGAAATTGACTTTGTGTTTGTTTACGCTTTGAGAATAAAATTAAAGCCAACACTTTTTTATGAAGTAAAGACCAAAAATATTTCTATAAATCATGTTTATTCTTGATTTGCTTCTATTAAAAAGTATTTTTTCGAGTGCAATAAAATATTATGCTATACGTAAGAATTATATCGTTGCAAAATATTCTGACTAAGTAAGTTGTTTGTAAAAAAACAAAGTTTATTAATATCAAAAAGAATTTTTTTATGAAATCAGTATCGATAAATGTTACTTCTATTTTATTACTCCTATATCATAGAAGATAATGTAACGTAAAAATACTAAATGGACAATCCGAAATTTCAATTACGTTATACAGGGTGATTCGAAAAAGTTCCGATATTTATGTTCATCCAGTCTCTGCTTTTGCCAATTTTAAATTACTCACTAAATACCACAGTCATTTTGTATTTTTGTTTCAATTTAGTTATAGTGTAGACGTCTGATAAATTACATTACATCAAACAAAAAATACATAAAAATTGTGTAATATGCATAATACTTATGTATTTCAGTATAGGCAGTACCGAGATCTCAAAGAGTTTTTGAATCAGGAATACTTATTTACGGAATAATTGCGAATGATTCGGTCGAATCATTTGCTTCTTATAAGGGTTGTTATTTGCTAGATTTAAAACATATTGTCCGTCAAATTTATGAAAACTCTATTATAATTATTAGTCAAGGCAAGACCTACGGAGTCTCATGTCAAGCTTTCTTAGCAGAGGGCGCTGATGTTAATTAACATCACTTGAAAAATTTGAACTGATCCTCAATTTTGCTTTGCTTTCAGTTTTTTTATGGCTGCTGCTCGTATACCCTAAGTTAGAAAATTCGATATTTAAATAGATATCAATAGATGCCACCTACTGGAATTACAAGTTATTAATTTTCCTGTTTATTAGTTGCGCATTTAAATTAGTTGCCTTATCATTAATTAATTTTTTTCGAAGAAAAACTTTCGTTGTTTTTGTTATGCAAAAGTACGTTACCGTAACTACTTTATAAACTACCAAAGCCAGTGATATATTAAAGTACTGAAAATAATATTAAAATTCATGAGTGCCTGTCCTTCACAAGGCGGCGCTGTAAATGTTTTATTTTCAATGATGTATAAAGCAAACAACGTCAGCGGAGACTTAATCATTAACGATGCCTTTGCGTTAATCTTAATTCAATATATTAATTACATTATAAAATATATGATGCGCGTCATCTAATGAATGTAAAACTTGAAAGTTGCTTTTTCGTAACTTTACAGTCGCCCTTTTTGCATATTACTCGATGAAACACTTTAATGGAATTTAAAAATCTATAAAGTATGGGAGAGTCGGACAAAACCGGGTATCAGACCAAAAACTGAGTGTATTCAGTGCCACTTTATAGTTTGAAATATTCCAAAATTACTTAAGTTTGATCTACCAGTGTTAATTTCTATCAAAATTCCTATAATTAGTCAAAACAATCTTTTGCTTAAAAAATTGCAAAGTACCCGATTTTGTCCAACTGGTATGATAAAACCGGGTAGTAAAATAAATACCATGTAAATAAGCAAATAACGAAAAAAGCCTCTGTTTATTCAAAACATGTGAACAAAAAATCAAAATATTCATAAAAGTTATGAACAGAAGTCGTAAATAAATACTTCATCTGTGTCATCACAGCCACTACAGGCTTCATGAGCCCATTTGTTGCACGACACACATTTTATCCAGCCTTCGTTCGACTTATAGTTCGAAAATAGTTCGTTTGCAATAAAGACACGCATCGTTATTATCGTCTTCTTCCTCCGAACTGCCAGAATCTGCAATCGGTAATTTCGAGTACCTGGTTTTGTAGCCACCTGGACTACCCGGTTTTGTAGGACTCAAAAACGAGAAATTAAATATTATGTCAAATGTTTACGTTATGAGATAACATTCAAAAGTGTTGACCAAATTAGAGCTAATATATTTGGTTATATGTAATATGTTTTAAAATTGACATTAATTAATCAGTGGATGAAAAACGAGCCTGTAAACTTACCTTAAAAGTCGAGTTTAGTGAACCTAAAATATTCAAGTTCTTACTGCTCCGGTACATGTGACTCAAATGATGTAGAAACCAATACATGCGACTGTTGACTGTTTAAGGACTTTAATTTTAGTATTTTGGAATGGATGGCAGCAGCCGTTTAGAAAAATTAAGCGGTACCCGGTTTTATCAACCTACCCGGTTTTCTCCGACTCCTACAATTTGGATTACAAAATTTTTGGCACATATCAAGCTAAACAATTATTTGTTAATATTAACAAGGTCTTAAATATTGATGGAGTAGTTATTATATCATATCAGCCTGGACACCGAAAAGTAAAAGAGGTTATAGATACAGATATAGATACACATATCTATAAATATTAAATTAGTCTAAATACGACTTTTAAACAAAAGAAATCTGAAAGCTCGTGGTTTTTATAATAATTATAAGGCGTTGAGCAAAAATGCACCACTAACTATAAAGTCTTTGTGAGAAGCAGAGATACAGAAAATATAAAGCATACAGTGCCGTCTGATGGAAAACGAATCATTGTTATTGTTTGTCTGTTCGTTTCGATAATATTTATATATTAGTTGGCTCTGGATATACCATAGACGTATAGAATATACACCAGAGTATTCAAAGTTCATGACTGCGCCCCCCTCCCAATATATACAAATATTAAAATTATATAAAATCTTCGACAACTGTCTTAGCTCAACAGGTTTTATGTTAAATATTTTTAGATTTTCTTTAAGATTTAATTTTTAACATACAGTCAATAAGTATGTACTTGTTTAGCATTAAAATTTGAAAAATAAACTAGCTCACGCTCTGTCAAACTATTTATTTTCTGATTTGTATACGAAATGAGGATATTAAGGTAAATTAACGTAATAACGTAATAACGTAGAATACAGTTCATATTTGAAAAGCCTATAATTTTAAAGAAACATAATATTACACAGTAATTAAGTCTATACAGCAGTAAAATTAAAACAAAATACGGAAAACCAAAAATATTTTCAATACAAAATCATTTTAACACCTTGTAGGTACTAAAATTTCTTTCTTCGTGCCTTGGAGGAGCAAGCAAATGCTTCTATGGTGCTGTTGAAATCAACACTTTGAGTCAAATCAGCCTCAATGCAAAGAAGCGCCAAAGAGTTAAGTTTTGCTTGAGCGTCTATATGTGAAATTTTTTTATCCTTTTCCAACAAGAAAAAGACCTCTCAGCGGATGCATTCGTAACAAGTGTGAAAACGTACATTCTTAAGAGAATATCCACATTTGAATAGATTGTTTGTAGGTAATTTTCCCTTAGCCATTTGTAGAGTTATACTAGCTTCTTATCTGCAACCTTGCTGGTCAGAAGATGAGATTTGAGGTGAAGTAGCTCGTCAATAACCGAGTCTTTCTTAAAAAGTTCGAGAAGTTTCCTCCCCTCGGCCTCAAGTTCTGCAGGAGTCAAAAACCACATTTTTGTAATGACAGCAAATCTTTCTTAGAAATCTTCATTCGCAACCATTCCTTTTTTCAGTTCTTCTTTTAATCTGTCAACAAAAACGATGAAGGTGTTCACTCTGAAATTATCCCGCCCAGAAAAACGTACATCGCCATCGCGGGTCTCGTCCGCTTGAAGTTTTCTGACAGTTCGCCGTCTCTCATCTTGCTCGTATGTTTTCTTTTCGCAAATTTCTAAAGCTTTCTCTTGATATAAATCAAACTGCTCCCGAAGCTCTTCGAAGAACTTAATGAGTGACTTGAGAACTTCGACTACTGCCAAGACATCTGCATCAACGTTCTGCACATATTTGTTTACTTTGTGCAGTCTGAGAAGGACAGTTCCCCAAAACTGTGGGATGATTACAGTTTCCAGTTTGTTCAACTTGGAGATTAATCCTCTCGCCTCAGTTCGAGTTCCAGATTTTTGTGCTTGGTCTTTTACCAATTCCTCAAGGGCACTGATGATTGCAGCCCATTCTTCTTTTAAGGATATGATTCCATATCTTCCATAACTTGGTGGATGAATTTCATTCTTGGTGTTCCTGGTGGGTTTTTCCCTTCCGTCGTACCCTCTAGGATTATTTTTAATAATACATTATGTTCCAGTATGTGTCCTACTATTATCCCTCGTCTTATTGTATCGTGAATTAGGTAGTTCTCCTTTTACCTCGATCCTTCAATACTTTCTCATTGCTTATTCTGTCTACCCAGGGAATTTTTTGTTTGTTTTCATGTTGTAATATCTTATAATGCCGTCCATTTTGCTGATAGCTTGTTCCAGGTCCTCGTCATTTTCGGCTATTATGGCTATGTTGATCGTGTTTATAGTTCTCGCTTGGATATTTACACCTTCTTGTCTGAATATTTGTTAGATATGCATTTTCTATATTATATGCATTAAAAAGCGGCGGTAACAGTACACAGCCGTGTCTTACCCTTTTTTTGTTCTTCGCATATTCCTGGTGATTTCCGCTGTATATTAATGCCTGTTGTTATTTATACAGTGTATAAATGATTTTTTTGTCTTTGTATTCTGTCCCAATTGTTTCCAAGACTTCCCAGTTCACATTGTCGAAAGTATTTTCCATATCAATGAAGGGTATGTGTGTCTCTTTAGCTTTTTGTAACCTTGTTTCGATTATTAATTGTGGTGCGAGTATGGCCTTTCTAGTCTGTGAGTTTTTCCTAAAACCCAATTGGTCATCGGTCAGATACATCTAGTGCATAAGATTTCATAAATGTGGCCAAGTGGAAGGACGTGTAACTAAAGCCATTTGATATTTCAGCAAAGTACCGACACTTCCTTCAGCTCGCTTCCACTTGGCCTCATTGACGTTGACGATCTCTGCTATATGCCTGTTTATATTTACGAATTAAAACAAACCTAGTGGCACAAGATTTGACGAATGAGGTTAAGTTAGTAAAAGGTGGAGTGCATATCGGTACTTGATATAATACATCAACTGACTATTTTTAACCAAAGTCAGTTGATTACCCAAGTACCGACACTCTCTTTAACTGCTCTCCGCTTGGCCTCAGTCGTGAAATCTTTTGTGGCTATACATAATATGTATGTTTATGTTGCTCTAAGATAACATTAGAAAACTAAATAAAAGTTATATTTATGTTAAATAAATCAAATATAATAAATTAAAAAAACTACGCAAGTAATGAAATTATACTTAAGAGTAGCTTTACAGGACGGGAGTAGACCTTGCTGAATTTTCTTTGAATCACTCTGTATATCGGGGATGTTTTCACTTTTAAGTTATTTTAGGTAGCGATTAAACGGAAAGAATATTATATCAATCAAAAGTGTGACCATTAAACGTTTAAAAACTATAGAATTTAAACGAAATCTTTTAAGGTTAGGCATGTGTTTCAAACATGTATTATTCCAGTTGAAAATATTAAGAAAAGCAGTAAATTTTACCAAAATGGAATCTTCTGTTGAAATTACGATATTTAAAAATTAAATGATGTAAGAAAACCGTTCGAGACATTTAGTTGTTAAAAGTGTTCTCGAAATCGATTACTTTCACATTCAAGTACCGCACTTACGTGTTATATTTTTAGTATTCTAAATATAAACCAAATTTTTCTCTACATGTGGTAAACAGGTCTGTGTATATAAACACAATGAGAGGATTACCTAAAAATATACATACCTACATTTAAAACGTTGCCAAAATTTTGTGATCATCTAAATATTGCTAAGCTGTAGTGTTAGTATTGAAAGTTTATCTGTAGAATTAAGATGAAGAGAAATAAAAATTATATTAAACGTTAACGGAAACAGAGTCTCTATCAAAATTAGTAAATAAAAACAGCCATATTTATTTACTAAAAGGAAATAACTCTATCAATGTTAATTATTTCTCTGTCAAGGATGTTTTTGTTATTATATTAAATGTTACGTTTTAATATCAAGTGAACTATTATGTAAATTAAAAGAAGTGTTTATTTACAGAAAATTGAACTGAAACAATCAATTTTATGCTTGTATTTAACGCTGTTGTAATTTAAAATTTAAATCTGCGTATGTAAATGACAAAATAAAAAAATAAAAATATATTTATTGAAAGTTCGCCTTTTTCACAACAAAACTTTTGCGGTTCAGTGTACTTAAAACAGGTGTGCTGCAAAATGAATATAAAATGAATCAAAGTAGGCGTCCAGGTGAGTACTATATAATAATAATAATCTTTTGTTCAGACTGGAGATTTTTTAGCTTTAAATATACATTTCCCCAAAAACCAGGTCAATGATATAACAGTTATCTCATTGTCTCCTTTTGATTTTTCTTGTGGTTTTAAAAACAGCATTGATTTGAAATATCAAGTGTAATCTATAAATCGTTGGTAGTTTGATGAACTTGAGATTTTAATATTAATTAGAAAAGTGCATTAGCGCGAGGTTTAGATTTTGATTTCACACGAATTTAATCCCCAAGGTCGTTTAAATCGATTTTATGTTAGAAGAGTGAATTTCTTTGCACTTTATGATTGTTAAACTTTTAAAACTGGGTCGTAATTTATGAATTTATCAGTTGCTTTAATTTCTTAGAAAAAAAGATTGTTTTTTTAAACGTGCTGTTGCATAAATTTAATTACTTCGGTAATTCAATTTAAGCTAAGTAATTAAATTTGTAATCAGTATTAGTGACCCATAAATTAATTGGTTGATTTAAATTATCTGCATCGTCATCGCAGAGACTTAAATGTGTTTATTAAATTTATTTTTGATTAGTTTTTTTTGTAGGTGTTTAATTTTGTTTAATTCAGGGACGTTTATCGATTATACTGAAAAGTATTCATCAAATTGACAGCTTTGACTGCAAATTATATATTATCTGCAGATAATATGCGATTAACAAAAATCAACTCTAATGAACTATGACTTAGTCTACGTATGTGACATTGTGAAACCTCTTGCATCGTTAGATGCATCTGATATACGTTTTTAAAAGCATTATCTAAACCCGATGAAGTTTTGTTGCTGACATGATAGAAAAATGATTTCAAAAAACAAATCAACAGTTTTAAGGCACAGGTACAATTGGGGACGTTAATTAATTTTAATTTAAGTATTTTAAATGTCATTTTATACTAATTGAAATTGAAGGTATTTGATACTTTAAAGTAGGTATGTCGTAGCTTACTACAGCCGCATTGTGTGTTGCCTATACCCAGACCCTGTTGCGCTCTAAATCCGCGACATTATTAAAGTCCCCAATTGTACATGCACTAGCGATTTGCGATTTGCGGAATGCGATTTTTGTTCTGATTGGTTAAATTTGAACGCAGTTTAAGTGGAAATTTACTACTTCAAGATTTTGCGATTTCCGCAGAATTTGAAACGATTTCAATAGTTTACGATATCCGCTGGTTATATTCTGAACTGCGCAAATTGCTAGTGCATGCACGTAGTTTTACACTTTCAATGTGTGCTTAAGCTATCAATTTATTTAATATGTTCATTTTCGAAATTGTTGGTATAACAGATTGGACTTTTTCTTTATAAAACCAAGTAAGGATCGTCCTACATACAGGGTTCTCCAAATGTATGGAATAAGGTTATAAGTAAAGTTTTGTTTTGTCACATGCTTTAATATGCGGAACATTTTACCAAACGACGTTGTGCTGAAACATTTTGTGATAAAATGTACGATTACGATAGTAGATTCATTATTCCATATATCTGGGGCTTGCCATAGAACATTTTTATTTACGAGTACATACATACATATTCCGGCCCTCTTTTAACCCCTAGATGTTGAGGTAGTTGCTTCCATTTTATTGTTATTTGTTGTTGATCCAGGTTCTTCAGTTGTTCCTATCCATAGGCATCTGAGTTGCCTCGTTTCAAGTTGGTCCACTTTTTAGTAGAATTTCCATTCTAGGTTATTCTAGACCTTCTTCTATTTTTACCTCCTGGTTTAACTTGTCAAATTCTTTTGACCTGTCTGTTATTATTCATGCGTATTAAGCGTCTAAACTAAACCATCTTCACTTTTGTGTTTCCATTTTATCCTTTAAAACACGATGACTGCCGTAATGGTGACCAAAATTTCGTTCAGAATGACCGGAATAGTTTTATTGTTGAATAGGTTTGCAATAGCATTGGCAACTTACAAAGAATTTTTTTTTGGTCAAAAAACATATTTTTCGGCAAATTTTGGCCGAGAATCACCGTGTGATTCACACGGCATATATACTTAAAGTTAAGCTTAATGGCCGTGTGAATCATATGCTGGGTCATACGAACAAGTCTGGTTTATTCGTAGTCATTCCGCGACGGCTGTTTGTTAAATACACGTGTAGGTGCATCATAGTTCTCGGTTTTCTATCAATAGTAGGTACTGTCAGCAAGTGATTCGTCGTTTTCGGTTTTTAATCAATAGTAGATATTGTGAAATGAGTTACGAACAAGAACAAGCCCGTTTGGAGCGGCTGTTGCAAGAATGCTTCTCAGATGAAGACTACGAGCCATTTCAGGATTCAAGTGACGCATAAATTCCAAAACCAGACAGTTCTAATGAGGATTCTGCTGAAGAACCACTTTGCAAGAGATCAAAATGTGCAAAGCAGCCTAGTACTTCCGCTAAAACTAGAGATACCTCCGACAGTGTATTGCCTAGTACTTCCGCCTCATCTGAAGCTATATCCGACAATGTGTTACCTAATACTTCAGCTTCATCTAGAGACGTAACCGACAGTGTACTGGGTAGAATAAATGCTGTTATACAAAGCAGTATGCAAGAAAGTGATGACGACAGTAGTGACAATAAACAATGTGGTAATGACCAATTGACGTGGGAGGATGTCAGTGGACTACATCTACAGTGCTTCCCGTTCTGCGAAGTAAATCCCGGCGTAAAGCCAGAATAGTGAATATTTCAATAAAGGTCCATATGACTTTTTCCAATTATTTCTGACAGACGAAGTGCTAGAATTGATGGTCATAGAGACAAATAGGTATGCAGCTCAATGTAAAGCTTCTACAAAAGCGCCCAAAGCCAGAATTCATGAATGGCGAGATACAGATCACGAGGAAATGAAACTGTTCATTGGACTCCCGATTTGGATGGGTCTATGGTGGTTTATATCAATATCCTATAGAATCTATACAACAACAATCTAAAACGTCTAATGTCTCGAAATCGGTTCCAATTGCTTCTCAAATCATGGCATTTTCATAACAACGAAATCGTGACCAAAAACAGGCTCCAAAAAATTTCTCCCCTGGTAGATCTATTGATAAAAAACTTCCAAGAATCTCTCGTCCCAAAAGAACATGTTTGTATAAATGAAACTATGGTTCCTTTTAGAGGGCGTTTGAGTTTTCGCCAGTACATAACTAATAAACGACATAAATTTGGGATGAAGCTCTACAAATTGTGTCTTGAAAAATAATACACGTACAATATTCAAGTTTATTGTGGAAATGTTAAAATCAAACCAGTCATCTTCTGAAAAGGTGGTGCTTTTCTTGACTGATAAACCATTAGACAAAGGACGTACAGTATATACCAGTATTTGGTTAGCCCACAAATTGCTGCCATCTAGTTGGAACACTGAGAACCAACAGAAAACTCAATCTAAAACATATGACGGCCAAGAAGCTCCAAAAAGGAGAAACTGATGCTGCCGAAAGTACTACAGGTGTGGTGGTTCAAAAATGGAAAGATGAGCGCGATGTTTGGACTCTCAGTACAAAACATACCGCTGAATTCAAAATGGTCCCTAAGCGCGGAAAAGATATTGAAAACCTGCGATTTTATTCGATTATAACTTTATAACAAACACAAAACTTACATTGATTTGTCAAACCAAATGAAAACGTACAGCACTTCATTACGACGCGGAGTAAAGTGGTATCGGAAATTGGCCATCGAGTTGCTTTTCGGTTCTACTGTGGTGAATGCTCACAGCTCACATGCTACATCAAGAGGTAGCAAATGAAAAACTGTCAATAGCAAGTTTCAAAGAAAATCTTGTTTTGAACTTAACAAAAGCGGACATTGACCACGACACAACAGAAGTTCAACTAAATGAGCAACATGTGTTAGAAAACCTAGGCACTAGCCACTGACACAGATGCGTTGTATGTTATCAAAAACTTGCAGAAACTGACCGAAAACGTGCCCAATCTAAAACTCCTCAATCAAGATACCGATGTGTCAACTGCAACAGGAACTATTGTTTGAACTGTTTCTTTGAAGTTCATAAATGTACAAAGCAACCATTGACTTGCTACGTATTTTGCTACATCTTTTCTAAAAATTTTGATATGACGTATATAATATCAGTTGCTTTTATGTTTACTAAAAATATACAGAAATCATGTTTGAATATAAATAATATTTTTTCTGATATTTTCACTTATTACGCACAGAATGTTAGTGGCTTTTATGTTTGTATAAATATAGGTAATAATACCTTTTTCTTGTATTTCCACTTACTATGTACAGAATGTTAGTTGTTTGCATTTTTTTTTGAATAAATATAAATAATAATACCCAGGGTTTCATTGCCTTTCAGTGAAATGTCAACTACGAACTATGATGCCGTGAGTAGGCCTGCGCGATATGAAAAAAAATATCGAAAATATCGATATGGAAAAAGTATCGATAATATCATTATATCGATAAATCGATATATTGATTGAATAGACTTATCGAATATATTATATGTAAAACTTGTATATCGATATATCGAATATAATATATAGAATAAATCGATATATCGATTAAATGTTCCCCTTTAATCACCTTTCGGTGTTATAATTCGGTGGCCAAAAATTAAATAATTTAATGAGGAAACACAAATACAAATATGCAATTGAATTAAGCAAGCGTTTTGTCGCAAATCCCGTGAGGTATGCTTATTGTAGCCGCGAAATATTCTTGTCCGACAATAATAAGGCGTCAGTTTATTCACACTAAAAACAATAACATGAATAAAATGTGCTTACATCATGTACGAGGATGTATTGATATCTAGTTAGCCTAGACCGCTTCCATGGATAAACAAAATATTGCGATACCATAGCAACGAACAGTAACTTATTAGAAGTGTCAGTGTAAAGTTCACGTCAAAAAGTCAAACCAGTTTTGCGCAATAAAATTTCAAAAAAAGGATGTCGACCGAAAATGTGAAAATCGAAAAATTGGAGTATCGAGCCATCATCAAATACCTGTATTTGAAGGGGTTAAGAGGTAAACAGATTTACGAAGATATGCTTAATACCCTTGGCGATCAATGTCCTTCGTATGCGACCGTAAAAAATTGGATTGCAAGCTTCAAAAGAGGTAAATTTTCCATTGAAGATGGAAAAGTTCTTGCTTCAGTTTTTAGGGATTGCCATGGAGTAATCATGATTGATTATCTGGATAAGGGTAGAACAATAACTGGGGATTACTATTCGACGTTACTGACCACTCTACGAGAAAAAATTAAGGAGAAAAGACGCGGAAAGTTGTCCAAAAGTGTTTTGTTTTTGCAGGACAATGCCTCTGCACACAAATCGCATGTTGCCATGCAAACAATTCGTGATTTGGGGTTCAAATTACTGGAACACCCCCCTTATTCACCAGATCTGGCTCCGTCCGACTATTATCTCTTTCCTCAACTGAAAAAAAGTTTAAAAGGTCGTAAATTTTCTTCCAACGAAGAGGTTATAGAAGCTGTGGAGGCTTGGTTTGCAGAGCAAGATAAAACTTTTTTTTTTAAAGGTCTAGAGGCGTTGCAGGTTCGGTGTAATAAATGTATTAAATTAAGAGGAGAATATGTCGAATAATAAAATATTTTGACTTTCAAATTTTGTTTGCTTCTATAGTAGGCTAAGAATTTTTCAATACGTCCTCGTAGAAACCTCGATGCGTTTGCTAACGAAATATGAATTCTATAAAGCCATTCCATAAAACTGCAAATAAAAATGATATCATACTTTAAAGTATCGATATATCGATTTATTCGATATATCGATTTAATCGATGATAATTAATTCGATATATCGAATTAATTAGAATTCCATATCGATATTCAGAATATCGATATAAATATCGATATATCGAAAAAAATTCACAGTCGTAGCCGTGAGAATCAACTTACGATGCACTCAGATGCAAGCCAATATCGGTTTCTGGACCCTACACTCCCTACAACTATGTATTTTCGGCTGCATAAACATTACAATGATCTGAGGAGCGAAAGGCGATTCTGACGGCAGTTATAACTCAAAGTATTCGAGAATCAACTGGTGATACTAGCGGCCATTGTGGAAAAATTTCTGAGCATTACGTTGTGCTGCTCATGGCAGAAAGTGTGTTAACACTCTTATACTTTTAGATCTCTTCTGATGTCTTCATTTATTTTGTCTGATCTTCTGAACCCTATAATCTTTCTTATTTAATTTCTGTAGTTCGTAGTCTTTGTTTTTCAGCTTTTGTTATAACCCAGCTTTCGGCTTCATAAAGAAGAGTTGGTCGGTAGATAGTTTTATATACAGTTAATTTTGTGTGGGTTGATATTTATTTTTTGTTTAGGAAGTTTTTGCGGATGGCTTAAAAAACTCTATTTGCATTGCTTATCCTGGCTTATTCTTCTTCTAAAGTACTTCTCATGTTTATGGTAAATATTTAAACTGATTTTACTTGTTCGGTGGCCTCACTTCTAAGTTTCACAATTATTTTTCTATTTTCAATTGCTATTACAGCCACTTTAGTCTTTTCTGTGTTGTGCTCGGTTATAGTTATAGTTCGTTCCCTGCCTTCTACACTTCAAGATTTTTGTGTTTTTCTGTATCAACACAAAGTACCACGTCATCCCCAAACGCACATACTTACTAAGTTAATAGCGTGAAGACTTTTATATAATACTGTGAAAGTTTTCATCCTTTGTCTACACTCCTTTATGATTTCATCCATTACACATTACATAGATGAACCAAAGCGGGCTCAAGACTCCTACCTGTCTAACACCTTCTGTTGTAAGTTGTAATGAACGTATCTGATAGCATATTTCCAGTTCTCTCTCTTTTATAGTTTCTACTAAGTCCGCTCCAACGCTTTTCTTTGTTAGCATATTCCATATAGCATAGTGTCAAAAGCTTTACGCAAATCTCTAGTCTATAAAGTAAAGAAATGCCTTTTTGTTATTACTTAATATCTTTTCTGCTAACTGCTGTAGGGTGAAGATATTGTATACTATATCCAGCACGGAAACCACTTTGCACATCATGAAGTTGTCCTTCTACGGCTAATCGTAGTATATTTTCTAAGATGCCTTCGTAGACTCTTGCATCAGCCACACACAGTAAGGAAATTCCTCTATTATAGGTAGAATTATTCGTTCGGCATTCTCTTGAGCTTCCAAGCTAGGTTGAATATCTTGTGTAGCTCTTGTATTCCACTTATATTCATACATTTAATATTTCCTGGTGGCACTCCATCGCATCCAGCTGCAGTTTGATTTTAGACACAATTTCCGTTACTTTCCCTAATTTTATTTGCTTTTTATAAGCCTTTGTTGTTCTGGTATTTGCATGTTCCATAGTTTCGTTGTCGATTTGATTCGTGGTTTGTTGAGTATTATCTTGTATTCTTGCTACCTGTTTAGTATTTCATTTTCTTCTGCTATTACATTGCCTTGCTTAGTTTTCACTCGTTTTAGTCGTACTTATTACTTATTTTTGGGGTATTTTAGGACTTTATAAAACAGTTTTTGGTTGTTTCTACTACTCTTCTCTAGCTCTCTTGCAAGCTCCTCCCATATTTTCGTTTTAGTTTCTTTTCCTATTGTTTTTGTGTTTTATAGGCTTTATAGGACTCGTCAAAGCTGACAAGTAAATTTTTTTTTTGAGACATTCTTAGTATGGGCAACATTTTATTAAACGACCTTGTGCTAAACCATTTTGTGATAAAATATACGTTTATGGCTGTAGGTCCATTCACTATTCTATATATTTGGGGCATCCTGTAGAAAATGTTCGTAATTTGTTAAAATAACATTAATAAGGTACGGTAGGTTTTAGTAATAGACATTCGGCTTCCATATGATACATACATTTGGAAACTGACAAAGCTAAAATATGGAATTAATAGAATAGCTAATATTGACTACCACAGTCTAATAAAAATTGAATTCAAAGAGGTCCCGCGAATTATAGAAGCAATTACCTACTGTACAGTGATTGCAAATAGCTGACTGTGCCACCTCATAGCAATTTTTTAATTGCTTCATATAGAAAGGTGGGCAATTAGTTATTAACATACAAAGAAGTAAAGAAATTTAGTCTGAACAATATAAATCGTAACTATACATTACCATAGTTTCTGTGTATATAGGATGGTTAAAAAAAGGTTTGTTTGCATGTAAATCTTTATGTTCCTCCACATTCCTTACTGTTTTAGAATTAGCCGGAGGTATATCGAATTATACCTCAAATTTTGACGATAAGGGCTGATTTCTCAATCATGGTTTAAACCGAGTTCAGACATAATAAGTTGTTTTTTAACGTTTGTTCAGCACCTGATCTTTACATGAACATTTGCTTATTTGATCTTAGATCGTCTTTTGCACTTAGTTTAGTTGACCTTAAGTTTAAACTGTGATTGAAAAACTGGTTCCTCATAAGGTACCTCACCCAAATAAAATCCGCTTTAATTTTGAATATGTAATTTCGTGTTAGAATATATGATTAAGTAATTTCAAAGTTGGGTTAACATAAAATTTAGTCTCGATATAAATACAGGATGTCCCGAAAATTTGAGGACCAACTTTAATCATAGCTACCTTGGACCAAAAGAAACTGATTAAGCTAAATATATCTTAATATTTGGTGCTTCCGTAAGAAGATACATGGTATCAAAGGCAACATTTTCATGTCCATTTCTTGCTATAACTTTAAGGTTAATAATTAAATCGAGTTGAAATTTGGCACAATTATGTTTTTACATTACTTCTTCTTCATCTACACTGCAGGGATTAGGCGATTGCCTTTTCTGTTTTCCCAAAGTTGTTTTGATCACCGTTTCCTCGGCTGGCCTACATCCGTCTTGCTTCTTTAATTGTAATTTAGGAGTTTCTTAGATATTTTTCATTTCCCATTCTGTTCACATGTTGCTCCAACTTTTCTTTGTAATTGGATAACCTTTTATTTCTAGCATATAGGTATAGTGAGTTCATTGTGTACCTCTTTAGATTTCTTGTTCTGTAACCTTTTACTCTTCTAGAAATCCCGTTTCTGCTGCCTGTATTTTATTATCGTCGTGTTTCCTCAGAAATTGCTTTGGGATTTGCTTTATTAGATAAAATACTAAGCGAGATACTTCTTCAGCGATAACCTCAGTATCAAATTGATATATGCCCGTTGCACTAAACTTGCTTTGTATATTAGCGCGAAATGTGCACCAAAACAAAACTCTCGCAAAATGTATATTAAATCTAACTTTAGTAACTAGAAGATCAGGATGGATTTATAAGTCCAATTACTTGAGAGGCAAAACAATTGCTGTCATGTTGATCCGCTGGATCTACTCTAGAGTAACGAAGATGGCTTTTAGCTTTATTGAAAATTAAGAGAATCGTCCTTAGTAGCTTACCAAGAACTTAACGAATACGCTTTTAACGATACCTTTTTTGGAAGCTAATTTTGTGATGTTTCCTGGGAGCAAAACGTCTTGGTATTCTTATCTCAGTTGTTTTAAATTATCATAGGAGTGCTATTTCTAATAGCATTTGTACACTCCACGACAGAAGTGCTTTCTCCATGTTCTGGGACAACAAGATGAAGCTGCTTAACAATTCAGCGTACCAGACCAGACCAGAAGGATTTTGATAAAATACTACAGTCAAATAAAAAATAAATGTCAATATAATTATGTCCCATAACGCTTCGTTAAGGAGATATAGTATTTTGAAGCTTGGGCCGCCTAATATTATTTAGAATGAATCAATGAGTAGAAGTTCTTTATTTAGAACAAGCTACTCACAAGCGAAAGTGCACATTGTGCAGATTTAGTATTTGCAAACATGCTCGGAGTTGTTTAAAGCATTTCACAAGCCACTAAAATTCTTGCTTCGCTTCTACTGGCATCCCTTACAATCAACTGTTTAGAAATAAAAAAGTCAATAAAAGTAAGTGAGCGCTCTGGCCAATTCGTAGGGCCATTTTCTCCTATCCATTTGCCTGGAAATTCTTGGCTAAGGTTCAATTAAATAATCGCCAATGATACCTGCCCGAATATTAACGGAGAATCGCATCTGGTGGCCAGTGATATATGTCGAACGGGGGGTTTCCTCTACTCAAGTGTGGCTGTTTCTGGTATAGAATATACCATTTTTATTGAAGTACCTAAGCCTCATCGGTAAACAATAACCTTGATAAAAAGTCGGGTTCATTAGTAATGCGATGCAGAAACCAACCGCTGAAGTCTAGCCGAAAACTGAAATCTGTTGGTGTCACTACTTGTACCTTTTCGAGGCAGGTGATAAGGGTAGAGCTGTTGTTCATGTAAAATACGCCAGGCAGCTGACTGTAAGATACCATTTGATGCGTAATTTCCCGATACGATTGAATACTTCCAATTCAGTACCGATCTCAATCTCCTCGGATGACCATCTCCACAGTGCCTTTTTCAAGTAGCAGCTTTACATAATCGCCGATAAATAGCGGTAGAAGTGGGGTGGGAAGAATGGCGATGTTTAGGATAACGTTCCGCGTATAGCCGGCTAGTTTAGTGAAGAAAATGAAGAACTCATAAGTTTTTGATTTGAAAATTAATTCATAATTTTTAGTTAACGAATTTACTGTTAAATTTGTAAAATGAGTAAAGATAGAATGATAACTACAAGGCAAACAGATTTCTTAGTCAAATAATTCAATAAAGGTTGTTACCCTACATAATCCCTAATATGTTTTATTTCCTTAACGAAGGATGCCATGTGCTTGTTGACATCACTGCTTTAGTTTAGAGGAATCTGCTGTAGCTTTTGTTTTGCCAAAATGTTTTTGAATGTAATCTTAGCTAGGACCTTGCTTATTTCAACTAAAAACATGTGGAGATTTTGGCTATCTTTAAGTAGATGCACTTGACATCGTACCATTTTTGGCGTTAATGGTGTTCTAATTTTACTAAACTAAGTTTTCCTCAACCAGCTCTACTTGCATATTAGCAAAGACAATACTTTTTTCCCAACCAAAGCTGCTGCACCAGTAGCGAGGGATTCAAAATTCTTCAGTTGTCAGACGCTGATAAAGCCGAAGCTTTTTGGGAAGCAAACTCTGGCTAAAAAGTCCCTTTCTGTTTTTGCTAATTCAGTTCGTCATTTACTTAGAGAAAAGTTAAATTTGCCCACAAGGTCTAGTTAAAAATAAGACACCTTTTAGGTTCACCTTTGTAAGCTTATTAAAGGTTATATCAACTTTTATTAAAAAGAAAAATTTAAAGCCAAAATGTACACACTCCATATAAAGGACAAATCGCAGGGTGGTAAAGCAAGTGTAAAATCTGGCTAAACTTTGTTTTTTATACCATGAGCATGCATGCACTACTGGCGCCTTTTTGTAGCTAGTACAGACGAAACATTACTTACAGCATTCATACAACTTTACACAATAGTGTTTTCTGATATTACAAATCTATTGAACGTATTTTAAAAATTGTAGGTACATACTGGAAGTGGATAGGTACTTCGTTGTTTCAAATGGAACATCCTTATATAGAATCATCCTTCAACGACGAATTAAACGATGTAACCCTATAGGGGCCTATCGCCAATATTTTAGACGAACGCCATTATGAAATTAATTCGTAGGATTTAATTTAAGGACTCTATTACCGATGGACGTCCCGAGTTGCGGTAGCTGGGTATCCCAGATCAGCACGATCAGAAAAGTTAAGCATCGTTGTCTCCGGTCAGTGCTGGAATGGGTGGCCCGATTGCTCTGTTAATGCGGCACCTCTCTTCCACGAGGACCGGTCACTATGGGAGAGTAGGCCAAAAACCCCTCACTAAAAAGCTAATGAGGACTTTGCCCTATATAGGGATATAATGGGCTAATAAAGAATTACCGATGGAATAGCTAGGATTAGCGTTTACCAGTACATAGGGTCATCGACCTCTATTTTTCTCAAATTTTTTAAATGATATGCTTCAAATTCAATTTACGGAGTTGCGTTGAAGCTGTCGAAGCGAAGACACGCATTTCGTGCGACAGGCTCAAACGTTTTCACAGCTTTCCTTAGCAAACTTATTATTATTGGTAAATAAATCCTATAACCACGCGGGTACTAACAAGGCTCTGGTAATTATAATAATGCTCATAACATAACAATAACTGTAATAATAACAACAAAACGGGGGAATAAATAAATAACCTAAAAGTGCAGTGAAAGTGGTACGCGAGTGTTAGACGGAGAAGTGTAACGGGAAGGGCTGCAGGCGGAAATCCCACACCCAACAATTGAAAGCAGGTTCCAAATTATAGGTGGAAGGAGGTGGAATCATAATCGCAAGCGCAACCGCAACAAGGCTAAGGGCCGGTTGCACAAAGCTCTTGTTAAATTAACGAATGATCAAAGTTGACAAAAGAGCATCATTTTTTGTTTACTAATGTATTATTTGTCATATGCATTTGAATTTTGATTCGATTTTGTTCACTTTAACGAATGATTAAGTTGACCAAGCTGTTAAATCATGTTTGTGCAACCCGCCCTAAGTGTATCGTAGTATAAAGTATATTCTATACCAATGAAACATTACAATAACAATAACATTAGTTTAAAATAACGCAATAGTAGTACTAACAGCACTAATAGCACGTGTATAGATTGTAATAAAGTAGAGGTACGCAAACAAAGCAGAAATTTGCACTCAAAGGGGACGTCGCGTCCCAAGCTTCAGTTGGTGAGGGTCACAGTAAATGACGTCACAGTAAGTGACGTCACAACCCTGAAGGCTAGTCGTTTCAGTAAATGCGCCAACAAAAGGGACCGCCCGCAGGTAGAAATCTTATTTATAGAAAAGGGCACGAAAACGAATACAAGGAACGCACGCAGGGTTTAGAATATTTAAATTGTAAGTCGGTACAGTGTAGCACGTAAATAATAGGAAATATAAACCAAACAAAAATAACACCTAGTTTTACAAAGACTAGGTAATAGGCAATAGTGGCATGCGCATGGTACATGTATGTACACAGAATAAAAGTAGGGTTTAAAGTTAACATAGTCAGCAAGTAAGCACAAGCACAAGAAATCAACGAAAACTATACCAGAAGCAGGAAGGCTGACAAGGAAAAGCACAAGCAACAGAATGGACCGAGAAACAATGTACACCACCAACCACAAAATTCAAGTAAGGCAAATAGCAGGCGATGGAAACTGCCTATTCGCTGCAATAACGGACCAGATAACAGAAGGCAGAAGAAACAAAGAAGAACTCAAGAAAGAAGCTCTGGAGTTGCGAAGGGAAGTCGCAAAATACGTGAGGGAAAACCAAGAAGAAATGCAATTGCAGCTGGAAGAAAATATGGTGGGAAGACCCTGCTACACGTGGAACACAGCGCTGAAACAAGATATCGAGCGATCGGGTATACCACAACAAACTTGGGAAGAGTGGGCAAGGAGCAAAACTAGGATGAGGAGGGAAATGAATCTCATATATGACTGAATAGAAGAATCTGATAACGAGAAATTAGAAGTAGAGGAAGAGGAAGTAGAAGAAGAGGAAGTAGAAGTAGAGGAAGAATAAGACAGAAGAACTGTGAAAGAACCTATACTACAATAATAATGGAAAATAGAAGCAAGGGAACAAGGAGTATGTGTATAAAATAATAATAGAATAAAGTAACGTGTAACAGGGCAGGCATGTCTGCGCTAAGGCGTTTCACACCATAGACCTAGGAAACTAGCGGTAATACTGGAAATAGGGTGGCTTTGGAATTCTGAACGTACCTATCATGTAGAACCAACAACAAGCTGAACCAATCAAAGGCAGTGATTTTGTTCACCATGGCCATCCCTTAGCTAACTAATTTTTGTTCATATGGTACATAGGTTATAGTTAGCACTTAGTCGCTTGTGTTTATTTATGTATATGGAACTCTACTGTTTTGTAAATGTTTTTTATTACCATAAAATAAACTTATTATTATTATTATTATTAATAAGCATGGAGCCACTAAATTTCAAATTTTTTATGTTATCGTATCTCAATTTTTCGTTGTACAGAACATATTTTTGTACTTATGAAAAACAATTTTTTCTATTTTGCGTTTAGAATAAGTCGTTGGTGTGCTAGAATAGACTAGTAAAATTTACTGTATTGATGTTGGTAGCGCTGAATTGTCAATAAATTTTCTAACGTTTTTTGTGCAATTTGCCCAATTTTCGGCGGCGTTAGTGATAAACTTTCTTCTGTATTCATTTTCAAACATTAAACGCGAAAATAAAAAAAACTGACGTTTCAAATTAATTTTTTTCACAGCCGTCTAAAATTACGTCACCAACCACCGCAAAATTCCCTAGATTTGAAATTTTTATTTTTTAATTTATAAAATGGTATAAAGCGGCAAAATAGAAAAAATAGTATAAAACACTCGTTGCAGAAGGTCCTTCAAGCACTCATTTGTTCCTCAACTCGCAGCTATGCCGCTCGTTTCGGAATTTCAAATTCGTGCTTGAATAGATGCCTTCTGCAACTTGTATTTTAATATACTATTTTCTAACACTAATATCTTATACTGTTTCTATGGTGCATAAGAGCTCACTTGTTATGTTTCCTTTAAAATACGCTTTCTCTATAAAATACGTCGTCAATGACAACGTATTTTATAGGCCTTTAAATACGTCGTTGCCTAGCAATCTTCGCATTTTGTGTATTATGACGCGTCTCAAATAATAATTTATTAAAATTTCTAATAATATATTAGTGAAAGAAAATGTCTGATATTAGTGTTAGAAAAAATCTTGAAGACAACTCGTGTTTTATAGTTTAAAAATCTCGGTCTATCAAATCCTCGGCTCACTTCGTTCGCTCGGATTTGAACTGCGACCTTAATTTTTAAACCTTCTATAAAACACTTGTTGTCTTAATAGCTATTTTCTCCACAGAATATTCTGATTACATAAAAAGAAGATTTCTTATTTTTCTAGAAGTCAACCACACAGTTCACCCAATTATTATGGGACCGATTACACGAAACAGAGGAAAATTTTGTCCATTGTCGTTCATTTATTTTTTTTTGTAGGTTTACTGAGCATTTTATTTCTTTTCAATTGCTTCGACTACGTCCAAACTTTCATGGCTAACTTGAAACTTTCATTTGAATTATAACTAGACCAAATAGGAATTTTCACCTAGGCAATACCAATGAAAACAGAATTCAATTCTATATAACCCAGTATCAAAACATACAGGGTGTTCTATTTAAAATAAAAAAAATCATGGCCGTATTTCAGAATATGACATAACAAACAAAGCTCTCCGAACAAATTTATTTTAGAACCAGGATCCCTAATATGACTTCTTATAGCGTGTCAAATTTTAGGTTATCATTATTTCTATTCCTAATTACAGTTTTCGCAAGCATCTGGTGAATTTTTTACACAATCTCCCAATAGCTCAGAGATGGTTGATTTAGATACCAAACTAAGTACGTTATTTACAGAGCGAGTCAAAACAGGCAGACGAACTTTTTATCAATATGTAGGAAAAACCTTTTTAAGTAAAAGATTTCTGGTAAACTGATGTCCTAATCCGTATAGTGCAGGAACTGCAAGAAGGTTCTTTTAATTCAAATTAAATTCATATCTTGTAGTTTATGGTTGTTTAATATTTTGACAACAGTTATTGAAAGACGTATGCGAGTCTGATGATAGTTCATATTAATTGATCGTTTAAATGGTGAATATTATGAACATTTTTTAAACAATCGTCTGTATGAAATCATGGAAGATGTTCGCGGAGATTCGTCAAAGGATGTGATATCAGATATCAACACGACTGCACGCTGTATCATTATGGAAGGTTAGTCTCTGGCTGGTTGAATACTCACTACGCTGGAAGGTGGATCGATCGGATGTAGCCCTGCAGCTTGACCTGCGAGGAGCTCCGTTTCAAATCCTCTAGTTTTTTACCTCTGGGAACATATGAAATAGCGTTAAAATTGACACACAAGAACAACTGCTACAGAGGATTTCAAAAACATCTGATTTAATTTAAGTTCTACTCAGTTTTCAATTAAATCTTAATATTCGGGGAAAAGATTACAAATTTTTGTTAAATTTTGTTTTGACTTGCTTTTATTATTATAAACTATGTGCCAAATTTCGTCAAAGATCTCTATATGTTTTCATGCAGTTTCCATTTGCAGTCGGTTGCGGTAATTAAATAAAAGGAAAAACTTGAACATTTTTGATAGCAGACTTCAAAAGTGTATTTAGCAACAATTACATACTTGCGTAAATAAGTACAACACGCAAAAAATGCAACAATAATAACAATAACCTTCTAAGTAAATTCCATGTTAAATTGTTTATTTATACTTCCGAAAGAAAGCCTAGCAAATTACTTTTAACCTTTTAACTGTGACGTTAGCACTTTCCTTCTTTTTCTTTTAAAAAATTTATACGAGGAATAAACATTTATTCAATTTGAATTTCTTAAAGGTTATTAATTATTGTATGAGATCAACAGAAATTTCCTTCAGAATTTTTAAAATATTTTACTAAAACAATTATTAAACGTTTAAAAAAAGTAAAATAGTAAATTTACCTCGTAATAGTTACCTTGTTAGTTTTAATGATCAACTTACGTTATTCAATGTAATAAAATGAAACTGCAATTTAAAGTATGCGGTTTTGTGGTTACATATATGCGGGATACAAATTGTAACAGCAGAAACACATTTGGAAAAGCACTTTTAATTATATTGGATTGCAAACAAGTTAAGAATGTCTAGTTTTCATTAATTAATCCATATCAGTGTCAACAGGTAGACTAGATTCCTAGATTGGTGTGATTCTATTTGTGTTGTATTGTGCGTGCTTCCCAAATTGCATTTTCGCATTTTCGTATTATTAGCTTTTTAATTTTTAAAACTTTACTTCAACGCTTAATTCCACGAAACAAAAACTGGGTCATTAACAAAGGGAATGCCAATATATAAAATAATTTTTTATATTTAATCTTGCGTATGGTAAATCGCTTTTATAAAATAAACGAAAGGGAATTTCCGAATTACCAATTACAACTTTTCACAGTGTAATTTATTTAGAGTAAGGTTAAAAAAACCACAAACAGGTCAATCTAATTTAATAAAATTAATTAGTTTTCCTGCGAACATCGTTAATAGCAGATAAGTAATAGAATAGTTTAAGGTCATGATAATTTATTGGGTCTATTTCATATTTCATACTCAGTGTGTAATCAATTTTTTCAATTAATTTAAATAGCTTTGTCTAAGTTTGAATTGATTTTGTATTGATATATGACGAGTTCTTATCGACGATTATGGAATTGAGTTTTTATACCGTACTGTAGCTTTTAATCTTTGTTAGGTAGTTTATTATATTTGCATATACCGGGTGATCAACGGAATTCATAATTAGAGTAGGCTGCTTATAGGTGCTATTTTATACTGTGTGGTTGGACACACTGAAAAGTAAATAATAAATTTACACTTAACATTTTTAATGTCAAGCTCTATGCCTGTGTTGCCAACTTTATGGTAAATATCACAGCCTGCTCTAATTATAAATTCCGTTGATCACTTGGTAGTTTCCCATAATTATCATTCTTAAAAGACTCGTACAAAACACATACTATTTTTAATTTTCATTTATGAAATAATGTTGACGTAAACCCTTGTAAAAATATGTATGTCCAAAGATCCACAACAAGATCTCTTTTTGAATAAACATCGCCAGCTATAATAATAATAATAATGTTAATAGGTCATCCATCCTGTTTCCAGGCAAACGCCTCCCCTTTTATTAACCACCATTTTTCCATCTATCTTTTTCTTGTTAGATCTTCTATTTCATATGCCCATCTGGTTGAAGGTCGTCCATTTCTTATTTTTGCCATTGTAGGCTGCCATTTAATCGTTCTTTTTATCCAGCGATCTTCTACTCTTGTTAGATGTCCGGCCCACTTCCACTTTAGGGACTCATCATTAAATAATTACACGAGTTTTTAATCTACTTTTAATCACTCAATTTTACACCATTTTTTAAACTTAAATTTAGAATAGAACGTAGCATGTTGTTTTGTATAATTACAAGCCTTTTCAGTGTGTGGCCCAGGTCTGTGCGCCATAAGTTAGGGTTGGATTTGTTGGAATAATACACTTATTGAACATTGTTTGTTTAATGTTTAGTGTTACATTGCCTTTGAACTTATGTTTTAATAACCAAAACTTTTTCCAACTTTATGTTATTCTTCTTTGTATCTCCTTCTTCTGTTTGTTTTTGAATGATATCACATGCTCTAAATTTATCGTTTCTGACCTTTGAATATAAAATCCCCAGGAAGGAGGGTGGCCTATGTTGGACATGCTTAAAAAATGCGACGGAAGTCGCCATTTCCACAGGCCAAGTTTGATTCACTTCTTGTGACTTTTCAGTGGAGGTTATGTATTTATTTTACATATTTGTGAAAATGAGCATCATTTTTGTTTACTAGCAGTTTAAATGACCGTGAACACCAATTTGTGTGAGCCTTTATTAATATTATAGACTGAAATTTAATTGAATTAGTGTAAATATTGGTGTATTTGGACAAAAACAAACTATTATGGTTAGTTGTGCAGCTTGCGGGTGTTCCAAGACCCTGAAAAATAAAAGTTTGGGAATTACATTTCATATGTAAGTACCTATCTACATTCCTTTAATTTAACTACTAAAGTTGACAATTTTAAAATTATTTCATTTCAAGATGCTTCAAGGTTAAAGAACGATGCCATAGGCGCAGAATACATTTTTTAGGGGGGGCTTAGATTTTTTAAATGTCACGCTATTTATTTTTATTTTTTGATGTCACGTTGTTTTTTAAATAATTATGAAGTTCTTGACCAATGTAATGTATCAATCTTAAGTTATTGGACTTGTTGATCTTCGTTTAATAAAAAAAATCACTAAATTGAATAACACCAAACGTTTTTTGTTTTTTAAATGTCATGTTGCGATTAAGTATGTATGCTACCATGTAAAAAGGCTAATGCCTGTTTGGTGCATCAAATAAATTAATTAATTTAATTTGTAAAATTCACGCAAGGATCCTTCTGACACGGTACGCCACCGGCCAACCGGAAACCACTGTCTGCCATATGCAAAGGCCATCCCGGTCAACTATTTATCGAAGCCACGCTACTTCCTGGGGATTTTATATTCAAAGTTTCTGACACTGTTTCTAGTTTGGTTCCAGTTACTAATATTGTACATTCTGTTCTATTTATAAGTATGTTTGTTTTTGAAAAATTTATTTCTAAGCCTGTCTCGTTCTCTTTTGATTTAGTTTATTTAGCATTTCTTCCATTTCTTTTTAAAATGTGGCAAATAGAGCCGCATCATCGGTAAATCTCAGGTTCGTTAGCCTTTTATCACTTATATAGATATGGCAGTTTTTGCATTTCATACTTCTAAATATATGTTCCAAGGGATCGCCTTGTCGCACCCTTCTACTTGTTCGAAATGGGGGATCCATTTTTTTCCATTTGGATCTACGCTTCTGTTTTTTCATAATTGTTTTTTATTAGATTTATAAACTTGTTACTTATTTTCTGCTCTTCCAGTGCTTGTTATATAACTATAATGATGTTTTATTGAATCGAAGGCTTTACTGAAGTCTATGAAGGCGATGTACAAGGTGGTCCAAATTGGACACTTTTGATAGGAAACACCAATTTCTAGAGGAGATAGAAAAAAACTAACCTACATGTTACGAGCTCGATTTTTGTGAGAAAGTGAATGCCGAAAACCGCACATCGATATCTTGAACTGTTTAGAAGATATAGGGTGGTTTTCAATTTTGTGCATTTTTGACCCACCCCCGTAACTTATTTATTTATGAATATTTTTTGTTTCTGTAAAAACATTCTTAAGGCACTTTTTTTAAAGGAATCCAATGGTGTCCCAAGTTTTTTTGTAAAAAGAATGGTTTTGAAGATATGACATAAACTTTTTTTTTTCTTATGGACTACCCTATATATTTTTGCATATTCTTTTTCTAAATATATAAAATACTTGCTACTTTGCTTTTTAAACATTTATTGTATAACAGCTGTAAGTTTATTTCGTTTTATTGTTCAACATGGCACTCCAGATTAACAAAATTCATCTATAGTATTTTAGAAACAGCAATAAGAAAAAATACAAGTTTATGTCATAGCTTCAAAACCATTCTTTTTACAAAAAAACTTGGGACACCATTGGATTCCGTTAAAAAAAGTGCCTTACGAATGTTTTTACAGAAACAAAAAATATTCATAAATAAATAAGTTACGGGGGTGGGTCAAAAATGCACAAAATTGAAAACCACCCTATATCTTCTAAAAAGTTCAAGATATCGATGTGGGGTTTTCGGCATTCACTTTCTCACAAAAATCGAGCTCGTAACATGTAGGTTAGTTTTTTTCTATCTCCTCCAGAAATTGGTGTTTCCTATCAAAAGTGTCCAATTTGGACCACCTTGTACAATGGGATGTTAATTTAGTTACATTTTTCTAGTGTCTGGTTTACCGCATGTAAGTGGTCCGTAGAATATGTTTTTCTTAATCGTGTTTGTTCATCTGGTTGATTCTTGTCTAACGTTGTCTTTGCTCTACTAAGCATTGTGTTTGTAAAGATGTTATAAATATTCGAGATAAAACAGATTTGTTTGTAGTTACTTATCTATATTGTTTTGAAATGCTTTCCATTTCTAAAACTTTGTTAAATAGCCATTGCAATGGCTTGATTATTTCTTCAGTGCTTGTTTTCAACATCTCTCGTGTAATATTATTTTCACCTGGTGTTTTTCATCTTTTAGTCGTCTTATTGCATTTTTTCTGTTTTTTGAATTTCATGAATATCTTCTGTATTTTACCTTTTATTAACTATTCTTTCATGGGTTTTTATTCGCACGTGATTCCGTTTACTACTAAATAAACCTTTGAAAAGTTTGTCGCAATCTTCATTATTCCTTCTCTAGTTCCTTATTTCTGCTAGGGTCAGCTTGTGTCTCCAACTTTTTCCATTGGCTACTTCTCTTCCTAATTTCTTTGTTGAATCACTATCTTCTAGTACTGTTTGGAGTTTTCTTTTTTCCCAGTTTCTGATGTCAGCTTGTTTAGTCGCTTTTTTATGCTTTCAGTATTCGATTTGAGCATTTCCACCGTTTTTCGTTTTTGTTTTAGCTCTTCTCTTTTCCTTCATAGCATTTGTGATTTTGCATTGTTTGTTCTTTGGGTTTGTGCTGCATTACAGGTTAGCTGTTGCTTCTATTAAACTATTTTCAAATTTATTGTAGGCTTCTTGTATTTCTGCTGTATTCAGTTCTTCCTATCTTGGCAAGCTTCTCTTAAGTGTAGTTTAAAGTTTTTGATGTCGTCTTCTGTCAATGATCTTCTTCTGCGCGTTCCATCTCCGTTACCGGAGGTTGGAGATCATAATGGCTATCTGACTTTAGATATTGCCGCTCTGAAGAGTTCGTTTGTGGAACTGTTGAACCATTCGCGTAGGTTTCGTAGCCATGAGGTACGGCGTCTTGCAACACTTCCTTTCCCTTTTATTTTTCCCTGTATTATATGACCCAAGACCCAAGTCTTCTTTCTCTTTATACATTCTTCTTAATTCTTCTTTATTTCTAACTCGCTTTACCCAGGATAATCGCAGAATTCTTCTGTACAGACAGATCTCAAACGCGTTCGGATGGGCTTTGGTCAATGTCCACGTCTCCATGTCATAAAAGAGTAAAGAAAATACATAGCACTTTACCATTCTCAGTTTGAGTTTGCAAGTTTATATCTGTACTACAAAAAAGCTTTTTCATACTGGTAAATGTACCTTTAGCTTTCTCTATCCTCGTTCGTATCTCATCTGTGTAGTTGTTTTGTTCTCTCAATGATGCTATGGTTTTATTTCTGAACATCTTTTCTCTTTATTGACTCTTGTTTAGCGCTATCTCAGTTTTTATCATTCTGTGGTTTTTATTAAATTCTAGCTTGTTTAATACTTATGTGCTACTTACGAGT
The DNA here is from genome assembly GCA_963082815.1 of Melanotus villosus. NCBI lineage: Eukaryota > Metazoa > Arthropoda > Insecta > Coleoptera > Elateridae > Melanotus > Melanotus villosus. The sequence continues at coordinate 33,741,971 of OY720426.1, read as the reverse complement.
TCTCGTTTCTTGCACCGTTTGGCGTTTGCCATGTCCATCTACGCTCAAGTCTTCATTTGAATAAAGTATTAGTAATCACTGATCTTTGTCTAACTGCAAATTCCAATAATTTTATTTCCGAATTGTTTCTTTTCCATACCCATATGTTCCTCTAATAGGTTCCTCTCCTGGCTTGAATTTTCGGATCTTTCAATTGAAGTCGCCCATTACTATTAATTTAGTTGGTTTTTTATTATAAAGAGTTGTTATTTCAGTTAGCAGGTCTAAGAACTTTTCTTTTTCTTCTTCCCCACTTGTGCTAGTTGGAGCATATATTTGTAAAATGGTTAAGATATCTTTCTTGTCCAATTTTAGTTTTAATGCTGCAATTCTGTTTGAAAATCTCTTGAAACTTTCAACTTTGTTTTTGCGTGCAATAGTATAGCATTATTTAGATTCACTTGTCTTTGAGAAATCTAATCTCACTTTGAACGAACATCACTGTGAAATTAATTCGAAGTAAACGTTCTATCTCAGGTACTCCTGTCCCTGTACTGGAGTCCCGTAAAAATTTTAGTACTGATTTGTCTAACCAACAGAATCGAGTGAAGTACATATAGGAGAGTCACAAAAAGTTGGGTAAACATCACCATATTCTGGGCCGGGTGTTTTAGACGCCATTTTCCAAAATGGCCGACACCGATTTTATTGTGTATATATTTCTGCTCCTGTGACAGTCATACTCATCTTTTAGGTGTCTAAATATATGTTTTTAAGGGCAAGGAATCGATTAAGACGGTTTGTGAAGTTGCCTGACTGTTATTTATTAAAGAAAATCAGTACTAAAAGTTTTACAGGACTCCTCTATTACAGGGCGTAATCCGCAATTTAAAAACTGGCCTACTTTACTGTAATATTTATGCTGATACATCCTAAAAACTGGAATGTTCATTTCACAGAGATATTTTTTTTACAGGTAAACTAACATTGATGAAAATGGATGATCAACAACGGATGGGAAAGAAAAACCAAATGTTTTATTTCAGGCGGAGAAGTGCATTATTTGTCAGGCTGTAGACGGTAACAAGACAGTTACCACAGTTAATGGAAGAGAAAGGGTACAAGAAGCAGCCGCCATAAGAGATGACATAGTTGCAAAAATGCTAAAAAGTGTGGCTTCTGATGCTGTATGTGTGTATCACGTGACAAACAAGTGCTACAAAACGTATACTTAAAAAAAAATCTCTTGAAAGAATAGCACTTGGAACAATTTTACTTTCAGTACGTTCTTCAGGTATACCGGGTGTCTCAGGTAAGACGCACCATAGGGAAACACCAATGTATTTTTTCAGAAAGGATCCACGATGCCTTTGTAATATGTATGGATTCAGTGCTCAACGTATGTTATTGTATTTAGTTAACGCTAGAAAGAGATAGAAATACTGAAGGCGTCTGTCATTGCAACAGCCGATTATTTCATTGTTTATTTTTTATATTTGTCAATTTTGACAGCGACAAAACGTCAAATTGTTAAACTTGTCAGTTACTAAAGAATCTACATCTAAAATGCAATGAAGCACAATTATAGATTCATTATCATTATTATTATTATACTAAAACAATAAGTATAGTTTAAAAAATTTATTTATAATGTCATAATACTTTACATAGTTACTAAAACCACTAGTTACGTAAACTTATAATTGTTACATTTTTCTTGCACTTGTAATTCACCAAATTATAAATTTTTCTCTATGTAACCAATTTCACACCTATCTATATACATGAACCATTAAAATCTGTAAGTTGCATTAATAACTTCTGACAGAGATTTTAGTACAGCTGACTAGACAAATTCTTATTTTCATTACATTTTTAAGTTCATTCGGTATCTGACTGATGATCATTTGCTTTCTTTTGGCAGAATTCAATACTATTCCATGTTTATAGAATTTACGTTTTCTTTACGTGTGCTGTTGTAATAAGGCGAATTCAATTTAAAATATGCAGAATGCAGAAAAGGCGATTTAAAAAAATACGCATTTTGCGTATTTTTATTGTAAATGAAAATTTTAGGTGCTGTCAAAATTGACAAATATAAAAAATAAACAATGAAATAATCGCCTGCCGCAATGACAGACGCCTTCAGTATTTCTATCTCTTTCTAGCGTTAACTAAATCCAATAACATACGTTGAACACTGAATCCATATATATTCCAATATATTCCAATATATCCTTTCTGAAAAAATACATTGGTGTTTCCCTATGGTGCGTCTTACCTGAGACACCCGGTATATACAGGGTGCCCGTTTTTCGACCTCAAGCATGGGGATCTCGGTTATTATAACAGATGCGAGATCGGTTAAATTAGGGCAAAGTTGCGCATTTTTATTGTGATCAATTATCTGAAAGAAAATTTGATCTGTCATTTTTAGTTTTTGAATTATTGGAGAAAAATGGAAAATTGTGATTTTTGTTTTAATTTTTTTAAACGAAAACCAATAAAACTAGACATTTTTAACTAGGACATTGTGAAGGCACTTTTTTACAAGGAATCTGAATTTGGCATCGTGTTTTCCAAGGCATCCTAGATGCAAGAGTTACAACACTTAATTTTTTTTTTCTTATGGGCGCCATATTTGATTTTTGCATTTTCGAATAGAGCTCTTTTTTCTGATTACGACTATGTATCACATGATATGGTCAAGCTTTACATTTTGATTAGAATTTAAGAAAAATGTTTTTGCGAAGAATGCTTTGGAAACAACAACATCTACTTTTGTCTAACAAACAAATTTTTGACAATTCAATTAAATTTCACTATTCGGTTGCATTATTTTTAATTTTGTTCCAATTTAAATACAAAAATTCTGCCTTATCCTGTTCTTAATTTAAAACTTAATTTTGTAGGTAAATTGGGAAGAAATGTGAACGTGCAACTCTAAATTTAATTGAATTGTCAAAAATTTGTTTGTTAGACAAAAGTAGATGTTGTTGTTTCCAAAGCATTCTTCGCAAAAACATTTTTCTTAAATTTTAATCAAAATGTAAAGCTTGACCATATCATGTGATACATAGTCGTAATCAGAAAAAAGAGCTCTATTCGAAAATGCAAAATCAAATATGGCGCCCATAAGAAAAAAAAAATTAAGTGTTGTAACTCTTGCATCTATGATGCCTTGGAAAACACGATGCCAGATTCAGATTCCTTGTAAAAAAGTGCCTTCACAATGTCTTAGTTAAAAATGTCTAGTTTTATTGGTTTTCGTTTAAAAAAATTAAAACAAAAATCACAATTTTCCATTTTTCTCCAATAATTCAAAAACTAAAAATGACAGATCAAATTTTCTTTCAGATAATTGATCACCATAAAAATGCGCAACTTTGCCCTAATTTAACCGATCTTGCATCTGTTATAATAACCGAGATCCCCATGCTTGAGGTCGAAAAACGGGCACCCTGTATATATAATCAATTGCCCATTTACCGTTAGGTGTAGGGTTAAATTTACATAATCATAACAACTTAAATCTAAAACTTAATATTTCATTCTTATAATGTTAAATAGTTTGTTAAATTATATCAACTTAATTAAATTCTAATTGTTTCCATGCACAAATCTGTTCCACTGTTTTTTATCCTGCGTCATCACCTTTGCTTCATTCCACTTCACTTCCTTTTTTGTTAATATTTTTGCTACTATGCCATTCCATGTGTCTTTAGGTCTTCCTCTGCTTCTTTTTGCCGGTATTCTTGTTCCCCATATTTGTCTGACTGGTCTGTTTTTCTCCATTCTTTGCAAATGTCCCCACCAACTCAGCTGTCTCGTCTCAATAAATTCCGTTACAGGTTTCATCTCTAGTTCTTCTCTGATTTGGGTATTACGTATTCTATCCCTTCTTGTGATGCCCTTGACTCTTCTTAAGTATCTCATTTCAACCGCCTCTAATTTTTTCTTCATTCGTTGCGATACTATCCACGTCTCACATCCATAGGTTAATATGGGTCTGAAGATACTTTTGTAAACATTTAATTTTGTTTTCCGGCTTACTTCTTTTTTGTTTATAAAGGTGTTACTCATTGTGTAGTATAATTTATTGGCCTTTTTTATTCTTTCGTTTAAATCTACCTCTTGATTTCCAGTATCTTCAACTATAACTCCCAAATAATTAAACTGTCTCACTTGTTCTATAAGTTTTCCTTCTATCTCTATATTTATGTGTTGTGGTTCTTTTTTTATTGCCATCACTTTCGTTTTGTTAATATTCATTTTCATACCATTCTTATTTAACACCTCATTCCATATCTTTATATTATGTTGTAAATCTCGTTCATTATTTGCCATTATTATTATATCATCTGCAAATGCACATTCAGATATCTGTACATTTTGCAGATTTCTTACGCCTATGTTTAACTTTTTCACTTTAGTTTGGCACTCCCTTATTATATCATCCATAAATAATATAAACAATACTGGGCTCATCACCCCTCCCTGTCGCAATCCATCTTCAGTTCTAAACATTTCTGATGTGCTGTTATTTCTAATGATATAGTTTGTAGTCTTGCAGTATATACTTTTAATTGCTTTAATTAACTTTGCCTTAACTCCCCTACCTCTTAAAATCTGCCACAACCGTTTTCGCTGTACTCTATCGAAAGCCTTTTCCAGATCTTCAGGTATTCCATGTTTAAATAAACTGATCGCAAACTCAGTTTCAGCATGTATCTTTTTAGCGGTCTCATTACAAAGCAGGCCTTCCTTAAGTTTGAAACTTTCGGGAAACCATGGTTTGCTGACTGGACTCTTGTAATGTACGACCCTTTGATATGGTAATTCCTTTTGTAAATAGGGACTTCGTTGGATTAAATTAGTCTCAGATACCTTTGGTTTGACTGGGAATTTGGTGCGATCAGGACATGCTTGAAATAGGACAGTGACTCTGTCATGTGCATCATGAGTACCAGATATACTTGAAGCATCTCTATGATCAAAATTGTCAATGGCTGCGATAGTAAAGTTGTCAGAATCAAAACGGCTTGGCAAAGGTGTGTTACCATTTCCACTTGCTTGTATAGCATAAGCTGCTAATTGCTGTCTTTTACGCAACACTTCATTGTAGCTCACAGAAACTAATGCTCTATTCATACAAGTAATTAACTCTCGACTCTTACACTTATCATAAATGGCATGACCAACCATAAGATGCAGAGGCGTTTGTTTCATGCCGCGATGAATGGAGTAATACAATATTTGGTATATTACTTTAGCAGATACAACCATTTTCCTATCATGACACGTTGCACCATGTTCAACATCACATTCGTCATCATCGTCTTGTGTGTCCATTTCGGACTGATCTGCATCGGAATCTTCTTCATTCGTAGTATTTCATAACAGCAGACCTTTGTTAATGTTTAAAAATGCAGACAAAAATGTTAACATTTCATCAGGCATCTCAGTAGCCATCCATGACGTCTTTAGTTCATCTGTATCACAGAATTTATTAGCAAGTCCAAAGTCTACTTTCTGTACAGCCTCTCTGATTTCTTTTGCAGCAGCTTTGATGTTATCTACTTTCCGCATACGTTTGTCTATTTCATCAATCCCTAGTTTTAACGAGAAAACCATCAATGACTCATTTTTACTATCAGCTGAACTGAAGCTTATTTCATCCTCGCAATGTCTTTGCAGTTTCGTTGTTTCTAATTACGTTTCCACCAGCCAATTCAGTTAACAAATCACGGATTTCCGTTATTTGAAGCCATATCCTTCTTTAAGCTTTGGGCCTATGTACTACTACATCTTTTGGTGAAATGGTTTTCTGTTCTTTAACATTTTTCATAGCATATTCATATTTTCTTAAATATGCTTCCAAAAAAACTTTGTGGTGCAATAAATCTGCACCAAACACTTGAGTATCTGATTCCAGATCTGCCACACGAGTATAAACGTCATCTTGAAAATAGATTACTGTAGATAAAAATTTTTTTGCTCGTTCAGATTCACTTATACGAAACTTGTCCCGGACACCATTATGACTTTGATGCCCACAGACAATACATCGAATATGTGTTGGGCGCACAATTGATGAAGGAGGCTCTCGTGGTACAAGAGATGATCTTGTTTTCCTGGAGATTTCGTCATTGGCATGGTCATCTTCACTTTCTGATACTTCACTATTAGCCTTTTCTGCTGCTATTTTTTCAAGAGATTTTTTTAAAGTATACGTTTTACAGCACTTGTTTGTCACATGATACACAAATACAACATCAGAAGCCACACTTTTCAGCCTTTATTCAACTATGTCATCTCTTATGGCGGCTGCTTCTTGTACTCTTTTTTCCTTTCATTAACTGTGGTAACTGTCTTGTTACTGTCTACAGCCTGACAAATAATGCACTTCTCCACGTCAAATAAAACATTTAGTTTTTCTTGGCGAACAGTTGCCAGTCTCATTCCCATCCTTTGTTGATCATCCATTTTCATCAATGTTAGTTTACCTGTAAAAAAATATCTCTATGAAATGAACATTCCAGTTTTTAGGATGTATCAGCATAAATACTTATTACAGTAAAGTAGCCCAGTTTTTCAATTACGGATTACGCCCTGTAATAGAGGAGTCCTGTAAAACTTTTAGTACTGATTTTCTTTAATAAATAACAGTCAGGCAACTTCACAAACCATCTTAATCGATTCCTTGCCCTTAAAAACATATATTTAGACACCTAAATGATGAGTATGACTGTCACAGGAGCAGAAATACCATGAGATCGAAAAAAAATGATTCTGAGCAGGGCTTGACTAGTACAACACGATTGGCTACACTGGTTCTAGAATGCCTATGAATTATAATGTGACAGTGACATTTCAAATGTAAGTCAGTTTTGCAATCTTGTTTCCAGAATTATTTAAGTTTATCGTTGTAGTACAAGTGAAGGATCACATTTTGAACACCTACTCTAACAGGCATTCATCTTAGTTTTCAGTTTGTTCCCTAAATAAATACTGTTTTGTGTTTTAATTTATTTGACATTTATTAACCTCTAACCTACTGCCACATTTTGAAATCAGTCTTGCCAATCGTGTTGTACTAGTCAAGGCCTGCTCAGAATCATCTTTTTTTTGATCTCATGGTATATACACAATGAAATCGGTGTCGGCCATTTTGGAAAATGGCGTCTAAAACAGCCGGTCCAGAATATGGTGATATCTACCCAACTTTTTGTGACTCTCCTATATGTACTTCACTCGATTCTGTTGGTTAGACAAATCAGTACTAAAATTTTTACGGGACTCCAGTACCGGGACTGTATTAAGGATTTAATTTAAGGACTCTATCACCGATAGAACAGCTAGTGTACAGGGTAATAGAAAACTACTGAATTTCGTTTTCTCGAATTTTTGAATGAAATGCCCTATATTCGATTTGTATTTAGAAACTCTATATTGCAAATTTTCTCAAGAAACGTCTAATCAACGGCCTTTGTGACAAACACTGTATAATCAAAATAATTTTAAAAAAATTGTTATTCCTGTCGGTACATGTTTTCAAGATGGTTTCAGAATCTTGAAGAAATTTCTTTAGAAGTACTTGGCAGGTGGAGGTTCCGATTTTAATTCAGCTTAGGCGCAACAAGGATTTTTGTTAGTTTTAATCCTGTAACGTGATATAGGTAGACCGTGCTATAGGATCAAGATCTGTGGCTATGATATATACGCAACTCTTTATACCAGTGCATGGCAGAGACGTGTGAACCGTATATGGTCCAGCACGGCGATTCCGCGAATTTTTTATTTACAAACAGCCCATACACTAAATTTATAGATGATGCAAATCATGCATTGCAATGTTAGTTTCTTATGGGACTTATTTACACTCTATCTTTTAAAACATCAGTTATGTTCCTCTACAGCTAAGCATAAACTTTAACATCACTTCTTTGCTTATTTGTCGATAGTCTAGACGTCTAGAGTGTAGCGAGATGCAGTGTGTGTACGATATATATGACGTTAGATTCTCTGATGATCTTGAACTGTGTAAAAATGGATTTTGATTAAAACAGAATAAATTTAATCCATCGGAGAATTCATATACAGGGTTTCTCAAAAAGTACGGATCATATGGGACTTTTTTTTATTAAAGTATTTATTTAAGAAATCAATACGGCGTTGGTTTATGCTTGTCTAAGGACTAAAAAAAGTGCACATAGATTTGGTCAAATGACATTCTGTACCTTTCAAATTTGAAACTTTTTGAAAAGAATCTTCAGAAGTGGCCCTATTTATGATTTTTTCGAAAGATTTCATTTGAAAAAGTTGTTCAGAATGGCATTTTACGTCGGTTTCCAAATTTTTAGCTGAAAATTCAGACTTATTATCTTTTACTCATTTTTTTTTTATTATTTTTTTTTCATTGAAATCTGATTTAACTCGCTTGTTATTATACTTTTAAAGTTTTTAGTAAAAATATCGAAAATGATGATTCAATTTCGAATAAAAACAACTTTGGATCAACGATGCTGCGAATTTTCAAAAGGAAAATAGTTTTTTTGCAAAATAAGTGTCCATATGTTTCATCAGATTTCAATGAAAAAAATGAGAATTTTGTAGTACTACCTGGAAAATTCAAAAAAATGAGTAAGAAATAATAAGTCCGAATTTTTAGCTGAAAATTTTCAAACCGACGTAAAATACCATTCTGAACAACTTTTCCAAATGAAATCTTTCGAAAAAATCATAAATAGTACCACTTCTAAAGATTTTTTTCAAAAAGTGTCAAATTTGACAGGTACAGAATGTCATTAGACCAAATCTGTGTGCAATTTTTTTAGTCCTTGGACAATCACAAACCAAAAAAGTCCCATGTGGTCCGGACTTTTTGACAAACCCTGTATGTATACAGTAATCACCTTACTCAGACTTTTTTTTTATATTAGTGGGAAAGAAACGTTTAAATAAAAATTCATCTACTGGTAAATTCAATTTTCCGAAACATCTTACAAAGAACATTACTATTATACAAAGTGGTCTAAACACAACTAATTTAGTCAAAAGCAAGTACAAATAAGTACGTTTTTATGTTATGTAGCAGTAAACGTATAACGGTATAAAATTAGTGTATTTTGTCTGAACTTTTGGTAGTGTAATATCTGTTTTATATATTTAAACGAACAACTATAAATTTTTATATTAACACAGCAAAGAAATTCCAAATATCAAAAATAGTTTTTCCACATTAACTACGGACGCCAATAACATAAAGAGCAAAAATCAATAAAATACGTCCAGCTTTAGTTTCGTATCTAATAAATAAAATTAAGGTTTTCATTTTTTCCGTTTTACTAAGGTTTTATCGCTATTTTGCTAGGTTTCCTGCAGCACCAGTGGCGTACGCACGGGGGGGATAAAGGGGATATATCCCCCCCCATGATATCTGGTAAATAGTCACAAAAGAGTAAATTATATTCCTTAACAAAAAAACGAAATACATAAATATACAATATATTGACACACTTGCTAGCCTCTCAATATTTGCAGTTATCTCAAAGTCGGCAATATTTCATCCTGTCACCCGACACTTCAGCCCTGCAGCTAATATGTAATATATGACCTTGACGTTGGTCAGTTTGGGCTAGCAATGACGTCATTACATCGTGAACAGGAAGTATCTTTAGATGACGTATAGATGATTTGTCAAAAAAACTTAGACGTATTGACCTCATACTTTAAGCCTTTTGTAACTTGTAAGGGTCCTTTATTTTTAACGCAATAGAATGCTATAGACACCTGTTATTTTTTTCATTTCAGACACCTAAAACGATTTTGATTTTTTTTGTTAGATAATAATTTATTAATAATTTTATTTTAATTTGTTAAATATATCTGCCGATAAAAAAACTAGTTTGTGTTAAACGAAAGAAAATCGGAAATAAATTTCGTTCAAATGAACACTTCTGTATCCCCCTCCTTGAACGTTCTCTGCGTACGCTTCTGTGCAGAACTCGTGCCCTGCATTAGAAACGAGGGTTGCCTAACATAAGTTGGCAACATACACATTTATTTGTATTGTTGCTTATACAGTAGCGAAGGTTCATTGCTGTAGGTATTATATCCATGTCTTAACCTAACTTTTCCAACGGCTATTGTACTCGGTCGCTCCACTGATTAATACACCTTGTAATTAATTTATTTCTTAGTTACTTTTTTATCTTCGACTATCAACTCTTATAACCTTTTGTCCTCTAACTTACCCTAATACAATTATCAGTACAGTCGATCAATAATTCTTAAGAGCTGACGACTTAGATCAGTTTGTCAGTACAAGAACTTAGAAACAGGGTCTTAATATTAATTATTATTATAATTAATCAGTACTTTTTGTCTCAATAGCTGCAAGGCGCATCAGAAGATAAAAGTTAATTTCGAATTAAAAGAAATTAAATATTCCACATATACAGTTGTTAAGTTCAAAAGACATTATCTTACACACTTTTCAAAAATAACCCCGAAAGTGACAAAATTAATATTTTAACACAAGCTATGATGAATGGATTATAGCGGGCTGATAGTGGGACTGCGCATCATGGTATCTTCCATAACTGAATACGGTAGCTCGATATGGGGTAGCGAGATTAATTACGTTTCTTTGGTTAACTTGTAATGTAAGAAGATCTAGGCGCGAGTGGCATAAAGCAATCCAATACAAGTTGTTATAATTCCTTACCTGTATTCATATAAATTTTAAGTCGCCCACTTAGGTAGATCATAATCTAGATCTAGAGCAAATAATTGACATTCAAACAGAGTAAAATTTTTGATTTTTGGGTTAGTGCCATAACATAGATACAAAAAGGAAAGCAGTATATTTCATAACTACACAGTTTCAGGACAGTTAGTATGAAAATTTCCTATGCATTGAATCTTTACTTCAGTGATTTATACACTGAGTGATATTTGAATAACCATGTATTTTATTGCAACTACAGAACAATCTATTTTCCAAAAAAAAAGTGTAGCTTGTGATTTAAGTTTATTAAGATTTTCGATTTACTTTAACTAAAGACATCGGCCATGTTATTTGACATTAATTTGAAGAACACCTTTGAAATAAAATTCATCTTCACTAAGAAAGGAACCATATACAAGAGAACTATTTTCTTGTTATTGCTACTTCAGCATACAAGGTGTGTGTACAAGGACGCACTGTAGGGAAAACCAACATATTCTAATAAAAAATCGTACCATAAAATGATGTCAACAAAGCCCACCATTCTACTAAATAAATAAAAATCATGCATACAACCCCTGCTTCTTTGGTTTTGGTAGTCTGAAAGTCTGTTCATCTTAAACTACATATTGAAATGTAAACAATTGAATAATTGAAAGCATTCCTTCCATTACTAGTCCTTCTAAGTTTAAATACACGAAAAATCAGACCAAACAAAAAAATATAAATAATTAAAAATAATGTATAAAGCCCCTAATGTGTTCTTAAAGCACGTAATAAAATGTAAATTAAACAACCGAAAGCATTAGTTCCATTACTACCCTTTTCGAGGTTTAAGTAACCCCAAAAAACAGATCAAATAAATAAACATAAATAAATAAAAATCACGAATAAAACCCTGGTTTCATTGGTTTGGATAGCCTTAAACTTCATAATAAAATATAAATAATTAAACAGTTCAAACCATTCGTTTCATTACTACCCTTTTCTAGGTTTAAGTAAGTCAAAAAAAAACAAACCAAATACAATGCCCTCACATCTCCCTTGCAAAAATAAAATCTGGGCCATTACGTATGGTGTGCCCCCTCTACGTACAGAAACTTAATATCATATGACATTCCACATTTTTCTTCTAAACCAATTTTAATTTTGACACGTCGACATCTCGACATTTCTATCAAAAAATTATTTTATCAAATTGTTTGATTTGTTTAGAAGCACTTCCACTCTTTGTAGAGAACCTTTTGTTTTCAGATAGATTAATAATTTAATTTTGAGATTAACAATTTTTTTCAAGTGCCTATAATTTATTAGCATTAATAGGAAGTTAAATAAAATCTAGATTGAACATAAATATGTATAACTTAATAGCTCAATGAAAAATAAGGCCTACCCGAAATCACCAAACAATTTTCTCATCTACTTAATTTTAATTTACGGAAATAAGCGATGATAGTAATAAACGCTTTAGATAAGCCAAATCATGTTCACGTGATGAGATTCACGTGCTAATAAATCAAAAAAATTCTGCTCCAATTACTTACACGTCGTGCGTAAAATACATGACTCAATAATGGAACCGGAAACCTGTAAATTACTTAAACAGAATAATTGTTGCTTAGAAGTGCAACAATGATAACTCCAACCAACCCAGAGCAAATTGATTTTGTAGGAAACGTTAAGCGTGTTTAATGCTCAGTGAGTCATCAAATAAGGTAAAATAAATTACAGCCCCAATAGACAGAATTTATTACTTCTCAGGAAATAATTCATAGTTTACTTGGATACGCTTGTAAATAATATTTTATTCGTTTATTTATTCTACAGTAATGGAAAATAACGTAAATATGATCAAATCAACATTGTTTTAATATTCGAAAATGCCAAGGAAAGATGGTGACGCCTTTTCTTCCCTTGCTGGTATTTTATTAAAACAAACAGGAAACGTTTATAATGAATAGGTATAGGATTTCTATGCATTTGCATGTTTTTTCTGCTTGTAGCAAACATATGCAGAGTTATATTTCTACATGTTTAAGCCACATATGAATCACATATGTAAATTTGAAAGTGCATATAAATGCATATTTAGGTGTTTTTTATAAATGCATGCATATTTTAGCATTTTTGAACGAGAGTGCATATTTTACCACTTTTTGAGCGTTTTACATGTTTTAATTATGAAATTTCTAATATTTTTTAAATAATTTTAGTATTTTATTAGACAACCAACCAAGGGCGGTTTAGTTGAGTCTAGGGGAAACCCATAATTTAAGCCTATTGTTAAATACTAGGCTTTAAAATATTTTACTGCCTTAACCATCTGTGTACTTGTTAATATTTTCTAAGAAAGAAAAAGTTTCAACTAAAATTTAAATACTTACATCCCGCGGTATTGTGATAAATAGGTATTAGTAAATTCCAAAGACCCTTTGACAACTTACTGTTCATAGAAAAATTTACCTGTACTTTTGTTTACTAATGTTGTAATCCTGGTTTTCACTTAATTAAAAGCATAAACGATGCATTATCTGGCCAAGCGCCAAGACATTTTAGACGAGCTAAAACATTATACGCTTGTAGAATTAAACAATTTTAAGTATGAACCAATTACGTCTTGCGATGTGGAACGGAGTTTCTCGAAATATAAAACAATATTTAGGGATAATTGGCATATGTTCACTTTTAAAAATTTAAAAATGTACGTCATTGTGAACTGTAACGCTCTATGTTTAGAAAATATAATTAATTAAATTATTGCATAGAACGTCTAATTAAAATAATTTCTGTAAATAAAATTTAAATAACGCTAAACAGGTGTTTTTTTAAATAATGAAATTGCATATATTTATTAAAAATTTCTAATAAACGTATATTTCATGATTTTTAAGTGCATATTTAAGTGCATATTTAACGTTTTTATAGTGCATAAGTGCATGCATATTTCAGCATTTTTAAGTGCATACAAATCCTATACCTAATAATGAATTACAAGTGGTTGTTTTTCCTTAAATCCCCGGTATTTAAAATTAGTATAAATAAATTAATAAACGGATAAGTAAATAAATAAATAAACAAACATCTACCTTGATTGCTGAATTTAAATTAATCAGATCAGTTATAAGTTTCCATAAATTTCACTAATTGGAAATTAAAAGAAATGCAAATTAATTAAAAAAGCAAAGAATTAAAGTTGTAAATAAAATAAATCTAAGTAAAATTCAGTACACAACAGTAACCTTCGTGATTATTATATGTGTAGCAAGGTAGCAAGGTAAGTTCTCCTATATCAACTTTCTAAATTAAAACAGCAAACAGTACTCACTTCATTGCTTCCGTATCATGAAATGTGGGGTAAGGTCGATAATTGAACTCCATCAAGTACGTCTCGATATTGAAATGAGAATAATGTGAAATTTAAGTACATGGACAGGAAGTGCTTTGCTTTTACATTTGTTTGTTTTGTATTATAAATACATAAACAAAGATTAAGCTGTGGATTATTGGATTAAAATTATTTGCTGTTTTAATTTTTTTAACTGAAGTAATTCATCTTAATAAATAAATAAACAAATATACTTAACAAAGAAAAACCAAACTTTTAAATTACTGAGGTGAAATTAATTTATATTTCAAATAAAGGAAATCCTTTCTAGCAAATTATCTTTATATTTTTATATTACATATTACTATCGTTCAGAAATGTGAGCTCGTGGAAGTGAGCTATGGAACATTTGTATCCGAATGGGTTGTACGTTAGCGACTGCTAGGTTCTGTTAAATTAATTATTGAAAAGTCATTGTTTGCTACACCTTTAAGAAAAGCTATTTTGAACGGAGAAGATATGCAGATAAGACTGAGTGTTGGTTAGTAAAAACTGTGGAAATTATTAAAATTAAAACTATGGCAATGGTTAGTCTTGGTCCAGGTGGTTTAAGCAGTGGCGGTTGCTCCATAAGGCCGCGCGGCCGCGCGCCCCTCCTAAGAAATGCTAAGGAACACACAATTTTTTTCTAAATTATTAATATTTATTTTACATACATTCTATGACTAAGTTCAAATTTCAACAAAAAATTCAACTCTATCCAAACATCCGCTCCCATCTCTAATTGTCCGTCCTCGTTGAGATCTCTAATTATCCGCGTCCTCAACCAACGGCCGCGGCAAAACTGCGGCCTTTAACAAACATTATACATTGCCGCCGAACGACTCCGGAGACTAGCCGATAATAGCCGATTGTATAAGTTACAGCAGGCCGCGATTTTAGCGCGGCCTGCTGTAACTTATTGTTGGAGCAATGAATCTTCTTTCATTTAATCGGAGCATCGCAAAGATTCGTACTCGTCTACTCGTAGCTATTCAAATCCTGTTATTTTATTAAGAATCGTTTTACAGAATTATTTCATAATAAATGCAATTAGTAGATATATTTTTTACTGCAAGAAATAAAAAATAACTAGTGAGCCTTTTAGAACTTTAAATTTGTAACAAAAAGATGGTTTTCTTTCAGTTACATGAAATTGTTTGTTTCAATTTGTATATCATTACAATATTCGGTGTTCAAGAACATTTAAAGAAAAATATCATATTATGAAAATATAGGTATTTAAAAAAAAACAAACTAAAATATGTACGATTGCTTAGATAACTAAAAATATTTACAATTTTATTTACAGTCGATTTAAAATATCTAACCGTCATGCAGTCTAATATTTGTTGTGACTGAGAATGAAGTAATCGATACCTAATTATTTTGAAAGCAATTATTAGAACTCGTGAAAGGCCGAGTAAAACTACCTAGAATGATAATAGTAACTAATCACTAGAAGTACCGAATACATTTATTTGCGGTTATAATATTTACTTAAATGTGCCAATTTTCAGATTTGTATTTATGTAAATTGGTTCGGAAAATAAAGAGACAAATTTTCCCGTAACTTTTGGTAGGTTATTTGGTGTTTGACTTCTGGTGCGCCCCTCCAAACTCAAACCCCACGACACGCCACTGGGTTTAAGTAAGGTAAAAAGTTGAAGGGAGATTGTAAGTCTTTACAAAACTGCAATGAATATATCAGCTTCCAAACAATTGTTCATCAAATATTTATGTAGATTTTCTAGGTAAACTTTATTGGATATTTTATATTTCCCATGCACTCTTGTATATTAACAAAGTACATAAATGTATTTTTGCAATTTTTCGAAATTTCTTTACTGTATCCAACCATTTAACAGTTAACACCATTACATTTTAAACTAATTAACTTGTTATCTATTCTCGTCGTTAATCGATCCATCAATCAATTCATGAATTGTTAATTTGTCTTTTAGTGGCAATAAAATATCAATTAACTTAATTGCTTCAAAAATTAGGTCTGAAATGCATTAAATTTAAACTTGAAAGTGGCATTCGGTCGTTTCCAAAATTTGGTAAAAGACACAATTTTAAAAGGTAAAGGTTAACGTTAGGACATAACATTTTTTGGTAGTTTTGTGGATAATTGATTAAATCAAATTAATTAAAGTGCATTGCCAAACGAAGGAAGTTTCCTTAAATTTCCTAGTTTTTGAAGTTAAATATCAGATTATGATATTTGATCTACTTCTGAAAGCAAAGGAAATAAAAATTGATGAATATTCGGATATAAAATGTTGTTTCTAAAAGGCAATTTAAAAAAGGAACTTAAGTAAACTCCTTTTTGCTGTTTGTTAAAAAATATTTTATTTTTGCGGTGCATCTTTATCATGGGTAAAATTGTTCCTATCTTCATTCATCTGTGCGAAGTTATAGGGGAAGATGCTTCCGAATGTGCTTTTTGAGAAAATTGATGGCAGGAATTGGAGAAGATGCAGATTGTGGAGAAAAGTGTTGTATAAAATAATGATCATAAGAAATAGGTGATTAAGCTGGAGATGATTGTGATAAAACTGGTAACCGCTATTCTTTTTCTTGGAAGTTTGTATTTCGTATGGGTAGGGCGCCAGAGAATGGGTGTTTCTTGATATAAATCAATTAATCTCAAGCTGTTTTAGTCGTTTCACTCAATTTTTCAGAAAACTATTTATTGTATCTGTATTTCGCAACAGAAAGCCATGAATTACCTACGACTGCTATAAATATTATACTACAAACGATTCAGATGCTCCGTCCAATTCAACACCGAGTGGTCTTTGATGTACCGCTCACGGAGAGTACCTTAACGAACGCCAGAATTTTCTTTTGTACAAACCGAAACCAATTCTACCGAATATATGAGCACATGTACCGTCGTTCGGGTTGTTTCTTTGGTTTGTACGCGTCTTCAGAAGACAGTTGTGCAATAGATTTTTTCTTCTAGAGCAGTATTTACTTATTTATCTCTTCTTTCTGTGACTTATCTTTTCTAATGATGTTGGCAAGGGGTCAAAGCCACATTTTTAAACGGCTTGGCGTCATGAACTTTGTTATACCTCCCTTATACTAGGGAAATGTGTTCTCCTGCAGTGGTTTCCCGTTTCCTTCTGTAGAGTTTGTGACCATGTATGCCATGTATGGCATGTATTAAGTGTATAATGTATGCGTCTTGTTACTATCTGAAGTCGACCACTCCGCAGACAGAATCATTAATTGTAACCAAACGATTAAATGGACACAGTTTGCTCCTTGGAAAGGTAATGTTCAACACTTTGATACAACATTTAATTTGACCTGCCATGTTTGATACTCAACACAAAACGCTGGGACGCTAAATTACTTACCACCATACTCACTAGATGGCAGCATATATATTCTCCCTGAGTACTAAGCACACTTGGTGTTTTGTAATGAACTTATACCACGTTTCCGGTTATTTTTCTAACTGTGCTTTGTATCACCAGGCGACCTAGTTCCCACAAATAGGTCTTAGTAGCGCACCTTACCGAACACCTCTAAAGCATCGCTGACTGTCTCTTGTAGTATCCCTCCGTCACAAAAAAGACATGGTGGAGAATGTCCGACCTTAAAACCAATCTGCTTATCCTGAAAGACAACTTCTGTAACGTAGATTTTGGCACGAAATATTTTACACGCAAAGAGCGTAATTTAAGAAAAAGATTATGTTGTGAGCATATCAGGAAGACGAAATATTTGACTCGTGTTATCACTAAAATATATTGTTGTGTATTTTGAGCATAAAACATTTTAAATAACATTAATACATTCATACAATTAACACAAACAGTTTATACAAATTATGAACATTTTGCTAACACAAGCTGACAAACACCAAGTATATAAAAATGAATACCAAGTTAATTTTTGATGTAAAATCATTTTATTAATTGTTTATAATTTATTAATACAAATTAAATACTATAAAGTAAATATTAACAACAATTAAGTTATAAAAACGATATTTAAAGTTGACAATGAAGGATACAGATTCAAATATCCAGATTTTTTATTTCAATTTACAGTACAAAGCTGATTTTTCTTGATGAAGTTGTATTTTGGAACATTTAGATCAGTTTGTTGTGCTAGAAATAATGATTAAAGTTAAAATCATAACGTATTATGTAAAAAAGGTAAATTTCAAGGACAAATGTATGTAAGAAATAGAAAGTTATAAATTTCTTATTCTAAAAGGTTGAGACAAAGTATAAAACATAACTAAAATGTTTTAGAGCATATAAGATTTAATTTTGTCAATAATTTAAATGTTAAAAGCAATAATTATTAAAATTATTAATAAAAATGTAATTTTTAATAAACGTCAAATTTCAAATGCAATTATCAGCTAAGCGGATGAAAATAGAGAAAAGTGATAAGAGACAAAATCTCATTATTTTATCATGATTAGTATAATTGAATAGTTTTTAGTTTAGTTATTAATAATTTTGAAAAATGGGTAAATTCAAGTAGAGTTTTAAACCAAGAACGAAGTTAAAGAAATTTTCTTTAAAGTAATTTTAAATAGGAATAGTTTAAATAAAAAATTTAGTTAAAAGTAAATGTTAGTTAAGATAAATATTTTTCATTTAGTTAATAATAAATTTTGATTAATAATTAAGCGTAATTAGGTAGTTAAAGTTAAAGATGGTTTGAAAATTGGCTAAATTTATTTATTTTACTTGGTTTTAACAAAAGAAAATACAGTCAGTTGCTCGTAAAAATCCATTGGGGATGCACGTATTTGAAACGCTCCCAATTTTGTTACTATGACGTAGTAGAGTTCTTTTGTTTGTTCTAGAAGAATAAAAACATTTGAATATCGGGTAGCAACGAGATGTTTTGAAACGAATATCACGTGTTTTAAGAATGATTTAAATTAAAAGTGTTAAAATAATTGAATTAAAATAAAACAAAACCAATTAAAATAAATAATAACAAAATATAAGTGAAAATAATTAATAATAAATAGTTGTAAAGAAAATTTGAATAGTGTTATAATAATAATAATATTTACATTTATGTAAACGTCGATGATTAAACCAAGTGGGTTGTTTAATTTGTTTAATGTGAATTTTCTTCGTTAAAATAAATTAGTTAAATTGCTATTTTTGAATAAAACATCGTTTTATTTAACTACGAATTTGAAGGGTGATCCTTAATATAAAACGAGGACCCTGAAAAAAGAAAATAAGTGATTAAATAGTGATAAAAAGTTATTAATAAGCAAAAGACATTTATATACAAAGACTTACCATTAAAAGTGTTGGAATTGGAATTCATGGGCTTCAACATAGAACAGCTGGTTATGAATGCAGCGAGGTTAGACTTCAAGATTCACAAAACTGTTCCGAAATGATGAGAAGACACCAGATAAGTGGATTAAAATAATTTATTTTTCTTTAATTTGTTTTTGATTGTTGTAATTGTTGTTAAAGTAATTTATAAAGTCAGAATAAATTATGAAAATTTTATAAAGTAATTGCTAATTTGAAACTTAATGAATTTTATTGTGAACGTATGATTTTAAATTTATTTACTATCCAGTTATCAAAAGTTTATTTGTCAACATTAAATTATTGCAATCTTTTGAATCCAAACTACAGCTAGAACCCATGTAAAAAGAAAAAAACTTTGAATTGAGCTTGTAATCGATTAATGTATGGTATTTGATTTTATGTATTTACACATACACATCTGTACACAACACAAAATAGGTTCAATATTAGGTATGTTTTCACTTAGAGAACATAACATATTTTGGCTGGCACAACATATTTTTGGAGCCCAGTAACGTGGGGCATTCCAAAGGTTATTAGTTTTTAAAAATGTTTTGTAATTATTAGAATTACACTACATATTTTTGGCACAACGTGTGACAAGTTCAAGAATTAGTTTTTAAAGTGTTCTGTAGTCACCTTGATTACACAACAATATCTTTTGATAAATCGCCTCGTAGAGTGCAGGTTATTTTTTCTTCGCTCGTTTATTAAAGAAATTTTTCATGTGTAGTCAATGAAACATCCCAAGCTGCTCGTGTTCTTTATAAAGATTTTCCGAGCTTTTCTGTGTTCCGTTGTATTAAATCCCACCCTACAGTTTTAATTATTAACATGGATTACTTGCTTGCGTTATTAGTCGATCAACTGAAGTTTTGAAGCCTACTTAGATTCAGTTTATAAAAAATCGAAAGGCCGGTTTAACCTGTAAAAAAAGAATAAGTAACTAAATTGTAGTTTTTAGTTTCTTTGATACTTTTTGCGCGTATGTTTGAGTTTATTCGTATCATATACTTTTTCCTTGCTTGTTCTTGTTATTTTACACTTATCCCGGGGTTTATTTGTAAATGTTGCTCTTCTTGGTATCCTCAGCCATCCCTAAATGTTTATTGGTCAAACTAAGGCACTCCCTGTATATGTGATTATAATATTTCTAAATGGTGGGTTTTCAGAAAAAACAGTAATACTCTTTTTACAAAAGTAAAAATATACTTTGGTACAAAAATACCGAGAAAAATTAAACGTTTATTCGTTAACAATAAAATAAACTACAAATTTTGTGGAAAGTATTATTATAGTGAATAATCTAAAAATAAAAATAAAACTATTGGATCAGTACAAATAGCATTTGCTACGTATGGTATTTGTTTTTCCTTTATGGAAATCAGTTCCACGAAAACAAAAACGTCTTGGTTTATATTATCTATTGTGAACTTCTTCTTATCTATCACATCTGCATTCTCTGTAGTTCCTGCATTTTCTTCAGTGTCTGCGTTCTCTTCACTCTCTACTTCCTCTTCAGTTTCATCAGTTTCTTCAGTATAATCTAAGGTGGTGTCAATATCACCGGAACTACCGGTATTGTTATCTTTGGATCGTTTGCCCCTTTCATTTCGAGATATCTGTAGTTTTGATTTTTTCTTTGGTTCCTTCACTTTCTTACCCCGACTACTAGTTAGTGAAAGTGGTGTTATGTTATTCTACGCTTACTGCCTTGGCCATCCTTGTGTCTAATTGCTTCGAACAAGTTTCAGCAGTTTCAGTAGAACTGGCAGTAAAATCTTGTTTGGGAATTCTATTTAAGACGGCTTTTTGGCACAGTGGAACCAAACCAGTTGCCTTAAATTCTAATTTAATATTATCCGAATTGTTGGTTTCAAAGCTTTGCAGTGTACAATTCAGCAACCTGGGAAACCTATCCTTCTTAAGCGACCCTGCACTTTTTTTCCAAAATTAAGTATCTTACGCCAAGCTTCTTTAATAGGTCTAAAGCAACACACATCCAATGTCTGTGCAGATGTGTACTATTTGGCGGTAGAAGGATAAACTGAATATCATTTTCTTGGCATTCTTGGACGACTTTTAAGGTAATGTGGCTTGTCGGGTTGGCCCCAATTAAAAGCTTGACTTCTTCAAGTTTTTTGAAAAGAGGATGGGTATATTTCATAAACCAATTTTCAAATAAAGCTTGGTCATACTAACCAGACTTACTGCGATTGTATCTCGTGCCGCGGGGGGGGGGGCTTCCCTCGGTCCTAAAGATGATCAGATATGTATATGGATACAACAATTCTCCCGATGCACTGATAGCAATACATCACAGATGTTACCAATTTGGAATGGCTCAAAACCCTTTCGGCATGTTTACATCACCTTCGAACTACGACTTTTTTGCGTGCAGAATCATCAGTAAAACATGTTTAATCGTACTGGCGGAACTCCCTCTAATGAAACAGCTAATTTATCAAATCATGAATTGATTGCCGCGGGAGATTCAGCTGCACTGCTCCTTTTGATATATTTTCAGATAGACGAATGTTTAGCTGTGGATTGCGATAACATTTCTTCCTTGTCTATGGAGATCCTTAGTTTGGCATGAGATTTTTTAAGCCATCTCTTTCTAAGGGGATCCCAAATCTCAAATACAATTGTTCCAGATATTATATCCTCTTCAGTGTTACTTAATGTAGTTTGACCCCGAATTTTTATGTGTAAATTTTTTACTTTTCTCTAAAGGATGGATTTTGGAATGTTGTTCGCTTCTGCGATTGACATTTTTTTCGAGCGAATATTTGCGTTTGTATTTTCTAGCTGTTCTTTGGAAAATTCATGGTACTTTTTCTTCTTCAATGTACGTTTATATTTATTGGGCCTGACTTCATTAACTGAAACTGAATGACTGACTGCTGAAACTTTTTTACTGTTACGTGTTCAGTAAATGACCAATTAAAAAATTGTTTAAAATTTCTAATATTGCGATTTCATTGCACTTTCTTAAAACTGGAATCGAACTTTTTTAAATTTTGTAATGTATTGACAAATTCAAAAACCCAATTTTGTCAAAAACTCCTTCTTCTAAAAATATAGATATACAGGGTTATTCAAATTCGAGGCTCACCATTGGGATCTCGGAAACCGTAAGAGTTACAAAGACGGTTAAATTGGGGCAAAGTTGCGCTATATAATGCTGATTAATATTTAAAAAAGAAATTTGACCTACCTATCTTAGTTTTTTTATTAAGAGCAAAAAACAGTAAAATGTCAATTTGGTTTTTTGGGCATAATTTGGTTGTTATTAAAAATTTTTCAAATCTGTTAAAACTTTCTTTAAGCAACTTTTTAGCCGCAACACTGCAGCGGTATCAAAAATTTTCTACGACGTTTCGTTTTTCCGGAATCATCATCAGGTTCGTTTTTTCTTATGGGCGGCATGTTGGATTTTTATAGCATCTCATAGAGTTTTTGATGGTGATTTCAACGATGTATGACATGATAGCGATTCACTACCGAAAACTGCTGTTATTTACAAAAATAGAAAATTTCAATAGATGCTGGCCATGGAAAAACAAACAGAAACAACACAAAAACAAAATTCGACGTTCACCATTGGGATGATTTCGAAAACAGTAAGATATTCGAAGACGGCTAAATTAGGACAAAGTTGCGCTATAAAATGATGATTAATAATAAAAAAGAAAATTGACCTTTCTATTTTAGTTTTTTTTAGCTATCGTCAAAAATACAGAAAAATTCTATTTAGATATTTAGTTTATTTATTACAGGAGATGTATGTTCAAACTGAAGGCCGTTCTCACGTATACAAAGATTTGCTCTTTTCCTAGTATTGTTTATAGCTCTTTGAATATCTCTTGCTTGAATTGTAGCAAATGCGTTTACAATGTCTCTTCTTAATTCCTCTATTACTGATATTTTTCTTATAGATCTTATTTTTGAGATTTCCCCACAAAAAGAAATCTAACGGAGACAAATCGGGTGATCGAGCAGGCCATTGCACGACGCCACGGTTGCCTATCCATTGATTATGGCAATGCTGACTTATAAATAACTAAATAGCATTTTTCTGTATTTTTGACAATAGTAAAAAAAAGCTAAATTAGAAATGCCAATTTTCTTTTTTATTATTAATCAGCATTTTATAGCGCAACTTTGCCCCAATTTAGCCGTCTTCGTACATCTTACTGTTTTCGAAATTCCAATGGTGAACGTCGAATTTTGTTTTTGTGTTGTTTCTGTTTGTTTTTCCATGGCAATCTATTGAAATTTACTATTTTTGTAAATAACAGCAGTTTCCGGCAGTGAAACGCCATCATGTCATACATCGTTGAAATCACCATCAAAAACTCTATGAGATGCTATCAAAATCCAACATGGCGCCCATAAGAAAAAACGAACCTGATGATAATTCCGGAAAAACGAAACGTCGTAGAAAATTTTTAATACCGCTACAGTGTTACGGCTAAAAAGTTGCTTAAAGAAAGTTTTAACAGATTTGAAAAATTTTTAATAACAACCAAATTGTGCTCAAAAAACCAAATTGACATTTTTCTGTTTTTTGCTCTTAATAAAAAAACTAAGATAGGTAGGTCAAATTTCTTTTTTAAATATTAATCAGCATTATATGGCGCAACTTTGCCCCAATTTAACCGTCTTTGTAACTCTTACGGTTTCCGAGATCCCAATGGTGAGCGTCGAATTTGAATAACCCTGTATATATTCGGGGTAAAATTTTCAAAAAGTCTTTGAATTTTGAATAACATCCCCTTTGTACTTCCACAAAGGAAACATTTTGTAAGAGTACAACGGCCAATTCAAAATTTACATATCAGGTATTTCCAACTTACCAACACACGAACAACCCTGAAACAAACCACCAAAATCCACAAGGTTTAACTTGAAAACATCTGCTTTGTGTTTGTAATTCAAAATAACAAAACTGTTAAAACTCACCAGTTAGTTTCTATGTTAAGGTTAATATAAACAACTACTCCTATTTTTTTAGGACGGAAATTTGTCCAAGTTTAACTTAATGGAAATTTTGAACTATGAATGTGAATACCCTTTTTGTATAGGAAAAAACAGAATACAAGGATTTACTGAAATTACAGAATGAAGGCTTACAATAACAGACAAGCTTATCAAACGCATCTCCTTGAATGCAACGGATGTTATTAATTTTACAAATTTAAATCGTCTTTGAAGTTTTGATGTTCGCTTGTTTGGCCTTGCTGTTAAGTTACTGCAATAAATTCTTTTGATATTTAAAAAGGACATTTTTAACTTTATTTGATTAAATGAGCTGCTGATTACAGTAGGCTGTGATTAATCGTAGAACTTTTCAAAGTTTTAACAGTTTTGAGAAAAAATATTATATCTGAATTTATCAACAACATGTGTTTGTAGCTTAGTTGGCCTGAAATTAGTTTGATATTCTATCAGTTTCTGTGGTTAACTTAGAATAAGAAAATTTAAATCCATGTACCTACTTCTAAAATCTTTGAAAAACAGTTTAGATTAATTATGTTTTTACTTTGAATATAAACAAGTTTAAATTGTAACGAAATTCTAAAAAATTGTAGGAACAGGAAAACTTTTAAACTTCCGCTCCATTAAAGAAACATTAATTTTCTAATGGTAGATTAGGTAAGTGTAGGTTGTTCATGAATTTAAAAAGTGAAATTTAAACAAATCGTAAAAAATTGGGCAATTATGGATAGCGTATAATTTGTACACGGTCGGTTCAACGAACGTGGCCTTGTATTGAAACGACCTCGCACTTCCTGCGTTCAAGCAATTGCAATTCATATCAGTTCAAATGTCCTACTAAAATGATATAGTATGTAGGCTTTTAAACTTGAATTTTATTTTTTACTGTTGTTATTATTACTATTATTGTGCGTAATTGCAATTGTGACCTTATAAACTTTGTTTTATCTAACTAACTTTTTTCTATTAATTATTGACAAATTTGATTTATTTCTAACTATGATATTGTTCAACAGTAAGGGTGCAAAGCATTTATTCATTTAAATATTCCTGGTTAATTATAATTAGGATCATTAGACAAAATGTATTATTATTAACACATTGGTTACAAATAAAAGAACTCTGTTCAAAAGTTGTAATTATATGTATAAGAAGAAACCTGTGAGAGACACTATTGTTAGGGGGTTACTATTTTTTACATTTACCTCTTCCATTTTCCAATTTCATAACCATAATATTCCTTCCAATTTTCCAGTTAATATTCTTTGGAATAAAAATATTTTCCTTAGGATGTCAACCTTAAATTTACATGCCTGCTTACATGATTCGCATTTTAACCGGTCTGGGTTTATGTCCGATTATGACTGAAGGTTAAACCTGTGTTTTCTTTAAAGAATATGTTAGAATTTTAACCCGCTATGCTGTTAAGCTTCTTGTTATTGATTTTGAACCCTATTCACTTTTGATATATAAATATGAACGGATTGTTTGAAGCTTCTTGTGTTATTCAATTTTCTATGCAAAATCGTAGGTGGTGTCTTAAAACAATTACTTTCTTTAGTTATCATCTCTTCATAATATTTGTTTTTCTTTTTTTCGTGCGTTCATGTTTTTCTTCTATTTATTTTTATTTTTTCTTCTTCTTCCTTTCTTATTACACCTTCCTTCGTTTGTATGAGCTTACACAATTTCAGTTTATTTATTTATTTTCAAGGCAACACTTCTAATGTCGTACAATAAATTACAATTGATGTTAAACGAAACTATATTTATTTACTTATTTCTGCTTTCGATTATTAATATTATATGCCAAATTTTAGGCAATGTTATAATTTGGGTGTTTATTATCTAATCCAAGAGTTCCTAATTTATTTTGCGGCTAAAAAATGTACTTGTCGTGTTGGTATTACGGAAGTATTATCGTTGCTTTCTCTAAACTAAAACAAAAGCTTTCTTCGGTTTTTGTTCCATCATTTCACTTTCATTGGCACTGCATGTTGGCGTTAGTTTAACATTTACAATCCTTTTCCTGGCAATGAAAAGAGTATTACTTACAATTTATCACTGTTTTATGACGAATTCAAAAATTTCTGATGCGTACTTTAAAAACAGAAATTTCTTGTTGAATTTTATTTTATATTGTTTATTTATCGATGGAAGTCTAGTCTTGCAAGTGCTAAGGCTCTTAACGGACGTCGACTGCTACCCGAATTTTACTGAACCCAAGGGATTTTACCTCATCGAATGATGTTTCGTGCCAAACACTCAACATTGTATTGACATGGAACCTACAGTTTTAACCTCGTCTTCGAAAGAGGACAACATTTTAGACTTTTTCTACATTAAAAATCATCTTACGCAATCTGGCCGGGATCGAACTTGAGACCTTTGGCTTATAAAACAAGTATGTTAATCTTGACGCCATCACGGTTAGCTTTACGTCATGTTAATGTACAGAAATACAATGTGTTCATAAAAGTATTGATCGTAGAAAACAGATTAGTTCATGTATTTGCAGTTAATTCAACTGTAATTGGGCTTTTTTTGAATCGTGAAACTTCACTTACGTAGGTTATGGGTACGACTTTTTAGATTTTGATGTAAAAGGCCTGATTAACTGCTCCGTATGGCGCCACTTACCGATGGAAACGACCATAGTCATTTGACGAAATAATAGTTAGATGAATTAATAGCTGCCAATGACTGTAGCTAAGTTTTTAATAGTAGATCATAGGCAACATCGGCATAATGGTATTTTTGAAATATAATCAAACGGAATAGAGGAGGCGGTACGGTAGTGAGCATGGCGCATCGCTCTGCACAGTTAAGCATCGGTTCCCATGGTCAGAGCTCGGATGGGTGACCCGATTCAGACTCAGCTCACTACGGCTCGACAAGCTATGGGCCTTAACGGCCTGTTAAAAGTTAAAAGCTGAATGATAATGATAATCAAGCGGAATACAGACGTTTTACATCAAACTGTAGAGGGCTGTAGCTTATACTTTCAAAAACGTATGCCATTGCGACTATTCAACATAATTACACACAGCTTTAGTAATTTTTAGGTATAGTTTTCAACGACTTTAGCGGTAGAAACAGGCAAAGCTGGACAATGAATAGCAAAGAATTTTGAGCGAACTGTAAAAAGTCAATCAGCATCTGCAAAAACTTCAGTAGGTAACATAGAGTTACATTTAAAACTCCCAACCTGAAATTCTATAAATTGGCAGCACGTAATGCAACGTTCTGGTGATTTAAAAATTTTATTTTGAAATTAGATGAGAGTTGTTTTGCAATATATACACTAATAATGTAACTGTCTAAGTACTCAAACGTGATTACTCTAATCTTAGTTATAGGGATACTATGTTTTAAATTTATAGTCACCCTGTGCTTGCCCTGTGTGTTGCCTATTTACAGAATTTTGGACTTATATATAATATTAATATATGTTATTGAAAGCATGGTTTGCTTCTTTTTTCTTCTTCTTTAAATGCCTTGTTCCTTATGGAAGGGTGTTACTGATAGATAGCATGATAGATACAATGTGATTTTTTAAAAACTGAATTGCAGCAGGCCGTATTCTGACTTAATACAGATAGTTCTAAGGTTATTAAGACAGAATACGTCCTGCTGCAATTGAGTTTTTAAAAAATCACATTGTAGTTAATTTATTCATACCTTTTCGAAAACGAAATTTGGTAGTAAGCTTAAATCATTGTCGAAAGGTTTTAAGCCAGGACATTCTTCCCTGGACAGAAGTACGTCTTCTTTCTTATTTGCTTTGGATAATGATGTAATAGATGATAATTGCTGTGCTTGTGTATAACTCGGCCGAAAAGTTTTATATTCTTCTCTTGGTGGTTTTAAAAAGTTTTGTTTCTTTTTGTGTTCGGCGCAGTATTTCCATGTTAGTTTCTTATTGGCCCAAGGTATGCTTATTTTCTCATCCGCATGATCGCCTTGATGTTTAGCAGTGTTCTTACTGGCGACTAGCCATATCTTAAAGTTTAACCTGAATCCCATGTTGTTATTAGCTTCCGCGAATGTTTCTAGAAATTCTTGCAGATTTGCAAGGTTGGTCACTGACAAAACAGACTTGTATATCGGTTAAGGTTTATGCAGGGACGTTTCTGCCGTTAGGACAAGTAGGTCATGCCATAGCAAATAACAGGCCAACACTTAACTAGGTTCATTTTGACTTTCTGTGAAGTTTGGTGATTCGTATATAAAAATAACCCTTACAACCTTTCTTCCTGATAGATCATACAGACTAATGACTTACAGTCTAGGAAAAGGTAAAAACGTCGCAGTATTTATGGCTAGCTTATATGTCAGTATACCTTGACTGTTTTTTAACAGCAATCTGAATGGTCTCTGAGTAGCAATTGAAAAGAAGAGGCGATAAGACACACCTCCACCTGGCTGTCTCATGGATGACAAACTCTTCTGTAAAGGTGCCGTTTACTCAGCACAACAGCAATCTGATGCCAGTATAAATTGGTAATAATTCTAACAGCGCTCCCAGTTCAGTGCAAATTTCAACAACGTATCGAATGCTTTTTCAAAAATCGATGATACAAGCAAAGATATTGATATTATATTTCCGTTTCATTGGGGTAAACCTTGAATACTGAATCCTGAATTTCACATTTGTTTTTGAAACCAAACTGCATATAACCAATACTTTTCTGGCATTTATTTTATATATTTGGGGGTTTAATACTTAAAGAAGCAGTTTCAGAACCTGAGCTATCAACGTGACAGCCCGACGTCACTGCGAAGTTTTACATTGGTCTTTTTAGGTAGTGTTATAAAGGTTATCTTTAGCTATCTTGATGGATGTTATGAGTTATGACCCTTGTGTATGACATTGACAAAATCAACAAGCACGGTAAGAGTTACGTTTTTCTAGCTTTAGCACTTCCACCCATACTTCATCGATTCTAGGAGTTTTCCCGTGCTTGGAAATTTTCAAAGTCTATAACGGTTTACCCTGATCATCACTTTATGGTCGACAGGTCTGTCTAAAGGTTCCTGCATATACTATCTCCAATATTTCAACGTATCTTTAGTATTTACAAAAGTGACCCGGTTCGATCGACGATGACTCCATTATTTGTTTTTGTATTTCTATGTGGTTCATCTTCGCGTACAGGTCAAAGAAATCGTACTTTGCCCAAATTCTATCAGTTTTACTGCATTACTTTTGCTTTGCTTTGTTGAATTCGCGTTTTAACCTCTGCATGCAGTACTTTTTTAGCCATAGCCTGAGCCTTTTCTCATTCATTGATGCTTGTTTCTTTTTCTGGTCTTGTCTTGGTTTATTTTACACACTGTTGTCCTAATTTTAGCCTAGGTATCGCCAACCTTATTCATATTCGTTGTGGTTGGTTACTACTGAATTCTCAAAGCATTTCTGGGAGGTCCATTTTTGAAAGCTTTCTCGTTTCAATATGTTTGAATTGATTCTTCGTTTTGCTGTTAATCTACAAAGATCAGGAGACTAAGGGGTGAAGTATTACTGGGCTAACCCATTCAACGTAATGGAGATTCTTAATAAAACAACTTAAGCTTATATCACTGGTGTACAGAAGTTATAAAGCTGTCTTGATGTGTCCGGTTCGATTTAGATCACGGCCCAGATCAGGCGGCATCTTTGAAAAATATGAAAGTATACCATCTTTCAGATACGAGGTAAATCATAGACTCCGCGTCAATACGGCGTTTGGCTTGACAAAGAACCGTTCCAAGGGTGGAAATTCTTTGCGTTTAGCAAAATTCTAGTCTGGTAGTGCTAAAAAGCGATAGCAGTCGACGTGTGTTGAAATTTCTAGCACCTGGAAGTCTAGGCGTCGCCCCATTAATAAACAAACTTCATACTAAGTAACTAAGTAACTAATGTATTTTTGTTATAAAGATAAAACGATTTAGGAGACCTTAACTTTCTATGTCGCATTCGTAAACACCAAAGTGTTTACGAATGATAAAACCGTAGAAGGTCGAGATTAGAATAACGAGGGTCATTAGATGACTGAGAACGGTGTAGAACTAAAACCCTTTATGCCCTTTAACAAACAAAACCACATGTTTATGAAAAGAAAATAAGCCATAAAAGTAAAAATTAGAAAACAGTTAAACTGAAAAGCTTTTGTTATGAGTTATGGTTTACTCTTGCCAGTAATCAAACTAAACAAAATTAAAATTATTTTTAAAAACAGCTAAGAAAATTATTGCTAAAACTAAATAATATGATATGCTAAGGGCCGGTTGCACAAAGCTTTTGTTAAATTAACGAATGATCAAAGTTGACAAAAGAGCATCATTTTTTGTTTACTAATGTGTTATTTGCCATATGTATTGGAATTTTGATTCGATTTTGTTCACTTTGACGAATGATTAATTTGATCAAGCTGTTAAATCATGTTTGTGCAACCCGCCCTAAATGATACATAAAATTTTGGTTGCATAGTTGCATTTAAAAATTAATTTTGGCCGTCGATATAAAACTTTCTTATCTTAGAAGAAAACCTATTTCAAGCTTTGTCACAAATTCTACCAATAGATTTAATGGGATTGATAAATTTAATTGGATTGTTTATTTTTGAATAACCTTCGAATGCAGTTTTTTTACAAGTGTTAATTGTTGTGTACCTACTTTAGCAGTAATTAAAATTCCATGTAAGTTGTATTATAATCAAGAATTGTGTACTATTTCAGTTATTTCTAAAGAATTGTTTACAGTTTACAAACAATGGCCCATACGTTTTGTTCAGAGTTTAGATCCGAAGATCGTAGAGGAAATCTAAAACCAAGTTAATTTATTATTTTGATTAGAAATAACTGATTTGTTGTAAGGGGATGTTGTTTAAAACGCGAGGCATATTGTATGTTAAACCACTAATAATAAAGAAAATAGAGAATCTTTAATATAACAATAAGGCACGGGTTTGATTTTGTTTTCTCAGATAAGAAAACTCAACATGCTACCTTTAGCCAAAACCAGACATGTAAAATCTGTAAAAACACAAGGAAAAGATGCCGTCAGTTTTATTTTAAACCTAAAAGGAACTAAACTGAAAATTTAAAATCCATTAAATTAACAAGTCATCTTCAACATGCAATTTTAATTCGATAAACCTATCGTTGGAAATATTTCAACTTCAACAAACATTTCTAATTAGCTAATGGACGGAGGGTTAACAATCAAAATGATTGTTTGCAAAAAGTTTCTTTCGTTCAAAGAAAAAAGTGTCCAAAATGCACAAATTGGAAGGATATCCTTAATACACAAACGAAATTTTGGTAAACTTCAGGTGTAACGAATTGGTTTTTTTCGTTATTTAGTTACTTTCCGATTGTTACCCACTGGAAATTGCACAAACATGGCGATACATCCTGGGAACAATTCATTATGTTTCTATCATCGATTTGGTGCTAGTAATCAATTTCTTTTGATGTGGTCGTTACGTTCAATTTTAATTCAGTCATTGATTATTTAATTTGTAGTAGGCCATTATTTCTTTATAACTTTTTTTATTTTATTTACTAATTTTATTACTAAATTTAACAAATCAACATCACAGAGTCATGTAAGTTTCATTATTACTAATTTTTACAATGAGTATTATTCGAATTGATTAAAAATATATCCCAAAAAGAGTGATTTCTTAAAATATTAAACTGTGAAACATTAAATGATCGAAATGAAAACAGGTAAAAATTATTGTTAGTAAAACCTACCTAAAACTAATAAAATTGGTGCATTCTAACTGATCTGGCAACAACGACTGTCGAATGCTAGAAATCTAAAATAATTGGATCGCGGTAGGTCTTTATAAGTTTGTAGTTTTGTTGTTGTAAACCGTGTAAACTAATCTTTCCTTAATTATTATTGTAAATAAGTAGACCTTGTTGAAATCGCAATGAATCAACATTGAATTAACTGTAGTTCAGTACAAATGCCAACGTAGCCAATAAACTCGATTGTATGTAAATTCGAATAATTTTAAGAAGCAGTGTTTGGAAACAGGATGTTCTTTACATAACCTAATCTTTAACATGACACAAAATGACAGTTTCTTCAATTTTCAAATAAAAGGTTGACCTTCTAAACCCTTTTTTCGTACAGTGTAAGGCAGTGGCGTATCCAGAAACTGCTCATGGGGGGGGGGCAAGGCCATACTTCAAACCCAACTCCGCCCCCCCCCCGCCTCCCGCGCTTGACCTTCTAGTTTCCTACACCTAATTCCAGTTTAAACCTAGAACTGACATAAACACGGTTTTTGTTGGTGCAGTCGGGTTCCCAAAGCGTGAAAGTCGATACAGTTATTAATAAAAAAACAATAATACACGTAATTTTTTATTTTTCATTGAAAAAAATATGTGTATAATATTTATTTTCATTGCTTCGTGTTTGCTATTGAACTAGTCGGGGGGGGGGGGGGGGCAATTGCCCCCTTTGCCCCCCCATGGATACGCCACTGGTGTAAGGCTATTGAGTTGAGTTGTGCGGTTTCCTTCAAATTTCCTTTGGGTTAGTTTTGACACTTCAGACCATTTTTTCCCTTTTCTTCCACTGCCTCTATTACCTTACCCGTCCAGTTTCTTCTTCACCTGCCCTTTTTACCTTTTACTGACATTATCTTCCGTTATTTTTTCTATGTAGGTATTTATAACCGAACTGTCTCCCTTGCATAATCGATTCCATTCGTTTAGTTTTCAAATTTTAAATATCACATACTTTCCGTATTTTGTTCCTATGTGTTTTATTTTCTATCTTCTTTAGAAATTCCATATCTGTACTTCTGATTTTGCTTTTATATTCTTTGGTTTTCGTTCACGATTCGCTTCCACAAGTCTTTGCTTCTTTAGGCACTTCTTTTTTTCTTATGAATTTATTTTTGTTGATTGCATTAAACAGCTTTGTGGTTGGCCCTACTCTTTCTTTGATTTCGTTGTTTAATTTCCCTGGCTTTAATTTCTTTTTTTTACGATGATACTGTGCGCCTCTGCCTCTACATTTATTATCATGGGTTTTGCTTTTTTTTCGGTGTTGATTTTCTTCAATTTTGTATTATATACATCTACGTTGTGCTTATTTTTTTTTAGTTTGTCAGGAGGTGAAATCCCTTATGGATGTCTCCGAGCGTATATTTTCTCCTCCGCTCAGAAGTGCTGGACTCCAGTGAAGTGTATACAATCACTGTAAACCAGTTACTACATCTTCTCGTAGGATCGTAGAGAGCACTCCCGGAACCGCGGTGGGCATTACTTAAGGGGTGGCTTATATTCCTCATCTTAAAATGTTAATATAGATGGAGCTAAGCAGCCGATGGCTTCGCGTGGGGGCTACCTATCTTCCAAGGCCTAGTTCACGCATGTCACTGCACTTCTTTCAGTCCACTTTTTCTACGCCTTTTCTCCTTTTCTTTCATACATCGTCATAGTCTTTTTGTTTATGGATGCGCTTCAGATAAGCCGAGAAGTACCTGCGTGGTATGGTACTCTAATTCTCCTTTGCTGTCTCTGGGTCCATTCCCATATATTCGAAATCAATGCTTTGGTCCATGCGGCCCTATTCTTGCGTGCAGACCACCTTTGTTGCCATTTTGAGAGTATATACTGCTTGGTCTCATCCTTCGTCCTGATATTAGGTTTGCTATATAGGATCGGCATCTCCTCCACCATTAAATCTATCGGTGTGGACCTGGCGACTACCTGTAGGGATTCGGTCGACACCGTCCGATAAGCGCTGCTTACTGATATCATCGCTTTTCTTTGCGCTTGTTCAGTCATATTTGTATACTTTTTATATTGATACCTCTCACCCAGATATGATTAAATGGATCACGCTAACCATCACCTTCCGCTTACTAGGCCCTTGTTCCTTCACAACTCGGCATTATTCTAGCTATTTGGCGCATGATTTTGCCAACTTTTTCTACAATATAATTTAGATATATGTGCTGTCATTGTCACCTTGTCACGTGCTAATTCCTCACTACGACAACCTAGGGGGGCGACGTCAATGTCGGGTAGCTCGCGGCTAACAAGCAGTCGAAGAAGGGGGGTTTGAAACGCTAAACCCTTCAGATGGGGGGGGTCGTAATCGAGAGGTAAAATGGGCGCCACTGCGGAAATCGCCCAAGATGGTCTCGAGGAACGTACCGCAGATTGTTCCTTCTGGGCTCGAAGGGGTTGGGGTGGCTGCACCCTACTGTTGGATGTACTTACCCTTTACTTACTGACAGAAAATATTGGTACTGGTAGTCAGGCTCACCAGGCTATACACAAACATTTAAAGCAGACACAAAACACAAATAAAAGGCAAGAATGAATTCACAATGAGATTTAATGAATGTAAGAAATATTTAAAATATGATACAAAATGAATCTATAAGTTCTATCTTAGGTTATATGAAAAGGGTGATTAAAGGATGCCACATTTAGTTAAATGTGGCATCCTGTTGCGGCAAAGATAATTAACAGCTAGGCTCCCTTAATCGCAATCAAATGTATGGCAATGACAAAACTTAAGCTCAAAATCTGATTACAAATGATTTCACACATGCAACATAAAATGGGTAATCATCGCAACAGTTCGCACTATTTCTGAATTGTTAACGCTAAAGCAAAAGGTAATACGTACTGATTGAAGATTTAAACACTTCGCCGAGCAAATTAAACAAAAGGAAAATGCTTGATCTACTTAAATTACAGACAATACTTGACTTGTGCCTGTCTACGAGTAGACCGAAATATACGGTACTGAATTAGGGTTGAAGCTGGCAATGTTGCAGCCGGCAAATACAAAGGGGGCAGCCTTCAATATCGTTACCTGGAAAAAGGGCTTTGTTGAAGGGTAGCCCAGATGGAAGCGATGATAGCTTTGAATCCCAGGGAGAGATAGCAGCAGTCGGCAACGAAAGGGGATGGAGTCCTTTTCCGGAAGCAGGTGCGACGACAACGGGATGTCCTTAACTGGTAGGTTATTGATCCGAAACGAAACTGTGTGAGTACTTCACCAAACATCAAACTTAAACCGAACTTTCACACAGAACTTATATTTCCCCGATACGATAAGGCACTCTCTGGGATAATCCGACAATATGTCGTA
The DNA here is from genome assembly GCA_963082815.1 of Melanotus villosus. NCBI lineage: Eukaryota > Metazoa > Arthropoda > Insecta > Coleoptera > Elateridae > Melanotus > Melanotus villosus. Next base: position 33,706,452 of record OY720426.1, on the reverse strand, counting down.
AGATAGTTTTTCCAAAACTAAACGAGAACGAAAGGCTGAAAAAAGGGATTTACTACCAAAGCCGGAACTATAATTGCACGACCGAAGGTGTTGAAAGCTGGCTACACTATGGTTTATCTTTTCTACCTTTCCATAAAGCGAAGGATGTTAGAAAAAGATGCCTTAATGCGTCGTTCATGCGCGGGGTTAAACCTTACAAGACGCCACTTAGGCGTACCTTGTGATCGGGTCAGTGCTTCCTCGAATTCTTAACGACGAAATCCACTGCACAGAATATTAAATCATCCTATTTGGGGCTTCTCTGAATTATTGCGCAGCCAAAAAGCAATGTGCCTGATTTTACATTATTCACTCAGATTCTGCAAGCTTCAGGGCCAGCTTAACTTCGAACAACAGGGACGTATTACACTAAATTTATGCAAAATTTCAAAGGCCGTGACAATCTTCTTATTAAAATATACACCATGGTATTTTAGAATTTCGTAATTCTAATTTTGACTTCCGGTATCGATAACTCCAGTTCTCCCAGCTTTCTTCTGGCTATTAGCGGAATCGCCTTTGATTTATGTGGGGCCATTTTAAGTTTTTGGTTTGCAACCATTCTAGTATTCTTCTGAGAGCTGAACTGGTTCGACAATTTCGGCATTTCGTCTCCTTATTATCAAGGCGAAGTCACCACCATATCCGATGACTACCGTCCCATCCGGCATTTCGATCTTCCTAATCTCGTTCCACAAAAGCGGCTGCAATACAGAGCCCTGTTGAACACCTCTTGTTATACGCATTTTCTTATCTTGCAATATTTCCAGCCACCTATTTCTGCTAATTATTTTAACAAGACGAGTGCTAACGTTTCTACGTAACATTTCTCCTATTATGTCATTCCAGGGTGCCGTATTAAAAGCGTTTTCCACATCAACGGTTACTGTCAAGCACACATCCCTACTTTCATAATTTCCAGTGTTAATATCGTCTGCGGAACCCAAATTGCCTGCCTGAGAGATCTTGCCTTTGTTTCACCTCTTCTCTTATCGCGTTTAGTAAACAACAAAATCTTTTCCAACAGTACCAGTTTTGTAATTTTCCAAGGTGCTGGGAATATTTTTCTTCGTAGAAGTTTCAAGCAGACCTACAAAAATTTGTATTTGTCTCCCTTTTTTAACTGCCTGAGTATAAACATTTATCCTGCACTCTTCTGTTTTCTCTGAATCCACATTGAGTATCTTATACTGTGTCTTTTAATTCTTCCTTATTTTTGTTTCTAAGATCTTTGCATGTATTTTACCTTGTACACTCAATTCTTCCTTTATGACTTTTGTACTCCTTTGTATCCCTTTTCTTGAATAATGGTACTAGTATGCCAGTCTATAGGCGCAATTTTCAATTCTCCCTTTTAATTTATCAAGTTTAGTGATCTTCCCATATACTTGACTTCCGCCGTTATGCCATCAATTTCTGGTGCTCTTCCTATTTTTAGTTTGACTATAGACTTTTCGAGTTCTTCTTGCGTTCTTTTTATTTCTTAGTTCTGACATCTCTTGTTCTATTTCTTTTTCTTCCTATAGATATAGAAGCTCTTCGAAACGCCTTTTCCTCCAGTACATTGGTTCTTCTTCTTTCACTAGGTGGTTTCTCTGTTTGTCCTTTATCTTTTTTAGTTGTTTGTTATTTGAGGGTTACAAAAATAATTTTTAGTTATCTTTATATTCTATTTTGTTTCTTTTGTTTCCATATTCTTTCCAAGATTCTTGCTTTTCTTTCTTAAGCCTTTCCTTGACTTTTGTCCTTATTAGTTTCTACTTCTTTTTTCTTTTTCTTTTTAATTACTTCTCTCAGTTTAGGAATCTACTACGACGTTCTTTTATGTTGGCATTTCGCGTTTTTGATATTTTGTTAATCGATAACTGTCTTTAGCTTTTCTTCTACAATGTGTCCACGGACAGGTGATACAAGAGGGATAAATGACCAAACATTTTTAGATATCAATACGCTGTTTAGCAGTCTATCCCTGCTTGTTCTTAAAAATTCATTTTAAGCAGATTTTCGATTTTTTTATATCAAGGCATATAGTATGTTAGCACCATTAAAACGAAGTTGAGGTTTAGGTAAAGTCTTAGTATTTTAACAAATATCGCAAAATCGTATTAGAATAAAGTTGTTCAGAACACAAAATTACGTTTGTATGCAAAATTTGAAGTTGTTCAGACAAAATTGTTTTTTGTTAGTTTAAGGCTTTTGTTGTGCTCGTAGACGCTTCAAAAACACAAAATTAGGATATGTTATTTTGAAAACTTTATTTTAAATTGAAAGTTTCAAGAATAAAGGAAACACAGGTATCAAAATTATTCAAAAGTATAACCTCCCACTTCTACACAGAATTTCAGAAATTTTTCGAAGTCCAAAACTGAGGAAAATTGTGAATTTAAGTATTAAATGATTAGCTGCAGGACAAGTAACATAAGAAATAAGACTATTAAACACAGCAAACATTATTATCAAGAATAAAATTTTCTGAGAAATCAATAATAAAAAAGTTTTTCCTCTTGTATCACCTATCCGTGGACACATTGTATATACGTTGCTATTCTTTCCACTTCTAATTTGTCATTTGGTTGTTGGTATCTCTTCTTTTTAAATAAATAATCCCAAAATTATGGGTCGGAGTTACTGTGGTTTGAATTTTGAAATGAATATAAATGCTTCAGATTCGAATTAAGTTTTAAAAGCTTAGTTTACGAAGTAAACACTAGCACATGATCATAGCCTACTAAGATTAAGTCAAACGAGAATGAATTATACAATATCTAGCCAGCTGTCATTAATGTCAACATATTATTTACGTATAAATTAAAAAAAAATTTAAATAAAATTACACTTAAATGAATTTAAGACGTAAGTTTCAAAGATTTCATATCACACATTTGCAGCGGATAAACAAATAACTGCGTTCGTAACAAGCCAGTTTTTAATTTCTAATTCCACTGCCCATTTACAATAGCCTGAACTATAAAATCACCAAACAATAGAAAACGTTAGTTACGAGTACGATTGATTGTAACAATACAAACGCTAATAAGACGTATTCACAAATACCATGAAGTTTAATGGCTCTGAATTATTGATAATGCATATGCTTAATCTTTATTGTTGTCATAATCAAGAATTTAATTGTGTGATTCAAAAATATTTTCAGAGGGAACACCTGCTGGGAAGAAGTTACAAATCAAAGATTGCTATTGTGCTATGAGTAATAAAGTTTGTTAGTCAGTTTTGTGATGGAAGAGGTGAGTTGAGTATACTCGAGCATTTTTTAAGTGTTATGATAAAACAATTTGTTATTTATAATAAGTATGGTGCAAATGGAAATGTGAACTGTGGTAGTTTATATTGTAGTACTGAACGTTCTATTTTGTTGCTTGCATTTACGTCAGAACTGTTTCGTGATATTGAAAATTTATAACCCTTTATGTTCGGCAAGCATGTTAAATACAGGGCTATCAAATAAAAATCTTACCTTAGTGGCTTTAGCAAAGTAAAGGAATGGCCTGTAACGTGCTTTAGTTCAAATGTGTGATGTCATTACTGACAGTTAAGAATTAAATAATACATAATTATTACATTAATCCTGCGATGGTTAAGGTTAGCTTTATTATTATTATTATTATTATTTAATTTATTTGCCAAGCAAATAAATACAGAATAAATAATTAAATTAAATTAACAATATAAATTAATGGAAAAAGTGACAAAGTTCAGTTTGTTCTCCAACGGAGAACATCTGCTCTTCCACTATGCCTCATGTTACAACCAAACTTAAAACATTAACATTTTGGCGAAAATTCGAGAACTTATGGACTACAAAAAAGAAAAAAACAGTTTCATGGTAATAAATCAGCAAAATATATCCCTACTGTCAACACCGTTATTATATTATTAATCATTACCGTTGTCAAACAACCACGCAGCAACTTTTAATTTAAAATTTGAACTAGAGTAACCCTTAAATGTTGATGATATTGAGTTGTATACTTTTGCAACATTATACGAGAAATAGGGCTTATAAAATTCCGTGCGGTGTCCTGGTAAGCTAAGTAAGCCCCTATATCTAAGATTTATGTTATGAATATCAGTCCGGTATGTAATCTTATTGTAAAGGTATGGGGTGTATTCAAAGAAATTACTTTGTGAAACAGTATAGCAGCGTGTAACCAACGACGTTTTTTCATAAGCAGCCACTTAATCTCACTGTACTTATGGGAGATATTTTGATATTTTCTGATTCCATAAATTAATCTGACGCACGAGTTTTGAACCAACTGAATTTTTCTTTCAGTATCCTTATCAATGTAAGAGCTGTAAATGACGTCCCCATAATTAAAAGCTGATAAAACTATTGAATCACACAAAACTTTCTTCATATTTTGATTGAGACAATGTCTATGGCTATAAAGAGCTTTCAACTTACAGTATGCACCACGAACACAGTTATTGATATGTTCGCGAAATCTAAGATCATTATCAAGAATAATTCCCAGATTACGTGCAGAGTCAGATACAGAAATCGAACAGTCTTTGATTTTAATTTGTATTTCAGATGATAATGAATTTCTAATGTTTTTTGGACCAAATAGCATCACTTTAGATTTAGACGGGTTGATTTTTAAAGAATGCTCTTCATACAAGTTTATAAATTTTTCCAACTCGTTATTGATTATACTAACTGCAGGTAAATACTCATCAGCATATTGATGATAAGGGCAATTATCCGATGTAGTAGAACATAAGCTTGAAGAGTAAATGTAATAGATTAAGGGGCCCAGAATTGAACCTTGCGGGACGCCATTTGTGACACACCGAGAATTTGATCTCTGATTTTGCCTGATGACACATTGCTTCCTGTCCTTGAGATAATTTTTTATTAGGTGTATTGCTGACCCGTGAAACCCAAAAAGATGCAAAATGGCGAGTAAGATTTTATGGTCAATGGTGTCAAAAGCCTTGGAGAAATCCAACAATACTAAAACTGTACCTTGACCCTTATCAGTCGCTTCTATAACATCATCAGTTATCTTTAAAAGAGCTGTAGTACAACTATAATTCTGCCGAAAATCAGACTGATAGCAGTTAAGTAACTTATTGCTGTCAAGGTATGTCCTAATTTGGATATCCATGACTTTCTCCAAGACCTTTGACAAAGCTGGTAAGATACTGATAGGCCTTAAATCCTTTAGTTCTTTGGGAGATTTTATTTTTGCAATTGGACGGATATTTGCGATTTTTCATTGCGTAGGGAAGACACTATCCAACAGACAAGTATTTAGTATGTTTGTAATATAAGGCAATATGAGTGGACAGCATAATTGTATCATTTGAATACTAATACTGTACCGCAGTGAACTCAAATTTTGAAAAAACACCATCTCTGACATTGTTATATGAATTTAATACATCTCTGTTAAGATTATTTATACGGAGCACAGAATCAATAAAGAAATCATTTATTAGATTGGCATTGTCTAAATTAAGTGGTATATCACCCTGATCAGATTTAGAGTAAACATCACAAAGTTGCAAATCTTTCCAAAAAGATTTCGGATCCGCATGGGTAAATCGATAGTTAAGGTAAGCCTTTTTTTTCGTTTTTTATAGCCAGCGTTACAAGATTTCTTAAAGATTTGTAGTAACGCCAATGCTTTCTACTCAACATACATGTTAAGAGGACTTAAAGAACTTAAAATACTAGCTAATAGAGCATTGGCCTATGTTTTGCCCATCATAGAAGAACAAAACGATATAGTAGGTACATAACCTAATATTTCATATAAAGATTGTTACAGACTGTTTCCATTAATTTTATAATTTTCATTGCATACATTTTCATTTGATAATATATTTTTTCTTCAAACGTCATAAAAACACGACTTTGTGTCCTTGGATACATACAGTTAAACATTCACTTCTACTCCTAGGAGTAAAAGTGACATAAACATTCACTTTTACTCCTAAGAGTAAAAGTGACACTTAATAAGCCAATGGCAACTCGTAATTTTTATTTTTTATAACAAAGCAACCCGTAGCAATGACAGCTGGTATGACGTTCATTTTTGACTTTTTTTAAATTTTCTTGCTGAATTGCGTTTGAAGAAAAAATAACATGTGTTATTCGGAGTAAAAGTGATTTTGTGTGCCTCGCTTGAAATTGTCCGACTCGCTGCGCTCGTCGTCCAAACGTCATGCTCGGCCCACAAAATGACACTTTTACTCCTAATAACACAATATACTATTATCGCCAACCGTCAGTAAAGCCATGCATTACCATAGTGATTTTCGGAAGTAAACAAACACTTTATCTTACTGTACAAATCAAGCATTTTACCTGCCGCTAATGTTGATCAACATAACCATGACTGTATGACATTAAACACAAATCGTTTGTTGCTGTCACAGCTCCAACAGTAAAAGTTTTGTCGCGAGTTATTTATAGAAAATAATGGTAGTTATTTTTTTCAATTATACATTTTTAGGTTGGCGATAAAATTTTGTATGCACCACGTCAGTAAAGTGTCTTTATCGCTCGCTCGCTCGCTCGCTCGGCTCATAATCTCAGACTCGTTCGATAAAGAATCACTTTACTGACTTGGTACATAAATAACTATTAAAATTTGTATCTATTTCGCCAACGTTCTTCAGATAATTTGGGTAAAGATATTTATAACTAGAGTGCGGATTTATAAGCACAAAAAAATTAGAAAAAAGCGCTTAAAAAAGCTCAAAAAACCAAAGAAATAAGCCTAAAAATAGTACGAAAACCTTATTATAAGCATAAAAAATATGCCTTTATTTAAGAAAGTTAAACATAATTTTTTAAACAAAAGATTTAGAAGTACATCATACCGAGCATAATACCTATTATTTACCGAGTATTTATTATAAACAAAAAAAAACTACTAATTATCTATGTAACTAAGCTGTTAATTATTCTGAATTAGGTATAATTTTAATTCTTCTTACGATAACAACTAATAATTAAATGTTTTTCTAAATTGTCAACCGTAAAATTTCTTCTTTTATCAGTTAAAATATTTTTGAAGAAAGAAAAGCTTGTTCAATCTGAATGCTTTATCTAAATTAACATAAAGAAACCCCGGGAAAACCTAATAATTATAAAATAAGCAGAAAAAAAGCATATAAATTACCTATAAGCGTGAAATCTTGAAATAAGCAAAAAAGGCGTAAAAAACTTTGCAAAATATCGTTGCTTTTACTATGATTTGTGCTCATGTGAAGGTATTTTCATGTTGCTACCGTTTATGACAAAAAGCATTATTGCTAGAAATCCGCACCTTATTTATAACTTATAAGTTTAAGAATTCAAAAAAGCCTAAAAGTAATAAAAACTGAAGAATTTTTAATTTTAATAAAAAGTTATCTTGATGGCTTTCGAAAAAATATTAAATCTATTTGCAACTTGTTTTATACTACCTGCTACATGTTAGGTCACTTAACCTAACTGTTAACTGAGCTGCCAATAGCGGTAAAATGCGGACAAATATGCACCTCAACATTACAAAACGCACTGGAAATACACTTTAAAGTGCGAAAATGAGTTTGTTTTAAGAAAATACATTTGCATACCTTGTGCAGTTTTTATCCAAATTAATATAATATTAAAGTATTCACTTTAAACATCAGTATTTGTAGAGCCTGTAATTAAAAGCTACTTTAATATTTCAAACAGAAATTGTCTTATTTCATCTAAAACACGGATTCGTCTTTGTGATATATGGTTTTACAGTGATTTTAAAGCTGATATTTAGTGTAAGAGTCAAAAGATTAAATCAAACCCCAATTCAAATCTAAAAGTCGAATCCGAATTTACATTTAATATTTGAAATTTTACAAATAACATTATGTAGTGAGATGCAAAATAAAAATTTAATATATAGAACCAAAATTTCAAGGTTTCAATCCACAAATGTAAGAATTTGGATAACCTAGTTTCAGTTGCTAAATAATCTCTTAATTTAAAATTGGTTCAAGTAATTTTTAAGCAATATCCAATTCAGACAAATTTAAGTAGTGTATCAAGGAGAGTTCTAACACTACCCTCAGTACTGTTTTTTATTTCGAGGTCATAACTGTTTGTATTTTGCCCAATATTTATGTTCTTTTTTATATGATTTTGAAGATTTGCGTGCCTAGTAGTCCGTAGTTTTATCTTTAAATTTAATCATGCTAAATTGCTATGGAAACATCGTGTGTCTCTGTTCTACACATACGAGGGCAGGCTGATAAGTCATGTGAATTGGTATAAAGAAAACAAGTAGAAACCAAATTGACAGTTTTATTTTTCAATGTAATCCTCTTCAACTTCAATACATTTATTACATCTTTTCAATAATAAGTATAACCCTTGTAAAAAAATTCTTTTTCTTGCTCTTGCAAAATACACCTCTGTAGCCATCTTGAGCATTTCATCGCCCAGAAACTTCATTCCCCGTAGGTGCTTTTTCAATTTTGGGAAGAGATAATAATCAGACGGGGCCATGTCCGGACTATAGGGAGGATGGTCAATTTCCTCGAATCCAGAGTCTCGAATGGCTAGCTTGGCAAGTTTGCTGGTGTGGGCGGGTGCATTATCGTGCAACAGCAACACACCATTTCGAAGTTTGCCACGCCGCTTCTCTTTAATAGCATTTCTTAATTTTGCCATCAAGTTGGCATAATATTGCCCTGTTATTGTAGTTTTCGACGGTAAATAGTTTTTAACATTTTGATCAGTAGTGCACGACACAGGCCTTCCAGGGCGAGAATCATCTTCAATAGACTCCTGACCTCTTTTGAACTGAGATGACCAAAAAGCAATAACTCGATAGCATGGAGCGGACTCTCCTAAACCTTCTTGCATATCATTTTTAATCTCGGTGGCGTTTAAACCTTTTTTTTACGAGGTATTTAATTACAGCACGTCGCTCGATTTTCGCAGAATTTTCAAATTCACCCGACATGATGTACTTCGACTGACAATTCCACCATTAATAAAAACAATTGAGTGATAAAATTTTGCAAACATACTGTTTAAGGATGACTTTATGTATATGCTATATAATTATTTTTATAAAATTTTTGCAAAGTAGTGATTCACATGACTTATCAGCCTGCCCTCGTATAAGGTTAAGCTATGACGTTTTATGTTTACTTTCAGTACGCTTTTAATTACAGTTAACTTTAAACATAAGATAAGAATTTGGGCCTCTTATTTATTACTTAAAATCGCCGATGTGTTTTTAGATTTATGTAGATACGGATAACGGTATTGAATACTTTTTATCTACTTTATATTTTTGTATTCACGTGTCTTATTCCATAACTTATGTACTCGAATTGGTTTACTGTTCCATATTTAGTACTATCCATCATAATGTACGTTACAAATTCTGACGGTGCTTTTCTATTGCTGTGGCCTTCTTAGTATTTACTGTATTATTCTGTGATCCCAGTTGGTAGGTCCATTCTCTTCTCATTTTCGCGATGAAATTCCTTGTTATTCTCGTTGGATTGAATTTCCCAATTTTCTATTCTTCTTTCAGAATAACTAATATCAACGTTTTCATTTTTCGCCTAATCACTCTAATCAGAGTTTTTTACAGACGGAGATACTGATAATCTTTCCAGATCTAGGATAAAGCAGGAAAGTTCCACAGTTAAATTAAATACATAAATCCAGTAACAGAAAAGTAAACCGATTGGCTGAAGAAAAGTAAACCGATTGGCTGAAGCTATTTGTATGAAAGTAATGGAACAAATGAGATGGCTCAATCAAGAGTGAAATATAGTATTACAAAAGCTAGTCGCAGGAAGAATTAGTTTAGAGAACGGGAAAGACGAAGGCAATACGTACATTACAACAAATGTATAAAACAAATGTTTAAGGAAAGAAAAGGATTGGAAGAATACAGAATAAGTTTATTTATTCAGGAAGGTGGGAACACAAGAAAGAATTCCTTAGAAATGGCTACATTTTGCAAAGACAAAGAGTTCAATTTTTTAAGAAAACAATAAATGTGGGCCATCAAAGCTAGAGGAAGTACAAGTAACAATAAAGTCGTGTCGTTCGTTCATGTATTGATAGAATAATGGTCAAATTGGTGAAATATAGTGTACCACATTTAAACAAAAGGCTACATTAGACACAGAATAAATGGCAGCAACAACAGCTGCCAAATGAGTGGGTAAAAGTAATAATATATCAAATCCATAAAAGGGGACAACCAGGTGTAGCGTATGTATACAGTATTGATCATAATCGTAGGGCTTATAACATGAGAACACTAGAATACTTAGGTGTATTTACAAAGATGGTTAGACTGGCTAAAATGGCCCTAAATAACATAGAAGATCAGGTGAAAGTACATTCAGGCATTACAAACGGATTCAAAATTAGAAGTAACTAGAATAAGGTAGCTACCATTGTCATTCGATTGTTATTGGAAAAAGTAATTCAACGTGCATACATAAACACAACGAGCACAAGTTCCAATATTGTAACGTTTTTAAAACGGTTAGTTAAAACTTCGGTCCGTGGAGCAAATTATTTATTAAAAAAATTAAACAACGTAACAACAACTTAACCACTAAAAACACAACACTAATACTAACCTAAAACACTAAGTAATTTATTTATACAGTTTATTTATGTTCACGCACGCACTTGGTCGCGACTGGTAGACTTTGGTAGTTTGCCTCGTTCCTAACGAAACGCGCCTATATACCAACTGCGGCCTTCGAGAACTCTCCAATCTTGAATATTCGATACCTGACCAGACTATGACGTAATCGAACACTCTCGCTTCTGTCGACAAGTGACGCATACGACCGTAATCACACGTGTTCCCACTGACCACTGACGCGTCTCGTTACAATATACGAGGCATATCCACAAATTAAGTTCCGATCGGTAGTAAAAATTACAAGATCTTTTTTCTTTCATTTTTTTAATTAGTATTTGCTTAAATGTTTTCTCTAATCACCGTTTAAATTTAAACATTTATCATAGCGTGGCACAAGCTTTTGTATGTCCGTATCTGCGAAATTTGCGTTCAACTTTTTCATCCAATCCCGAACCAGAGTTTTTACTTCTTCATCAGTATTGCATCGCTGCCCTGCTAAAAATTTCTTAAGGTGAAGGAAGAGATGAAAATCACTTGGTGCAAGATCGGGGCTATTGGGCGGATGATCAAAAATTTCCGAATTAAATTTTGTCAACAGTTCTCGTGTCGAAGCGGCTGCGTGAGGTCGGGCATTGTCATGCAGCAAAATAATTCCCGAACTGAGCAGACCTGGCCTTTTTTCCTTAATGGCCCTTCGTAATTTTTGTAAAGTAGCACAGTAAGCATCTGCATTTATTGGATGAAAAAGTTGGACGCAAATTTTACAGATACTGGCATACAAAGGCTTGTGCCACGCTATGAAAAATATTTAAATTTAAACGGTGATTATGTAGAGAAGTAGTTTAATATATATTTAAGCAAATATTAATAAAAAAAAAAGAAAGAACAAAGATCTTGTAATTTTTATGACAAATCGGAACTTAATTTGTGGATATGCCTCGTATTATACCAATACGTTGAAAATTCAGATGATATAACTAACATTGATCGTTAGAATAACGAAGGAATTAAGCTAAACAGTTGAGAGGTTGCAGGAAGCAGTAAAATGGATAATGATACATATAAATAAAAATGAACAGAAAGCACACGCACGATAATAGTAAAAGAAGGAGAGGGGGATTATTGAATATGAAAAAACGAAAGAGAAGAAAAGTGCAGGATAGCAAATATAGAGAGTACGTAGCCATATGCTGTCTCACGTTGTAGTAGTCAGCGTCCTTCTCTTTTATAGCAATGCAATGCACGTAGGTTACACACTGCCTTTGATGATGTATATTATTTTCTATGGCAAAGGTAGGTTAACGAAGGGTATCGGATGTTCTCACAATAGCCTTTGGATGATATACCAGGTGGATGGTCGTGACTCCATACCAAAATATGAGTTGGAAACTGGAGAACGAAGGAAAAGGGCAAACAGGGTGTGGAAAACAGCTATCAACTAATCCATAATACAGATTCTTATTGGCCAGGAACATATTCACGTCTTTTATTGACAATAATAGATGGCCTTTTAAGTAAATGCATACTGGGCGCCCCTTAACAATTAGAATAGGCAACCCAACTTACAAATTCCGAAATAACGTTGATCTATGTTCTGGATTCTAGATTCTGGATTACCAATGGAGGGTAGCTTGTTAAGCAACACGCACTTAGGTCTCACTAAATAGAGCCTTTGTACTACCACGAGACCATAACCAACTGCATCTATATACTCCGTATATACGGCCAGTCCACTCCGCTTAGCCAAGACGCAATTTAGGAACAGACTAATTTGTCTAATAGAAGAAGAAGAAGTAACCGAAAGAAGGAGTGCTTTCAGTTATGTTTTCACATTAAAAGTCCCACCGACCTGACAGGGAGGGTGGGAGTTTTGGTGTATATACTAACTTCCTGCTAATGGAGCTGGTCACCTAATATGTATTTGGTATACAGCATAATATTTTATTTCATACTGTGTCACATTCTTTAAGATTTTTCGGACTCATTTCAGTCCGGTAAGTGAACCTTTATGTTATAAGGCCGCTAAAAAAATTATTGAACTGAAAGTCTTAAACAAACATCAATTTATTCAGTAATTAGTTCATGCTGAACGAACATGATTAAATATTTGAAATGAACGTAAACCAACGAACATCAATATTTAAACATTAACGTTAATATTAATAGTACAGTTGGCATTTTCTTGAATGCCAATTGCAGGAATTTTGCCAGAATTTTGAATGGAGAAATTTTCATGCTTTCTTCACGAAGTTCTCGCCACCTTGAATCATGCGAGTTACCTTCTGCTTTCCCAGCATAGAATCCTCTATACATTTTTCTGCCACCGAAGAAGTTCTCTAACCCCCGTGCCTCCTTAAAACCGTCAAATCAGCACTTACGTTTGCGAAAAGCAAATTAAGGAATTCAGACATTTTCTTGGCCATCTCTCCAACTGTACGAATTCCAACTCTTTGACAGATGCATTTACCATATCGGTATCCTATGAATATATTCTTATTGCACTTCAGTTGTTTGGGTCTTAATGCAATATACTTTCTAAATAACTCCAAGTAGTTGATTCCATCCACCTCATTGATGACCGTGAATACTCTCTTCTGATTTGTTTTTGTCTACGGAATAGTAACTACCAGTTGTGAGCCAGTATCTTGCACATCGTTATGTGACATATTATGTCGACAACCACCAGCTATACCAAATATAGAAACAACCTGGAATGAAGCAAAATATTCAGTATCGAATTTTTACATAACAGTTTTTTAAATACTTTTGTGAAAAGATGCTTCTCATCATTTGCTTCCTTAAAAAACTGATTGACCTCATCTCTGGTTAATGCTTTAGATTTAGTGGGTTCAAAACCAATTGATATCATCTTCCATAAAACGTGAGGCATCCACGTTTTCGTTCACCAGTAGCATCGATTTTACCATTGAGTATTTTGGCCACAACGATGAACATTACTACTCAATTTCTTGGACTGTAAAAATTATATACAGCAAAACTACAAAAGTATAAGCACAAACGCTTACCAAATCTAGTAAATACGCCAACAGAACGTCCTCCTTCGTTGCTACCGTTACAATAAATAAGGTCACCAGATTAATTATCTTTGATCATTTGCTTAATTATTAAAAGTATTACATTTCAATTAAAAATACGACACAGTGTGAAATAAAACGATATACGTCCGGTAAACTTTTACGGTAACTCGTCTCAAAATTCCAGACTCGGCTCTTCCGGCGCCTCGTTCCGAAACATTTCAACTCGCTACTGTAAACATTGGTTTACCGGACTTATAACGTAAATTACTATTACAGGCCTATTATGAAGCTTTTCTCGCCTTATGATCTTTTGAGCACATTTGTAATAATTCAGTAAATCTCACTTTTACCTATAGGTTTTGGTTAAAGCAAATAAAAATATTTCTTTCCTAAAAAAATTAATGATCAGGACAGCAAAAAGTATAAAGTGTGCAGGAAGGTAAAAAATTAATTTCATTTCTAAATTTTCAGATAAATAGAGTTAACAATGGTGTTTGGCATTGCAAGCAATGAATAATGAATATGTTATCTAACTATAAATATTGAACAATTATTAAGAGTTATTCATGTTAGTATTTTTGCTGTGACGAGGTAGAACATTTCATTTGAAAAAAAACCTGTTTTAAATCTAATTCGAAATTAAAAGTAGGTACGTAATTTTATTTTTCACATTTTATGAAGAATAATAGTGTTGTTATGTGTGGAACTACAAAATAATGTTAAATTTAGTGCACTTTTTGCTTTTTGACATGTTCTAAGAGAACTCTAAAAGAGATTAACAGTTTCTAAACCTATACGTTACATTTAAATAATAAGTTTAAATCTAAGCATAATTTATGCTAACTTCGAAGCAAGTAAGTTTAGTTAAGCAACATTAGAACAGCCACTGAAGTAATGGCGACATATTTTTCTAATCATCTTAGAACTTACTAAATATAAATTCCTATAAATGATTTTGAGTATAGAATAGAAAGTTCTAACCAAAATTTTTTTAAATGTAAATCTGGTTTGAAGGAAATTTACCAAAACAAAGGTAAAACACAGAAGTGTTCATTAAAAATTTAAGAAATTCAAAAGTGTTTCCGAATTTTTAAGATTCTAATTTTAGATGCAATTCTTTATTTAGAAATGTATAAAATCGAATAAGATCTGGTTAACGGAAATGTAGTTAAAGTAAAATATATACAATTAAATACTTTAAACAATATTGCAAGGGAATTACAGATATAATTAAGTTTTTTCTTAGAGACTTTACAAATGAATTTGTAAATTCCAAAATTATATACCTTTGAGCATATACTCCGTTTTTGAACCTGTAATAACAGTTTTCCAAGTCCATATACATAAATTAGGGCTTTCTAATTATCAAAATAAATAGCACTAATGACCTCAGTGTTTTCTAAAACTGATTTCGGGAGAAAGTGTGATAGTTTCCATTTACACGTATAGTTATATTTATCTACTTTACTATTTATTTATGTTAATGACAACATTACTGAGATTTTTAGAAAAACAACTAACTATAACTACACAGTTCTTTAACAAACTAAATTAAAGCTCTTGGTAGTCTTGGTCTTCTGATTTAACAAAATATGTAAAATGGCGTTGGTTTTTAGATCAGCTTTCATTTTCAATTTTTTTAGCTTCATTTTTCTTCCTCCGTTTATTTCACTTTTTGTTTTATATGTTGTCTTTAATATTTGTTTCCAACTTTTTTTATATATCTTTAGTCCTGGAAAGGACATGGCTTTAAGAAGAAGTGTTGCTAATATTTTTCTTGGATTATTGTATATTTTTTCTTTATATACCACTTCTGCCATTCATTGAACCTCATTTTCTTATTTTTCTTTCATTTTTATTTTGCTTAAATTAACTAAATTAAATGAACGTCTTCTGGAAAAACTAATAATTGTATATTTATGCCTTTTGAGATCGGTTAACAGAATCGGACGGAGAAGACGATATGGTCGAGTACACTAAAGGCGAAGCTAATGGTGTAGATTTCCAGATACTAGAAAGAAGGCAACCTGCGTCACAGTTTAGATTATGAGAGGTCTGAATGATTTTGGCGGCCTTACGAATTTTTCCATTGGAAAGAATAGAAAATTTTGGAAATGAAGGATGATTTTTCAAGCAGAATCTTGGTCGGGTATTGTGAATATGTTTTGCAGCATCTTAATGCTACAGAAGATCCGATCTAAAATATTGTTTATGCTCAAAGATATGTATGCGTACAGAATGGCTTGTTTCTCCAATATATCCTAAACCGCACGAACCAGGAATATTGCAGATAGAGTAGTTGTAAAATCAAAGCTTGTCAACAAATAACCGATGCTTTCAAGATTGTTAATAGCCGAGGAACTATACCGAACCTGGTTTCTGCATCGGAGTTTTGTGAGATCCTGCAACAACTGTCCCTCTTGATGATAAATGTAGAGATGTGTCTTTTGGTGAAGAAAGCACCTGCGAAACCCGTAGTGTTCTTTTTGGTTGTTGAACGAATAGATGATATCTCTCTTACTGCAGCCGTTCTAGATTTCCTTGGATATTATTCAATTCGATTGTAGGGTTGGTAGACCGAGTCTGTATGGTGAACGAGAGAGAGCTTGTTACAGAGAGCTCGCTTGTTGATTGATGATGAGACCTTCTTCGTCTTCTTTTGGCGGTGTGAAATAGTAGCAATCGGGCCATAGGCTCAGTTTGCATTTGTCGCAAATTAAGGGATGCTTTCATACAGACCGGCATCTAGCCCGAAGATCATGATCTTGTCAATAGTGGGGCTCCGTATATCATCGGGTTCTAGAAGACCGCCACCAGATAGGCTATGCCTTAGTAGAAGTAGGCTGGGGCATTGCAAAAGGAGATGAAGAGAGGCTCTCTCTGCTTCGTTGCAGAATTTGCAGTTTGGGTCCTGGGCTGTTGATGATGGGACCTGGTATTTACCTATCTGTGTGATAAACTGAATGTTCCAATCGACGATTTTACTCTCGAACTACTATAGTCCAGTCAATAAAGGGATTGTAGAATGCATGGAGGGTGTCACAATTTTTGACTTCAGGGCTTTGTTTGGAGTCGTTAGGAGGTAAACATACTAAAAGTCCCCGGACATAGGGGGTGAGCGGAGTGCAGGGGGGGACTGAGAAGGTCTCTTTTTTTGTTTTTTTGCTTATATCTAGAAGATGGTGCATCTTATCAAAAAAGTCATTATATACAAAATCAAAGCTGATAAAATTTCCTACATTTCTGCTTGTTTAAGTTTTTTTCTATCTCCAACCGTTTATGAGAAATCCGCTATCAAAAATCGTTAATATTCGCAAGAAAATATTTTGCCTCCCGTTTTTCGTTAAACTTTTCTCTCTAGCACCTCATCTCTTCGGTTTACAGAAAAATTGCCACAAAAGAAGGTGTACAGGATTAAATTTCCTTCAAAATGGTATATACTTTTTATATTTTTTTTTCGAAAATTAGCGATTTTTGATAGCGGATATCGCATAAACGGTTGGAGATATAAAAAAACTTTACCAACCAAAAATGTGGGAAATTTTGACACCTTTGATTTTGTATATAATAACTTTTTCGCTAAGACGCACCTTATTCAAGATATAAGCAAAAAATCTAAAAAAGGGATCTTCTCGGTCCTCCCCTGCACCCCGCTCACCTCCTATGTCCGGGGACTTTTAGTATGTTTACCCCCTAACGACTCCAAACAAAGCCCTGAAGTCAAAAATTGTGACACCCTCTATGCATTCTACACCCCCCTATTGAGCGTTCGTTGACTGGACTACTAGGCTATCAAGGTTGAGGTCTCTAGATAAGGTCAATTATCAGTGCAGGATATTTGACAAAAGACTGAACCCCGAATTGGGAGAAGCATACAAAAATTAAAATCGAATTGTAGAGCAATAGGTAGACTTAGGGAACCATTACCAAAGTCTGTACTTTAATTTTATTCTACCATAATAAAATCCATGCTTGGTTATGGAGGCTTAATTTGCTGATCTAAGGCTAAACAAACTATTATAGCAAATGAGATCTCACATGTTCAGAGTTTGACGTGTTTGAGAATAACGAGTGCCCACTTCTGTATTGGGATTACAAGCAAAGAGTTTATGATACCATGAAGGTGGCAGTTGAAGTCACCAACTTATTATTAAAGACTATTATTTTGGTAGGAGTAGTATTCGATTTCCTTTCATTAAAGTTTATCTTTAATAATGCCCTCTTAAAAGTCGAAAAGCGAATAAGTCAAAAATAAATGGTACGAGTGCTAATATATTTTCACAAAACCTAAACCCAGGCCTTATGAGAAGGGAGTGATGACAAGTCATTTCCCCGCGAACAGCCTTTTCTCAAGGGTCTAGTTTTTCTAGAAGGCCGTAGCTTTCTCAGATTTATTTTTCATTTTTTAGAGGGAGAGCGGGAACTTAAACCAAATAACCGACCAGGAAACAAAGCTTCAGTCACTGTTTTTAAAGTTAATCCGAGTCCGAAGTCTTCCTACATGACCCTGCCTAAATCTTCAGATAAGTGCTATGCCAGGCTAATAACTATAACACTGTGTTTTTGGTCAGGAGGTTTGTCTTCCATGCTTGTGTGAATGCCATTTTGGAATAAATTAGATACTATTAGTGATAGTAACGTATTCTTGTTGGTGCTGAACAATAGTGGAGTTGTGTTGTAATGTTTTGAAGCAGGTAGCAAGCAACAATGTGCTTTATTTTGTTTGAATTAACGGTCATGCCAACTTTTACGGCGAAGTACTTTGCCAAGGCAACGTCGACAAGATCTTGCTGGGTCTCTTTTGTTCTTCTTGAAGTGACATGCCCTTTACAGGGCGTTGCCGGTCTTATCTCCATATGTCTGTAGTGTGCGTGTTAAGTGGCTCACAGACAGAGAGACAGAGAATTAACAGAACCCGTTCTCTGAAAATGTCTTGGCTTGCCGTTCTTAGAAGATTTATCTTCTTAGACTGGAACTTTTCCCTGATAAAATTTCTTCGACAAAAATGGCATTGCTTGCTTGAATTGGTTCGATCTGTATTATTTTCGGAGTTAGGACAATAGACATACTATATTTGCATATTCTCCTCCTTTAATTCTGAATTTCGATTGAAATGCAGATTCCGTTAGGCTGAAGATGGATAATACTTAACCTCAATTGACGACACCTAAGTTTAAAAATATAACACAATTAAATGAATAAGAGAAATTTCTGTTTGACCAAATTAAAATTAGGCTATTAGTAAGAACTAATTTAGGAAATGATAATAGCACGTTGTAAAACATTGTTACCAATTCTTACCATTATGTTTTTTAAAGATTCGTGGTATTTTGAAGTTGTTTAAAACAAGAAATAAACAAAAAAAATTACGGGCAAAAAGCAGATTTTGTTAGTATAAGAGGGAACTGGGCGGCAACTGCGACAATGTTCTTCCGAAGCATGGCGTAATGTCTTTCAAGGTCACGAAATTGTTCTTGTCGGCGAAGAAGTATTTTGCACTATTTTAATAATTTTTGAAAAATAACCAAACAAGCCAATGACTCCTGAAAGTGACAAATTGCGTTGAATTTAATCCACATGTAAATATTTTCTAGGATTCTTCAAAGGTTAATTCGAGCCCAGTGTATATACTAGGCCCAAATGAAATCTGTTAGATACACGAAGAAGTTAATTACTTGTATAAATCTACCGAGAAAAAAAAAATCTCGAAAGGAGTAAAGCATTTTTAGTAATTAAATCTGAGTTTCTCGTCGTCTTTAGATAAATGAAATCTTCCTTCTTCCGGCTTTCTCATCGCGTTATTTACACTGCAAACCTATATCAACCAAATCCTGTTATTTTACAATAATTCGGTTGCATAAGCAAAAATGCACTTGTTTACAATTTTCAGTGCATGTTAAACCACTGCACGTATTAATAAGTTCCCAGTAAATCCATTAATTATCTTTAGTTACGTTGGTTGTTGGTACCATTCGCGTTGGATGAAAATTATTATTAATTAATCGAATATATTAGCATACCATGACTAAGTAGCCGTCAACCCCTCCGTTTTTCCATTCAAAACGTTTAGTACTTTAGTAGGAGTGTACAATGTTCTTGTTAACAAATTTGTACCAATGAATATTTCATTTCAATCAGTTGCTTCGTGGTGGTAGACTAACCAAGATGTAACAAATGCATTGCACATTCAGCACTCGAACTTTGTAGCACGTGTGTACGGAGTTTCTGTTTATTATTTTTTTCTTTAACGCATGCTATGAAGTGCATCTACTGAAAGAATAAATTAATTGTTTTTTTTAACTGTGATATTTATTATTTTGTGTTATAATTTATTTTAAACGTAAGTATTTCTGAATTTTCTTGCAAGAATTTCGTTATGTAAATTAGAAATTTGCATAACTCTCTTTTACATAATTTATTATTTGTTAGAAGGTTAGATTGTACTTTATGGTAAATTAAAATATAGGTTAGTCGGTATTATTTAAATCTAGTATGATTAGATTTGGTATAATCCTAGTAGGTGTTGATTGTTATTTAGAATATTCAATGGATAAATAGTTTCTTTGATTATTAAGATCATATCTTATCTGATTTATTGAAATAAGTAGAAATTGACTTATTTCCAGTGGTTTCTTTTTTTAAATAACTTAAGGAAATGTCTTTCTTAAGTTCATTGAGCTAAAATGTTTAAGGAAAGTTTAATTATTGTACATACAGGAATTTCAGTAGTTCAAACATCTTCATTAAGAATTCTAAAAATGTCGACTTAATTCATTTGGAATATCTAAAACTAAACTAGTTTATAGTAAAGATTTGTAGAGTTTCCAGCTAAAATTAGATCAACTGGTTTGATTTCTCACGGTTTGTATTGCTGGCGGCAATTTTGGTTCAGTTTTCAAGTTTTTCCTTAAATAAAAAGAGGGTTTTGGTTTGTTTCTTTGTAATTCTATAAATTTATTCAGGAAGCTTTTCTTTTTAGTTTTGGTTAAATAATTGCAGAATGTTTAACAGTTTTCTTATTCTTAATTTTTAATTAATATATTCATAGGCAATAATTAATAAAAATGAAATTCGATCAAAAATTATATTAATTTAAGAAAAGGCATTTGTTATCAAAGTGAATTTTGTAGTTCAGCAAAATGATGTTCAATTAAAAAGGCAGATGAATGAATAGATAAAAAGAAATTTTAGATAATTAACTGAATTTTCTTGACTTAAGATTTTTGGTTAATTTTCTAGGTTTTCCAAATTTCAGTTATTTTATGCATTAGGAAAGTTCGTTCCAATTATTTATAAATTGTATAATAAAAGAATCAAAAATAAGTTAATTCAATACGTATTCGTAGAATCTTAGTTTTTAAAGTGCTGCTCGACCAAATTAAATCGTACATTTAAAAAAACACAGCCTTAAAATATGTCGGAATTTAAAAAAATACATTTAAAACATTGCAGAGATTAGTTTAGCCGAAAGTAAATCAGAGAAATGATTATTTAAAAATTAACTTTGCCTAAAAATAAGACAAAGAAACTAATGTATAAAAAACAGAGTTAACTTTGGCTGAGAGGAAAACAAACTCAGAATTTTATTTAATGATTTTTTTGTGGTTTCATCGTTAAGTGAAATCCAAATTTTTATTTTAATAAACACAGGACTTACTCTAAAAAAGCAAAATTTTCAAAATTCGATCAAAGAAGCCACCCATACTGTTCGTTCGTTTATCGTATAATGTATAATGTGTAAATTACGATAAGTAGGCTTGCTAGGTTGCAGTTGTTTATGTTTTGTACGATTTTTTATTAATTTCTCTTTTGCGAGGACACATTCAAATCTGAAAACTAGATTTTCTTCACATTCAATTCAAATTCAATAACTTAAAAAATTCACGATTTCAATAAGTGACTATTTCATGGCTAGAAAGATGAATCACGATCAACTTAACATTGATCCTAAATCCGAGAAGGCCATGAACTACACTAATTAAAGATAAACTTAAACGTTTTCCGACTCGTGAATCCTTTAAACAAAATCGAGTGCCAATTTTGCGAATTTCAATAATCAAAATAAGGTTAATTACATGAAAGTAAAACTTGATTTAAAACTTAACCGCTTAACCGTATGGTCCGTATGTATTGGGTAGATAAGCAAAAATTACCTGCGATTAGTGAACGTAAATGCTTTGATCCTGACCTAGATTTCGTGCGGAAAAAAACAGAGCGAGCAATTTGTGGAATCATTTTAAGGGAATCATTGTCGAAATTGGAAAATTGTCCGTCTTTTATGTTATCAATCTAGCGTGCAACAAGAAACGTGATAAGCAAACTATCTTATTTGCGAGCATTTATTGTTAAATTATATTTAATAAAGACAATAAAATGTGACGTTTGTGAATTAGATGACCGATGTGTAAAGTTTCCACTTCACTTTTAGTTTATCAGAACACACTGTAGTTCCTATTGGTCATAATTTATTACTAGATAAGGTGTTTGTAAGACAAAATATGTAGCTATTTCTGTTCATGGTTCATGTTATCTTTTATAAGGTTATTGTTATTTTGATGGAAAAAATATCAAAATACACCAGACATTTTCTTTTACAACTGCAAATAAGAATATTTTGAAGTTAATTTGAAAATTACCCCAATTTTTTTTTAATTGCTGCTTATTTTTAATTAACTAAAACGTAGAGTAGGTAAAGATAGCCATGGAAAATTAATAACAAGTTTTAGCTTGTAATAAACGAATGATTGATTTATCTGAGTTGCCAGAGTAACAGGCGTTTGTTTATAGTGGTTTGTCATTTGTCATCGCTATCCCTGTTCTGACTTGCTTTTTTTTGTCTACTGTAGAAACCAGGCTTTAGATAACTGCTACTATACATCCACGTTATGACTAAGGAAAAAGATGGATATACATTTTTCTCTCTAGGCGTTTCTCGGTTGCAATTAATTTCTGGTCGTAAATATGGCCCCAGATAAAATCGAACCTTTAATATTTGCTTTTCTAAGGTTACATTGGATTTTAAATGAGGTGAAACCTGATGCTAGGCTAATACTAGAATCTGCACCTCTCTATTTATTATGACCAACTTCGTCCACTTCGACCTGAGTTCTTAGACCTTTAAAATAAACATTAATAAATTTAATGTTAAATAACGAACGTTTTAAAAGAACAAAGCCCGGTGTGCAAAATTAACTGAAACAATATAGTTATCAGAAAGTAAATTATAGTAACCCAGTTCTTTGACTCGTTTGTTTTGATATCTTGTGTAAGAAGTTGTGGATATTTACATTATTAAAAAGCAGTCTCCCGTAAAACCAAACTATTACGATATTTTCACCTATTTCCACAGGTATTTGTTTAATTTTGTCTATTTTATTTAGTTATTTAAAAGCATTAGTTTTGAGGGCCAGCTTGTTAATAATATTTTATTTATAACCTGCAATCACTACGAAAAGTAAATTTATTAGAGGGAAGGTTTTAAATGTATTAATTTAGATTTTATTCACATGTTTAGTTCCTTCCTTAATGATTTTGTTTTTTCTTGCAGATTTTGAAAAAATGTCAAACTTAATCAAAAGACTCCAAAAAAGTTGGAACTATGGCATTGGAAGGACGGTAAGTGTTTCTTTTAGAAGTTTATACTAACCCCATTTTAAACATAATCGACGAAAGTAGTTTATTTACACGAATTGGTATTTCAAGGATAATGAATTTAGAACTTAGTGTAACATAGTAATTAGTCTTCTTGACAGAAATTCTATACGCAAGGAGATTTTTTCTGTATGGTATTTTTTTTATAAATTGTCCCGAATTTACGGCATTTTGAATTTACTGCTTTAAGTAATAATTGCAAGAGCCAAATTACCGATAGTTTTAATAAAAAAACTTCTTAAATTAAATCAAAAGCAAACCAATTATTTTGTATTGCAATAAATAATTTTTATGTTGTGCTATGTTGTTGAACTTCATACTAATTTTTTCAAATACTGGTTGTCGCTGGAATAAATTCGAATTGAAAGGTGTTCTTTTGTAAAACTGGACTTTCCATTTCACAAAGCGTACGAATAAACACACTAAACTTCTAAAAATCGTTAAATTGGTATAATTCTGGCACTTGAAGGTATGTTTATGGTTACTATAGTTCATTCGCTATACAGCGGCTAAATCCTCTATGTTTCAATATTGTCGATGATATTTTATAACCTGAAATTACTGATAAAAATGCAAGTGATACGCGTTGGACAATAATCGAAGTTTACTTATGTTAATAACGTTCCAAAATATAGTAATAATCGTGGGTGCTGAACTATACATGCTAGGATCGTTCTTTGTTCCTCAAGTTTTACTACAAAGTTGTAGTTTTATGAGACTATGAGATTTAAACCAATAAATATTTTTAGTTATTACAAAAGTTAAATCTACTGTAGTTTCAGCTTATTATATTCATTGGATTGGCATTGCCATATGGTTTATTTGTTCTTAATACCAAGCTTTTGAAGGCTTACGGGTACTTGAACTGGGATTCTCTGATAAGTGATTGTTACTAAAATCTGTTTCATTAGCAATTTTATTAGTAATCCTCGAATTTAAGCTTGTTTGGTAGCATTACAACACCAAAGGATTTGAACGCTTAAAAACGAATGTACCATAAAGATAATTAAGGTACTTACTTTCCTTACTTACTTTGTACCCACTTGTAAGTAAGATATTTAGGTACTTACACGTAACCTATTCACTGGTTGGTTTTACTATTCTTCGTACATATTAATATAATCGTCTGTTCAAAATCCACTATAAAAATCTAGCAGGTCATTGCTTGAATTTGCAGAACAAAAGAAGAATGAGATTTGCTTCAAGAAGTGTTAATATTTGGGAGTTCTTCTGAAATTAAACCTTCTATAACTGCCCGCTTAGATTAATATTTATTAAATTGTAAATTTATTAAATATTAACTGAAGATCCACTTTGATAATCGTAAATATTTCAAAAAAAATCACCAAAGGTTTTTTTTTAAACGGACATAATTAATGGTTTAATGGTCTTCCACCTGCGCAAGGCCGGTGCTGGTTTAATCAAAAGGTTCATCATTCCGTTCGCTAAATAAAAGAGAAAAAGAAAAAAAATTAGTTGGTATTGCACAAAAAGCAGTTGGCGTTAAGGCAGATCAAAATATCAAGTAATGATATTCCAGTTTTTACTTTCTTTCCCAAATTAAGTCGTGTACCAAATTTATGGCTTTACTTTCGGAGTGCTCGACGTTTAATGTTTGGCGATTTGGTTTAAAAGTTATGTAAGTTTTTGCGAAACTTTTGATAAACAATAGAAAATTTATTTGCATGTAAGCTTTTGATTAATGAGCTTTTATGAATTTTACGCCTTAAAACCGTCATTAATTTATTGTTAATGCGGTTAACATCTGGCAGACAAAAAAAACTATTTGGGTTGAAGTATGAAATTTAGCATTTAGATTTAAATAAATGCGAAATACTGAAATTTGACGGAAATGAGAATGTTGGGGGTACGGTTTGTAAGCACACTTTGATGGCAGTTGGAATGATTCGATCTTAAGGGTTTGGCTGTCTGATAAGTTACCTCAACGTACAAATGAAAATCATTAATATTAGGCATGCATTTCATAACATTCATTATCAACAATTTTTGCAGTCACATTATGGAGATAGTAAATATTTTTTGATAAATAAATGAAACATATTTAAAACAGTTAGAATCATAAATCATGCTTGAAAATTAAACGTAAATATTGTGTTATCTTATCAAAGTTATCATCTCAGTCTCAGGAAGGAAGGACTCGGAAGTTCACCATAATGTGTAATGGTTAGAAGCAGCGATAAATGATAAAAAAATATGATAGTAAACTAAATCCATATGTTTCGTCACGTAGCACAAAATTTGGGCTCTGACTTATCACAGCCACTGTTTTGTTATTAAAAGATTAATGTGGCAGTTCAAATAATTCAATTTGATAAAGAAAATCAAACGTTATGTCTTTTTTTGTTATTATTCCTCATTTTAATTTTGATATTTTAAAGCGAAGAGTAGCATGCAATAAATAATAAACCATTCTGTAAATTTCCCATATCTTGATTGAAAATTGTTCTATATAATTTCTTAGCAAACTTAATCGCCTCGTGTTGCACACGAATTTGTGAATGTAATTTATTATAATGGAAAGGCATGGCATTATCGTCTAATTTTATAATGTTATGGTGCCTGGAAAATACAGGAAGTCGATCCAAGTATTATAACAATGACGTACCGTGATTCAGCGAACATGTTCTTTATTAAAAAAAAATGTTTTCCTATGTTTATTATTAATTATTTGTTATTCGACAGGATTTATTTAACCATCCGTAACCAAATAATTCATTTATATTAAATTTAGTAATTTAAAGTAAATTAAAAAATTTGGTATTACTTATGAAATGAACACTTAATTAATGAAAAAAAATTACATGCGAATTTTTTTCGATGGTAAATATGTTTTATTTGAGACCCCTAATTCTTCTCTGCATCTGCGCTTCCAGTTCTGAAAAACTTTCACGGTCATATCAGGAGAAGGTCAGTTCCACTCTTCCTGCATAATTTATCAAAGGACATTAAATGTTGTAGCGCGAAACTGAAACATACGCTGTTTCAGCAAGCCGAAGCCAAAAAAATCCATAGGACTGGTATTAGGAGACTTGACAGAAATCTCACTACTGCTTAATAAGCTCCGGACTGCTACTTTCTTTCACCTCTGCAGCGTATTCCTGGGCCAATCTTACGGTATGGACCTTAGCTGCATCGTAACGAATGAACGTTTCGTCCTCCCGAGGATAAAAGTTCTGGAATTCTTTCTTCCACAAAAGGCTTCAATAAGTTCAATACTTCTTGCATATAGTCCAGTTCAATTTTGATGGCACTCGAATAAGTAATAATGGTCCACTTTTCGGGATAGTTCCGACTACCATGAGTTGGGAACCTTTGTTTCACAAATCCAAGTTTCGGGTACTTACGGTTTCACCATGACGTAATAAATCTTGCGTTTTCTATTGCAATACTCCACCGAGTTTTAGCCTGTGACACCACATACTCTGACCGGCAGACGCTTCTCGTACAGCTTTCTTGCATTTGCCTTGCGGTTTGTGATGTACGATGGTTTTAACACATGAAGTTTACCTTTATTTTCCCCCAAATCTCCATAGATGACCTTCCGGATGGTCTTTGGGTCGACTTCGACTGCTTTGACTCGGCGGGTTTTCCTTGGTGCACATTCTGGAGGTCTTCTTTTTGACTTCGCGAGTTATCGTTGTAGGTTTCCGTTTCAAAGGCCGAGGAGGAATGTTTTGGTCCTGGAATTGGCGCCGTAGGTACATCTTCACAGTGGATCACTCAAACTGATCAACTCTATCCGATGTTAATTGAGCTTGGATAGGAATAATCTTATGTGAAAAGTCTTTGTTCCCGGAGATACTAACTTCTGCATTATTTGGCTGATAACTTGACAGGCATAACGTGTGCATTAATTCCCCACCTTCTGTATTTGGAGAAGAGAGTGGATTTCTGTTCATCGAACTTCAAAATATTCACTTTAACATACATTTCCTGGGCTCTGAAATAAGAGAAATGTTAACAAAATGTATAATCTGAATATCTAAACTCACCCTTAGCGATAGCAGCCAGTAATTTGTTCTAAAACCGTTGAATTTTTCTGAATTTTTTAGTTGTAACTTTTTTAGTGAGCTAGAAAGTTTTTTGTTACTGCAAAAACATAAATTTGCACATTAATAAGAACGCAACGAAAATCAAAGAAAGTAGTAAAAAACAAATATTGCGCTTCGGAATGTGTTTTTGCAAAAATGTTCTTCGTTTTTAAAATCTCTTTTGTGTTTATTAATTTTTAGTTCTTATTTTTCCTAACTTCATGCCATTTATTAATATTAGCCGGCCTGGATGGCGTCAAGGTTAGTATACTTGCCTTGTAAAGCAGAGATCTCGGGTTCGATTCCTAGTCCCACGCGGTGAGGTTTTTAAAGCGGAAAAATATCTGAAAGTAGGTCGTTCTTCGGATACGACGTAAAACCGTAGGTCCCGTGCCAATACGATGTTTGGCTCGATAAAGATCCCTTCTGGAGGTAGAATCCCTTGGGTTCTGAAAAATTCTAGTCAGGTAGTGCTAATGGCCACAGCCAAGCGCGTCGACTTGCTTGGAAATCTAGCACCCGCAAGCCTAGATTCGCCCAATAAATAAGCAAACATTAATATTGATAAGCTACGATTTGATCTTGTAATAGTTGTATTACTGCAAAAAATTAAATCACTAAGTAATAATATTAAATTGTCAATTTAAAAAATAAGAAAGAATACAGGTCCGGATATTAACCCTTGAAGAACACCACTTTAAATGCTAAAGTTTGTTTCTAATGCTTATGTGTTGTTTCCGGTGTTTGAAATGGAAACGCCTTAAACTGCTATTGCTATAATTAAATCCGTGTCCGTATTACGTGCTTTATTAGCTAAGATGCCATGAGACACGCACTCAAATGCTTTATGTAAGCTGTAACAGACTGAGCCAACAATTAGGCCCTTTTTAAAAGTGCGTATATTTATATTCGTTAGCTAATGTCACAATGTGCTCTTTTGCTGCCTCCTTTTCTCCTGTGAGTGAAACGTTGATTTCTTCTTGCTCAACAATAACACGTTTTGTTAACACTGACACTGACCGTAAGTCTTTGAATCCATTTATCTATCTCCGTTTTCAAACGAATGAAAAAAGGTTTACGGCCAAAGTTTTGTAATTCAAATGAAGCAGTTTAAAATGTCAAACAATTAGAAAATATTTAAGAAGGTACCGCGACCAACACGAAAAGAGCAAGAAATTAGAAAGGACGGAAAATTGTATTATCGTAAAGCAAACTCCCTATGCTAATTTGACGTGACTTTAACGTATGACATTTTTAGATGATCCAAAGATTGTGCATATTTGTACCCCTGGAGTTTTGTATGTTAATCTATTGAAATAGCAGAATAAAATTAATGCACTGGTGATTAAATACAACCTAAAAATAAAAAAAAAGTTCAATGCTTACATGCACAGAACAAGTTCAATTCCTGCTTTGGACAAAATTTTCAATTTGTCAGAAATAAAAAAGGATGGCGATACTATTGCTATACCGTTCGAGGTACCTTTTACCGCAGCAAAAGCATCAAGTAACCTTAAAAGAAACAAGTCACTGGAAAAAACACTAATTATGCGAATTAACAGCTGCTGTGAATGACCATAGGCTGTAACTAGCGCCATGCGGAATACATCGGCATAATGGTATTTTTAAAATATGATCTAAACAGATAGAGGCGCTTTACATCAAACTCTAGAAGTTCGTGATTTCGAAACTACCTTTAGGAAGGATTCACAGTAACATAATTTTTCGATTATCTTTCCGAGTGAGGAGTGAAATATGAGTGCAACTATTGTTAACAGGTTACCTCACTGATGTCTCTTTCTTTCTCTTGTCTTCAGACATTATTGGTTCAATATTGGCCATAGTTCTCTCCAATATTTTTCCATTCGTCTCTATGTTTTGCTAATCTAAACCACTGCCTTCCTCCTACTTTTCTAATATCATCCGACTATATGGCTAAGCTCTTCCTACATTTAGCTTAATCGTTCTTGGTCTCCACTGTAGCACTCGCGTTGTCCATGTATCATCTGTTCTTTTTGCTATGTGTCTCACCCATGTCCATTTTAATTGGGCTTTACTGCATCCTCCACAGCTGTTTTATTCCGAATCCATTCATTTCTCTTTCATTTCCGGAGAGTTATACTCAACATTTGCCTTTCCATAGTTCTTTGGGCTATTGCTAGTTTATTATCGATTCTCTTAGTGATTACAGACGTCTCAAGAACATAGATGACTACTTTTTAGTTTAATGCGTTTTTCTCATTTCTTCCAAGCTTCTGTGGTTCCTGTAATGTCCCATTTTAGTTTTGTTAGCTCTTCTTCTAGTTACGTTAGTCTGTCTTCTTTGACCAATGATTTAGTATTATACAGGGTGACATTGAAAAAACTACAATGCATAGTACCACGCGATAGAGGACCATAAAATAATAAAAAAAGTTCTTATACGCTAATGTCCGATCGCCTTTTGTTTTCAAGATACAAGATGTTAAAAGTTTAAATTTTCTAACAAACTTTTACCAACCTGTATCTTGAAAACAAAAGGCAGTCGGACATTAGCGTATAAGAACTTTTTTTATTATTTTATGGTCCTCTATCGCGTGGTACTATGCATTGTAGTTTTTTTAAAAAAAATTAAATTTTCTAACAAACTTTTAACATCCTGTATCTTGAAAACAAAAGGAGATCGGACATTAGCGTATAAGAACTTTTTTTATTATTTTATGGTCCTCTATCGCGTGGTACTATGCATTGTAGTTTTAAAAAAAAAATTAAATTTTCTAACAAACTTTTAACATCCTGTATCTTGAAAACAAAAGGAGATCGGACATTAGCGTATAAGAACCTTTTTTATTATTTTATGGTCCTCTATCGCGTGGTACTATGCATTGTAGTTTTTTCAATGTCACCCTGTATGTTGCCACCTTCATTTTAAAGTTTTGCAGGTCTGCTTTTGGTGGACGTTTTGATGGTAGTTAATTCTTGCATCCTCCAGAGTCCGTGAGGCACGCAGACCTATTGTTAGTATGAGATTTTGGACTCTTCGTCCTACTCACATGGGGTAAACTATTTATCGAACTCGGCTTAATCATTTGATACGTGTGGGGGTAATTGGCTATTGAAACGCCATGCTGGCCCTGCATGTTGGCGAGTTAGTGGTGACTAAAGTCCTGTGCGCTGTCGTTGTCTCCTTCGCCACCGCACTAAGGCAAAGTCTCTCATTCAACCCCGTCTAAAAGAGCCCTTGAAACGCTATTGATTCGTTCCAATTTTATCCGCCCAGGATTGAAAGGGACGATTTTTCTGGAACTGGAAAAGCGCATTTACACGTCCGTTGTTTTATTCGATGTTATAGGTACAATTTCGAATGAACCTCACAAATACGTTTAGCAATCAGACGTAATCCGAATCGGTCTGCATGAACAGTGAACTTGATCATGTAAATACACATTTGGTTTTTACTCAATTTTCCCCGAACGGTATGACGTCACACCGCTAAAATAAAATTATTTTGGATTTAGTTCGTGCCGTGCTTGTATCAATTTTTTTACGCGTTAGTTGCGTATACACATGGTACCGTCTAATAACGGACGGGTAAAATTGATACGAATCACGAGCGTGTCAGGGGCCCTTAAGAATCTGCGCCCTCAGAAACTATATCAGTAGCCCACTATCTACTATCATCTTATGACTTGCTAGTTTTGGCCCACCCCGGATGTTTTATTTGTCCGGTGCGTACCATATCTGGTGAACGGTTTCCACGTCCAATAGGGGACCTAACTAATCATTAACCCTCACAATACCAACCTTGTTTTGGTAACGCGCAGTATCAGTGTATCAATGCTATAGAATATACTTTTGTCTATTCATTCTCTTCTGAACTGTTTTTTACCTTCTGCGAATGTTTACCATAAATATTTTTGATACTTAGAACAAATTAATGTTGTTTTGGTCATCTCGATACGTTGATTGTTCCAAGAAATGTCTTCACAGCAGAGGTGACACCGCCTACGTCCGGTGTATTTAAACTCTTATAAAATGAAAACGTTCAAAATTAATTAAAATCTAACCTTATGCTCCTTTAGGTACTTGTATTAGTGACAATTACTAATGTTTTCAAAAATTTTCGCCATGTACAACTTATCAAAACTAAGAAAAAGTAACTGCTGGGCACAAAATGTCCCCCGGTTGGTATTGCGAGGATTAAACGCTAGTTATCATTTACGCTTCTTCAAAGACATTGGGATATTCTGTAATTTATAATTTGGTATTAATTATTATGCATGTTCCAGATGCAGAGGCGGACTGGTACAGATATTTTATAGGCACCAAATTTAAGTAATGACGCACTTAATTAAAAACATTTCGTTATTGAGATAAAAATTTATTCATTTAAATTTTGTTTACAAAGAGAAAATACAAGGAGGGTCCTAAATGCAAAAGGCACGGGGTACTACCGAGATTAAGCGTCCTAGTCCAGTATTTCCTTGTTCACATGTTAATTATGTGGTTTTATGTTAGGTATGAAGCATAGATATGCAGATATATTTAATATTTATGTCTGTACATTCTAATTTTGTATTTAAATATGCAGATCTACTTGCACTATTAAAAATGTATTTTTTGCGACTGTCATTAAAAGTATCATTTTACTGACTGCAGCATAAAAACAACTAGTACAACGACATTTATGAAATTTGTTTTTTTCATAGCAACCCCAAGCAGCAGATTACGGGATAATAGTGGTAACATAAAAAATATTAAAAACAAACATCAAGTTAATGTTAATTATACCGACCTGGATGGCGTCGAGGTTGGTATACTTGCCTTGTAAATCTTAATTCCATATTTACCACTGGGCTAATACATTTTCTTATATACATGCATAATCCTGAGCCTTTCTACTGTTAGGTGTAAGGCTTCGTGTCGGTTGGTTGTCATCCCTCTTTCCCTGGAGTTTTTTGGCACCACTTTTTGTCTGGCTGTATTCTATTCTAGCCCTTTCTGTTCCGTTGATACTTTTGCCCCTTCTGCTTATGTATACCTTAGTCTTTCCGCCCTGTTCGTTTCTCCTGGTCTTGCTTTGAAAGTTTGTTTAACCATCTCCCATTCTATGTACATGACCTAGCCATCCTAGTTTCTTGTATCATGATTTCTACTGCCTTTACGTTCATTTGTTCTCTGTATGTTGTGTTTCCGACCCTGTCTTGCCTTGTTTTTCCTTTTATTTTTCTCCAGAACTTCATTTCTGTGCTTGTCAATTCGTTCATCTGCTTTTCTGTGTTCGTCCACTATTCGCTTCTGGGAACACCACTTTTTCGCTATTTCTGCTTTAATTTCTTTTGGTATTTCCTGTTTTCCCAGAAAGGTGTTTTTTATGGCATAAAATTCTTTTGGTTATTTCGTCGTCTATCTTCCCGTTGCTGCTAATATACGTTCCCAGATATTTAAATTTGTTCAATTGTGCTATTTCTTTTCCTCCTATTACGATATTGTGCTTTCTTTCTCCTGCTATTATCACGGTCTATGTTTTTATATTATTAATTTTCATGCCTACTTTTTGCATTTCCTCGTTTTATATATTTAGGTTGTGTTGTGGGCCTCTTTCTGGCCATTCTATCACCATCATGTTCTCTGCGTAGAGAAATTATGTCATTTGAACCATTTCCATTTTAAGCCTTCCTACTTTATATTTTTTTGTCTTCTTTAACTACCCCATCCATAATTAGTGCAAAGAGACTCAGCACACAGCCCTGTCGTTCTCACTAAATTTGTGGTCGTGTTGTATAATGTTTTAATCGTCTCTATCTCTGTTGTTCTGATGCCTCTGTTTTCTAGTATTTACTTTCCATGTATTTTTCGTCCTAATTTTGTCGATGGCCGTTTCCAGATCTGTAAAGCATAGACGTATGTCACTATTTTTCGCCGATTTGTTTTAGTATAAAGATATTGTCTTATACCCCCTTTCCTCTTCTGAAACCACATTGGCTGTCTTCTATTGTGATCTCAAATTTGACCCTTAATCTGGATTCCCATGTTCTCGCCCATACCTTTCCTATTACTTAGTAGTGTAATTCCCCTATAATTTATTGTTACACTCTCTACTTTTTTCGCCTTTTTTTATTCAGCGGTACATACTACATTATGCCCGTCTGCCAGCCTTCTGATGCTCTTTTTGCTGTTAATGTATTGTTAATTAGTCCTAATATATTTTCCTTGTCTGTCCCTCCTATGTATTTTAACACCGTCTGTCCCTGCTGATTTCCCTAACTTTGTCTTTGTTACTGCCTCCTCTAATTCCTTTTTTGATATGGGCTTCTTATATAATAACATAAACCACAGCTTTTCCAGTAAAATCTAAAAAAATGTTGGTATATCGTGCAGCGGAAATATTATCTAAGAAAACGTTTTATACCCATTGCACAAAAATGTGCATCTCCATGTATGCTGTAATTTTATTTTAATGTCTCCTAGCGTGGAAAATTAACAGCAATTAATATTTAAAACTAATTACTGAGTGGTTTTATTTTTACCGCGTAAGTATACGAGCCGAACATCCGTTTCCTTCGGAAAAGCTGTATCGACTGACCTCTAGAACTTGTCTAAAATCAAATGAATATTAACTGCCGCATTATCATTATCAGATATCGCCGAAAAATATTAATTTGTTTATAAATACGCGAAAATTGCACTGCGCTTCTGAATAAAGGAATACAACATAAATTATTTTTAATTAAATACATCGGATTTTTAATCGATTATATTGTAGTTATGATATAACATGTTTATGTTATGAATTATTTATTAACAGCCTTTTTATATTCATATTTCGAAAAGAACGAAAGAGTTCGTTTCAGAAGAACGTAAATATACGCATACAACCGGACGTTATTAACGTTAAATCATTATTAGAAGCTTCATTTTTATAACAAGAAAATAATAAGTTTAAACTATTTATTAACCTAACCTTGACAATGAATCCAAGTAGGTCGTGTCTGCGATACTTTCGCCAAGCTCTTGTAATTATGTTATTAAGTAATAACGTAATCAGAAATATAACACCTGTTCGTTTTATATGTTATTCGATATTGACTGGGCCGTGCCCCTTAAATAACTTTTTCCGTATCCATGGTATGTAATTGACAGATTATTTATCTCATTAGAGGTTAACAATGGCGGATGGCGGGTAAATATGAAAAAGCGGGACGATATGAAAATTTGCGGGTTTTTACCGTGCATGCTATCGACGTGACATCTACGATAGAATTTAGAATCAAAATTATTATTTGATTATACAAAAATCTTCATTTAAGTGATTGATAAGTGTAATTATTTGTTAAAATTCAAGCAAATACGATTATTTTTTACATAAATTCATTATAGAAGTTATTTTTAATACGAAAATTTGACATGTGTAATTTGAGGTTATATGTCAAAAACGTAGGTACGTATTATATTATAACTATTTTTATTTAATACGAACTTCTCATGGATGCGGAAAAATAACTTGTGCCCTTCGGGAATCTAACGGCATATTTCATCCCTCGGCTTTTGCTGCCCTCGCTCACTACGTTCGCTCGTGCAGCAGAAATCTTCGGGATGAAATATGCCTATATCTTCCCTTATGACGCAATATACTATATGATTTATTTTCTTATTGTTTGGGTTATTTATTTATATCAGTGTGGGCGCGCTTTGAAACTGGTTAATGAATTTATTTTCGGTTGATTTGCACGAAATGGAGCATAAAAATGGTACCAATAATTGCAAATAAATACTTTGTGTTACTTTTTAATTAAATCTGAAACAGTTATGTCCATTGTTGGATATTACTTTTATTGATGGGTTAAGATTCGTTTTTGGGACAGGAGAAAACAAAATTTAATTTAATAATGCAGCCTTTTGGTTAAAAGGTCGAAAATGTGTTGTTAATTAGAATTTAGCTCTTGGAAATTAAGGTTATATAAACCGTACAACTTCTGTCTTTTTTCTGAAATTTAAAACTTATTTCGACGGACTCAAATTAGTTTATGGAAGTTTTTACTTGAAATTCGGGAATTTTCTATTTATCTTTTAAAATGTTTATTACCTCCTTTTGGGAACGAAAACGACTTACGGGGGCTTTAACCTTCTATGTTGCCAGTCATACTGTATCGCAGAAAGCATAGAATAAATAGTATTGAATAATAAACTGCCTGTTAAAGATATAGAGGGTCATATGATAATATTTACTTTGAATCAATAACTACAACAACAACAACCTTTAAGATCTAGAGCCACATTTTAAATATATGGATAAAAACAAAGTTAAAAGGTTCCCTCACCTTTCTTGCTAAACTTGGTAGTAAATGTTCTGGTCAACATGTTCAGTGAGGGTTTCACGCCAAGGAAGGTGATGCTGTGTGTTTGGTGGAATTGGAAGGGAATCGTGCATCATGAGCTGCTGCAGCATGGCCAAACGATTGATTCTGTACTCTACTGTCAGCAATTGACAAGATTGAAGCAAGCGATTGAAAAAAAGCGGCCGGAATTGATCAACAGAAAAGGCGTTGTGTTCCATCATGACAACGCCAGACCACACACATCTTTGGTGACCCAGCAAAAATTGGGAGAGCTTGGCTGGGAAGTTCTGATGCATCCACCGTATAGTCGAGACCTTGCACCATTAGACTACCATTTGTTTCGGTTTCTACAGAACTCCTTTAATGGTGTAAAGTTGACTTGAAAAGAGGCCTGAGAAAATCACTTGTCGTAAGTTTTCACCCAGAAATTACAGAAGTTCTTCTACGCCGATGAAATAACGGCTCTACCCGAAAGAATGGCAAAAGGTTCTCGATCAAAATTAGAATACTTGGTTTAATAAAGTTCGTTTAAAATATGAAAAAAAAATTGTTTGGATTTTGACTACAAAAGGTGCGATACTATTTTTTCTCAATCAATATTACAAAGAAAGCAAAAATTGTCCTCATAGTGGACAGACGCAGAAGCAAAATCGTTGATTGGCATTACATGTCGACTTACTATAATGGTACCCCAATTTATGGGGTCAGAGATAATTTAAAAGATAACTACGACATAACTAACCAGTATGTAGAGACTGGTTTGTTTATGCATTTTTATGGAATCATGAAAAGTATTCTAACAGTATCTATGAAAATCCTTCTAGGACTGTGGGCATTTATACAGATGGAGAAGCCTGGGTTATTAGCACAAGAAATAATTAAAAGTAATTCTATCCTATGGACACCATAAAGTCCATAACATAGGTGTTCCTTTCATGGACATTTCAAATACATATAGCACAACGTTGTCTAAAAAACATACGATGCATATCCTGGACATATCGAAAACCACATCCCATATCCATTAAAGATTAATTATCGATATCCATAAGATGTCCATAAGGGTACGTTAGAGATGAAGGTTTTTTTATGGTGTTTATTATTATTATCGCAATACTATTTTATTTATTATATACTGTTAGAAATTTTTCAGATTATAAACTAATTTGAAAAATGGCGGTAAATTTGTTCTAAGACATTTAGTTTACGTTTGTGTCATTGGCTTGACATTTTACTAGAAATTTAAATCCTTGCTTGGTGTAGTCTTTTTATTTTGTTAATTTAGCCTAAATACACATGCTGAAGATTTGTATTTCGAAACAGTAATCAATAATACCTTTGTATAAGAAATAATAACTACTAATAACCAACTTTTGTTTCTGAAATACCATGAGATCGAAAAAAAAATGATTCTGAGCAGGCCTTGACTAGTACAATACGATTGGCTACACTGGTTCTAGAATGCCTATGAATTATAATGTGACAGTGACATTTCAAATGTAAGTCAGTTTTGCAATCTTGTTTCCAGAATTTTAAGTTTATCGTTGTAATACTAGTGAAGGATCACATTTTGAACACCTACTCTAACATGTATTCATCTTAGTTTTCAGTTTGTTCCCTAAATAAATACTGTTTTGTGTTTTAATTTATTTGACATTTATTAACCTCTAACCTACTGCCACATTTTGAAATCAGTCTTGCCAATCGTGTTGTACTAGTCAAGGCCTGCTCAGAATCATCTTTTTTTCGATCTCATGGTACATCTTTGTAGAATTTTGTGGACGTATAATGAATATCCAGATTAATAAAATCTGTATGTGTTATGAATATCCATAATGCATAGCTATAAGTAATCGTTTATAGATATTCGAAGGATGTCTATACTAGTGATATTTCTTCTTCCTCTTATGGTCGAAGCCTAGACCGATGGCCTGTTAGTGGTTCGGAGTTCTGTGAGCTACATTAGTACGTATGTTGGACAGTAAGCTAACCTTACCCATCGTATAAGAAGCAGAAGATCAATCGTCAGTGATGCTAGGTTGACGATTGTTAAAGGTGTTACTATGACAACCGGGACCGCCGGCTTAACGTGCCCTCCGAAGCACGTGATATGTGGACCTGAAATGGATATCTTCTTTTCAAGATCTTATGGCTATTGTTATGTCCGGGAAAGGATAGTTATGGTTTGTTTTGCGGATGTCCTTGTGCTACATATATGTGAAGTAACGCGTGGGCTTAAAGAGAGAGAATATTTTTTAGCATAGTTGGAGGGTATGAAAGCACATGTTATTATTTGTTAGACATGTTTAACAATTAAGCTTCGGTACGTTTTAACAGGGGACTGTAAAAAATTAACTTTTTTATTGTTATTATGACTAAGAAACCATCTACTCGCGAACGTATTTATAACTTGATTGGGTAAATGCTGAGAAAGTTGCTGTCCAACACTTTTAACTTGAAATTATAACCTTGTCTACTACTTACCGAGTTGTTAAATGATGGGAATAGGGATTATGTATTTAAAAGTCGGAGGATCCCCAGCACTGAACGTTATGGAACAGAAGAAGGCCACAAAAAACCTTAGAACAAAGTAAAGTCTTGCAGGGCGAATTGGCTATAAAATTTGTCGCCTCTCGTGGTTGCATTCAAAATATTCTGAAGAAAAACAGTCTAAGATATTATAAGAGAAAACAGTCTTCGAAATATATTGAAAAACAACTTGAGCAAATGCCCAAAAAATGTAGGAAGCTTCGAAAAGAATTTTTGGGCAGAACCTAATTACCTACTTGTGATTGATAATGAAAAATCATACAAACCATAACTTGCCTGGAAACTATGGATATTTATTATCATCATCGAACAGCCTCGATTGTCCACTGTTGGACATAGGCATCCTTTAAATGATTTCAATCGAACTCGCTGCTTGAATTCAGTTGAAACCGATTCTTTTAATATTATCCGTCCATCCATGGTGGGTAGGCGGCCTCTATTACGATGCGCGTCTTCTCTTAGTCGTCAATGTAGTATCTTCTTGGCCCATTGCTCGTCCTTGGTCCTTGCTATATGTCTCGCACAGTTGTATTTTAATTTAGCGATTGTTTCGACTAGATCGGCTACTCTGGTCGTCTGACGTATTATTTCGGTGTTGAGTATTCGATCTCTCAAAGATAAACCTGACATCGAACTTTCCATAGGACGTTGTGCAACTCGTAACTTCTTCGCAGATCTTTTCGTCAATGTTAGAGTTTCTGCATCATATGCCATGACCGGTGGTAAATATGTGTTACACACTTTTCTTCTAAGGCATGTAGTAGGGATGGCCCATGTTGATCGTATTCTGCGACATCGTCTGCAACACGCAGGTGATTTAATTTCTCTCCGTCGATGTTAACTCCCATTTCATACCAGTCTAACCTTGTTCTTCTTTCTTCTTTCAAATATATTTCTATCTTCGACCTCACCATCCTATGGTCACTGACAATCGTCAGTGTATTGAATACTGTTACGCCACTAACTATTTGCTTTGTGTCGGTTATTATAAAATCTATTTAATCTTTAACAGTGCCATCGGGGTTTGTGGTTTGAGGCTGTTTTGAAAAACATATTCATAGCATTTATTCGCCCTGTCATTCCTTTGTCATATTTCATGAGGCCTCGCCGATCTTGCTTAGTACCCAATTTTCCATTCAAATCTTCGGTAATTATAGTAAAATATGCCGACGTGGTTTCCAAATAGTATTTACATCTTCGTATAAGCTTTCTACATGTGAGTGACTTGATCTTGCCGCATATACCTGTATGATCTTCAGTATATACATTTCATTCAGTTTTAGTGCGACGTAGCAAACTCTATTACTTACGTTGCTGAATTGGATAATGTTTTTGGTGTGCTTTTTATGGATACTAATCCCAGCCCCTCCTGTTGAAGAATTCCTTTCACTTTTATAAAACATTATATGGCCTGACTTAAGTAGTCTGCTGTTCTCCTCTTCGTCTAGTTTCACATAGACCTACTATATCCCTATGTATATGTTTAAGTTCTTTCCCCAATTCTATTATTATTCCTTCTGTGGCCCGAGTCCTTGTATTATACAGCCTCACCGTTAAAGTCCGCATCATATGGGACATTTTTTTTATTATTTAGTTTATGCAAATTTAGATTTTATGAACAGTTTATGCTTTGAAAATAATGCAAAATGACGTTGACCATTTTTTTTTATTAACTGAAAAAGAAACAACTTTTTCATTTAAAATTTTTCGAAATTTTGAAAAATAACCTAACTTTTTGTATTTTGTTTGAAAATATGTGGAATTTGACAGGTATAGCAGATCGATAAAAAAAATCGTCAAAGTTATTTTGCATTATTTTCAAAGCAAAAACTGTTCATAAAATCAAAATTTGCATAAACTAAATAATAAAAAAATATCCCATATGATGCGGACTTTAACGGTGACGCTGTATGTAGTGATATATAATGTTCGTCTTCCTTGGTAGCCTAATCTCTTATGGTGATTCTTAGCACCCTCTGATCTTCCGCTTTTCAGACCGCTACCGTAGTCTATGCTAGAGAATTCGCCGGGGACTGAGGGTCGTATTTGTTGAATTTCTTCCATCTTCATAAATCTTTTAAGTGGCTTTTATGCCTATACCCTATCACACTGGCCAGTGCGAGTTGGTAGGGGGATGAATATTACTCTTTTATTAAAAATAGTGTCCCTGAACGTGTTAACTTCAAGTTCAGAGAAAAGTATAAACAAAATTCTTGTATGGGTTGCCATTTCTGGAATCTGTCAGTTTATCAACAAAAATGTCTATCTGCTGTTCATAATTTTCTCAAAAAATATAATTCGGATAATAATTACAACATATTTTGGCTTGAGTCAGTGAGTTCTTATTACGCTAGAACTACTCAAAATTGGCTCAAGGTCAAAGACATCTTCAGATGTCCACAAGGCATCTAAACAGCTGAAAACCAGAATAAGGAAGCTGCTTAAAATGGTGGACATTTATGTTGTCCAAGACATGATCAGTAAAGTAGGCACAAAAGTGCAAAAAATCAATGAAAGAGGCCTGTCTCCATTTTATAAAATATTCTAAACATTATTAAAACTTTGTAAAATCTACTAATATTCTACAACTTCATTACGAGTGTTTATGCTTTGCTTTTGCATGAGGTTATATTTTAATAATAAACACTAATCTTACGTGAACATCTTTAGAGTCGCACACATCTTGGTAACAATGTTGTAAAGAATATTTAATCCAACTCCTGGTTTACTACCAGAGTTGGTCCTGGTAGAGTCTCTCGTCTGAGTGATTAATCAGGCATCGTAGTGAGACTCGATCAAGAGACTGACTTCCCTATGGTAGGGTTCCTATATTTATACTCCCAAGATTCTTAACGTCTGCTCAAACTGTTTATACAATTTGTCATTAATTATTGCGTTACATAAACATGAGTCATGGTCTTTCGTGTTATTTAGTGCAGGTGTTCATTAGTCACTGCAACTTTTACAAATATCATAAGACATTGATATGATTCATAACCCGACCAGATGTTCGCATGACACATATTTATGCAGGTGCATCCTTAGTTGATAAACAAACTTAATTATTTCTTACTCTGCAATAATTTGCGCAACCTGTTATATCAGACCACAGCTAAATGTTAACTTATTTAACTCATTTATTATGACGATGTTTTTACATGTTTTTTGGTATCGCCCACTTTACTACATTTCTCCCTCCACTAGTAAGTTTTGCCTCAAAACTTCGATAAGAGTGAAGATTCGGTTCTGATATATCAAGCTTTACAAAAAAATCAATTAGCTTAGTGTTAGTTAAATTTCTTATAAGTTAAAAATTGTTTTTCATGATACACCCAAGCGAAACCATCCTGTATATGGCAAGGTTTCCCTGGCTTGGTATTGGACCATTAAAAAAAATAAAATTAAATTAATGTTACAAAGATAATATGATTAAAAAATTACAAATGTTAATTACATTTAGCTGTAGTCTGATATAACAGGTTGCGCAAATTATTTCTTACTCTGCAATAATTTGCGCAACCTGTTATATCAGACCACAGCTACACTGCCGCCAGAAAGTCTGAGATCACTAACATAAATTTCATGTTATGTGTGATAATTGCGTTAAAGAATTTAAATGATGGGTTATTTGTTGAAATATTCACATTAGACGGTAACATAAAGCAAGAAATAGAACAAAAATTAATCTTTTATAAAAATATAATGATACAATCCTAAATTAACTTTTCATCTAAATGGCGAACTTTGGCTTTATACAGGCCTGGCAGATTCTGTGCATCCTTGCAATAAGTTTTTGAAGAGTTTCTGGTTGTATTTGATTCCAACAGGCTTGAATACTATCCCAAATATTATTTTACTGGTGATAAGGGAATTTCCTTATCATTCTGTCAATCTTCTCCCATAGTAATTATATCTGGCGACTGAGTCGGTCAAGGCATTATTTTCAAAACATTGGGTAGTTGATTACGTTGAATATAATTTGTAGAATATCCAGAAGTATGTTTTGGATCATTGTCTTGTTGGAATATAAATCCTCGTCCAATGATTCTGAATCCAGAAGGAACTGCATGATTTTGAAGTATCCCATGAAATCGTTCTTTGTTCAGTATTCCGTCGATTTTTATTAAATTTACAACTTTACCTCTTCCAAAGTAACTCCACACCATAATACTTCCCCCACCATGTTTTACAAGGAAGGACACACTGAAGATTGTTAAGCTTCATTTGCTGATCTTCGAACGAATACCTTGCATTAGGATCCTAACTTCTCAAATTTAAATTTCTCATCCCACAAGATGGATTTCCATTGTCCAATAGACCAATCTTTATGGACATGTGCCCATTAAAGCCTTTTTTGTCGGTTTATTTCACAAAGTAATGGTTTTTGCTTGGGAACACAACCTCTAAGTTCAGCAACATTCAGTCGATTTCTGATAGTGCTTACGCTGATTGAATTTATGCGATTTTCGTTGATTTTTGGAGCAATAGCAGGCGCTGTAAGGAACCTATTTCGCTTGCTTGTTGTTATACTAACATGTACTTCCTGAATAGTGGTAGTTCGTAGCCTCCTACTTCGTTTTCTGCTACTGCAAATCCCTGTCTCTTTCTTTCGCTCAAGAGTTATAACAGTACCACCACATGAAACTGTAACTTTCTTTGCAATTTGGCGAAGCGAATAGCCTTCCTTTCTAAGAATACATATTTCAGCATGTTTTTCAATAGTTAATTCTTTTTTGAGTTTTGCCATTGTCACATTACACAAAATTTCTTTTGGGCAAACATTGGTTACGCTTCAAAATCATCAATGCACACAAAAATAATAAAAATGGCATGAACTAGTGTAATTTCGGTTACTTGCTGGAATTGTCAAACTTATATGCAATGTAAACAAATTCTAAAGACACAAGATATTAAGATAACTAGGGAGAAGTTATCAAAGATACTTTATCAAAACCTTTCCAGCTGTAGTA
The DNA here is from genome assembly GCA_963082815.1 of Melanotus villosus. Classification (NCBI taxonomy): domain Eukaryota; kingdom Metazoa; phylum Arthropoda; class Insecta; order Coleoptera; family Elateridae; genus Melanotus; species Melanotus villosus. Next base: position 33,663,203 of record OY720426.1, on the reverse strand, counting down.
ATTCAATAGGACTAAAGGAAATTACCAGCTTTCTTAAATATAGAATCAAAATTTTGTGAAATTAACACTATAACAATTAAGAAAGTCTATAATGCTTCTCCTATACAATAAACATAAATTTTATTCACCAAATTTTGATTTATGCTAAAAAGTCTGGGTGATCTCAGACTTTCTGGCGGCAGTGTAAATGTTAACTTATTTAACTAATTTATTATGACGATGTTTTTATATGTTTTTTGGTATCGCCCACTTTACTACATTATATTAAACAATGCATAAGAATTCTGTCTGATAGTCAGGCGCCCTTAAAAGCCACCGAATAATCTCGTTTTTAGTTCCAAACTAACCTGAGAATGTTTATCTCACCTTCTGCTTCTTGAAGTGGCATACCCTTACAGGGCTTACACTTCTACTAGAGAAGAATTACTAGGCACAATACAGCGGTGGTTTGCCATTGCCTTCCGAAGGAAGCGGTCGGGTGTTTTCGGCGTATATGTGACCCTGGGAATCGAACCTCTGCCAATCTTAGTGGTCCGACGCACGCTCACCTAGTATTCCTATTTGAGAAGAACACAGAAATGATGTGGGTTTCATAATACGCATATGTAGAGGACAAGAAAAAAGCAGTACCTTGGCAGAAACTGATGCATTCGTTATGTTTATAGGGTCAGAACTTGTGTCTGTTATATCAAAATTAGGTATTCGAACAGTTATCGAATTATGGATGAAGGCATATCATGCTTCTCGCTGGGGGCAGTACAGGGACAAAGACGGTACGCTATTCTCACAGATAGACGATTGTTGTACTATGTCACTTAGGAGGAACTCAGATCAGATGACTGGTAGTACTGCGCCTGAAATAAAATTCAAAATCAGGTCAATAAAGTACAAATTACAGTCTGTAATTCTTATAATATATTTAGTTATGTCGCGACAGCTTTATGAACTTTTAATAGCTCGATTATTATCAACAAAGTTTAAAATTTGTTTTGTTATATAGTTTTCATTGTTTTGTTTGTGATTTTATAATTTAAATCTATCAAACTTATTTTGGTTATTTTAATCATTATAATTTCGTTTGGAAGTGGAAGTGACATCATGTATTGTTTTTTTTTTTTTAGCAAACATTAAAAAGTGATAAATATTAATATTTTTTTGCGGTTCACTTAGGTAAAATTGAGTCTCTAAATTGAACAACATGGTTTCCTCATTTTTCACAGAAAACAACTCCTTTTTTATTTACCTACTTCAATATTTTATAAAATTTACTGGTAAAAATAAAGGGCGTGACAGTTTTTGTAGACAACACTGGTTCCCATTTTCCCAACTTTCAGACCTGTACAATTTTTGAAAAATTCCTTAAAACACTGCTTACTTAATTAATACCTTGGTGTAATGAATTAAAAAACTTCAAAAATTAACTTTTATTGCTCTGGTTTAAAGTTAATAGGTACCTTTCAAAAAGGTTATATTTTAACTCTATGTGTTCCTTGGTTGTTAAAATATTAAAGCATTTAAAATCTTAAAAACTGAACGCGATAATTATTCAGATTTAATGATAATTCATAAATAATCCGAGCTGTTTACAAACTATACAATTTTGAGGAAGTAATGTCAAAGTCAAGGTTTTTTCTTTGAATTAATGAATTAAAGCAACGCATAACCAGAACATATAGAACTTTTATGATTTGTTTGCGTCCACCTTATCATGTTCCGCTTCGGGCCCATTTTAAAATTATTACATAATAATACTGGAGACGATTTTATCGAAAAAATGCTTTTGTCACAGTTAATGATTATAATAGCAACAACACGAGCATATCATAGTAATCGTTGATGGTATAAAGTTTATGTTTTGCATTTTAGTGCACATAAAAAAATGTTAGTTAACATACTGCTATTTTCGTTAACAAGTGTTAATTTAAGTTTAACTAATGTTTATGATTACATTAGTAATTTTAAGGGTTGTAAAATTCAGTTGCTGATGTGATTTTTGATAAGTGAGACGGGGCATGTCTGAAACTTTGGACATTCGAGGGGTTAGTAAATTTTCATTGATTTTCAAATTATTTTTTTAAGAGATTTACTTTAATCCGCAATTATTACAAAAGGTTTATCAATTATGCTAGTACGTTTCATCTGTAAACTAATTATACCCTTACCCCTTACCTTAACCGTATTTATTGTTGATTTATCTAAAGCTGTAAAGTTTTAATGTAAGGAATATTGCTCATCACCCAAAAGAATTTTAAGAAAAAATTACACCTTTTTTACCAAGGAAATATTTAATTTTGATCAAAATTGGCATATCGGTGGAGAATATTATAACCAGGATTTACTTAAGCCCTATTCTAAGCTGGTTTATATTAAGTGAAAGCCATTTGTTTAAATCTTTATTGTTGAATTTGAAGAATATAATTTCTTTAACAATTTGATTTATAAAGTTTCACAAAGCAGATAGATTATATTTTTACAACAAAAATCTTACTCTATTAGCGAAGTCTAGAACATATCTGTACGATGCATTTGTTACTCATTTGGGTAGCATTAAATCCACCCCAAAGCAACGCTGTCTTATAAGACGACTCCCAACGTGGAGCATTCACAAAATATTGCTCTGCAGTTCTTCTTCCTCCCCGCTGAATCCGCAGAGTTTAGATCATTGGTGACACCTATTAATTGAAGGCGCCTTCTGAGCAGAGCTGTTCCAAGTACTAAGAAAATATACTTAAAATACAGAATACAAGTACTTCAATATTTCGTGTTACAAATACAAATACGAGTACCAAGTAACTAAAAGTACTTATTTAAGTACTTGTACTTGTTAAAATGCATGTAATTACAAGTACAATGGAAATATAACAATAATTAATAACTTAATAGTATTCTATTACTTCATAAGACTTAAAATCAGAGTCACTAATTAGAGGTTGGCAAAGCTGGCCCCTGCCAAGGGCGCAAAATTTCTAGATTTGATGTACACATCACATGGAATTATTAAACTTAAGTGGTGTCAAAATAGGTCAGCATTGTCAGCAATCAGCATATTTGAATTTAAAGAGGTGCCAACTTCGTTGTATAAGATGCTTAGATATTTTCACATAGGCTTCATAGTTGGTCTATTTAATTATGTAAGTATAATAAATCAAATACGGGAAGTGCTTAATACTCAACAAAGTATTTAAATACAATTTGTGTTTTCTAAGTATAATTACCGAGGTGAAATATGACTATAAATACAAATACAATAAAATGTATTTAAGTAACAAATACAAAGTACTTCAAACTGTATTTAAATACATTTTATAAATACTGTATTAAGTACATGCCCAGGTCTGCTTCTGAGCTGCTAGTGTCCTGTTAGCAGCCCAACTACTTTCTCATTTTTCCCTGCTTAGAAGCAGCAGTTTTTCTGCTCTTTGGAGGGACTTCTCAGGAACATCCGAGGTTGCCTTAGTCCTTATCCCTATTTCTAATATCTGCAGGGTTCTCATAATTTTACCAATTCCTTTGCGGTCACATATGCCAACCCGCATGTTGGTTCAGGTTCGATTAGGTGTTTTTCTGTTCACAGTTTTGCAAGCTGATCCGCTTTTTCATTCCCTTCCACATTTTAGTCTCCTGGCATCCATTCCAGAGTTATTTTCTTTTATTGGGCCAGTGCAACCAATGCTTCAAGGCATTCGAGAGCTACTTTAGATTTGATATCAACTACTGCCACAGCCTGTAATGCAGTTTGGCTGTCCAACAATATGTATATTTGTCGATTTTCATAACTTTTCCGTAGCATAATGTTTGCACAAGTAGTAATAGCAATTTTCTTTTCTTTGGAATACTGTAGTAAATCTACCTAGGTTGATACTTAATCATTCTTCAATGTTTGCTTTATAAATTCCAGCTCTCGAACTTTCCAACGTTTTTGATCCATTCGTATACCAGATGAAGGCCAACTGATTTTGCAGCTTCTGTCCTTTTTTCTTTCCTCTTTGTTGAGGTATATCAACCCTGACAGGTTTTTTGAAGTCAAGTGCTGATTTTATCAGAGTATAATTATTGTATTTAAAACAGCACAGCTATGTACTGTTTTAAAGATTTCGGTATGGTTCCCCTTTCTCTAGTTATGCCTCCCGTATCCACTAATATTCAATCTATGTGCTACTAGAAGTGCCTGTGATTCCACTACTAATGGTAGCGGAGGTAAGTCTAACAGTATTTCCGTGGCTGCAGTTGGCATAGCGATCATCGCCCCTATTATTGCTAGACATGCTAGCCTTTGTAACTTTGAGAGTTTATTATCAGCGTTCCTGGTCGTGATTTTATGCAACCATACCAGATCCGTATAGGTTACTATTGCTACTGCTATTTTAGTGCACACCCACGGCATCGGTTTTGGTTTAAATCTCCTAGTTTTCCCTGTGGTTCTTCTACACGCCCATATCGCCCTTATAGCTTTTGTAACTGTTTTATCTAAGTGTGAGTTGAAGGTAAGTTTGGTAACTTCTAAATATTTAACTTCATTACTCATTTGCAATTTTTGTCCCCACTTTATTAGGCCTTTCATACCCCGAAGGTTTCTTTTTCTTTTGAAGGTTATGGCCGAGGTTTTATTAGGATTGACCGTTAGTCCCTCTTTTATACACCATTTTTCCACGGTTCTTATGGCCTGCTGTATCAAGTTTTACACAACATCTCCATATTTCCTGCTTATCAATATTGTTAAGTCATCTGAATAACAAAATGTCTTTGCATTTGAATGATTTCTTTAAGAACTCAACCATTAAGATTCTTGATAAGACTCACTACTTGATGGTTTTATGGTTTTCCTCGCCCTCTTTTAAAGCAAATGCTCCCTGAAATTGTCAAACGAGTAACATGCAATGTATAGCACACAGGACTATCAGACACGCAAATTCGTTGAGACGGCGCTTCTCCCAATCGTCTTCAAGATCGAAAACGAGTATAAGGAACTGCTCGCTGGTGCTTTGACGCTATTGAAATAGCCCTTGATAACACATCTGTCGAGCTTGCATTAATCATGGCATCAACACCATCGTCATCTGACTGAACTGGAAATTCTATCGACGCTCGGAAGTGTCACAGTGAGGACCTCTTAGGGTGGTGTTTTATCACTCCTATTGTGGTTACTTGTCCTCGATGAGCTTCTTGTGGAACTGGAAGCCGCTGGTCATTATGCGAATGGTTGCACAGCTGATCTTGCAATGTTGGTCCCAGAGAAATTTCCTGGCAAGGTTAACAAATTGCTGCAAGATGCACTATCTATTGTGCAGAAGGACTGCTTAACTAAGGGTCTAATAGTTAAACCTGCCAAGGCCGAGCTGGTAATATTCACCAAAAAGAAATTGCAAAATCTTCGTAGAATCAATAATATTCGGGTCAATTTCCGGACACAGAAAAGTACCTGGGTCTTACCCTACTTAGATACCAAGCTTCCCCGGAATAATCAAATATCCAGACAAGTAAAGAGGGCCGTCGGGCCTTAGGTATTACATAAGGGACGTCACCTGAAATGTTGATGTTGATCTACAGTCTACACAACGTTGCTTCTATCAGTCATCACCTATGATGTGGTGGCGGGAAACTGCAAGGGTACACACATACACGGATAATTCTTGCCTAGTTCCAGTGGCTAGCAAGTTTTACCATCGCAGGGACTGCTGCTCGCACGATGACTTCAGCGGCCTGCAAGCCCTTTTTAACCTAGCGTCCCTTCACTTTGTGATTGAAGTTAAGACACGAAAGATCCTGTTTACGAATGGCGTTGGGACGGGCGATGGGAGACTGAAGGGAGACGTTCATATTCTCTCTCGTTGATGAAATCTGCTAAGTACTTGCAGCGACACAGCATTGAGAATAAGGTTGATCTTCTTTAGGAGCACGGGGATGTAACCCATAGCCAGCCAGGTGCGAAGTAGATAATGAAAGGGGCGCGCAATGATCCCTAGGTCCTCCGGGAAGTTAGCGAAACGTCATCGGCCCCCGGGCACTTTTTAAAGTTAAATAACGCTATGGCGCAACTAAGGCCATCGAGAGTGGCCACTTTAAAAGCCGTTTTCCAATGTGCTGTAAAATGTGCAACTGGAAGTGACCGTTGTGGTGCTATGGTGTTCTAGTGCAATCTAAAACTCCTAGGCATTTTTTATGAAAGAAAGTAGTACTATTATTTGGGAGTCTCAGAGACTGCAACCGCGGCTGGCTGTCGTTATCAAGAATTTTAGTAAAGCGGGTTGTTTCTGGAAGGGACTCAATGTTGGAACACAAGTTCCTTCAACCATCTTTCTTGTAACTACGAATTCGGCGCTCCTGACGAGAACGTAGAGTTCTATTAAGAAGTCTGCGCATCTCTTTTTCAAGTATTTGAACTTCAGAGTTCCACCATGGAACATTACTCTGGGGACTCTTTCTTCATTCAATTCCTTTTAAGGATTACAAGTTAATTGCTAAAATATATTTTTAAATTTTCTGAATGTCTCTTCGGTATCAGCAAATTTAAATATTAAATTTAGTATTCTATTTAACCAGGTAGGCTTTTACTTAAGTTTTAACACGCTTTAAACAATACACAATGTTAGCATACCGTTAAAATCCACATAAATTAACATATTTATCGAAATTTGGACTTAAGGTTGCAATTTAGTTTGTTGTTTTTAATATACCTGGAAAATTAATATTCTATTTGTTATCTATATCAGCCTTATGTTGCGCTTCCTTTGTAACGTGAAAAAATTGTAATTTAAAATGAGCACCCAAGGTTAGTTACGGCTATTTTGTTCCGACGTACATATAAAATGCATATTTCAGTGTAGTGTAACTGAACATTAATATTTATAACAAATAACTTTGAACGATAAGAAGTCATGAACCTCATGTAAACATTCAGAGTGTCACTTTACAGGCAATTTTACAATAACTTCCTTTTCTAGACTCTTATCCTGGAATTTCAGTATAAAGACAAAAGATTATAAAAAAAAAACAAAAAAGCTGAATATTGCTTGTTTTTATAAAATGAAAAATTTAAGTAAAGTTTACTTGCCTCCTACAGAAATTCTTCAAGCGTTTTAGATTTTGCACACCATAACAACTAAAATTGTTACAAGTTCTAATGCATTAATGATTTTTTAAATATCATAGTGAGTTATGTCAAGGAAACTACTTTGTTAATATAAATATAGCTTTCTGGTGTAAACTTATCTTAAAGGCATTGTCAACTTATGCAACATATTTAGTAAATATCAAAATACGTTAGTTAAAATACTCGTAAAAGTACCCGCATTGGTAGAATTTCAATATCTTTGATAATAACCACAATAAAACCAAAATAAAATTCAGATCCTACACACATGACGTCACTGGTGTCCAGTGCCGTAGCTAGACTTGCTGGCGCCTGTGGCACGTCAGTAGGTTTGCGCCCCCCCCCCCAAACTTCAACCCGAAATAAAAAATCTGATAAAATTTAAACTACATCTTTTATAAATCAAACATTAACATAACAATACATATAGGATATACAACCAAAAATACAGAAACATGTTAAAAAAATACTAAAACAGTGAATATTGGAAGATTTTTTGTCTAAATAAATAAATAAATAATAAATGCACTTCTCCCAAATATTGCAAACACCTAACAGTAACTGAAAATATATAATTTTGGGCAAATAAAAATATCACATTTATGGCTTGTTCTCTTACAGTACATAACTGAGACATCTAAGTTAAAGTTTAACTTTCCTAGATTTAGATATGTCTATAATATCATCATAATTTAAACTAGCTGTAGTTGATTTTTCAATTGAAATTATGGACATACCTGTTAATCGCTCTTGTCCTACAGAAGAACGTAAATATGACTTCACAAGCTTAAACTTACTGAAGGAACGTTCGTACGTAGCAGTAGTCACTGGGAGACTTAGAAATATTCTCAAAACTTTCTGTATGTTTGAGTAGATATTTTCAACAGACAGTTGATATATAGCTTGCAAAATTTCCAATGGTCCCATTTCAATGAAATTTTCAAACAGTGCCTTGCTTGAAATTTGAGGCTTTCTATTTCTGAAGTCAGTTAGTTCATAGGCATTTATATCAGCAGGATATTTTAGTGCGAGATCTGCAGCTCTTTTCTCAGTTCCTCCACACTCCACAGCCGCTATCTCTATAGAAAGTCCGTTTAAAAACTCAAAATCAATTGCCACCTCATTAAGAGCGACAAATCTTTCTTGAATTTGCATGATGATTGAATCAAGTACCTGCAACAATCCTACACTCAACTGCGTGGCGGAATCAAAAAGATGAGCACTAAGCTACCCGAGCGTAGTCAGCTAGCCAGAGGTGGCGAAAATGAGATTACTGGGGTTGTCAAGCTGTCATCGGACGTCGCACCATCAACATTACTATTAGATATTGTTTCCTAAATACAATGGGCCGTATTCTGATCTCATGTTTAAAGTTGTCTCAACTAAAGTCGTGTTTAGCGTAAACATAAAACGATATAACTTTATATAATTTTATATGTGTATAACAGAGATACGCGATCTTGCCATGGTAGTTAAACATGACGTTAAATTTAAATGAGATCAGAATACGACCCAATGTGATTTAAAATAAACTGAAATTTTGAATGTCCCATTGAAATTACATGAAACATGGTAGTTTTCGTAAGGGAAATGTGCGCCCCTAAAGTTTGTGCGCCTGTGGCAAATGCCACCTTTGCCACACCCTAGCTACGGCACTGCTGGTGTCGACCTCCGGAGGCTGCTACACAATGAACATAACCTAAAAACACGGCAACATAACCTAAAAACACGGCAACATAACCTAAAAACACGGTAACATAACCTAAACACACGGCAACATAACCTAAAAACCTGGCAATATAACCTAAATTTAGCGTTGTACTTGTAGCTATGCTAGAGCTCTTACCGACGACCGACGTAGATGACGTCATAACTTAAACTTTTAGCTTCCATAACACGGTAACGAATTAAAATTTGGCCGTAAAATTTTGCAAAGGTGCAATACTCAGGTTACTCAATCAAATTACAAAATAAAAAAAAATCGACTTTTCATAAGTTGACAATGCCTTTAAATGGAAAAACTATTTTCTTAGTGCCATATCCTTTTCAGGGCGTTGGGGATCAAAGCCATATTTTTAAATGATTTGGCGTCGCAAACTTTGTTGTATCCCCCTTATACTAAGAAAATGTGTTCTCTGCAGTGGTTTCCCGTTGCCTTCTGCAGAGTTTGTGACCATGTATTAAGTGTATAGTGTATGCGTCTCCTTGTTTCTATCTGTAGTCGACCACTCCCCAAACGGAATCGTTAATTGTAACCAAACGATTAAATGGCTTCGCTCGCTCAAGTACCGACCTCGAGCCGTGGGGAATTCTTTGTAAAAATCCTTTCCACTGCATGAGATTCGAACCCAAGACTCCTAGCTAGGAACCCAGCGCCTTTGCCACTGCGCCAACGAGCTTCAAAAACCACAAAACATTGTAAATAATAGTTTCCCTGGTTGAATAGATTTATACAAAATCCCAACAATGATTATCTCTAAATTAATGAACAATATACATACATAGACAATCGATACAGTTTGGTACAAAGCGAAACTCAAATACAGTGACATTTTAAAAATATTTTGAAGATGAGACGCCGAAGTTAGCCCCATCTGGTGTTTAAGGTCAATACCACCTTAGTAGACTCATAACCAACTGGTAATGAATATTTCCTTCGGTTTTCGCCGATCCAATTCGACTTTATAAAATTATTGACAGATCCTACTTAGCATCCTCTACGGGATTTTATCCATATTGCTATTTAGTAAAATAGACAAATATATAAGTAACATTAAACAACTTTTTCAACATACATATATGTAAATTAAAATCACTTATTTAACAATCAATATTTGGCAAAGACAGAACTGTTAATTTGTGGTATTTAGTCGATGATGCTACGGGGAAGACCCACCCGAGGCCCCTTATAAGGGACCAAGTCGCTATTGATACAGTTGGTTTTAGGTGCATTGGAATGACCATATGAATCTTTCAACCGAGAGAACTGAAACTGGTCATGGTATACCTCACGATCGGTAAATATTTCTTAAGTGGCGAAAATCATTGTTAGGTTGTGTTATTTTAATTTTTCTGTGATCCTGTCTTGTTGGTAAAAGTCCAAAACTCAAGATCTGACGGAATAGTCTTCTTCGTCCTATTATAGCTTCTTGTGAAGCAAAGGGCGTAGGCATTTTGAAGAACTAGGAAATTAAAATGTCGAGGTTATCCACTATCTTTCTCTATAATTTCATGTTCCTTGCTCATCTGTTCGTCTTACTTCATACCATTCCATAATGCCTTAGGTCACAATGTTTCGTTCTCCCTATGAATTGCCCATATTCCTACTCTCATTCTCCTTGATGTTGCGTAATCCGAGTGCTCATTTTGTCCCAATCCAGCTTTATTTCAATTTCTTAATTATTATTTCTACCTTTTTTTATTTGTAGTTGTGTGTAGTTTTTTGATGGTAATTTATTTGGTCAAAATAATATGTTAATAGATGCCGGTGGTATTCTTTTGAAGGCGTTTTGGGATCCCTTTCCATTTTCGGCTTCATATAAAAAGGAACACTATATTGATTCAAAATAACCTTACCTACATTTTCCTGAACATGTTTGCAGATGACCTAGTTCTATATAGCATGTCACGAGAAATGTGCGCCAATTTAATTTTTTTGCCTTTATCTTCCTCCTTCTGCCATCACCTTTCAGATTTCCTAAGCTACACAGTTAGCGGAACTCCTTCACTTCTTCTTTTTGTCTCTCCTTGGTGAATATTTCTTTTGTTAATAGTTTTGCTTTTTATGGATTTACTTGTGAGTTTATTTTTCTGCATTGTTTAGTAGTTTTGTTGTTTTTTCTCGCATTTCTTGTATATTTGCTGTCATAAAGCCATCTATAAACTCTAAACTTTCTAATTTGGTACCCGTCTTTCTGTCTTCAATTTTATTGAGCTATGACTGTTACAAAGATTACCTGTGATATGTATTTTTGGCAGGCTCCTTTCTCTATTTTAATTTGTTGGGGTTGTTTTCTTTCGCGTTCCACTTGTGCTTTCCGAAGTAAATTCAACTATATATTTGTCCCTATTCAATTGACTGTTGCAATATAAGCCGTAGTATGCCGCGGCCGTGGCTCAGTTTCTTCAGCGTTTCCTCGGAAGACAGTGGTAAACCACCAAGGTATTTCTGCCTAGTAAGTCCTATCTGGAGTAGAAGTGCAAGCACTTCTGTAGTTTGGAGGCCACGTAAAACTGTAGGTCCCCCATCTATGCAGGCTATTTGACACGTACAATTCATACATATGGAGAGAAGACAGTACGCGCGTACGCCACTTCGAGAAAAAACGTCGTAGTAAAACAAGTAACTAAAGTAATAAAAAAATTGAACGTAATAGGGTTATTTTATCGTTTTTTCTGCAGGATGGAAACGAAAACAAACATTCCTTTTTTGCTATTATGTTTTGGGGCGAAAAAAGGACATTTAGATAGTTGGAACCACAACACAATTTAGTGATACTTCCAGTTTCATCTGAAATGTCCCCATGTTTCTATTTTTAAATGGGACGTCATGTATATTTTTCCATTTTTTAACCAGAGAGGAAATTCTTTTACGTTGGCATATAATCGCTCGAAATTCTGCTTGATTTGCTATTAGTTTTTCGTCAGTAGGGATCCTTGTCTTTTCTTTTTAATTAACTATTCTTCTGGAACTATTTTTTCTAACCATATCTCAAAAAAATGCGTTTTCGGGGCGCGTAAGACTCACCGGACTCCGTTGCGCGTCGTCCGGCGATCTGTCTTACTTGTCCCGAAATCATGCATTTTTTGTACTAATGAAACAATATACTATTTGCAGCTATTTGAATACTGGGTATAATTTTATCAGTTAATTCCTTTCTTCTTAGGTTTTTTAAATCGTTAGCTGGCCCTAGCTTCTTTTCAATGTGTTTTTGATATTCTTGTTCATGCCTGTTTGGGTGTTGTATTGTACGGAATAGATTTATGTTCCGAATAAGTTTTTTTCTTTCGTTTTTGATGTCAATTTTCATGTTTGCCGTTATTAACCTGTGGGCACTTCCGGTGCCGCATTTGTTGACAACTGATACGTCTTCTTAGAGTAGCATACCCTTTATAGGGCGCTGCCGATCCTCTCTCCATATGCCTGTGGTGTGCGTGTCAAGTAGCCTATAGACATAGTTAACTACATAATCGATCTCATTCTTTGTAGACCCATTTGGACTCCTCCTCGTCCACTTTCGCTTAGGAGGTTTCTTGAAGAAAGTGTTTAAGCAATACAGATTTTCTTTCTATAGGATATGTGACAGCGTTAATTTGTTTAACTCTGAGTAGTACGAGTATATGCTATTTCTTTTACCTTTAACTTCAACACTTGATTGCGCTTATTCATAATTTCCCTTGTTCTTTCGCTCATTTTAGATTCTTTAATTTGGCGTTTCTTTGCGAGTTGTGTTGTAAGAACGTTCCCATAGTCTTAATTCCCGTTGACACTATAAATAATTAATCTTGTGAACGAGGGTAAATTTGATAGGTTAAGTCGGCAAAAGATAAAGCATGGCGTAAGTGGACAGTTGCAGTAGAAGTTGCGTTGTTTTCATCTTAAGAAGTAACATTCGAGTTGCATTGCAAGAAACACGTAATTTGGGTCTCTTGCACAATTCATCATCATCAATAATTGATATGGGGCAGATCCCCGTGGGTCAATTCTGGATTACGTCAGGCCCACCCCATGCCAATAAGGTGTGAAGGGATTTGTGATGATAGGTGGGGACAGGGAACAGTGTATAACGTTAACATGCCTGTGACGTCAGCCGCAGAACACCGCTCCTACGGTACAAGGTAGTTAGTAGATCACATACTCAATCAGTGGCGTATTTACGGGGGGGCCAGGGGGGCTGGGCTCCCCCCTTAGACTTAACATATACTTAGTTTTTATTTCTTATTTAATATTGAAGCTAAGCAGCCAGATTCAAAAATAATATGACGAACGCCAGCAAGAAGTTCTTCTTTCCCTAATTCCTTCCCCTTCACTATGTATCAATGAAATGTGTAAACAGTGGCGTGTCGTGGGGTTTGAGTTTGGAGGGGCGCACCAGAAGTCATCAAACACCAAATAACCTACCAAAAGTTACGGGAAAATTTGTCTCTTTATTTTCCGAACCAATTTACATAAATACAAATCTGAAAATTGGCACATTTAAGTAAATATTATAACCGCAAATAAATGTATTCGGTACTTCTAGTGATTAGTTACTATTATCATTCTAGGTAGTTTTACTCGGCCTTTCACGAGTTCTAATAATTGCTTTCAAAATAATTAGGTATCGATTACTTCATTCTCAGTCATAACAAATATTAGACTGCATGACGGTTATTGCGTAATTTGAAGCTATCGAAGCTGAAACCCAAACAATATTTAGATTTGAATATATCCTTCTTTACCCACTTTTTTAGATATTTTAAATCGACTGTAAATAAAATTGTAAATATTTTTAGTTATCTAAGCAATCGTACATATTTTAGTTTGTTTTTTTTTAAATACCTATATTTTCATAATATGATATTTTTCTTTAAATGTTCTTGAACACCGAATATTGTAATGATATACAAATTGAAACAAACAATTTCATGTAACTGAAAGAAAACCATCTTTTTGTTACAAATTTAAAGTTCTAAAAGGCTCACTAGTTATTTTTTATTTCTTGCAGTAAAAAATATATCTACTAATTGCATTTATTATGAAATAATTCTGTAAAACGTTTCTTAATAAAATAACAGGATTTGAATAGCTACGAGTAGACGAGTACGAATCTTTGCGATGCTCCGATTAAATGAAAGAAGATTCATTGCTCCAACAATAAGTTACAGCAGGCCGCGCTAAAATCGCGGCCTGCTGTAACTTATACAATCGGCTATTATCGGCTAGTCTCCGGAGTCGTTCGGCGGCAATGTATAATGTTTGTTAAAGGCCGCAGATTTTCCGCGGCCGTTGGTTGAGGACGCGGATAATTAGAGATCTCAACGAGGACGGACAATTAGAGATGGGAGCGGATGTTTGGATAGAGTTGAATTTTTTGTTGAAATTTGAACTTAGTCATAGAATGTATGTAAAATAAATATTAATAATTTAGAAAAAAATTGTGTGTTCCTTAGCATTTCTTAGGAGGGGCGCGCGGCCGCGCGGCCTTATGGAGCAACCGCCACTGTGTGTAAAGTGAAAATGTTCAGTAGGTACTATTGTTATTAAGATTAAATATTTTACAAATTTGATATTGCGTTTGAAGTTTTTACAACGAGGCGCCTCAATGTCCTTATTAGCGTATTTGAGGGTATAAAATATTCTTAATCTAACACACAATTTTATTAAGTATTGCACCGAAAAATCAATGCAGGGTGGAGAAAAAGATACCTATTTTTTTGTAATTAAACATTTTACTTCCAACGCTATATGATATAACAACATTTATAAGCCGACAGATTTTGTAAAATCAGCGGTTTACTATTATTAACTATTAAGACATGTTAAATTGCCTCTTTTAATCGAACCTTCTACTACACGGACACGGACAGGCCATGGAGCACCCTTTTTAGATTAAAAATCCCCCTTAACCGGACGCGTAATTTACATGTATTGTTTTGTCTTCCTTTTGATGAAATTTAACACGGCGGTTATGGGTTATGGTTTTAAATATTTGAACCTTACCAAAGTATTCTGGCAGTCTTGAGTGTTCATCGACAACATGAAATCGATTTACAAAGAGTTCTAGATACTCTTGCGAAATAGAAGAACAGGCGGATTCAAATATTATTGTAAAATTGTAAACGATTTATAGTACCTCTATTATATATTATTCATGCTTACCTTATACTTATTATTATAATTATATAGGTACCAAAGGTACCTACCCCAGGCCCCCCCCCCATGCGAAATTCCTAAATACGCCACTGTATTCAATGGCAGGTGGATACATGGCCGAGATGGTTAAACATATTTTATCATCTTATACTAGTATTGCTGCAAATTTCCTAGATCTATGATACGAATCGCCTTAACACAGACATGCCTGCCCTATTACATGTTACTTTATGCTAGTTTAGTCTAGTCATTACTATTATCATTATTAATATTCTTATTTTCATTGTACTTCAATTGTTGTTGTTGTTGACTTCCGTCTTACAAACTACCGTCGCTGCGAGAATGGATTCGTATCTACCCCAGAATCCTTCTGTTCCCAAATCTTCTATATAGGCGTTGATTTGCATGACGGTGCCGAAGCTGTGATCCAGACGGTCGTATTTGGGAGCTAAATCTTTGATATTTTCTTCCAGCTGCAGTTGCATTTCTTCTTAGATTTCCCTTGCATAGTTTGTGGGTTTCCTTCATAAGTCCAGGGCATCTTTCTTGAAGTCTTTATTGTTCTTTCTAACTTCTATTATTTGATCCGTTATTGCTAAAAATAGGCAGTGGTGACGGTGTACATGATTTCTCGTTCCATTTTGTTGCTTATGATTTGTTGCTATCTTCCTGCCGCAAGTATAGTTTACTGTTATTTCTTGTGTTTATGCGTACTTACTAACTATGAACCGTACCTTCAGTCTTATGTATATGTACTAATCGCATGCGCCTATTACCTATTACTATTACAGAATTTTTGTAATGCTAGGTGCTATTCTTATTTGGTTTCTATTCCCTGTTTATGCATTACCTTATGAATATTTTTAAATATTATAAACCCACGCTTCCTTGCCACAATCGGCCACTTTTGTCCTCTTGTTACAGCTGGCCTTGTAAATATCGTTAGAGCCCTAGGGCTGTTATCCCGTTAGTTCTTTACTACCGAGGGAAAGTTCGGTTCCCCTGATTTTTGGGAAGGCTCAGGTCGTCGGCAAACTACCTGCCAGTGGTTGTGACGAGTGGTAGTGGTAACGCCGCATGCAATTTAATTACATTTACTGTAATTCGCGTTGTAATTATGTACCTCTAATTTGGATGGATTATGGATTAATAAGATATACAATTATTACTATTCGGTCTATGCTAGGTTAAACTAGTCTATTGTTAGAATTCTCAATGTTATAGTTGTGATAACACTAACTTAGCTTTATACAGGTGAACACCTGTGATTTCGCCGTGAAATTCCGCGTATGTGCCCTATACATGCGTGATTTTGGTCCCTGTGATTTCCCAGTAGCTCTCGCGTGCTAGTTTTACGATTTATTTCTTTCAATAAAACCGCGTTTCCTAAAAAAAATTTAAAAACATTGAAGTAGCCCGGAGAGCTTCGTAAAAGCGCGCGTCCTCTGGCATCTTGGTTCTCTTGCACAATTCGTTAACAAAATTCATTATTAACTTAATAAACAACTATTGACTAAAATTTCACACTATACTTGCACACGTCCGTATCTTATTACGAATACGTACATATTAAACAGCAAAATAAATGCCTTGCAGCTTTATTAAAAATAAAACTTTGTTTTATTTAATACGAAGGTGGAATGCAACAGTTGTTAAAATTAATTTTATTTCATTTATTTCTTTCTTTGATATGTTGGAATACTGTTGTAGTCTTGTGTGCACTTTTTCGTTAATATCGCTATTTTGGTGTTTTAATTTTTCTGTATTTACCAACACATTTTTATTATTGAACGAACGTCTTTACTCTTTAGAATTTCTTGTTTATAGATGTTTTAAATTACATTACATTATTCTCATATATTTTTGGTGTTCAATTACATATTTTTAGAGAAACAAGGCATATCTTGCATAAGAATAATTTTACTTTAGAACTTAGCCTTTTTTAACGACTACACTCAAATTGCTAAATATGCCGGCTCAAACCAAATGCTCCTTGCTTCACCCAGAGAAAGGAAGTTGTTGATTCTGCATTTGCTAATAAGTAATCAGTACGATTTACTCTAAAGTGGCAAAAACTCTTAAAATGTTTACAGGTGTTTTGCTCTTGAATATTACTAAATTTAATGTATCTTAAACAGTGGCCAATCTTTCACAGAACAAAGAACAATGTATAATCGTTTACCTTTCTTTTAAAAGCCCTAATTAGTTTTACTGATATTTAAATCAATTAGTTCAGCATTTAAAAAGTAAAATGTGTTTTTAATTTCGAACTTTTCAACAGGCTTTGGCAGCAGCGTGTGCCCATTCTGTGTCAATTTCGGTCGGCATATGTCAAGGATATAGTGCGATTTTGATTCCACAATTAGCTGCTTCGGACGATTTCGATATAACATCTGAGGAAAGTTCATGGCTAGGTAAGATTTTAAAATGCATTCTTGTTTAACTAATAGAGCGCTTTTAATGCGATTTATAAAGAACGAAACCACCTTTTATTTATTCACTAAAAGCGTTTCGAAGGTGATCCTCGTACTAAATCCCATTTTAATCTAATAAAAATTTTACTGTTAGCTATAACCTGCTGATTTATAATTGTGTGCTAAATTTTTGATAATTATACATATTTTAAATTTGAATTGATGTGAACGTTCTAATAAATTTTATTAAAACAAATTTAACATGAACGTTCAGTTACTTCCTAATTGTATTTCCTGCATTTCGATAATCAACATATTCAAGGTAAAGGTTATAAACAAGTACGATTAAAAAAAAAATATATTTAAAGATCAGGTTAATTTCCTGACAACGACGTGTTAAATACTTCCGAATTTTCAATGTCCTGAGACAACTAATGTTATGTCACTTAGACACTTAACACGTGTAACAAAAAAAATGAATTCATGTTAATGCGCTTATAAAGGTTGTACTTGTAATTTTCTGTTTCAAGTTCACACTTTCAGGTGGTACTACATCTAATCTATTCTATAGGAAGGTCAGTTTTTAAATCATTGTTAAGTTCAATGTTAGTTCTTATTTAAAACGACCTCTAAATGCATTCAAATATAGGACGTTTACGAATGACTAACACATGTAATTTAGTTAAATATACTTAGTTTTTGTTATGATATGAACTGATTTATGTAATAGATTGTAGAAATTCCCTATATTATTTTATGAAAACATCATTTTAAAGATAGATAGATAGATTGATTTGTAGTTCAATATTTTATTTTACTTGATAAAACTCAATAGAAAGAACATTCTGCACTTATACATTTGAATATGTTAAGCAGTTCTTTTTTGTGAAAGTACACATTTTATTTTTGGTTGTAAGTTGTATATTTTTGTAAAATCTATCGATAATTTGTTTAGTCCATAATATGCCATTAGTTTTAATTTATTATGTTGGCATTAAGGGCATTTTAAGTTTCTAGATGTTGAATACTTTTGTAGATGTCCTGTTGCCAAATGTATTTTGTTTATTTGTTTATTGGGCGAGATCTGAGCATGTGGGTACCAAGAACCTCATCCCTCATCCCTATGAATAATTCGCCTTTTTTTTGTCATAAATTAGCCCAGTTTGATCGGACAGATGCGCTCATTTAAATGAAATTTAATTAGTGGAGTTATTTTCATTTTCATGACGTAATTAACGACAGGAGAGTATCTCTGGTAAATAAAACATAAGCATAGGGAACGATGGCTCTTTTACTGTCCGTAGTGTCAATCCGTTTCTTCGAGTGCTGTATCTTCATTAGACTTTAGCGAATGTTCTGGTCCAAGTTATTTTATTGACAGCTTCTCTGAACAATTGTACGGATGTCTTCCCCTTCCTTTGACGTAGATTATGTAACCAAGAGATTCTGTGCTTCCCGGGCCTTCTTTTTGCTCTGGATTTGCCTTGTAACTTGTAAGATCAACTGCAGGAGATGGTACTTATCATTCCTCATAATGTGGCCAAAATATAATAGTTTGTGTTCTTTTATTGTTTCCATTAGTTCTGATTTTAATATCGAGGTTCATGTTGCGTAATATTTTCTTGCGGCGGATGAAAGCTGCTTTTGCTTTCTCTATTCGTATGATGATTTCTTTAGAATGGTCCCATTTTTCATTTAGGCTGCACGCCAAATAATTGGGGGTCCTTGATTACAATTATAATTTTGGTTTTTGAAACGTTTAAACGCATTCCATAATCCTCGCACGTGTCGACTATCCGATTTAATAATATCTGCAGTCCTTCTGCAGTGTCTGCTATCACTACGGTACCATTTGTCCGTTGACAAAGACGCCATCCTCAGGCTCAGCTAAGGCGTCTACAAACATCTGTTTCGAGTAAGCGTTATAAAAAGTGCTGGGGATAACACACATCCTTGTCTTACCCCTCTCTGTCTATCTGGATGCCAACCTTCTGTTACCAGTACAGGTGTGAGATGATACGTATGTCCTCTTGTCTCATTTCTGATATTCGTCTTTGACCTTGTCAAAGGCCTTCTCGAGGTCAATAAAACATAAGAAGGCGTTACAGTTAACATCACGTGCTCTTTGAATGAGAACCTGGCTAATTCCCTTCTGAAGCCAAACTGCGTTTCGCTTACAATATTTTCGAGTACTGGATAAATTCTTTCATGAATGACACACAAGAAGATTTTCAAGACATAGCTCATCAAACTGATTGTTCGGAATTCTTCGCATCTCCTAGCATTCGCCTTTTTAGGTATAGAGATATAAAGGTGGATAAAAGCCAATCATGTGATACTTTACCTGTTCGATATATCTTATTAAATAAATCTACCATAATATCGATATGTTGGTCTTGTAATATCTTCAATGGTTCTCCTCGTATTTCATCTGGCCCTGAAGCCTTATTGTTTTTTTAATGGCTTTTCTCACTTCTTCTTTGGTAATATTCAGATCGATTTCGGTTTCTTCAATTTCTGCTTGCATTCTGCTTTCTTCATTAAGTCTTCTTGCTTTTATATTCCTTCCATCTACTTATCTTACTTTCTATATCCCAAATGATGGTTTTCCCTTGATAGTCTAAAATTATTCCACTGTATTTTGGTTTGAATATACCAGCAGCTTGTTTGACTTTTTATGCAGATTGAAGAGGTTCGATTTCTTTGCAGCCATTCTTCTTTAGCGATTTTTATCTTCTTTTTAATGATTTTGTTTATGTGTTTATATTCTGTGTTATTTCTATTCTTATGTGTTATTTTTTCCTCCATTAGGTCTAAGATTTCTTGTGTCATCCATTCGTTCTTAATTTTGATATGTGTCGTAAATGGATGTTCTGTTGTTGTGTTGTTAACTGCAGTTTTGATAGCCGTCAATTTCTCTTCTAAGGTTACAAGAGGAACACTTGTAGAATTTTTCGTTAATAGTTGTCCTGATCTGTTCTCGTGTAGTTCCAGCATTTTGTTCATATCTATTCTTGTGGTTCTAGTAGATCTTATTATTCTTTTTAGGCGTAGCCTTCCGGTAGTTCGTTGCAAGTTGTGGTCCGAATGTATATCGGCTCCTGGGTAAGTCTTGGCCACCTTAATGATGTTTCGGTAGCGTTTGTTGTCGAGGATATAATCGATTTGATTTCTGACAATGTGTTTATCAGTATCAACAGGTGAGCGCCATGTATAGGTATAATCTTCGTTTTGACAATTCGAAAAGGGTGTGTGTTATCAAAAATCCAAATTCCTTGCAGAACTGGACCATCTTTTCTCCTCTGTCATTTCGGCATCCAAGGCCGTATTTTCCTACTACATCAACATCTTGCCCTTTCCCCACTTTTGCATTGAAGTTTGCAGCAATATAAATAGTCTCATTGTGTTTTATATTTCTCAGGGCTTCGTTCAGGCCAATAATTGCTACCCAGTTAGGGTGGTGAACTTCATTATTACCTGAGTGGTATATTTGATAATCGGAAACCTGACATTTTCCGGATTCTGGCCATCCAACTTCGCTACAACCTAATATGTCTACCTATACCGACCATATAAAGGGACTCATGTTATAGCGATTTTATTTACGAGTTTATTCCCATAAAACCCTGCACATTAGGTTTTCTATAAACTGATGTAAAGACTGCCAATTTTTGGTGATGATACATCAGTATAGTTTTAGTTATGTGGTATAACTCTTTTGAACTACGTAGATAGAGAATTTTTTCCCGTTCCATTAGTCTTAAGCTTTGATATGATAGATTATATGAAATTTCGTAGAAAAATGCAAAAATCCAAAGGTCCTCAATATTTAAATATTTTCATACAATAAAACTGTTTGTCTGTCATTTAAGTAGAAATAAAATAATTTGACTTTTCAGGTGCTTCAAAAATTCCTATTATTTTACATATTTAATATTGCAAAATGGAAAACTTTAATGAATTAGTTGAAGTGTGAATTCGAATGTAGAAAAAATAGTGCTGACGTGTATAAATTATGTAATGCCTACTCGGTTACTTCTGTCAATTGTTACAGTAGAAATCACGCTCTTGTTGTTTTATGTAAATTCTCGAATTTACTTTAGTCTAGCTAGTTAGACTTCCCTGTTATATCTACGGATTGCATAGTTGCATACGTCTTAGGCGCTTCTCTTCTTATTATTTTGAATTTTTCACTTAGTGGATTTAGAAATTTTAGGTTGGTTCTTCAGAGAATTGTGTTGGCAAGTTGGTTGCTTTGGTCTTCTACGTTAAACATCGGTCTTGGATGGATGTCAACCTTGGTCTTAGTATATAATTATCCAAAATTTAGTTGGATAATCCGAGGTTCGACATATTTGAAAATGCTTTTAGTTTGCCTATTGGGCCTTTAGTGAATTTAGAACGGTAGTCGTTTTGGATTGTAAGCATTCTTCATAACCTTTATTGGGATTTAACTATCCGACGACCATATTTTGTTAGAAGCATATCGAAGGGCATTTAAGAACTTTTGGGTATGTAACGCATTGATTTTACTTGAAGATTTCTTACGGTATTCGTTGTATTTCAGCCCTTCTTTTCGTACGTTCTTTTTAGTACACGTTTTAGTATTTTTGTGGTTGGTGCTGGTTTTCCTGCACAACGTGTTCGTAGAAACCACCTGTTCGACATCTGTTTCACGTGTTAGTTCAACACCACGTTGGTTTGGAAATTATTTGAAGGAATCACCCCGTGATATTTAGAAGACTTCTGGAAAGTTGCCTGAGTTCAAGTTCGCTATCGATACATTTTAAAACCCCACATTTAGAGGTTGAAGGTCAGATAAACTTAAGATTTGATTTTGAGGTTATCTTATGTTATTTAGTTAAATTTAAAGACGTTTAAACATTTAGTAGATTTAATTTTGGTATTTAACTTTTGTTATTAATGTGATTAGAAGCTTTTATTAGAAATATTTACAGTAATTAATTTGCATTGTAATTTAAAGTGTTAGTAAAACTTTCAATCGTCATTTAGTAAGTCGTACTCCAGTACGCTTGAATTTATACTGTGGTTGTGGTCACAGCAACGGGAGTTTATAAATTGTATTTTTGATTTTGTCAAGGGATATTCAAATTTCGTGGTTCAACGATTATTTCTTTTTAATATATTATATCGTAGTTGAATTTTTGGTACTGACAGGTTTTGCAAGATTATTGTTATTTATCATTGTGTCATTGTATTTTTTTTTAGCTGCGCCAACGATTAAAGTGAGCTCATTTTTCTTCGTGTGCGTTAGTTATTAAGTTAATTTAAGGATTATCCTTGCGAACCCTCCGAGAGTCCACGTACGTTTAATTACGATCTTAGTATTTTGATTGATGCATTTTACTTTTGTTTAGTTACGAACTTCGTTTGTTTTTGAACATTCCCTATAGTTTTTCTTTGTTTTATTCAATTAGATCTTGTCGTTTGGACTTTATATATTTCATTTAGACTTACGTTTGGTTACTATTTTAGTAATTTCTTTATTTGATCGTTTGAATTAATTCATTTAATTACTTTTTCAATTTCAATTGTATATGTGTAAATTTGGCTTACGAGTTAATATATCCTATACGTTAATTACAAAACTTTGCGTTTTTTTGTCAAGTCAATTGACTTTGGAGGTCTATTCTTCAGGAGGTCCGACTGAAGCTGTTTACGTTATATGGACCTGGCGCCCAAGGAACATCGCTAGTTTAGCTATTTAGTGAGCACTACTATTTTCTTTTAGGAACCTCACGCCCACGCAACAGAGTAGCGGGTTTATTTAGTCTTATCACCTCCGGATAACAATTGATATACTTCACCTAGCGCTGGTGTAGCACAATTTTTAGTTTTTGTAAATTATTGCTCTCTACCTACACTTTGTAAATAGTGTCCCCCTTTTCTTCAAAATTTATTATACATAGATTCAATTAGCAGCCTGGGTAGCTCCGTCAGGTAAGTATGTACCTGCTAGCTAGCCGGCTGACATGTGTTCGATTCCAGCGGTGGCCATAGTATTATTGAGCCAATTTGGGTCGAATTCGTTAGTTAAGGCTTGGGTTTAAGGTGTATGAATGTGTTGTGGGTGAAAGCTGGTCGGAGCGCGATGCAAGTCCAAAAATGGCCCCATCACTTCCGCTGCACACTAGCAAGTGTGAATGAGCATCGACACTGCATTGCGGTAGAAGGGGAAATGGATTCTGTATGTATGTATGTATGTATGTTAGATTCAATTATTATTAACTTCCAAAACCTATCGCGTCGATTTTTGTTTCTACATTTTTCTGGAGAATTTTATAATGTAACATTATTAAAGCTCAAGACTGATGGAGCGAGAAAGAGATTATCTATCTAAGCATGCCAAAAAAAGTTGTAGCACGCAATTAAAAAAAGGTTGACGGTTTTCTTTATATCAGATTCTAGAAGGAGGCCCCCTTTTATTAATATTCAGGGTGTATCTAAAACATGTAGCCAAACTTTACAGTCATCTTGTAGATGTCAAAATAATACTTTTTTTATATAAACATGTGTCCGAAAATGCATCCCCTCCGAGCTAGAGGACTTCGAATAGTTCAAGAAAAACCATAATTTGTTTACTAGGTAGGTACTTTTTATTTTTAGATTTAGGAAATATTGTCACTTTAAAATTTGAAGTTGAATAGATATCAAAGTAATAGGGCAGAATTAAATACAGTCTAAAAAGAGGGAAAAAAATAAATAAAAAGTAGCAACAAAATGTGTGGTTTTTCTTGAACTATTCGAAGTCCTCTAGCTCGGAGGGGATGCATTTTCGGACACATGTTTATATAAAAAAAGTCTTATTTTAACGTCTACAAGACGCCTGTAAAGTTTGGCTACACGTTTTAGATACACCCTGTATAGCTTATATGGAAATGAAATCATTGAAATCCCATCTGCCCCGCAGTAAAATGGTTGTCTAGATATTCTACAACACGTCTGTCTGTTCATACCACATCAAATTGCACGGGGAACATTTTCCAATAATTCAGTTAAATTATTATCAAAAATTGTTAAGTAGAACGTAGTATTTAAACGATTTGGCAGGATTTGTATCGGCACTAAAATCACTGCTGAAAATCCCATATCATGTGTTAATTGAAAAACTGTGGCCTTTTAAATAAATTCGGATTTTTAATCGACCATACTTGTTCATTGTGGTAATTAGTGATACCATCTCTGATAAAAGTTATAAATCATTTCCTGGTTGGAAACGATGGACGCGGTGATAATAGTACGGATTTACATCTCTCTTTCAACCGGGTTGCAACCGTTCTGGAACTGATACTTGGTTTGTAAAGCACTGCATCAACTATTTCTTGTATCGTGGATTTCTGCCACCAGTATGATGGTTGCCAGTTCTACATTGTAGCTTTCTGTGAAATGCATCGCATGCAGCGAGATAATTGAAATTTGGGAATCTTCTTTAATATTCCCAACAACTTTCTAACGCATAATTATTCTTCATTGCGAAAATGCATTTTTGGAGAGGTGTTTATCTTTTGTGTACCAACAATTAAACGCAACAAGCAAAGCATGTATCTAACAGTTCTCAAAAATTAGTAAATAACTTTTTTGCTTACGAACTTCCCCGCCTGACTAGTAATATCTTGCATAGATGGCTCAAAAATAAACGATGATCAGAAAAAAAGTTATCCCTATTTATTTATTCAAATTGAATCTTAGACGGGAATTGCCTCTTGGTGTAAAATTTACACTGTAAATAAACCTGTATATTTTGAAACGGTAGAAAGGATTCTAGGAATAGTAAACAATGCCGGATCTTCGTTACAGTGTAAAGTGACACTAATCACTTTCAAAGTTTCTGTTTTTAAAACTACAGCTTTTAGATGTCCAAAGTGAATGAACCAGAGTTATATTTATTATACATTATATCGTGTGTCTTGTTTCAGAACGCAATGCAAATTTCAGTTTCTGCCACAACTATAAATTTTAGGAGAAATAGAAGACAAATGCATCAGTGACAGAATATACAAGTTATTCTACAAATAAATTGAAATATGATGCACATGATAAGCGTGTATGCATCCGATATCAATACAAATAGAGACGAGAAAGAATAGTTTAATTAGGAACTTCAAACGTTGGATAATGCAGTATGATCACAGGATAAAACTATAATTATAGGAGACTTAAATGTCAGTGTAGATAATGAAATACAACCTAGTATAACAGGTATACAACGAGGAAGAGTCAAATGACGATAGTGGTATGCTCAAATATTTTTGTGCAGTAAACGAAATGAGAGTTAACACTACAAGATTCGACCATGACACGAAATATAAATACACATGGCAAAATATGAGAGGTTATCAATCAGTCGTAGACTCTATCAGAACAATCAGGGTAATGTAAGGAGTGACCATAAGTTAGTGCTGAGGAATGACCCCAGATACACAAAAACAAAACAAATTTTATGAAAAAATACAATATCGAATCTTTAGAAAATGATACCACAGCAATTACTCGAAAGTTGATTAAAAGAAAAAATAAAAACATTCAATTCGAACATTTAGACGAACAATATAGACAACTCCTAAGAATAATATCCTAAGTGCAGCTGATGAAGCTATAGGGAAAAGACGAATAAATATAAATAAAATTAAGAAAACAACGTGATTCTCCCTAGAAATAAAGGAAATATGCAAGAGAAAGAAAAATGCATACATAAAATATTTATGAAACAGAACACAAGAAAACGAGGGTAACTATGGAAGATAACAATCTAGCGA
This sequence comes from Melanotus villosus, assembly GCA_963082815.1. Lineage (NCBI taxonomy): Eukaryota > Metazoa > Arthropoda > Insecta > Coleoptera > Elateridae > Melanotus > Melanotus villosus. The sequence continues at coordinate 33,637,067 of OY720426.1, read as the reverse complement.
ATACAGAAGTAAAAAGAATAAAATATTAACATTGAAAGAGATATATCAAAGGAATGGAAGCAGAAAATTGAGGAATGTTAAGAAGAAACAAATACGAGATGAAGAACACTGTACAAACAAACAAAATCACGGTTGAAGGATGGAAAATGTACTTCGAAAGCTTATATAAAGAAGAAAAAAGAAGGAAACAAAAAATATTTGAAGAAAAAGAGGAAACGAGAGTAGAAATAACAGAAGGTAAGGTTACAGAAATATTAAAACAAACTAAGAACCGAAAGAGCCCTGGACCTGACAATATAACCAACCACGAAATGTTGAAATATATGGGCAACGATTACACAAAGAAATGAGCACTCTTTTTAGCAACGTATTGAAATAAAAGATAACACCAAAGGAATGGAATATTAGTGCAACTATGCCCATTGGGCCAGAAAATATTGCGGAATAACTTTTCTAAACAGCACCCTAAAGATATTCACCAACTAATACTGTAAATAATGGAAAATACTATTAAAATAAGAGAAGAACAAGGGTTTAGGAAAAAAAGGTTCACCATTAATGCTATATTTATTCTAAAACAAAAAACTGAAAAGTCATTGGAGCTCAAACAGTAGAAAGATTTTGAATAGGTACTTTAATATAGTTAACACGTGGTTTACCAGTTATCAGTTACTTATGCGACCCTTCCAGATCAAGTAGCAAAATATAACTTGACGTTTAACACATGGTTTATTAGTTACCATGATAGATCGAGTAGCAAAGAAGAAGAACTCAAGCTGGGTGGCGCTGCAGCACTTCCAACGAAGTATAACAGAACTAAACTGCCATATTAGATGAAAATGATTTTTGATTATACTTTAACCCGCAGTGGTGCTCAACCTATCAGGTTTCACATTAAAAATATGTTTTTTCTGTATTTAATTTGTATTTGAAATTCTTAATAGGTAAATAGGAGTATAAGAGTACATAATTACAAATATTCTTTAACATATTAGAAATGTTTATTGTTTGTGCATTATATACGTTTAAAATTGAAATATTAAAAGTGCAAAATATATTTGTGGCTCGCCTAAAATTTTTAAATTCTTAATTGGCTCGAGTCAAGTTAAAGGTTGGGCACCACTGCCGGGTTTAACGTTTCAACCGACCATTGCTTCCATTTAAAAAATTGTTTGTGTTATAATTTTAATATGTCAAAACTACTTAAACAATGCGCCACTGTAACCTTGTAAAAATAGCTATAAGAATATAATATTATGTCTTGTGTAGAAATAAGCGAGTTAATAGAATTTCAACAAACTGCAACTCGAAAACAGTTTCTACCGTTGAAAACACGATAACGTATAATCTCAATAGTTATACCTGAGGTCTTAGGTGCAATTCACATTGTTGTGTTGTTAGATAATACAAGTATCATTAGTTACAGTTACTAAGCAAATCCTTGGTAACAGTTGTTATGTACAAAAACATACATTGTTTTTCTGTTTATTTTTACTTTTGAATAAACCAGTTTTCAATTGAACTGATTTTTCTTCTATTCTGCATTTACTAATTACTACCATTAAATACAACAATTGGCGACGAGGATTATCAGAACTCAGTGAAAAGTTCAGTATTTTACAAAAGTATTGGGAATACAACTTCAATATTTAGACCTCGCTGGAAATTTACAAGTACAAGTAATACAACAACCTCGCTGGAAAATTTACAATTACAAGTAATACAACAACATGGGTGAGGAAGCTACGACACATTCTGTTTATACGGTATTTTCAATAGAAAAATTCGACACGACAAAACGTTTTGACAGATGGCTGATGCGCCTGGAAAGTGCATTTGACGTGTTCGCAGTACCAGTTGACAAAAAGGCGGCGTACCTTTGCCATTATATGGGAAGTGAGGCCTATGATGTTCTTTGTGACGAGATTTTCCCTGATAAACCAAACGACAAGAGCTATGCAGAGCTAATTAACCTGATGAAGGCTCATTACAATCCGGAACCTTTAGAAATAGCGGAGATATACAGATATTTACAAAGAAAACAACAAGAGGGAGAAACGGTGAAGGAGTACTTGACGGCGTTACAAGGAATGGCTACTACCTGCAAATTTGGTGAATATTTGAAGAAAGCACTCAGAAATCAATTTGTGTTCGGGTTGAGGGCACAAAACATACAAAGCAGATTACTGGAACAGAAAGAATTGACGATTGAACAAGCCTTGAATATAGCTACAGGAATGGAAACATCTGCAAGAGATGCGGCTCAATTACACCGTACTAGCACGTCAGGAGCTAATGTCCACAGTGTGGGTGGTTCGAGTTCAAAGTACAATGCAGGAAGACAACAATACAAAGGACGTAAACCAACCGGTTGGGAAACTTACAACAACACCAATACAAGACAAGTAGTAACTAGCAATAGTAACAAAAATTTACAATGTTTCAGATGTGGGTCGTCCAAGCATTTAGCAAATAATTGTGACAAAATCAATGTTATATGCGATTTCTGTAAAATTAAGGGTCATTTGCGGAAAGTATGTACAAAAGCCAGACAGAACAAATCTTCTATCAGTACAAGTACACATCAGATTGAACATGAGATGGAACAGGTGGAGGAAATTGTGGCGGTGGAAACGGAACATGCTGAGTTCCGTGATAAATTCTTAACTACTGTCAAGGTAAACGAAACCGATATCACGTTTGAGGTAGATAGTGGAGCTTCAGTAAGTATTATGGGTAAGAAACAACTTACAGAAGTCTTTCCAAATTCTGAAATCGTACAAACAAAACTACAATTAATTACATACTGTAAAAATACATTGAACGTGTTAGGCTATGTACCGTGCAAAGTTACATTCAATACAAATTCATACGATTTAAATTTATACATAGTGACAATAGACAGAGCACCATTACTAGGGCGCGAGTGGATTAGACAGTTAAAATTAAACTTGTGGGACGGACATGTAAATAATGTTGTACGTATTACGGATATACTTGAAAATTTGAAACTTAAGTTTCCTACTGTATTTTTACCAGGACTTGGGAAAATAGAAGGGATACAAGCGTCATTACATTTAAAACAAAATACAAAACCCGTGTTTATGAAGGCACGGACGGTACCTTTTGCTTTAATACCGAAAGTAGAACAAGAAATTGACAAGTTAGTATCACAGGGTATAATTACAAAAGTAGAATATTCGAATTGGGCAACACCAATTGTTCCCGTTACAAAAGGAAAAAAATTACGGATCTGCGGCGATTTTAAAGTAACGCTAAACCCTAATTTAGATATTGACGAACATCCATTACCCACCATTGATGAGTTGTTTGCATCAATGGCAGGGGGATTAAGATTTTCAAAAATTGATCTTAGTCAGGCATACTTACAACTTGAGGTTCGATCTCAAGATCGTGACTTATTAACTTTAAATACACATAAAGGTTTATATCGATGCAACCGATTAATGTTCGGAGTAGCCTCAGCACCTGCAATTTGGCAGCGTGAAATGGAAAAGATTTTACAAGGTATTCCAGGGGTTACGGTTTTCTTAGATGATATAAAAATTACAGGCGAAACTGACGAAATTCATATTGTTAGATTAGAGGAGGTTTTATCGCGATTAGCTACACATAACTTACGAATAAATGTAGAAAAGTCAGAATTTTTAGTTGACAAAATAGAATATTGCGGCTATGTCATTGATAGATTCGGTATACATAAAATGACTAGTAAAGTGGAGGCGATACAAAATGCACCACAACCACAAGATAAGTCACAGTTACGTTCGTTTATTGGACTTGTAAACTACTACGGTAGATTTTTCCAAAATCTAAGTACAGTTTTATATCCACTAAATTTACTTTTACATAATGATACAACTTTTTCTTGGAATTCAGATTGCCAGAAATCTTTTAAAATTGTTAAAGACAAATTAAATTCTTCCGATTTTCTTGCACATTTTGATACAAAGTTACCAATAATTTTAGCAACAGATGCATCACCTTACGGCGTAGGCGCTGTAATTTCACATTTATATTCCGATGGTAGTGAAAGACCTATACAATTTGCTTCACAAACATTATCAAGTACACAACAAAAATATCCACAAATAGATAAAGAAGCTTACAGCATAATTTTTGGAGTCCGTAAATTTTACCAATATCTTTACGGCAGGCGGTTTATTTTATACACTGATCATAAACCCTTAGTACAAATTTTTAATCCAAAAAAGGGTTTACCGGTTCTATCCGCAACGCGTATGCAACATTACGCCATATTTCTACAAGCTTTCGATTTTGATATTAGGTATAAAGATAGTTTGTCCAACGCCAATGCAGATTTTCTTTCAAGATTACCTTTAAAATCCGAATGTTTTGTTCAATACGATGAACCAGATATTTTTGAAATTAATCAGATCGAAACATTGCCGGTAACAATATCAGAGCTTTCAAAAGAGACTTATTCAGATCCACAACTAAAACCATTGCTGGACGGTTTGAAGTGTGGTAGGATTGTTCAGAAACATTTACGTTTTAATATCGACCAAGCCGAATTTACTTTACAACAAGGTTGTATTTTTCGTGGGATAAGGGTTCTAATTCCGAAATCTTTGCAGCGGAAAATTTTGAATGAATTGCACACCGCTCATTTCGGTATTTTCAAAATGAAAGGGTTAGCAAGAAGCTATTGTTGGTGGAGTACAATAGATAAAGACATAGAAAAAATTAGTAGAGAATGTTTTAATTGTAACAAATTAATGAATAACCCTAGAATTGTAGAAACTCATTCGTGGGAGAGAGTAGATGAACCATTTCAAAGAGTCCACGTAGACTATGCAGGACCATTTTATGGCTCTTACTATTTTATTTTGGTAGACGCTTATTCACGATGGCCCGAGATTCATATGACTAAAGATTTAACATCAAAAACTACAATAAATTTATGCCGAGAAATATTTTCTAGATTCGGTATACCAACTTATTTAGTGAGCGATACTGGTAGACAGTTTGTTTCAAACGATTTTGAATTGTTTTTGAAACAGAACGGAGTAAAACATATACAAACAGCTCCGTATCATCCGGCTACGAACGGACTAGCTGAACGATACGTACAAACTTTAAAACAGGCAATTAGAGCTATCAATCCTGAACCGATGGATAGACAAAAAGAGTTATGTAAGATACTTTTGCAATATAGGAAAATGCCCCATAGTATTACTAAAAAGTCTCCGTCTTTATTGATGTTCGGACGAGAAATTAGATCAAGAATAGACTTAATCAAACCAGAAATTAAGGCTAAAGAAACCCAAAATTATCATCCTACTTACCGCACTTTAAGCGTAGGAGATCGAGTTGCCGTGCGTGATTATATTCATAATGATAAATGGATGTTTGGCTCGGTAATAGATAAGTTAGGGAAACTACATTATTTTGTCAAATTAGACGATGACAGAATTTGGAAAAGACATATTGATCAGATTAAACTTATTGGGCTGAATACTCCACTGGACATCAGACTTGATTCAATTCCTGAACCTTTGGAGCCACAATTACTTTTGCCTGAACCTAAATTAAATAATAATATTGTTCCAAATGTATGTGATACTCCTATTCCAGATTTGGGTAATAACAATTCGGATTTAACTAAAAATGAAACTCCTAAAATAAATTCTAATCCGAGTTCTAACCTAAATGAGGAAAAGGAAGTAAAAGTTTCATGTGATACTTTACGTAGATCCTCTAGAACTAGGAAAGTACCACAAAGATTGAATTTGTAAATTTGAATCAGTTAGATGTTAGATTATAAGATTTAGTGAGGGAGGAGCTGTTGTGTTGTTAGATAATACAAGTATCATTAGTTACAGTTACTAAGCAAATCCTTGGTAACAGTTGTTATGTACAAAAACATACATTGTTTTTCTGTTTATTTTTACTTTTGAATAAACCAGTTTTCAATTGAACTGATTTTTCTTCTATTCTGCATTTACTAATTACTACCATTAAATACAACACACATAAATACGTACCATCGGCTGCATAGAAAACTGGTACAGCTAGTTTTATGATGATTGATTTGGGCGATTTGGGCTGTAGCATGTCAAAATTAAATTTAATGTCATTTATATCTGTCATATACTTATTGTCAGGTTAATATGCCACAAATAAACGAGACTCAAAAAGCTATAATTCGAACTAGGCTGCATGATGGGGTCAGCATAAGGGCAATTGCGCATGAGGTCGGAGTTAATAAGAACACCATCGTACTCGCGAAGAAAAAGATTATTGAGACAGGTGTAATAGGACGGAAACAGGGAACAGGCCGTAGAAGAGTAACAACTCAACAGTAGGACAACCAATTAGTAAATTATCTTCGAGAAAATCCATACCAGACGGCGATCAGGGCAAAAGAAGAAACTGAATTTCCAGGATCATCCGATACTGCATGGCGTAGAATTCGTGACACTGAGATAAGAAGCCGCTGCGCCGCCAACAAAATTTTTCTGACGGAGGAGAATAAACAACAAAGGCTTCAGTTCGCACAGGATTTGATAAGCGAATGATTTCTGGGATAATGTCGTCTTCTCAGATGAAACATGTTTGCAGTCATGCCATAATGGCACTGTGCGTGTCTATCGGCCAAGAGGAGAACGATATAACCCACAGTATGCTCGAAAAACAAACGAAAGTGGTCGTTTTTCAGTGAACGTTTGGACATGGATCAGCCGTAGAGGTCGAGGTGTTTGCGTCGTTTTGTAAGAGAGACTATAACTATAACTTGAAGAACGAAGAATAAATGTTTTACCATGGGCCTCAAAGAGCCTGGATATCAATCCCATAGAAAATGTCTGGGGACAAATGGTGAAAACTATTTACCAGGAAGGATTTCGACCAAGAGATAGCCAGGAATTGAGACAGAGAATTATTGAAGCATGGCAGCAAATTACTCCAGAATACACCGACCGCCTAGTGTCCTCCATACCCCGAAGATTACAGAATGTGATAAATAATAACGGCGACATGACAAAATACTGACAATTTATTGAGTTGTACCAAGAGCGCCTCATACCACGAGAATAATTTATTTACATTTCATTTGAATTTCCTTTTGTTCCGTTTATTAATAAATAAGTGTTTAGTTTGCTTTAAAGTTTTATTTAGAACCCAGGACTTCTTACACAACTAAAATTTTCAAATATTCGGGTAAATAGATTTTTTTGCTGTACCAGTTCTCTATGCAGCCGATGGTACAGAACAAACTACAATAATTTCTTTCAGCGAACGTATTATAGTAATTTTTTTAATATCACCTTTTTTATTTTATTACATAGTTGTTAAATTTTGGAAACATCGTAAGTAATTAAAAAATCCTAAAATGTATACCGAAAATGGTGCTGCCATTACATAAACATAATTTATTTTTAATTTTGTTAATTGTGAGGTGATTTATAAAAATAACTGCTCAGAGGGTATTATTGTATCCATAGCCAACCCTCATTTTTCCATAGTTACTTGTTTATTCTTAATCTAACACAAGTTAAGAGTAAAAGCCTATTTAACGACAAATTTTGTTTCAGCAAGCTTAGGTGCTATAACAAACCCGGTGGGTTCGATCCTATCAGGACTATTGGCCGAATATTTTGGAAGAAGACTGTCGATTTTAATCAGCAGCATTCCTTTCTTAATTGGATGGTTGTGCATAGCTACGGCGAAAAACATTTGGTGGCTTTACAGCGGAAGATTAATAACAGGAATAGCCGCAGGTTAGTTCTCCTCTGATATTATTTAATAAATTTCTGATTAGAGCAAGCATTGCGTGCGAAATCAACTATTAAAAGTTTAAAAGTAGTAACGGTTCATAAAATTATACTCCTAATGTTTAAGCTTCATGGCCTATCTGATCAGAATTTAATTACATATTAGTTACTTACCAGAACTTAATCCATGATTTGTAGGAATGTCCACTGCTTGTTACACGTACGTGGCGGAAATATCATCCCCGGAAAACAGAGGAATCTTCCAAGCCTTCGGACCAATATCAGCGTCATTTGGTATCCTTCTGACGTACACTTTGGGATCGTTCGTGAAATGGAACACGGTGGCATTAATTAGCATAGCTTTTAGTATATTTACTTTAGTTAGTATACAACTCGTACCTGAAAGCCCTGCGTACCTCACCAAAAAAGAGAAGAAGACGGAAGCTTTTAATAGTTTACTTTGGTTTAGAAGAAGCGTGGCTGTTGCACAAACGGAATTCAACAAATACGTGGCAGCAACTTCAAGGAAAGACAAAGGACCGAGCTTAAAAGAAATTTACATGAGCGGTGCGACTGTCAAACCTTTTTTTATATTAGTCATTTTATTTTTACTCCAAGAACTTTCCGGAATTTACACGATATTATTTTACGCCGTGAATTTCTTTCAAGATTCGAATCTGGAAATTGACGAGCACGTATCTTCGATTATAGTGGGTGTTATAAGATTTATTATGTCGATAGCGTCGGCACTTTTAATAAATAAATACGGCAGAAAATTCCTGTGCGAAGTATCGAGTGCTGGAATGGCGATCAGCATGCTTATGGCTGCATCTTACCTGAAGTATTACGAGGTATATCCCGAAGAAACCAGAATTTTCTCTTTATTACCGTTAATAAGCGTTCTCTTCAACGTATTCTTCAGTATGATAGGAATGCTACCAATACCCTGGATTTTAGTTGGTGAGATGTTCCCTTTACAAGTACGTCCGATTATGGGAGGTTTTGTGATATGTTTAGCTCAGTGTTTCATATTTATTTGTGTTAAAATTTATCAAGATATGAACAATTATTTAAACTTTAGCGGTACGCTTATTACATTTTTCGTGGCATCCGTTGGGGCTTTAATTTTTTGCAAATATTTTCTTCCTGAAACTAAAAATAAGAGCTTGGAGGAGATAGAAGAATACTTTAACAGAAAAAAAAGTAAAAATGTGGAGGGCGTTGATAATACTGCTTTTACAACAAGTCCGGAGGTTTTGGCGGAAAAGCCTGAAAAATCTACCGAAAAGAATGTTTATACGATTCAGATGCCTTCTTAAATTGATTGAAATAAAGAGACGGATTTCTAGCTTGGTGAAATGTAAATATGTATATAACGGAAGTACTTATGCCATTTTGATTATAAATTGGTGTAGGGAGAAGCTTTTACGTTGTCGTGGTTTAACATGACTGGCCGAATAAAAATCTGAAGAAACAAAGATTAATTTTAACTTAGATTTAACGCACACGTGAAGACATGTATAAATGTGTATAAGTTAATTCACGTTTAGTCTTTACCTCACACTTATACTAAGCTTAGTTTTTAGTTATTTAAAAACTATTAGTTGCCAATTAATTAATTAAAAAAAAGCAAACTATATATTAAGCATATATTTATTAAACAGTGAAAAAGCAGATTCAAGAATGCTTACTGGCTGTGTTTATTAGTAACTGGTGGTTTACTAGAAACTATACGCTTAGAGAAAACGTTTAATATGTAAAACATCAGTTTTAGAAAAAAAAGGTAGTTTAAAATGCGGTTTTATAATTATTATAAAGGTAATTTTAAATTTGTATGGAGTGATACAAAAAAAAATTTGCAATATGAATAAAGTTTGTTCAGTTAATAATTAATGTTGTTTTTTAATCGAATCAGTATATCCTTTTTGATTTTGATGTATAACCAAAGAATATTAACAATAGCTTAAACAAGAAGTGGTATTCGTTGGTGCCTTCCAGCGCCGGCTCGAGGGGTGTTCGAACTGTGCCCCTGCACAGGGCGCCAATATGGCGCGGGTGCCAAGCTCGTGCGAAGGCGTCTGGTATAAAAAAATAAACATCTTTGTTAAGCTGGCGAGGCATCCAGCTGGTGAGGGCGCAAAGCTGGCAAGGGCGCCAAGCTGGCAAGGGCGCCGTACGTCTTTTCTCCCTCCTCTTAGCCTCTTTTATTACAGATACACGTTTCAGGAATAAGGGGGGGGGCGCATCAAAAATCTCGCACAGGGCGCCAAAACAGCTCGAGCCGGCGCTGGTGCCTTCGATCCGTCTAGGGTTTCTTTTGCAATCGTCGATCATTTTGTGAGGGTTAAAAACCTTCTCCTATTGTAAATATATTCGTATTATAAAGAATTTCATTTAAACTGAAATACTGTGCCAGAATGAAGATGTAAATTTTCAATCAATTTTTTTCTTAAGACAAGACTGAAGGAAATTCATGAAATTAATCTAAATGGGTTGGAATTTATGATGGTAGAAATAAAACTCGACACCCTAAGGGTAAAAAAGGTGAAGATTAAGTAAGTAAGTAAGTAAGAAATAAAAAATTTCTTAGAATGCAGTATTAATTTAAAGTAACATTTGACAGCTACCAATAGTAACATAAAGGTAGTCTTATCAGTAACTCATAAAATAATACAACAAAAACAACAAGATAACACAAAAAGAGCAATATTCAGAAATAACTACCACAAATTTGAAAACAAAAAGATAAATTTTGAGGGCAAGTGTTCAATCTCAATTTTCGACTGTTAATTAAATTTCAATTTACGGTCATATCCGGTATAAAACTATTTCAGGTGGTATGTGACACCATGCGGAGCACACCTGAAACTGGCACCTGAATAAGTGAATAGCCTGTATAAAGACGTTCGTCATAAAAACCGAGCAGGCCGCGCTTTTCCATTTTGTAGGTCCCCTAAACTCGCTATAGAATTTTGGCCCATGCTTTAAGAACCCTCTGTATGTAGAATTACTACTTGTATAAGGTGAGTCCCAAATTCAAGCTTCATTTGTTTGATTGGTAAACGAATGCTTCTGCTCGAATTATGGGGTATTGTATATTGTATTGTATTCTATTTACACAGTGATTGATGAGAAGGGATTTGGCGCCACTAGCACTGCAGCCCCAAAGGTTATTGCATTACTCATCATATTGTGATAAAGCGCAGTTGATAGGTCAAGTATGACTCACGGTCATACATGTGGAGACATAAAATATTATAAAGTGCATTACAATGAAAAGAGGAATTTGTAAATTAGTATATAATCTAGTGTAATAAATTGTAAATGAGAAACGACATCATAAAATATGTTATCTAAAGCCGGAAGTCATTTAGAGAAGATATTTGTATGTAGTTCGATATTTAAAGTGATCTGGAATCTAAATTAGAGGATTATCAACGTAATACGATATCTACAGGATGTCATTAAATGCATTAATGTATGTAACTTGATATTTAAAGTAATTTAAGTTAGAATGTTATTAAATTGATAATATTCTAATAACTAAAGAATTCCATTTAATGCATTAAGATATGTAAAAAAGGATTCCCTTTGGAGTATAAATATGAGCCGCATTTTACATTGAAAGTCAGTTCGCTGACGCGGTCTCTCCAAGTTGGATCCCTTCCAGAAGATGTCTCTTTCGATGTTCGGAGTAAGATTATTATTTGTACTTAGTTTAATTTAAGAGTAAGATTTGCTAATACTTTGGACTTGGGATTTTGTATAAACTGTTGCTTTCTGAATTTAAGTTATGTTATATAAGTGTTGGGAACATGTCTTTGAAATCTGTCTAAGTGTTTATCTGTACCTTTAACTTGAATACTGTTTGTGAACCAGACTTAGAAGAATTGACCAATATATGTTATGTTAGTTGACACCGACTTTTAATGAAAGATCCCTCTCGCAGAGCTAAGTAAAACATTCGTAGCGTAGCTGGGTAAAAGACTCTACCATCATTTGTTATTTAACTTCTATTATATTATACAGCCCTAACTCACTACGTTACATTTTGGTGGAGCTGCCGTCTCGTTCCCGTGAGTTAAATTGAATTGGATGTCTTCTTACCGTGCCATTTCACACGCTAAAGACGATAAAAAACAACCCCATGATAAACATTTAAGAAGTAGGGGTCCAGTTCCAGATTATTCTTCTTCTCTTGCAAAGTTAGGTTTTCAATCACGTTCTGAGAAATTGGCAAGTCCAAATGTTAAATTTAAGCCTACCTACCGTAGCACAGAATTATTAGACATAATCTCACCTGAGTTTTCTCAAGCCTCTTCCGATAAATCTCATTATTCTGATACCGATGTTGACCCCAACAATTTAACTGATATTTCTCAAACAGCAAGCTCGACACTTTATCAGTTGCTAATACATCTTTTTTTTTAGTTCAATATCTGAGGCTACGATATTGGATCAATCTGAACAAGGATCTGATTTATCGCCAGAAAAAACACTTTTTGAACAGTCCACTGTTATAGAATCTTTTGATATTCACTCCTTAATTACAACAACCAAAGTTATCTCTATAACCCCTACATTGAGTGCTACAGCTTTAAATACTGTAACAAAACCCGAACAAACCAATATTTTACCCACTTTACCGGTTTTATCTAATTTCATAATGGCAGACGTTTCTTTATCAGAGGCCATAATCACTCAGCAGGCTCCAACAGTCCCTAAATTTGTTAATACTGAAATATTCAATCCTGTTTCGAATAAGAACCCAAAAAGGTTCATTCAAGCTTATGAAAGGTCGGCAGTCGTAAACTCTTGGGGCAATAAAGAAAAAATACGTTTTTTCGGTGCCTTTCTCCAAGGTCCAGCTTCAATATGGTATGAAAAATATAAAAGTAATGAAACAAATCAGACTAACAATTGGACTAGGATTACTGACGATTTTCTGAAAGAATTCTCAGGCGAATTTGCTTTACGAGAACTCAGATTTAAATTACGACAAAAAAGACAGGGTGGTTCCGCTCGGGTGTATCATGAAAAAATTATTCGATAGTTTAGAAAATATAAGAAAACAAACTAACATTACATTGTTAATAAAATCTGAAATATCAACAACGCTTTCCAGTTCTCTTTTTCTCGTATTCAAAAGTTTAGAGACTAAACTTTCAGTAGTGGGAGAGAAATGTGATAAAGCGCAGTTGATAGGTCAAGTATGACTCACGGTCATACATGTGGAGACATAAAATATTATAAAGTGCATTACAATGAAAAGAGGAATTTGTAAATTAGTATATAATCTAGTGTAATAAATTGTAAATGAGAAACGACATCATAAAATATGTTATCTAAAGCCGGAAGTCATTTAGAGAAGATATTTGTATGTAGTTCGATATTTAAAGTGATCTGGAATCTAAATTAGAGGATTATCAACGTAATACGATATCTACAGGATGTCATTAAATGCATTAATGTATGTAACTTGATATTTAAAGTAATTTAAGTTAGAATGTTATTAAATTGATAATATTCTAATAACCAAAGAATTCCATTTAATGCATTAAGATATGTAAAAAAGGATTCCCTTTGGAGTATAAATATGAGCCGCATTTTACATTGAAAGTCAGTTCGCTGACGCGGTCTCTCCAAGTTGGATCCCTTCCAGAAGATGTCTCTTTCGATGTTCGGAGTAAGATTATTATTTGTACTTAGTTTAATTTAAGAGTAAGATTTGCTAATACTTTGGACTTGGGATTTTGTATAAACTGTTGCTTTCTGAATTTAAGTTATGTTATATAAGTGTTGGGAACATGTCTTTGAAATCTGTCTAAGTGTTTATCTGTACCTTTAACTTGAATACTGTTTGTGAACCAGACTTAGAAGAATTGACCAATATATGTTATGTTAGTTGACACCGACTTTTAATGAAAGATCCCTCTCGCAGAGCTAAGTAAAACATTCGTAGCGTAGCTGGGTAAAAGACTCTACCATCATTTGTTATTTAACTTCTATTATATTATACAGCCCTAACTCACTACGTTACAATATCACTTATTCGATAAAAGGATTTGCCGGCTGCATCAGGTTTAGTAGCCTTTTCACCAAGTCCTCTTTTGATAGAGCTTCTCGAAAGTTAGTTCCTGCCATGCGTACATTATTCCCATCGAGCAAGAGCTTCACTTTCGAAAATGATATGAGAGTCTGCTTCATCCTCCCTACTATATTACAGAGTCTGCATATGGAGTCTTGATTAAAAAACCCTTTGCATGCATGTGTTTTCGTAGATTATCGTGATCGGCTATCAATCCTCTCACTAACCTAATTTGATGCCTGCTTAATCGCAGTGTGTCATCCGTCAGTTTTTTAGATGGTGGTTTTAGCATAGTCTTGCTATGTCTTTGTCACTTTGTCAGTCTCAGTGGTTTTGTTGTTGTTTGTTTAGCCAACTGGTTAACCAACTGGGAATTCTGGTTTTAGCTACTCCAAATACTGGTTTAGAGCCAGTTCCTGACCCTTTATTAACAATTAACAATTGTATCAGCTTTTTCATTGCCCTCTTGTGTCCCAGCACCTACATTATGGTTATCCTGTTGTGGTGTGCAAAGTTTATAAGGTTTTACTAACAATCCCAGGCTAATTTCGAATTAACCCGGTAGCTAGCTGGGGCCTTTAAAGCATGCTGGCTAGCTGTTAGAATAATGATATCTTCGTTTTGATAGTTTGTTCTTATATACTGCATCTGCATTGAACTGAGCAAACTCCCCGTTATTCCAGCTCTAGTACCGTTGACAGTCTTGGACCCATCTGTATATCAGATTTTCTTATTCCCCGATTGCGTGCTTGTGCAAGCCCTGCATCCCAGTCAAGTTGGACGTGAAACGGTTCATTAAAGCTTTCCTTTCTGACATTATGTCACTGCTCCTTTCTAATAATAATTGGTTTGTGGCTGTTGTGGCAGCAAAACATTACTAGCTTAAGTTTATGTAGTGGGTAACTCTTTAGTAACTTTAGTGCTTTTTTATGTTCTACACTCACTTCCCATTTGTACATGGTGGTGAGCAGTTGTGTTATTTTTGTATAATCTGTATTTGAATATTTTGTGTGAGCTTTTACTTTTATATTTTATTAAATACTTGTCTGTGTATTCTCAACGTGTTGTTTGAATCCGTAACAGGTTATTAGGCCCAGTTAACGTTTGTAACTGTGAGATTGAGATACACGTGCAGCGACAGGTTAGGTTACCACGTGTTGGCCGCGTTCGTATATAATAAGAAAAGGCAAAATGGAGTTTTATTATTAGTAGCCTCTGTATATAGCGAAAAATCTATCACATCCAAAAGACTTCGCCGAACTATTAATTGGACGACGCGTCGTAAATTTGGGTTTTGTTTTTAATATTTCTTTTTGAAAAATGGCTTTCACCAAAGAGAACTGCTGTGTACTATACTCGATACTTTAATTTATGTATATGCACAAAGGAATTTCCACTTACATCCTATTTTAGATGTAGAGACGATGCAGGTTTCAGTAATCATAATCTTCATAAGAGCTACGCCCATAGATTAAATTAAAATTATAACGTAAAGTTAAGGTTTTGTGATATTTCAAGCGGTCGTGGCTCAGTTCGTTCAGCGTGCGTCTGACCACTGAGATGGCTCGGGTTCGATTCCCAGGGTCACATATACACCGAAAATACCTGGCCGCTTCCCTCGGAAGGCAATGGCAAACCACCGAGGTGTATTCTGCCTAGTAAAGTCCTCTCTGGAGTAGAAGTGCAAGCACTTCCGTGGTACGGAGCCCACGTTAAGCTGTAGGTCCCCTATGTCTGTAGGCTACTTAACACGCACACCACAGGCATATGGAGAGAGGATCGGAAACGCCCTGTAAAGGGTATGGTACTCTAAGGAGAAGAAGATATTTCAGAAACAATTAACAAGAAATTGCCAATTTTTCAATTTTATTTATTTTCATAACCGTTTAATTTATAGCTAATGTCAATACACTTCCATGTTCATAATTTTTTCTAGAATTCAATGAATTTCGATCGTAATTCTGAAAAACTTTGTTAATTTAACCTCTAAAGTGGGTTTTTAAATTAAAGGTTATTTAGTAACTTTCAAGATAAGTAATTTGTATATTTAAAAATAATATGCAATTTATGTAGCATAATAAATTATTATAATCTGTGAAAAGTACTAATGATTCTGTAAGTTAATTATGTTGAAGAATCGCAGTTTTTCTTTCAATTTAAATTAATTTACTCATTCACTTATTTTAAATTTAATTGAGACACCTCTGAGGTCATACAATTTATAATTATTATTATTATTATTTATTTTAAAACCCAAAATCTCAAACAGATTAGGTAGTTTATACAGGGTGTTAGTAAATAAGTGCGAAAGATTTTAATGGGTGATTGCTGAGGTTCTTTTATGTAAAAAGTTCATATAAACCCAGGTCCGAAAACTCTTAGTTTCCAAGACACAGAGTGTTTAGTTTCTCGTTTTTTTTTTTATATTTTTTTAAATATTTCAAAAACGTTTCTAGATAGTCACTAGCACTGCCGATTGTATGAAATTACGAAGTGTTTATTGTAATTTATTTATTTATCAAAAAAACTAGGCTTACAACAAAGAAATAAATGTAACTTTAATTATAAAATAAATTTTATTGTTATTTCAGAATACTGTTTCCAGTCGTGAACCATCTGAACCCGCCCTGACAGATCCGTCACTCTAAAATATAAAGCGTGCCTTTCAAAAGACAACCTACAAACTTATCCAGCAACTATCAAACCTTATAGAGAGCCACCAAGAAGTTTAAAAAAATGTAGCAATACCGCCAATTAGAAGAACAGATAGAACTTGGGCCAGATCCGCCAATGACAAAGCAGATGTTTTTGCTCAGCATCTTGCGCCAACGCGCACGTTTTTACTACTCCTCAACCAGATGTCAATGCCAATGATGAAGAAGTAGGAAACTTTCTTAATGCACCATGTCAACTATCTCTTCCGATCAAGCCATTTTCGCATGCTGAGGTAAAGGAGATAATTCAATACGCGAATCCCAATAAATCCCTTGGTTTTGATCTTATCGTCGGACAACTCTTACGTAACTTGTCTAGAAAAAACATTAGTTCTGCTTACCACAATCTATATTAATTATAATGATACCTTAACCCGGAAAGCAACCTGCAGAACCGGCATCATACCGACTGATAAGCGTGCTCCCACTAATGTCGAAAATATACGAAAGACTACTTTTAAAAAGGATAGAAGACAGTCAACCTGAATAATATAATACCGTCAACCGTCACATCAGTTTGATTTTCATAAACACAATTCGATACTACAACAAAACCATCACATCATCAACAAATAATAGAATCACTAGAAACGGAAAGATTCTGTACTTCAGCCTTTCTTGACATCAAACAGGCATTTGGTTTACGGGAATGCTATACAAAATCAAGTTACATCTCCCTGGTCAAATATGTACATATCTTCTGATGGAATCATATTCACACGAGGGTGTTTCTAAGACAAGGTTAACAACGCTCTACCAGATTACCAATAAATCGTAGTAGGTGTGTTTCAAGGTAGCGTTCTGGACCCTCTACTGTACCTCATCTACACTGCCGCTGTTCCAACTACACACTCTACTGAAGTCGCTACTTTCGCCGACGACACGGCAATACTATCTGTCAATGAATCACTTGCGCTGGCATCCCAAAATTTACGGAACCATCTCGACCTTCTCCAAAAATGGTTCAAAAAATGGAGAATTGCAGTCAACAGACATAACTTAAGCCAAGTTACATTTCCCAATAAATACAGCACATGCTCACAAGTAACATTCAACAACAAAGTTATACCAGTTATAACAGAAATTAAATATTCAGGATTGCACTTTGATCAAAAACTTACCTGGTCATCACACATCAAAATCAAAAGAAAACAACTAGACCTCAAAGTTAAGCAAATGTACTGGTTACTTGGTCGGCCTTCTCAGCTTTCTCTTCAAAATAAAGTCGTACTACACAAAGCCATACTGAAGCAAATCTGGACGTATAGCATCTAGCTCTGGGGATGTACCAAGCCATCCAATACAAAAATTCTTCAACGTTTTCAATCCAAAACAATTCGTATAATGACAAATTCACCCTGGTATGTTACCAACCAGACCCTTCACGAAGACTTGAAGATCCCTTACATAGCCAACAAAATCCGCAGATTAACAGCCGCTTACCTCCCCACTCTCATGGGCCATGAGAACAACCTAGAAGATCAACTAGCTCACCAACCAGCAACGCCTAGGAGACTGCAGCGTCACAGGCCACACGACCTCGTCGAGGAACTCAACTAGGATCAATTACCAGTTTACTCAGGAGTAACATCGCTGGATGGATCTCCTTCAAGACAGTAGCATGAATATATCCACATTATTTACTTATTACTCGTGTAATTGAAATAACAGTATGATTGTAAATACGCACACGTAAAAAAAATCAAAACTCAACGAGGCGAAAATAGTATTTTTCTTCAAGCGTATCATAATTGTAACATTTTGCCACTGAACACACACGGTAAAAATACTCCATTATGTTACTAATACAATAATGGAAATCATTATGTTACTAGTAACATAATGTTGGTGCAACTCGTCACAAATGGTGGCGCCACTTGTCATTGTTTTGATTACAAGTGTCAAGTGTCAATAAATTCAGACAGTTTAAAAGGTAAAATTACTTCAAAAGCGTGTTGTACGCTTCGAAAATTATTTGCGAACGATATTTCTTTTGTGCAGAAAGATCTTTTCTGTGTACACGTCTACACAAGTTGTTGGCAGTCAAGTAAGTATTTTCAAATGTTCTGTCGTTTTCATTGATTAATATGCAAAAGTTATATAGCGCCTGAACAAAAAATAGTATATGTCACTCGGAGCAGAAAGCTCTTTCTTGTGCTTCGCCCAGATTGCTTGACCTCGGCTAAAGCCTCGGCCGCAATCTTCTGAGCTCAGCACAAAAAGTGCGCTTTCTACTCCTAGTAACATAACATACTATTATGTATCTAGGACGAAAAGTAAGTCTTTAAGGTATGAGTAAGTTGTTTACGGCCGAGGCGGGTATCCGAGGCCGTAATTACTTGCGAGTACCTTAAAGACACTTTTCGTCTGAGGTACATACATAATTTTATGTCATAGCTGAAAAGTGTTAAAGTTATAAATGTCCTGAAGTAAGGTATTTGCTTACTTGGACTACCTGACGCGTTGTTCTCAAAAGCACTGAAGTAGCAATCATAAATACAATCTGATTTTTTAAAACTCAATTGCAGCAGGCCGTATTCTGACTTAATACAGACAGTTCTAAGGTTATTAAGACAGCATACGGCCTGCTGCAATTGAGTTTTTAAAAAATCACATTGTAGTTACTCTGTAATTCAACTAATTTCATCATTTTGGGCATCTTCTGTGGGAGCATGGACTTGGATTGTTGATATTTTGGTATTATTTTAAAATTTCAATTCAAGGGCTGCTATTCTCTCGGTGACTCCTTTTAGTTCCGTAATGTAAGAAATCAAATTTCTTTTTATAATGAAGCCCATTCCTAACTATCAGTTTGTTGAACCTGTATGAAAGAGAACCGTTCCATTTTTTTTATGAAGTATTATTCCTTTTTTCCGTCTTATTTCCGCCAGCTCTATAATATCCCATTTTATTTTGTCTAAGACTAGGTCTAGTTTAGTTAATCGATTAGCTGATTTGGAAGTTTTAACGTTAAAGGTACAAATATTTAAAATTTGACTTCATGAAAGTTATAGCCTTGCTCTCTCCTGCTGGCTACGCTTCTGGAGGGAGTAGATAATTCTAACTTAAAATTATTATTTTTAATAAAGAGTTTTCCGTTGGGTTGGCATAGTCGTCTACTTTATATTTAAAAGTCTGTTTATCCACTTTTTTGAGTTTTTTTGCTTTGAATTTTTGAAAATAGTGTTTATATTAGTTGTTTTGGTTTGCCATGTTCCTTATGTTGAACCACTTCTGTTTTTTGTTCAATCTTTTCTTTGATTTTCTTCAACTATTGTTGAAGTGCATCTGCAACGTCTGGTGGGTCTCCTTTGGGTCTCTTCGGTTTACATTTGGTCGTTCCATTTTCCTTTTCTGTGTTGATGTTTTCAAGTAGTTCTAATGTAAGTTCTTCGTTTCCAATTATTGATTTATTCTTTTTGTTGAAGGCTTCTATATAAAACTAGACCAAATTACAGAACAAAAGAAAAATTTATCACAACACCTTCTAATTATAGGGGATTTTAATGCACAGATTGGCCACCCAAAACAGGGAGAAGCGAGAATTAGAGGCCAGTACGGATGCGACACAGTGGTAGATCATCTGGCTAGCGTTGCGCTAGTTCTTGGTTCGAATCCCACCTGTGACCATTCGTCGTTGGGCACCTAATTAATGACGTTCTCCTCCGAATACAGGCCTAAGAGGTAGAGTAACAAGGTCCTACACTTGCACACACTTACACTATACACACAGTGCAGTATGTAGGTAAAACGGCGCAGCAACCACGTAACTGTCAGAGACGGGCTGGGTTGTGCATTGCACCCGTAAAAGTTACATTCGCTAACGCACCAGCCTCGACATCGAAAGGTAAACGAGGTTACAGATAATACAATACATATACGGATGCGGCAATAGGAACGAAAGATGATCAAGATTAATAGATTACTGCGTCAGAGATAATCTCAAGATCTCAAATACATACTTGAGTGGGCCGAAGATGGACCTGGGTATCTCCAAATGGACTATATAAAAATGAGAGAGATTTTATACTACCAACTAGCAAGTAGTATCATTGCGATTAGCAACACAGAAAAAAAATTAGCAGTACCTGTTATCACTAGGTACCGCTCTTAGGAAACTGAAATGGAATTGGGGAGAGCACATAAAATAGGGATAACAATAAGTAGGCAAGTAGAACTACAAAATGATATCCATCTCTATTCGGAAGAACAAGTAGCCGCCCAAGAACAAGAAGGAAAGAAGATTTCATAAGATTCTTGGGCTCCTAATGGGAAAATGTAGCATAAGATCGCATCCAATGGAAATGCCATGAAGAGGCTTTTGGCTGCGAGCGGCATTAACTTCATTATCATCAAAAATTAAAATAGTTATGTTAATATCTTCTTAAGTTTTTGTTATATTTCTTTACATTACATTGTATTTAATTTTTATTTATAATATTTCTAATATACTATGTACTTAGTGGATAGGCTATAAAATAGATAAATAAATAAAAATTCAACTAATAAATATTGTTTTGTATTGTTGCACTCTATAACAGTATTATTTGTGTGCTTCAACACAAAACGAAAACGAAAATCTACCTTCAATGTTTTTTAGTAAATTGGTTGACAAATAGCTGACATTTGTAATACACTGTTGACAGTTGTAATAGTAACAACAAAGTCGTAAAGGGGACATTAGTTTCCGGCCTTGTCAAAAAATATGTAAAGCGCGGAGTGGAGTGGCCTTATAGGGACGAAGTCGCTATTGAGTATTAATGCAGTTGGACTTGCTCTAGGTTGCAATTAGCGTTATCTAGTATACATCGCCTTAATGGTATTTTTAAAAAATAAAGGGCCCACTGATCATTCACGATAAATTATTATAAGCTCAACTTACAATTTCCTAGATTTTCTCGTAAAAATCTAGAAGGTAGGGTGCCAACAAAATCAAAATGTTAGATCAAACAATCTTAATTCAAATACGACTTTTTAAAAAGTCAAACAAACGTTTCTTGTTTTATTTTTTACAGAAATATTTTCATCCTATTTTTGGGAACATTTTTTAGAACTTTTTCTCACTGGAATTTTATTATTGTTTTGATAAGACATTTTTTATTTTATACTAACCTCTGAAAAGTTATGGAAGAATGGGGAAGTAACGTCAGCCCAACGCAATCTACCGTTGAGTTACACGGTGTTGAAGGCGAGCCGTTACCCGGAAAAGTGAGGAAAAGAAGAAGAGTGAAACGTAAGAAAAGACAGCAAGACGAAGACGTCTCCCTTGTAGCAAATTTTGATATACCAGGCATTAGCAAAATAGTTCTGTCGACATTAACCCAGAGAGCTATAAAATGCACTGTGGGCGAAGAAATAACTGCCGAAAATCCCTGGACACGGGTAGCAAGAGAATTAATCGAAGAAGATTTAAGAGTTCTCGAAAAGGATTCTCAATTTTCCTCATTAAGCGAAGAAATTATTGCCTACAACGGTCCAGAATTTTTGATGGGTTATATACCGGACTCAAGTAGAGGTTACGATGAGTTTTACATTTGCCTAACTGAAAGCGCCGAAAAGACAGCAACAGAAGTACTCGGCATGATTGAGAAACAACAGCAAGAGAGAGTTAATAATGCCGTTTATAAAAACTCGTACCCTTGGAGATCGCGTGGAAGCGAAAAGGAGGTGGAAAGACTAATGGATAAGAATAATCGTGCGCTTTTAGAAGTAGAAGTTGAATCGCAATATCCGATTTTATCACCCGTATGCCGCTTCAGGATAAAATCGGTCGAAAGTAGATGCGATGGTTATACGGAATGGGTCGCCGGACGCTATCAGTTCTTTAATGTCTACAGGAGCAAAATAGATGCTGCAGTTCAAGTTACGCCAGTTTCGCGAGCAAATTCGGCTCAAACCACGTGTACTTACCCTCAAAATGCTTGTACTCAATACGAATACGAATACAAACCCGTTTTGAAGTTTAGCAAGGAATTTCAGCAGAACATGAGGTGGTTTTTAAATCGGCACCTGGATCGCATTGAAGATCGAATTTACGTTAATAGTTACATAAATTTTTATAAGAACGATTACCTCGATTTGGTGAAGGACCATAAATCTACTCATCAAACGGATACGTCACAGTGTAACGAGTACACTTCCTTTATGGACATCATAATATGCAAAGGGCTTACAATTGCTGCTGTTTCTTGGCATCCTTTGTGGACAGGAATAATAGCCGTTGCCTACTCTGACGTAGCACAAAACCTTTATACAACCTACAAACCCGATGTAGACGAAGTGCTTAGAGCCATTTATGACGTTACACCCGTACTTCTGTGGAGTTTTACGGACGTACTGCATCCTAAATTGTATTTGCAAACGCCCAGGGAGATAACAGCACTTTCCTTCTGTCCCTATCACGACAATATACTGGTTGGAGGTTGCACTAACGGCCAAGTAGTGATTTGGGACATTAAAAATAAGCTAGAAAACGTAGAATGGGAAGAAGTTCTCACGGTAGCTCAACAACGTTATCGAACGTTAATGAAATTATTAACAAGTTGGATGAAAGTCACCCAGGATCCAAGTATCGTTAAGTGTACGGCAACTTCTGATATGGAATATTCGCAGAAATCACCCATTACAGGAATACAGTGGCTCTCTGCTTATCGCGAAATATCTAAGTCGGGCCAATTAAGGAATATACCAGAGGACGAAAATAGAACGAGTTTGCAATTTATGTCGATTGCTAGAGATGGTACCATACTTTGCTGGGATTTGAACTGTGAAAAAGGTGTAAGTTCTGATTTTGCACGTTCCCGTAAATTACGACGTTTGAAAGAATGCCCGAGCGCTTTAATTACTGACGTTTCTCCATATAAGGTCTTAAATCGAGTATGGAAGCCCGTATTTAAAGTTAACATTTTAGCACCTGGTACATCTCGAAATTTACCGCTAAGTTCTTTTAGTATGAGAGTCGCCTCAACAATTTATGAAGAAGTAAACCCAAATCCGAATCGGAAATTCAATATTTCCGAGAGAATACACCACAAGGCCGTTTTGGTAAGACCCACGCATCAATTACTTAATGAAGCTATTGCAGGAACGGTCGAAGGAGACTTTTTAATCGCTTCCTGGGAAGGATTCTCTTTTAATGCTGGCGAAATAGTAAATAAAGAAACGGCAAAGTTGGATAATTTCGCAAAGTTTCACGATGGTCCCGTGGTTTCCTTAGCCCGATCGTATATTTGTCCTGAACTTTTACTAACGGTAGGTGGAAAGGTATTTGCGATCTGGGATAAGAATTTCATAGGGCGACCGGTCATATGGCGAAGAAGCAAACATAGATATACGCACGGTGTTTGGAATTTTTATCGGCCTTCCATATTTCGAATAACGAGGGAAGACGGATATGTCGAAACTTGGCATTTTAAAACGCGTAGCGATCGATATGAAGAGATAATGGCGATGTCTTTGGGGCCTCTGATCGGCACGTTCACTCACCGGTTACGTATGAAGAAAAATATTGTCGGAGCGGCAGATTACAATGGTGCATTTAGACTGTTTTATCTATCTTCCCATTTGAACCATTCCAGGGAAGGAGATAACGAAATTGTGGCTGATATATGCAAACGTGAGGTGGAGAAAAAAATTATTTTAACAAAATGGCAGGAAGCTTGGAAAGTGAAACAAGCCGAGTGGATACAATTGAAAAGACTACAAGAACAGAAGGCGCAAGAAGAAAGAGAACAGGAAATAAAAAGGCAGAAGAAGGAACTCGAAGTAGAACAAGAACAAAGGAAAAATGAAGAAATCAGACTTTCGGACTTTTATGAGAATCCGGAACCGGGGAAGTTCAGGGAGTGGGCCGAGAAGCAATGGAGGATAAAAGAGGAACAAAGGATGAATAAGGTTTTGCTACAAAAGAAGGCTCTAGATATAGGATTCTTAGAGAAGCAGCAACTGCCGCTTAGAAAAATAATCGCAGATGAGAACAAGAAAAAGAAGAAGCAGCAACAACATTTGAATGCTGCCGGCAAATTCTTCAATAACTCTGTAGCAACACTGTTTCCTGAGGTCGTAGCCAGAAAACCACCTCAACCACCTGATCCATACGGAGGAGAGTATTCACAAGATGTGAAAGCATCTCTTTTCGAAGGTTACTTAAATTCGGTGCAGCAGTGTGAGCAGTTCGTGGATGCACATAAGTACAAATATCGTTTCGATTGGCACAAGGTGATAGATAAAGGCAGAGAGAGAAGAAAATACCTAAATGGTCTCTTCATGAAGCGGAATCATAAGCAAAGACTTATCGTTGATAAAAATGAAAACAAGGAAAGAGAATTATCAAAGTATTTTGCCCCTCCACCGGTATATCCACTAGAACTGGTTGAAAGTGACCTTTTAGATACTATTAGCATGGAAAGTGAAGAAATTTTTTATTGAAACTAGTAGACTCTCATGAAACTTATGTATTTATTATCTGGTTTATTCTTTATTGTATATGTTTATTTATTATGTCTGTTTTATGTTTGTTACCTTTATTTTAATAAATGGTAATAAATTAAACTGGCGATTTTTTATGAGGGTCATCCAGAATCTAATACCCGTTTTGCTTTTAAACAAAAATTATACAACCAGTTAACAATATACAGGGTGTGTATAAATTGACGAAAGAACTACACGTGGCGATGTTGGTCATAAAATTCTGAGTCGAAAATCTTAATACCAAAATGTTGGACAATACTTACATACATGCGTACATTTGACAACATTGGATCCACACACGACAGGTGTTTTGTTATAGCACTGTAACTAAGGATGTCCGTTACATCGCAGTACCCCGTGAATGTCGCCGTATATATTTTTTACAATAGTAAGTTAACGAAGAAATGTTTAAAACGCGCTTTTGGGGCTGAAGAACAACATCTATAAAAAAATAATTTTTACAATACTCTCCTTTCTTCTAATTTGCAGCTCTTTCTGTCAACAGACAATGAATTAAAATACTTATTAAAAGACTTCGTTTTCAAATTTTGGAGATCCCGTGCATACCCAGGAAGCATGGTACAATACTTTGGTAGGTAGGTACTCGTATTAAGATTTTCGACTCACCATTTTATGGCCAACATAGCCACGTGTAGTTCTTTCGCCAATTTATACACTCCCTGTATATAGTGTAGGTATATATACTATATTATATAACCTATATACAGGGTGGGGCACAGGAACCAAGTGTTTTTAGAATGGCTAGTACTCGGCCATTACGAGAGGGAGGGTCATGAGGCATGTGGTATCCCATTCCTTGGCTCATAGCGTCATAGCATTACACATTCAATCGCCATCATGGAACCGTGGCCGATAGAACAGCGCATGTTCGCATATGATTGTTTTGTTAGGAGTGGCGAGTCGGTGACCGCGGTTCAGCGTGAGTTTCGCCACAGATTTAATATTCATCGAAACGACACAATCTTCGAACAGGAGGCTCAATAATGAAAAAAAAACGCCCCACCCCCAACGTACTGTGCGTACTCCAGAGAACGTTGAAAGCAACGAAATAAAAAAAGAAGGAAGGAAACTAAGGTATTGTGGTGCACAACTACAAGTGTAACGGAAATACGTCACACACGCCATATTGAAACACCAACCGGCACGAGTTTTTATTGGTAGTCTACCTGTTTATTTACGTTTTTGTCTTTGACAGTTGACGTATTTAGTGCTCTCAGCCAATGAGCTTCTAAAATCCGCCATATTGATACACCATCTAAATTGCATACTGTTGGTGTTATGGTCCTTCCTTCTTTTTTTATTTCGTTGGTTGAAAGGGTCAGACACGCGATGTTGCAAAGCTCAGACCGCTCTGCTCGGAGACATTCAGCTGCACTTCGAATCAGCAATCGTACTGTAAGACAAATTTTGCATGGAGAATTACGTTTTCACCCATACAAGTTAGCGATTGTGCAGGAATTGAATGTAAGCGTTTACCCCTAACGACTGAATTTTGCACAGGAAATGCTTGCACTTTATGAGCAGAATGAAAACATGATGGTGGAAATGAGTGATGAAGCCCATTTCCACCTTAATGGTACCGTCAACAAACAAAATTGTTGGTATTGGGCTGCTGAAAATCCGCAACAACTCCATGAAAAACCGCTGCATGCGGTGTTCTAGCGTCCACGGTTCCATGTTGGCAACTGAAAGTGAAATGCTATGAGCCAAGGAATGGAATGCCACCTGCCGCATGATCCTCCCTCTCCTAATGGCCGAGTATTATATTTATTTTTATACATTTCGAAAGGTACAAGAGGATGCGATTAAGTAAGTACGTAAGTATGAACATTAAGTTATTTTTCTACATAATCACCACCCAAGGCTAAACATTTTTCATAGCGTGGAACGAGTTTCTGTATTCCGATGTCGTAAAACTCTCCCACCTGTTTGTGCAACCACTTATTCACAGAGAATTTTAACTGATCACTGTTTTCATACCGCTTGCGACACACGAAGTGCTCAAGATGATTGTTGACCAAGGGTATTGTGTTTTTGCATGACAATGCTAGCCCGTATGTTGCTATGATGGGAGATTATGGAACATCTGGCGTATAGTCCGGATTTAGCAAGAAGTGATTTTCTGTTTTAAAACTCTTAAGCACTTCATGGGTGGCAAGCGGTATGGAAACAGTGATTAGTTAAAATTCGTTAAGAATAAATAGTTGCACGAACAGGCTACAAAGTTTTACGACATCGGAGTACAGAATTTCAAAATATGTTTGTATTGAATCATATGTTTTCTCAAGGATATTGAAAAGTATGTTGTAGTAAGCATATTATCTTCTTCTTCTTCCATGGCGCTACAGCCCAAATTGGGCCTTGGCCTCCTGTAGTTTCTGCCTCCACGCCTGTCTATCTCCTGCCACTCTCTTCCAAACTCGGACTCCTAAAAGCTCTCGCGCATCTTCTTGTATTTCATTTTCCCATCGTTTCCTTGGTCTCCCCGCTGGCCTTTTTCCGTGCATTCGGCTGTTTAGTGTTCTCTTTGGTAGCCTTTTATCATCCATTCTAACCACATGTCCAGCCCACTCTAGCCGTTGTAGTCTGATAAATTCTGAGAGTGGGGGTTCCTTGAAAAGTCTGTATAGCTCATAGTTGTATCGAGATCTCCACATGCCATTTTCCCTAACTGGTCCCATTATCTTCCTCAGTACTTTCCTTTCAAAGATATTGATCGCGTTTTTTGTTCTTTCTGCCATGACCCACACTTCACTACCGTAACTTACAATAGGTCCTATTATTGACTTGTATACTCTTAGCTTATTATTACGGTGTACGTTTTTTGATTTAAATACGTGGGACATAGCGAAGTAGGCTTTATTGGCTACGGTTATTCTTCGGCGAATTTCTCCGTCTTCTGTTCCATTTGCGTTCAGTTCCACCCCCAGATAGACAAATTTATCTACTAATTCGACATCGCCTTCTACTGTGATTTGTGCAGCGCTATTGTTTCTTTTTTGTATTAACGTTTTTGTTTTTGTCACGTTAATCTCCAGCCCGATACTTTTAGCCTGTGTTTTTAATTCTGCGTAGGCTTGGCTTGTCGCTTCTAACCTTCGTCTCATGATACTGATATCATCTGCGTAGGCGGCCAGCTGTAGTGTTTTGTTGGTTAGTAGGTTTTCTTTCCCGATACTCATTTGCCGTATTACATATTCCAGGGTTAGGTTAAATAATGTGGGGGCCAACCCGTCTCCTTGCTTCAGGCCTTTCGAGATGTAGAACATATCTGTTAATTGGTTTTGAATGCGTACTGCCGCTACCGTGTCATCCATTGTTGTTTTTATCAGTCTTATTAGTTTATGCGGTATTTTGAATTCGAGCAATATTTGATAAAGTTTATTTCTGTCGATCGAATCATACGCCTGTTTGAAGTCTATGAATACGTTATATACGTCAATGTCGTATTCCCAGGCTTTCCGTAGGATTTCTTTGACCGTGAATAGTTGGTCTATCGTGGATCTGCCGCGTCTGAAGCCCGCTTGGTATTCACCTATTATGTTTTCTGTTAAGGGTTGCATGCGTTGGTTGATGATGTATGTTATTATTTTATAAGCGGTACATAGTAGGGAAATGCCGCGGTAGTTGTCGCATTTGAGTTTATCTCCCTTTTTATGGATGGGACATATGATACTATTCCTCCAATCATTAGGGATAGTCTCTTCCTCCCAAATTTTTGTTATCAGTGTATGTAGATGTTCTAGTAATTGATCACCTCCTGATTTGTAGATTTCGGAAGGTATCTCATCTATTCCTGGCGCCTTGTTATTTTTCTGGGATTTAACTGCTCGTTTGACTTCTTCCAATGACGGTGGTTCTATCCTCTCCTCCACTTCAGCCAGCAGATTTTCATCCTGTCTGATTTCATCTTCCTCTTGTGCCGCGAGTACAGTTTGAAACTATTTTTTCCAAATGCTTTTAATGTTTTGGGGGTCGCCTTCTATTTGTCCCGTTTCGTTTTTACAGAGACTGGTGCTAGGCTTGTAACCCTCTCTAAGATTTTTTAGATAGCTATATGCCCCTCTTGGGTCATTGTGTTTGAAATCTTCTTCCATTTTTGTAATAAGGTTGTTTTCGTGTTTTCTTTTCTTGTTTCTGCATACTTTATCTGCCTTTTTTCTGGCTTTCTCGAATTCGGCTCTCCTTTCTCTAGTTCTTTTTTCTATATAATTCTTGTGTTTTTTATTCCTTTCTTCTATTGCCTCCTTGCACACTTCATCAAACCAGTTTGCCCTTTTCTTTTTCTTTTTCTTACCTATTACTGTTGCTGCTACATCTTTAATTGTTGCTTTAAGGGAGTTCCAATAATCTTCTACTGGTTGGTGTAGGAGACTTTCTTGTGTTAGCTTTTGCGTGATTTCTTGTTCGAAGGTCGTTCTTACTTCATGGGACTTCAGCTTCTCGATGTCCAGCATTTCTATTTTCTCTCGATTCTCGTTCTTTCTAGATATTCTGCATCTGAATTTGAATTGCACTAGATGGTGATCTGACCCACAACAGGCTCCCCGTCTTGATCTGACATCCAATATGCTGCTAGCCGCTCTCTTATCTATCACGATGTGGTCTATTTGATTGGTCGTGTTCCCGTCTGGTGACGTCCATGTGATTTTATGAATATTTCGGTGGGGGAAGCATGTGGAGCTTATAACCATATTTTTACTAGTGGCTAAATTAATTAGAAATTCTCCGTTTCCGTTGGTTTCGTTATGTAGAGAATGTCTTCCTATTGTTCCCATGAACTGATCTTCTTTACCTATCTTGGCATTCATATCTCCCATAATGATTTTAACGTCGTTCTTTGGTGAGCTGTCATACACTTCTTCTATGAGCTGATAGAATTCTTCTTTAGTTTCTTCCTCTTGTTCCTCTGTTGGGCAGTGCACATTTATTAGCGTTATGTTAAAGAAACGAGTGCGTAGGCGTAGCTTGCATATTCTTTCATTAATTGCTTGAAAGTCTATTATGTTAGTTTTAACTTTATTGTCTACTATGAATGCTACTCCAAGCTCCTTATTGCCCCTATCTTTCCCACTGGACAGTATTGCATGCGTTTTCGTATCTTTAACTGCTTTCCCCAGCCATCGTGTTTCCTGTATTGCGGTCACCATTAGATTATACTTTTTTATTTCATCTGTTAGGTAAAATTGAGCTCCTGGTTTGTTTAGGGTCCATACGTTCCAGGTTCCATAAGAGAAGTCCATATTTCTTTGCTTAAGTGGTCTCCTAAAAATCCGTCCATCGTTCCGAGGCTGTCGTGCAGGTTCCTGAACTGTGTTTTTTTTTACGGGGACGGGTAGTTAGCCCATTGCCCAACCCTCCTCCTTTGTCCGGGCTTGGGACCGGCAACGATGGCTCCTGGGCTACTCAATCCACCCAGTTACCACCGCAGGCGGAGTTAGTAAGCATATTATATTATATACGAAACTAAGGAGACTTTATTGCAAATATTTGACGTATGTAGTATATGAATGTAGCATTTTGAAGGGTGGGAAAAGCAAGTATTTTAGGTTCGATTTTTAAAACTGGCAAACTATTTATTAGAATTTTTAAAAAGTTCTACGTCTTTTCATGTTACTAAGGGAACTTTAAGTGGCAGTCTGTTGCACTATACCTAGCTTACCGAACCGATGAAGATCATTTGCTGTTTAGGCTTATCCATTCGGTTTGTATCTGACATTGCCGCCTCTAAGCTGATGTTAAATTATTAGGTTAGTTGCTGTTTATTGTGCTTTGGTATTTCATACGATTATTTAAAAAATGAAACTCTGTATTATAAATAAAACACATGTTGTAGTGATGTAGTAATCGTAATACTAGGTCTTTATGGACCAATAGATATTACTCCCGTAAGCGAGAAGGAAGAATTCTGCAGAGTCGTTACATAATAACAGTTAGACAAATAATTAGAATACACAACAGCTGATAGCAATAGGATACCTAAATGGAAGAGCGGGAAGTAAAATTTCGACGACAATGGTGATAGATTAATTAACCTATGTTCGCAGTATGATTTAAAGATATAGAATACATTTTTCAACCACAAGCTGATCTACACATTTAGGTGGGAAAGACCATTGTTCGGCCAAAAATTAATAGTGGACTATTTCATTACAAAACGTCGATAATACACTACAGTACAGGATGTACGTGTAAGAAAAGAAACCAGTTGTGATCATTATCTGGTAGCAGGGAGAATAGTGATACCTCCTGCATGGACAAAGAACAAAAAAACAAATAGCTGAAGAAAGAACAAAATCGTCAATAAAATATAAACTGTAATTGCTAAAACTAGATAGTGCTAAAGAAATACAGCTCCAGACAGCAGAGAAGAGTGATAAGTGATAATATAGAAACCGAATTCCTAAGTTTAACTAAAGCAATTTACCAAGACGTGAAAGAAGCTCTAGGAGAAGACAAGAAAAAGGGTAAGGCAACACTGTACTGGTGGAATAACGAAATTCCACAAAATATTGAATTAAAGAACAAAGCTTTCCATAAGTGCCTATCGTTAAAGATAACTTTTCTGGAATATAAGACACAACAGAATAGTGAAAAGTAAAATAGCTGGTAGTAAAAATCATTTTTACTCCATTGTTTAATTTACAATCTGTTCTACATAAAAGAATAAGTAAATAATATGTTGTTGCAAGCTAATTGTATGGATATAACATATTATGTATGTACATATATCGTATGATCAAAAAGTCATTGGATCGCGGTTGCTGTGGATGTTACAGTTTATGAATCCTAAATATTGTAACGGTTTTAAAACGTTTATTTAAAACTTCGGTTCGTTGTGCGAATTATTTATTAACAAATATTAAAATTATTAAGCAACGAAAAAACACGAAAAAACAACTTAACACTAAAACACAACACTAATATTAAACACTAATATTAACCCGTAACACTAATTAATTTATTTGTACATTTTGTTTATTTATAACTATTCACGTATATTTATATTAACTTTACCGACGTACATATTCGCGACCGTTTATGTAGGCTGGATTAGACTGCCCGTGTTCGTTTGGTCGCGCCGTATATGTCCCCGCTCGTCCTTCCAGAACTCCATTCCAGAAAGTTCCACTAGTCGCGCGAGTATGAGTAACCGTCGACCGCTGTGGAAGCTTCTGGGCGAATGACGAATATGATCCCATAAGTGTGCTGACGCATCTCGTTGCAATATTTTATATTATTTTTGAAACCTTCTTAATCACAATCTACTCACTTTTGAACGATGCCAAGTAAACGTCAATGACATAAAAATAATAAAAGTATATAATTTCAGAGATGACTTAAATTCCACAGCAACCCATCCTAAGACATCATAAATCCATATACACATACGTATGCCCTCCTACCCCGGTAATAACTTGATGGAAGTAAACAGTAAACACCCACTGGTATTTATTCACCTAGTTTTTTGCTATGGGTGACACACTGCATTTTAATTAATTTTACTGCACTATTTACTAATCAAATAAATACGTTTGGATGCAATCGTTTTAGTCGACATACCTCTTTGCTTTGTTTAGTTGACTGCCAGGTAGTTAGGATGTTATTCCAGCTTCTTTGGATGTTTTTTAGCATACGCTTTTATCTCTTCCTTGGCTGTAGCTGTGTAGGTATACGTAAGTCTCGATGTAATATAGCATTTGTAATATACCAAGGTGAGTTTATTAAAATTCTTAATATTTTTAGATAGAAATCTTATTTCAACATTTGATTTACCCGATAATCCAGTATAGTTTCCCAAGTTGTGTGTTAAGTTTGCGCTTATTCCATATGTGGGTTTTACATGTGAGGCGTGGATCTAGGTATATCCCAAGATATCTAGTACTATGCTTGAGGTAGTTGTTGTCCATTGAGCGTAACTAAAGGGCATCTTTGCCAGGGCATTGTAAAGGTGATATGCGTTGATTTGGCCTCGTCAGTTGTTATACGCCACTTCTTTAACCATCTTTATACTAAATCGTCTTGATCCTGAAGGTGCTGGGATGCTACTGCTGGATCTTCACTGGCTGCTTGTATAGCAGTGTCATCTGCGTATGTGGTAAACGAGACATTTTCCATAATAGTGAGCAGCGTATAAGTATACAGAACCAGACCCAGCACGCTACCTTGTGGTACTCCTGCTTCAATAGTATTTGTATAATGAGGTATATTCTACTTGGAGTTTGATTCTACATAAAGGTTCAATAAATGGGGTATGACGTAATGACATTATAGAATGGGTACATCCCCCATTCTTTGTTTGATTTTATAAAGTATTTATGTTGTGATGCCAAACCTTATAAAACCCTCGAATTATGTCCATCATTGCCGTGGTACAGTATAACTTTTCCTCTAAAGCTATATTGATGTTGTCAACAACTCTGTGGATCTGTTCTATTGTGCTATGTTCTGATTTGAACCTAAACTGATGGTAAGGCATTAATTATTTCTCTTCCAGTATGGGCCTTAGTCTTTGCAAGAACAGTTTTAAAACTTTTGTTAATAGTGAAAGCAGAATTATTGGCTGATATGATTCATGCGGAGGTTTTCTTGGTTGGGGGTATGATAATTATATCAGCAATTTTCCGTTGGTCAGGAAAGTGTCCTGTTCTCAGGATGGCGTTGAACGAGTATTAATATTATGAGTTATGACCTTTATTGCCTTTTCTGGAAGTTCCATGAGGATTTCTGGAGTTATTAAATCAAACCCTGACGCTTTCTTAAGTTTAAGATCCGCCTTAATAAGATTCTGTACTTTTTTCCATTTAACTGCTTTAATTGAAGGTGACATTTGAAAGGGGGCTTCTAAATATTCAACAACTTCTTGTGCTTTTTCTGGTTGTAGTTCTGACAGGAATGGTTGAAATACTTCCTCGAAATGCTTAGAAAAGAGCTTGCCAGATCCTTCTTAGTTTCCGTTTTTCCGCTATTCTTATGTTCATAGGTATGTCGTGGTTTTTTGATGAGTAGATAACCATGCAGCCTCTTGCATTATTTGGGTTGATGTTTTTGTTTCGTTGTCTATATCTTCTTCTTTGGCCAACCGAATACTTAATGTTGTCGTTCAAGTGCTGTTTAAAGAGATCCCAGTTTGTGTTTCTATAGGTATTATATACTTTGGGTTCGACGTCCTTTTTGGCAAAGGGAGCTAATAGTTAGTAGAACCGGAAAATGGTCAGATGATCAGTCAAAGCATGAGTCTATGTTAGTTTATTCTTCAGTTAAACCTTTCGTTGCGAAGAAATCTAATAAATCCAGTAAGTAATTTTTTCCTATCTGTTTGCCAGTATGTCAGTCCTCCAGTTGAGAAATACTATAAATGTTGTTCTTCTATAGTTGTAAGTAGTTTTCGACCTCTCGATATTGTAATGCGTAAATCCCAATTCTGGTGTTTAGCATTATAATCTCCACCTGCTATAAATCTATTTCCTAAGATTTCAAAGAAAAAGAAAAAAGTCTTCATTTGTAAATCTGTGCCTTGGGGAACAGTACGCTGATGCGAGTGTAAGGGCCCTTGCTGTCAGTGACCGTGATTCTGGTGGCTTGTATATTTTTAATTGAATTTTTTACTATAATTGCTGAGCCACCGTATGGAGTGCCATTTGGGTGATTAGATGTGTGAATTGTGGAGCTAGATAAGATATGTTAAAAATTATTTCTATTCGTAAAGTGCGTCTCTGAAATTAATATGATATGAAGCTTTTAAAGATTAATAAATGCTTTTACCTCTTGGCTATGTTGGGCCATAGTGCTATTCTAAATCTTTGAGCTATTATTATAATTTAATGATAATGGTAGTTAGGAGGTTTAGCGTGGTACGTAGGTATATCTTCTGTTAGCTTGGCTAGGTTTTCATCTTGTTTTCGTAGTAATTGTTCTGGTCTGAATAAGACTGGTCTCTATTATATTACGGGCACGACGCGATGCGTGTAGTTGTTTTCTGGTTTTTGATTTAACTACGTTCTGCTATTCTGAAGTACACAATTATTGGTTGATGTTCTGTCGCTTGTGTGATAACTATTGGTTGCGTTTGTACATTTAGTTGTTTTTCCTTTGGCCGTAGTGTAGGATACCTTCTGCTTTGGGTTTCCTTATATACACTGCAGCCTCGATAGTTTGTGGTATGGGATCCGTCGCATTGCTGATGTTTTCGTTGACAGCATTGAACACAGTGCCATGCTGAGGGCTTCACGAGAACAAAAAATACAACCTAAGTATAGAAGACTAATAATAAATATGTATTATGTACCTACACAGGAGCGGTCGCAAATGTCAGTTTAGATAAAGAAGACAGAACTTTCAAATTAAAACGAGGGGTCAAACAAGGTGACCCCGTCTCTCCATATTTATTTATAGCAACTTTAAAGCAGGTATTTAGGAAGTTAGGTACATTGGAAAAATAAGGGGCTGTTGTTAAGGGAAAGAAGACTTACAAATATCAGGTTTGCTGATGACATTATTTTATTCGCAGAAAGCAAAACGCAACTACAAGAAATGTTAACATACTTAGAAGAGAAAAGCAAAACTACGATAAAACTGTCAAAAAAAGACGGAAAATATAAAGATAGAAGGCAATGTTCTAAAATACACAGAAGACGTAATATATTTAGGTCAGCTAATTTCCTTTAGCAACAAAATGGAAAAAGAAATAAATAGACGAATTAATTTAG
The DNA here is from genome assembly GCA_963082815.1 of Melanotus villosus. Classification (NCBI taxonomy): domain Eukaryota; kingdom Metazoa; phylum Arthropoda; class Insecta; order Coleoptera; family Elateridae; genus Melanotus; species Melanotus villosus. Next base: position 33,601,309 of record OY720426.1, on the reverse strand, counting down.
CGTGGAAAAACTATTGGTCACTAAAGAAAATATTCAAGAGAACCTCCCTCTACAAATAAAAAGGAAAGTTTTTAATACATGCATAATACCATCTCTTACCTATGGCTCACCAACGTGGTCACTAAATGAGAAACCAAAAACGTCATTAAGAGTTGCTCAAACCAGCATGGAGAGATCAATACTAAATCTACGAAGACTAAACAAAATTCCGGTAGAAGAAATCCATCGCAAAATAGAAACAGTGAATGTAGTAGAAAGGTGTAAAATGGAATTGCGCAGTCCATTTCGCGAGAATGAAAGACGAACGATGGACACCAATGACAACGTGGTAGATACCCAGGGACGGAAACAGAAAGAGAACGCCCTCAAATAAGATGGGAGGATGAATTAATCAAATTGGCAGGAAACAACTGGAAATGGATGGCACAGAATAAACAACGATGAAAACTTGATGGGGAGGCCCTTGCCCTGAATAGGGAGGATGAGGCTATATAATAATATAATAATAATAATTTCTTCTGCAATTTTAAAAGTATTTCGAAATATTGATATGAAAATTAGTGAAACTACCTTTCTTGAGACGAGAAACAATAATCTGTTCTCAATTTTAATGTAGCTCTTAAAAGAACCTTACTTATACTATACCTAATATCTTGAAAATGCTTCAACTTTTGTGTACTTTAAGCGCAGATCTAATTAAAAAAAAAACAATTATCTAATCTTTTCTATACAAAAAAGGCATACTATTTAAATGTCCCTAAGGTTAACCGTCCCAAGATATTTGCTATTGAAGTAAGTGATGCAACACTGTATTCGTTATTTGAGTAACATTTAACGTAGTAGGCTTGAATTAAAAATGACAGTTTTAACATGTTCGTGTGAAAAACAAGTGATGGAACACAGAGCAATAGTGGATCTGTGTAAAAGGAACTGTTCTAAACAAATTATTAGATTAAGAAGTTAAGCATTTCATTAAGATTGTCTTAAGTGCTAAGTTAAATTTCAAAAGGAATAATGGTGTGAGTTACATGTTCGCCAAAAATTTAGAACGACTTGAATTTATTGACGGAGTGGTAAATTACCAGAAGTATTTCACATTATTAGAAAACAATTTGTTACCTACCACATGGAAATTTCATCCAGATAATGAATAGTTATTTGCGCTCCAAGTTATGGTAAGTGAACTTTTTTATCCGAGGTGGTAATTTGTGGACCGAAGCGCAGCTGAGGTCCATAAAGCCACCGAGGATAAAAAAGAAACTTACCTACGCGTTGCGCATTACGTTTTTCTCACTACCACAAAATAAAATTCATTAATAATTTAACAAAAATTGTGACGTTTATATTTATGACAGTTTAACGGCGCTGTTGCTATGGTACAAACAAACACATAAACGCAATTTCTGTTTTCAGTAACGAAAAGAATGAAATCAAACATGTTGTAAATACACCTTCATTTAACATTCAACGTTGTTCCAATTGTAAAATTAGTTTTAATATTAATAAATAAGCACGTATTCTCCATTATAACTATTTATTTTTTTTATATCCGTTATGGCGTAGCGTTATGGGGTACCATGCGCGGAAAATGACCTGGCGCGGTAAATCGTCTTTTTTGCCCTTAGATACAGTCTGTTTTTGTTCAACTAAATGTTTTAGTTTCCATTATTGTCGACTTTTTGACAATGAAATGTCAATTTACCAAGGTGGTAGTGAGAAAAATACTTTTCAATACTTCAAAGAACATTCATTGCGTTACACTAAAATCCTAAAATTTTCAATGACAAATATCCCACTGATCCACTATTGCTCCGTGCCTTACTATTTGGTTTTGACAAGAATATGTCAAAAATATAGAATACTTAAAATATGAATAAGGTGTTGCATTACTTACTTCAATAGGAAATATCTTGAAAACGGTTAACTTTAGCGACATTTTTATTATATAGGTACCTTTTTTGCATAAGAAAGACTAGGAAATTGTTTTCAATTAAATCTGCCCCAACTTAAGTATAAAAAAGTTGAAGTATTTTTGAGGTGTTAGGTGTAGCAAAAATAAGGTTTGTTTAAGAGCTACATTAAAATTGAAGACGGATTATTATTTCTCGTCCCAAAAAGCATGGTTTCACCAATTTTCATATCACTATTCCAACTTTGAAATTACAGAAAAAAATTAAAATTAAAATTTCGACTTTGACACCCTGTATCAATTAAATATTAACTTTTGGAGTAAGATAATTTTAGGCAAGTCGTAATATTTCAGCCTCACGAATCTACTGTTGGTCTGAGTCCCATTACTTATGGACCCCCCTGTATATTTAGAAGTAATTCTGAAAGATTGGAAAAGGGGTGTGCAGAACATGGGTATCTTTATTGATAATGAACAGTATAAACACCCATTCACATTGAATATCGCCGATGACCAGGCGGCGATAGCGCAAGACGCTTACGATCTTGACTTTATGGTAAGGAGGTTGCAACAAAGATATAAACAGTGGAGTGGGTTTAACAATAAAGCAGAATATTTAGTTGCAAACAGCGAGGCACAATTTCAAGTATTAATTAATGATAGAGACGAAATTAGGCAATTACAAAGATTTAAATACTTGAGAACGACTGTTACGAAAAAATAGAGCCCAGAATACAGAAGAAGAATCTTAGGGGGGCTAAATCTAATATGGTGGGATAGACATAGTTATATCAATCAAAATCAAGAAATGTAGAGGAAAATTGATGGTAGAATCCGTTTTATGCTACGGTTGCGAATCTGAGACAATCAACGCTGAATATAAAAGGAAATTACAATCGGTAGAAATTGATTATCGTCGAAGCAGCGTTCGAGTATCAAGAATGAAAAACATATCGAATGACGAAATAACCTGCAGGATTCAAGCTTATGATTCTCCAGCATGCATGAGGATCGATGACCAAAGAAAATATTCTAATGAATCCCCCCGGGAAAATGTATAAGTGGTCGACCACGGAAATCGTGGAGCAGTGGTATTACAGAATGGAAAGCATGGACAGTTATAATTTGCAAGAAGATGCCCTAAATAGAGATCTGGCGTTTTGGGAATCGGAAAATGACCTATCGATATTAATGAAATTTGAAGTAAAGAGGGCAAATCATGGTTATAACAGAACATGGTGCGTTTATTTTGATGGGCCATTTCTGTAGTGTTATATGAAATCCATATGGTTCTTGGACCTGCAAGTTGTAATCCTGCATCCAACAATTTAATGTAACTATTCCAAACGCAGATATACATTATGAAGTGTTTCTGCTCCTCGGGCATTACATCCTTCAACGGTTTAACGTGAAACATTGCATTTGTAATGACAAATCCTCTGGAAGACAAAGGTATCAACTGAAGAATCATTTGATGATTTTTAAACATGAATTACCCAAAAATCCATACAAAACAGTTAGGAAATTATCATTACCTGTAACATTTTAAGAATCTATACAGGGTGTTCCGTATCGTTATGTTCAAATTTTGAGAGCATAAAATAGACTTAATTCTAAGACTAAAAAACAAAAAAGTGGTAGGACGATCTTTATTCGTTCTGAAGTTACAGGCCTTTGGAATTATAAATCTTAAGTAATCAGATTTAAGTTTGTAATATAGTCCAGTCAAATGGTAATTTAGCTTTGCATTTTGGGTAGGCAGCGATTTTTTTTTATCGGTGTGTAGAGAGGTCAGTGGTGAATCTAAATCAGAGTTTTCGGGGTGGTAACACCCTCCATTTGGCCGCCATCTTGAAAAGAAGGGTTAATTCGTTTTTTGGATATACCTCTGTAGTCGAGAATCTTACAAAAAGTTTGTATAAAGATTTTTTGTAGAGAATCGTATTATCTATTATTTATTGTTAATAACTTTTTTACATAGCATTAATAATAAAAAAGTTATAAGCCGGAAAATACAAAAAATTTAGAGGTTACAACTTTTTTATAATTAATGCTACGTAAAAAAATTATTAATAAAACTTATAGAGAATGAGATTTCCTACAAAAACGTTTTGAACAAAATTTTTGTAAGACTCACGGATACAGAGATATAGTCGAAAAACTAATTAACCCTTCTTTTCAAAATGGCGACCAAATGGAGAGGGGGGTACCACCCCAAAAATCCTCATTTAGACTTACCACGGACCCCCATACACATCGTCAAAAATCGCTGCCTACCCAAAATGCAAAGTTTACCTATTTATTTCAACCATTTGATTGGACTAGTGCAGTCAAATGGTAATTCAATTTGCATTTTGGGTAGGCAGCGATTTTCTTTTTGCGATATATGTGGGGGTCAGTGATGAGTCTAAATCCGGATTTTCGGGGTGGTAACCTCCTCCATTCGGCCGCCATCTTGAAAAGAAGGGTTAATTAATTTTTCGGCTATAGCTCTGTAGCCGTGAGTCTTACAAAAGGTTTGTACAAGGCTTTTTTGTAGAGAATCGTATTATCTACAACTTTTATTAATATGACCCCACCACCCCACCCCCCAAGTCGGCCACCATCTTGAAAAGAAGGGTTAATTAGATTTTCGGCTATATCTCTGTATTCGTGAGTCTTACAAAAAGTTTGTGTAAAACTTTTTTGTGGAGAACCATATTCTCTACAATTTCTATTAATAACTTTTTTACGTAGCATTAATAATAAAACAGATTTAAGCCCTTAAGTTTTTATCTTTTCCAGCTTATAACTTTTTTATTATTAATGCTATGTAAAAAAGTTATGAATAAAAATCGTGCATAATACGATTTTCTACAAAAAAGCTGCATACTAATTTTTTGTGAGATTCTCTACTACAGAGATATAGCCCAAAAACCACCTAACCCTTCTTTTCAAAATGGCGACCGAATGGAGGGGGTTACCACCCCGAAAACCCTAATTTAGACTCAGCGCTGACCCCTCTACACAACGATAAAAAAAAATAGCTGCCTACCCAAAATGCAAAGTTTGCCTGTTTTTTTCGACCATTTGACTGGACTAATAGTACCATGAGATCGAAAAAAAGATGATTCTGAGCAGGCCTTGACTAGTACAACACGATTGACAAGACTGATTTCAAAATGTGGCAGTAGGTTAGAAGTTAATAAATGTCAAATAAATTAAAACACAAAACAGTATTTATTTAGGGAACAAACTGAAAACTAAGATGAATACAATGTTAGAGTAGGTGTTCAAAATGTGATCCTTCACTAGTATTACAACGACAAACTTAAATAATTCTGGAAACAAGATTGCAAAACTGACTTACATTTGAAATGTCACTGTCACATTATAATTCATAGGCATTCTAGAACCAGTGTAGCCAATCGTGTTGTACTAGTCAAGGCCTGCTCAGAATCATTTTTTTTTCGATCTCATGGTATATTACGAGTATTATATGAGCGATTATGACAGCGATTATTCACGAAGATGACGTTTGAGCCGCAAATTAACATTTATTAACACTTAAAATGGTTTTTAAAAAAAGAAACTTTATTCAAAATACAAATTAAGCGGAGCTTTCAATTCAGTCTGAACTCCAGCAGATGTGAATAGAAACTAAACGTAAAGCATTATTCTACTAATAACAAAGACACCAATGTGTCAGCATAAAGTGAATCATAATGTCTACTACAGATAACGTACAATCTTATCTATGCTAAGACAAGCAGTTTTGAATACGTAACTCCTCCACCATTAAGTTTTGAATATATAATTTCGAAAAAATTCTATATTCAAACCAATTATGAATGAAAATTATAATGATTGTCCGAATTGGACATGAAATATTCTGGAGATGTTATGTTTACAAGGTAAACTTAAATTTAACTTAGTTACATTGCAATAAACATTTTGGATCAAAATTCTCGATGTCAGTAACATCAGTTTGTTGTTTCGGAGTTATAAATCTAGATAGTTTATTTATAATTAACATGCGGTTACAATAAACATAAAGAGTAACAAATATCAATATAATTATTACAATAGTGATAATAACTAAAGCAGTAACACTTAGATAGTCGTTCTTATATTCGACGGGGTCAATACTTTCAAGAGTCATTATTTCTTTCGTCAATTTCGCCTGATTTTTGATAAGGTTTCGGACATTAATCGGTGATAGATCGATTTTAGTAATATTAGGTTTAACTACGCGATTTATATATAATTTTCCAATTGAAGCTATCTCAATTTGTTTTTCCTCTACAGTAGAAGATTCGAAAGTGGTTAGAAGTTCATTTTGATTGATTAAAGCAGAACAATCATTAGTGATATGAAGCAATACTGATCCAAGGATGGCTTGCCTTTTTAGGGAATTGGTACATTTTATATCAATAATTGTTTTATTAGGAGAGCTGATAATCCATGTAGCTGGGTTTATTTTTATTGTTTTAAGAGAATGTAAATGAAATGTAAATGGTTCACAGGTTTGATTATTTTGAAAGGTTAATAACTGTGTTTCACACAACTTGGAATTGGGTACTGAAAAATGGTTGTTTTGGAAACAAAAATAATGTGTAGTGGTAACTTGCATGCAATGGTCATCTGTTATAGGGATGCTAAATTCTGTATTAAATAAGATTGAATTATATGTCGGTATTATCATTTGAAAATGATCAGTATTAAAAGCGGGAAATGGAATTAATTGTATGTATTGATATTCTACGAAAGACTTTATCAAAGGAATTTCGTATATGAAAACAAAAGTGGTATTCTTTTGGTAAGCTTTTATTCGAATTAGAGATTCATATAAGTGTAGGTTGGCATGATTAATAGGATAAGGTAAATCTAGGATTTTCTTGCCGATTGATTGTAATTCCTGTAAATTCTTTGATATCTGTTCTAAAGCTGATAGTAAATAATCATTGTCAATTAAGGACATGTGTAACTGATGAGTTTGGGAAAACGTCAAGGAGGTTTCTAAGTCTGTGCAAGTTGAAATAAATAATTGTAAAGATTGGATTGATTGGTCTAAGACTGCAAAAGTGGAGATAGTTCCTAAAATTTCGTTAATCGATATTTTGGTATCAAGAATGACTTTATTTAAATTATCATTTAAAAGGTTCTGATTATCTGCCAGATTTTTGATATCTGCAGTAAAAGCATTAATAGTATCGTTTAGTATAAATGCTTGTTCTTCTAAAATGATCTTTTGGGTTTCAGTGGATTTAGTTAATTTATTTATTAATTCATCGTATTTTTGACCGTCTTCGGCGTTAAGATTGCCAGTGAGGAATTTTATTATATTGCCAAGTCCATCGACAAGTCCTCTTTTAAATCTATTTGTCAAATATAATTCGGGAAATAATTGATCAACTAATCGATTGGCTCTATCTAAGTATTGTTGTATTAAGAGTAATTGATTATTATAATTAATGGTTATATCTTGTGTGCCACTAAAGCGTCTATTGGGAAGCAAATAATTTGTGTTATTTAGTAAAGCAATAGCGTTAAATAAATTGATTTTAAGCGCATTATAGTTTTGCAATAAAGGGGAATAATCTAGAATTTTTATTAAAGTCCAAGTGCTTTCTTTAATAAGGGCTTTTCCTTTAACTAAAGGGTATAGGCCGGGATTGTCTTTCAGTTGGTGGAATGTCACCTCGCTGTGGACGATGATCCAAGTGATAATAATGATGATGCCTGTTCTGAAAAGGGCATTAAATCATTGATATGTCTTTTTATTACTAGATTTGTTGGTATATTTCTCAAATCGTATGTGTCGTGTTCGTGAATTTTGTCAACGACATAGGGTCCTATAAAACGGGGTTCTTTCTTATTTCGAACATTGGTTTTAACATAAACTTTGTCTCCTAATTTAAATGAATGAGGTCTGCGAGATTCATTAATCTTTTTATTGCGTTTTTCTTTGGTTTGCTGTTGTTTGTTTTGAAGACCGTTATAAAAATGTTTCATTTTTTCTTTATGGTCAGTGACATAATTTTCGTAAAAGATTTTGTTATACTCGAGGTCAAAAGGATTTCGGCTTTCGGTATGACCAAATAAAATTTCATACGGGGTGTAATTTAAATTTGAGTGAATAGAATGATTATAGGCTGCAATACAATATTGGATTTTTTTCGTTTCAGGAATATTTTCAAGTAAACGATAATGTTCAAGGATGGTGGAGTGTAATCGTTCAACCATTGAATTTGATTGGTGATTATAGGGGGTTGTTACGTGTAATTTAATTTTGTGTAATTCTACAAAACTTTTCAAGGGTTGTTTGTTAAATTCTCCATCGACAACTAAAGTGTCAGGTGCGGTAAAGGTTGTTATGAAATTAAATAGACTATCTGTTACATCTATCAGATTGCTTGATTTTAAATGATAAGCTTGAGCAAATTTTGAAAAAGCATCTATAATTGTGAGGTATTTCTGTCCTCCTACTTGAAATATGTCCATGTGTAATGTATGAAACGGTCGGTTTTGAGTAGGGGTTAAATTCAAAGGTTGTTTAATGGGGTGCCTATTATATTTTTGCCTTTTGCAAATTTGGCAATTGTCAATATATTTTTTAACATCATTGGAGATTCCTTTCCAATAATAATTTCTTTTTAATCTTTCTGTCGTTTCAGGAATTCCTCTATGATTATTTTTACTTTCATGATGATTTTGAATTTGAGTTAATCTTTCGTCTTTATCTAAAACATAGGTAACTTGTGTTGTGCATCTATGAAATTTAGGGGTATTATCGTTCGATATGTCAATGATGAAATTAGAAAAGTCAATATATAGGGAATCAGTGGGAAAGAAACAATAGTAGTTGGTTTTCGGCAAACAATATTCGATTAGTAATTCGTGAAATTTTTCGTTTTTATTAGACTGATTAACATACAGTTTTATTGATCGACTTCCATCAATATTTGTTGATTTAATTTGTTTTGATAAGGGTGTTTCTATGAATTCAATTTGATTCGAAAAATGTTGAAGGGGTTTTTCGGATAAAGGTATTGCGGGTGTTGATTCTGCTTGCGTATGTACTGTATTACTATCTGATTCTGTGTTGTCTTGAGGAACAGGGGTGTTCCGTTTTGATAACGTTTGATTAGTGGTTGTATTTTCAATAAGAGTGGGAATATCGAAAAAGTCAGTAAGGTTTGGTGTATCTGGTCTATCAGGAATCATGCTATAATTATCAGGCATATGTTCGGGGGTATTAACTTTATCTAAATTTTGTGGAATATTGCCTGAATTGTTATTTGGTACGGTTAATGGATGTATTTCTACACGAGAAAGAGCATCTGCTACTTTATTTACTTTTCCGGGTAAATATTTAACTTCAAAATCAAATTCTTCTAGTTTTAATGACCATCTAGTTAATTTAGAGTTTGGTTCTTTTAAATTTCTAAGCCAGACTAAAGGTCTGTGATCGGTATATAATGTAAATTTGGTTCCAAATAAATAAGGTCTAAATTGTTTAGTTGCCCATACGATTGCTAATAATTCGCGTTCAATTGTGGAATATTTTTGTTCAGTTTCATTAAGAGTTCTGGAGGCGTAACAAATTGGTTTTTGATTTTGTGATAAAACGGCTCCTAAAGCAAATTTGGAGGCGTCCGTGGTTAATTCAAAAGTTTTATTAAAATCAGGGTATTGTAATATGGGTTCATTTGTAAGTAGAGTCTTTGTGTGGTTAAAAGAATTTATAAATTCTGGTGTATGCTGAACGTGATTGTTATTTTTCAAACAGTGGGTTAATGGTTTAGTAATTTTAGCAAAGTCTTTAATAAATTTGCGGTAATAACCTAAAAGTCCTAAATAGCTTTTAATTTCTGTTTTTGTTTTGGGTATAGGGAAATTTTTTATTGCTTGAATCTTCGAAGGGTCTGGTTTGATTCCTTCAGGTGTTATAATGTGACCTAAATATTTTACAGATTTATGTAAAAATTCGGATTTATTTAACTGAATTTTTAAATTTGTATCTCGACATCTTTTAAATACTTCTTTTAATCGGGAAATATGTTCTTGTAGTGAATTTGAATAAACAATTACATCATCTAAATAAACTAAGCACTGTGTGGGGGTTAAACCTTTAAGTGCGATGTTAATCATTCTTTGAAATGCGGCTGGGGCATTTTTAAGACCAAAAGGCATACGTCTAAACTGAAAATGTCCTTCTTCTGTTGAAAATGCTGTTTTTTCTTTATCTTTGGGATCAATTTCTATCTGATGAAAACCAGAGGCTAAGTCAAGGGTAGAAAAATAATTAGCACGGCCTAAATTATCTAACACTGTTTCGATATTAGGTAAAGGGAATTTATCTTCAATTGTGTTTTCGTTTAACTTGCGATAGTCTATTACTATCCGCCATTTTTGTTTATTTGAAGCGTCAAGTTTTTTTGGAACAATCCAAATGGGGAAATTATAAGGGCTTTCGGAAGGTTCAATTATGCCTTCGTGTAACATTTTGTTTATTTGGGTTTTGACTTCTTCCCGATGTACTTGGGGGTATCTGTAAGTTTTTGTAAAAATGGGAATTTCGTTTTTTGTTCTAATATGATGTTTTGTCAAATTAGTGGAGGTTAGGGGAATATCTGGATGATGAAAGATTTCCTTGAATTCGTGACATAAATTAGTTAATAAAGTTCTTTCTTCGGGATTTAAATGTTCTGTTCGTAAATTATTATTTAAATTTTCGGTTAATAATTGTTTCTTACTAGGGTTTGTATTCGTGTGATAATTATAATTTTGATAGTGGTGGTACCTAGGCAAATTTTGATTAGTTTGCGTAATGTTGTGATTATTAATTTTGATATTATTGTCACATTCGATTTCGATATTATAGTCTTCTAAATAAAGGGGGTTATTTATTATTAATCTTTGTATTTTATCTGATGTGTTAATAATTGTAGTATTAAACCAATTATTATGAAGTTTAACTAGTGCAGATGGCATAGTTAAATGTTCTGAAAAATTAATTTTTGGTGCAATTTTAATTCCATTTGAACCAACAGCGGGTAATTTAATGAATCGTTCTGTTCTTGGGGGTACAGTAATGCTACAGCAGTAACTAGCATTTGTATTCATTTTGGAAAAATTACATTGATTACGTTTTTGTATTTGTTGTTTTGTTTGTGATTCATTATAGTAAAAAGGTATAGTTGTTTTTTCAGTTTGAATGTGATTCCAGCGATAATCAATACTTGCAGGTAAATTTGATAATAAATCTGAACCTATAAGTCCAATATATTCTGTGTGAAAATTAAATAGATAAACTAAATGTGTACCTTCTTCCTTAAATAAACTAGGTAAAGGAATTTCGGCTACTTGGTCATGAACGGTTTTACCATGAGGGGTTGAAATTTCAAAATGATGTTCATAAATGGATTCAGGAAAGTGTTTGTAAACAAATTCAGGTGAAAGAATTGTTTTAGAACTACCAGTGTCGATTAAGAGTTTTTCGTTTGTTTGTGGGATAATAATAAAAGGTAAAGATGGTTGAGGATTTATTGGAAAAGTTTCTATTTGTTCTCCGAGGCTGGTATTTGAAAATTTACGTCATTATTAAATTCATACAAATCAGTTTCAGATGATTCGAAATTTATTTCAGAATTTTCAGAGTAATGTTCTTCAAATTCGGAATATAATTCTTCAGATTCAGGGTGAAATTGTTCATTAGCTTCATAAAGGTTTGTGGAATGTAGTTCTTCAGAATAAAAATTACGTGGTTGAGAACTTTGACGAATATAATTATTATAATTGGGATTTCTGGAATTTTGCGAGGTTGAAGGTCTCTGGGGTGGATTTATTCGTTGAGCTTGATAAGAAGCAGGTCTTTTTTGGATGGTACTCGTTTCCATAGGTTCTGGACGGTTTTGTGGTCTAAAATTTCGATTGGGTGCGAAAACATTTTGATTAGGTTTACCAAATTTAGGTTGAATTCCGGGGAATCGTTGTGGTGATTGATTTGGTAATTGATAAACTGGGTTAAAATTCTGTTTAAACTGAGGTGGATGTTGTTGTGGTGGATGATAATATGTCGGTGGTTTACTAGCTTTTATTTGAACAGGTTGACTTACTTTATTTTGACTAAATGAATTTACTGTGTCAAATCTTTGTTGGTTACTAATTTGGGATTTTTGAAAATAACGAATATCTAATTCTTCTTTTACATAGGTTAAAGCTGTTTCGAGGTTTTGGGGTGCTCTACTGCGAAGAAAACTGCCTAGAGGCTCCATAAGTCCTCCGATAAACGTTTTAAGGGCTAGTGATTTAGAATCTTGAATTTTATAATTCTTTATTTCTTGGATTTCAGGTCCTAACGAAATTTTGGAATTAAGTATGGCTAATAGGGATCTGATTCTATTATAAAATTCGACAGGTGATTCTCGGGATAACTGTCTCATACGGGTAAGGTCAATACGAATATTTAATTCGGATCTTTGGTCTCCAAAATTACCAATTAGGGTTTCTTTTAATTCGTCCCATGAATTGTAAATTTGACCAGTGACAACTTCTAAAGCTGCACCTTTTAATCGGTTACGTGCGGATGATAGTAACAATTTATTGATATATGCACCGGGGTCATTTGGTTGGAAAAATTGATTGAAAATGTCTTCGACGGCTCTGATGTACTCAGAAAGTTCTGATGGTTTGCCATCATAGTGGGGAATTTCATTTAATAAGCTGGTATGAAAACCTAGCGGGTATCCTACAAATGGTTGGACCATATTGATATTTAAACGAGAGGGTCTCAAGCTAATTTGTCTTATTGTTTGGGTTGGTTGAATATCGTCGCTTTCACTTTCTGTGGATATTTCACTTTCTACGTCAGATAGCTGTGAATTTATCATTTACAATTAAGGTTAATGGGCAATTCAATAATTTGGAAAATATGGCAAATTAAAGATTCTAAGGTTAATCTTTAATTAAAGTAACGATTTTATCTAAGTATCGCTCCTTACTATTCTTAAAATTAATTAAATTATTGTAACGAATGTCATCAAAAGGTATATTTACACCCTTTTAGGCAACCTATTAACATACACTCGGTTACGGGTTTAGTTATTTTTATAATTCACTTGTTTTTACGTTAGCAATTTGTAAATAGTTAATAATCGTGCTACCTATTCGTCTATCGAAGTAGGAAATTACATCGATTTATTAAGCTAGTTACTTGCTCTTAAATCTAAATTATTATTTATTGTTCTCGCATAACTTCGAGAGCAACTTAAAATTCAAAATATTAGTATAATTATAAGCTTTTAATTAATATTGGTGATTTTCACTTTTTCACTTGCAAAATTAAATGTACTCACATTGATGAGATTTTCATATTTTCGACTACAATAGTCAGGTGGTTCCAATAACCAGGTGGTTCAAATAACCATGTGTCTGCAATAGACGAAGCTTTCGGCAACCAGCGATGTCCACGTCGACGATGCTTGTTCTTGGTGGAGTATCGTTTGGTTTCCAGGAGTTTTTGTTGTTAGGCCTTCGAATTCACCTTCCTTCGACGATGCTTGTTCTCCGGTAAGGGTATCTTAGGTCCTGGGGTGATGTTGCAGGTTCCGCGAATTAAGATTTAAAAATCAAGGATTTTGGAGCTTTTAATTGTCGAAAAACTACTCAAAAACCTTTCACGAAATCCGACCCGACTGCGCCAATTAACATTTATTAACACTTAAAATGGTTTTTAAAAAAAGAAACTTTATTCAAAATACAAATTAAGCGGAGCTTTCAATTCAGTCTGAACTCCAGCAGATGTGAATAGAAACTAAACGTAAAGCATTATTCTACTAATAACAAAGACACCAATGTGTCAGCATAAAGTGAATCATAATGTCTACTACAGATAACGTACAATCTTATCTATGCTAAGACAAGCAGTTTTGAATACGTAACTCGCAGGCGAGTGGCTCAAATCATCTGAGCGAATAATGGCCATAATCGCGAATGTAATACAATCATTTTTCTACACCCATTAACAAATAGATTAGACTCAAATTTGATAACTTTAAGGGCCTACTTTCCTTAACGAAAATATTGACAAAAATCGCAATATTTTATATCTCTTTTGTGGCTTTATTATTAAATTTTGAAGAGCTGGTCGACACTTATAAAGGTTCTGTAGAAGGCAAGGTAGTGATGTGTTGATATGTTGATGTCAAAAGGTCAATTAATTTGCTGTAATTAATCGAAAACGTCCTATAATTTTTGCAGTTTCTTTCGTTTATTTTTGATCGAAACCAAAAACAATTTGAACAAACTGACAATGATTAGCACGGTCTAGTGAGGTCTTCTATTAGTTTTTTTTTCGTCGATGTTTATTGAACATTTATATCGCAAAAAGAAAATTGTATTTAGGCAACCAGTTAAACATAATGTTTCGATTTTTACGTAGATTGATTTGAGTGACAGTGATTGGGGATTAACAAACTTTACTACTTTACCCTTTAACACAAAGCAGCTGGTAAAGATCATAATCCTATTGTTCCCAAACAACTTATGGAATGTAGAGAAACATTTATGACTCTGAGAAGAGCACCTGTTAGAATATTTCGTGTTTTGCTTTCGGTATAAAAAAACAAACAAGATTATTGTTAGATATTGTAAACGTTTAACTAAACCTTGGTTCGTGGTGTGAATTATTTATTAATAAATATTAAAATTATTAAACAACGAAGAAACACGAAATAACAACTTAACACTAAAACGCAACACTAATATTAATTCTAATACAAAACACTAATTATATTAACCCGTAACACTAATTAATTTATTTGTACAGTTTGTTTATTTATAACTATTCCATTGCAGTTGAAGGGCCCGACCAATTTTTGTGACAACCATGTTTTGGTACAGTCTTCTCGCTGCATTTATATTTTTCACACATGCAACAATATTTATTTTTGAAACCCAGAAACAGCATCTTCTTTGTTCGAAGTCCAATTATGCAAGCCACTTCAGAAAGGGCATTGTAGTTAGTTTTGTAAGATCTCTTCGCCCAGGCTCCATCTGCAATGACAGTTGTGAAAGGTATTCCATCTGGATCAACATCACCAGTTTCTATAGCCAGTTTTCTTTCTTCAGCGCCAGCAACTAAAAGTTCGTTCCAAAACGAAGCATGAATAACTTCTTGCACTTCGGTTTGATACCGTATGAAGGATTTTGAAGAAGTTGAAGGAATATCTAATGAAGAACATAACTCATTAAGTTGACCGTGACCAATTCCTATTGCAACTGTACCACACACAGCAGATTTATTGATGTCTTTACTTAGTTCACCTTCAGTTGAAATAGTTTCTTTTTTATTACACATTTGACACTGAAATGTTACTAAACTTTGAAAACCTAGTCTCTTTTCGCTAATCAAATTCATATCAAAAAAACTGCAACCAAATGCCTCATGTCGTAATGACTTTAGAGCTTCCAAAAATGGCACAAGATCGATAATACGCCGTCCGCTAATATTGGGGTTTTTCTGCAGGTTTTCCTTTTTCGGGTACAAATCAGGAATTTCTTCGGAGCACTCGATATCTGTTTCAGAGGTTGCTAGTATGCTGGTGTCGTAACATAAACGAGTTGAATGGTTACTGAAACGAAAGATAAAATTTAGTGATCACTTAAAAATAATTAAACCAAAGTTTATGCTTATACTATTTCCAAATTTTTAATAATTGAAACATTATGTTTCATACAAAATAATTAAAACAAACTTACCCTGCTCTTTGTTTCGCTAATTTCCTCTTACTTTTTCTTTGTGCTCCACACGTTAAATGATTTTTACTTACTAGTCCCATCTTATTATAAACACTTTTTCAGTCGTTTTCGTTTTTACTACACACTTCCGCACTTCACCACTTCACCATTTCTTATGTTTTCTCTTAGGGATTACAAGTACAGATAATAGGTTTCGCAGTACAAGTCACTCAACGCTTTAAAATAATGCTTTTGACGTTAAGCAACTTAGATTGCAGAAATTGGGAAAGTAGAAACTTGATTGAAATTTATCCTATCGTTAACATGTCGTTTAACTGGTTGCCTAAATACAATTTTCTTTTTGCGATATAAATGTTCAATAAACATCAACGAAAAAAATCTAATAGAAGACCTCACTAGACCGTGCTAATCATTGTCAGTTTGTTCAAATTGTTTTTGGTTTCGATCAAAAATAAACGAAAGAAACTGCAAAAATTATAGGACGTTTTCGATTAATTACAGCAAATTAATTGACCTTTTGACATCAACATATCAACACATCACTACCTTGCCTTCTACAGAACCTTTATAAGTGTCGACCAGCTCTTCAAATTTAATAATAAAGCCACAAAAGTGATATAAAATATTGCGATTTTTGTCAATATTTCCGTTAAGGAAAGTAGGCCCTTAATGGAAAAACGTAAACAAACAATATGACAATACACTTGGGCGTGTCACGCGAGTCGATTGTCAGCCGCAGAAAGAGTTGATCGCGGGAGATTTAAAATATCATTGGATTAGCGAAATATTGATTTTTGGATTTGTATTTGTGATTGGCCGCAAAACAGTGAATTGGAGGTACTATTTTTCACGAAGAAAATGCTAATAATTGCAATATAATTAAGTAGGTAAGTAGGATATTTTCAAAATGCCCTCCTCCTTGCCGAATATAAGCTTGTGCTCGTATGCCGATAGATGAAGTGACAATTTATTCTTAATTCACGCTTGTTTTCTCGTAATTGAGATAAATAAGTTTTGAAGATCAAGGTGACTATGACTGATCATAAGAACAGACATGTGGTTGCAAATGGATGGGGCACCAGCACATTTCGGAATTGCCGTCCGGAATTTCATGAATAACAATTATCCACGATGGATTGGTGGTGGTAGTCCTGTTGCATGGCCACCTAGATTATTTATGGTGTATATTTTCAAAGGCCTATAACTTCAGAACGACCTACCACTTTTGAGTTTTTTAGTCTTAGAATTAAGTCTATTTTATGATCCCAGAATTTGAACATAACGATAGGGAACACCCTGTATAGTTTGTAACTTGTGACCAAAACAGTGAATAAAACCTGTTTATAACTTTTTTAGTCCAGATCTACGAATAAAAAAAGAGAGAAAGTAGCATAACACCAACAGTATGCAATTTAGATGTTGTATCAATATGGCGAATTTTAGAGGCTTATTGGCTGAGAACACTAAATACGTCAACTGTCAAAGACAAAAACGCAAACAAACAGTTAGTCTACCAATAAAAATTCGTGCCGGTTGGTGTTTCAATATGGCGTGTGCAATTGTAGTTATGCACCATAATACCTTACTTTCCTTCCCGTATCTTTTTATTCGTAGGTCCAGATAATGGAAACTAATGTTAGCCAATAGCAATTATGTAAAATGTGTTGCCTATACGGTTGTTAGAAATTTGGTCACATGGTTTGATTTTCTATTTGGCTTCGCTACATTGTACTTATGACTGGTATTTCTACCTCCTAATAAATTTATCTTTCAGATATTTGCTATATAAATAATTCTATTAACAAAAACCGACCAAGGAAATATCTAGAAGTTTAATTTACGATGTGGGCAGACCAGGGGCGGTTTAGTGTATATTATCGTTTTAAAAAATGGCAGCCTTGATCAATTACAATTACCTAACTCAAACAATAACCTACTCTGGTATTGGCCTCGTAAAATAGAACAAGGTTAAAGAATACGAAACAGAATAATTTCCATAACAACTTGATTTAAAATAAATAGTCTGTCTAGACCTACCCTAATCTGCTTTTTGTTAAGTATTCAGTGACATTTTGGGCTAGAAATCTAAGTGATCCTGATATTAATACTGGGACAGTAATTATACGTTTGATTCAGCTTACCTTAAGCGATTCACTTTCAATTAAGAATGCCTAGTAATTTCAGTGAAATAGTTAATAATTTGTCTAAAAGCAGGCCAGGTTACGTTCTTAATGGCTTTTAAACACATTAGGAGGGCATTGCTGCTAATAGTTGTTTAACGTGATAAATTGTGCTAGAATAAACACAAGGAATAATTTGTTTAGAATAGTAAAAGTATGGTATTGTCGAGCAATCACCCATCAAACTAACCTGGTTCGATGATGTTGCTATTCAAGTTAATTGTGTTTTTAATTATGATAATCCGCTGCCGTTGCTTTAATATGGATATCTTACTGCCAGATTCAGATTATGAAAGCGAGCTCACTTCGCAGTGCGTTCGAGTCATTTATCAAAGGTACCTTGAAGCTACCAATACCGTTATTGTTGATTCGGATGGAACTTTTGAAGAAGTTTACAAACACCTCAGTTCAGTTTCGATAGTTCGACCGTATGGTAAAGTGATTTCTTTCGATTTGGGAAGGTCAGGATCGTACATACTATCAACAACAGAAAGCAACGCGCTTGTTACGATTAACTACCTAGAACAGATATACAACTGGAACTCACGAGCTAAATTTGTAATCATATACCAAGGAAACATCACGAACCTCTTCCGAATTCTAAACAATTTTTTTATCTTAAATATAGTGGTACTTATGCGAAATTCGGATAGAGAAGTATTTACTTACTACCCTTTAAATAAAACAAGTAGTTATAGTCCTGTTCTGCTTGATAAATGTACATTTGGGAGGTTAAATAATGGGGCGAATTTATTCCCCAATAAAACCCCAACCAACTGGGCAAATACAACCATAAAAGTAATTCCCGTGGATTATCCCCCATATATTTACTGCAGCCAGTGTAAAAACAAATACGGGATTGAAATTAGTACGTTGTTAATGTTACAAAGTCGACTTGGATTCAGAATAGAGTACATGGAAGGGTACACTGCTTGGGGCATTATACTACCCAATGGTACATACAGTGATGCGTATGGTGCCGTGAGAAACAAGAAAGCGGACATGACAATTGGGTTTTTCCTAACGAACTATACGGAATATTGGGACTTCGATTTGACTTTGCCTTATTTGGAGGATGGGGCAGCTTGGGTAGTGCCTGCGCCGAGTGTGCTTAGTCGTTTCAAAAATATGGCATCTATTTGCAATTTTTATCTCTCAATTGCATTGTTTACGACTCTGTTAGTGGAATCATGTGTTGTTTATGTGTCAGCTAGAAATAATTCTGAAGATAGGGAATTCAAGAAACTCGTCAACTGTTTCTTTATATTTTTCAGCCATTTGCTTAACATATCCGTGCCTATAAAACCGCAGAGTAACATCGTTAGATATTTATTTGTTATTTACTGCATGTACGCTTTAATAATAGGTGTAGCCTTTCAGAGTAATCTAATAACGTCTCTAAACCATGACAGTTATAATAAGTCGTTGGAAAGTGTGGAAGATGTTATAGATTCAGGTATAACGTTTGGTTTTCACATACAACTGAAATATTTATATTCCCATTCTGATGATAAAGGCGATATTTATCTGTGCAAATATTCAGAAGTATGTCAAATGGGGAGTGCTTGTTTGAATCGAACCGCATTTCGTAGAGATTATGCGACTATTAAATCACGCAGATATTTGGAAAATGCATTTCCTAATTACGTAAACCCAGATGGCACGCCTATGATTCGTATATTAAACAGTAGAGGGGTTGCAAATGAAATAAGCATGGTGTTTACGAAAGGACACCCTATTTTCGAGAAAGTAAATCGGTTACTTTTGTTAATGAGAGAGACTGGGTTTTTGTATTATTTTGCTGATACTTACGTTTATTTGTATAAGCTTCGGTTGTATTTTAAGGCACATTCATTAAGTTTGAAGTCTAAAATTTTGCGTATGAGTGACCTTCAGGGAGTTTTTATTTTGCTACTTTTTGGTTTGTTGCTGTCGATGATTGCATTTATTTTTGAGCTTTTAGCGAATCATTATGAATCTTGGAGAAATAGTACGGAAAACCCTATGAAGAGTCGCAAAACCTCCAGAAGATTCGAAAACGTATGGCAATTTTAACTAAAAATAAATTAAAAATTTTCTTATAAAAACAGTCAGTTACGTCTAAGCTTGGTTTACTACTGTTATAGTGATAGATCATTTTAAACATATTATGTGTTTTGCAACGTCTTCGAAAATATTTTAAGACTCAAATGGGGAACGCAATTTGAGTTAAGAGTGTACATACGAGGTTTGGCAGAAAAATAATGAGACTGATAACCCCTTCACACGGCATTTAGAATAACCCCTGCCGTAGACTCAGTACAAGTTTTAACTTGTTCCAGTTGCTACGGTTGTTGAGAGCGTCTGAAGTGAGGTGTTTGTGAGGTGCGTTAAGAAAATAGACCGGTAAAAGTTCCCTATCCAGGGCACAAGTGTTCAGATGGTACGCGACCGTTTTAGGGGGCCGAGAAGAAGTGGAAGACGAACTTCGTACGGGAAAACCTTCAAACTCAAAAACGGATGATACTGTGGAAAGAGTGAGGATTCTTGTGATGTCAGACCGTCAGTCAGTAGTAATCCCTGTGACTTCTTTTATTCCACCGGCTGAAAATCCATTTGAAAGGATGCCATTTTGGTAATTTGGATAATATCCAGAAGGGTATTACTTTGAAGGGGATAATTTGTAAAAAGAATAAAATTGATGGTTAAAAAAAATCAGTCTCATTATTTTATAATTCTTAAAGGCCAAAATCTCCAGCACCATGCCATAGATTTGACCATTGCATTCACCAGTCCTGACACCGAGAGCATTTTATATCTGCAGTTACATATTGCAAACAAGTGTGAACGGTGGATGTATTATATCATCAGGCACAACAAGTAATATTCCAAGTGTTTTAAATTTATCAGTTAATTACGCAGAGTGCTGCATAGAAACTCAGTGACTGCAACTTTGATTACAAATAAAATGCGACAAGGTGAACTAACATTTTATGTAAATTTTCTTACAGCAAACTGTAACCCTAATCGAATATTAATTGTGGCGTATTCAGCACCTTGTGCAAATCTAAAATAAATAAAACAAATTTAATAAAAGTGTCATCATATCAATTTACAAATAAAACTGTATCCTTTTTACCTTTGTTTGAAAGCATTTTTATTTTTAGTAATGTTATAAATTTTTTGTTTTTATTAATTTAGTATGTATGTTTACTGTAACTATTTTATGAACGATCAAAGCACAAAAAAATAACGATAAAAGAATGCTTTCACATTACGTTACAACGTGAATAACCTGCGTGGAAATGCTTAAATAATCACGAACTTTGTCTACCCGGTCATCAATAACTCCCGATGTGTTCCACGCCCGCTGATACGAAAGAAACTTTAATTTCTTACTTAAATATTTAATCGATTCTTACGGAAATTTTATTCGACGTAGACGAATGTTACTTCTTTAACACACGTTTAGATTACATTCGTGTCTGAGGGGTGTGCATTCACGTTATATTTTGTTCAAATTTAAAGAATTCAGGGGCTTTTAACTTAGGTATTTTACTTATTTGTTCTGTAAATATGGGCGTATTTTGCCTGTTTAATATTTAGTGCTTGATATACTATTTACGATGTGCGAATAAAGTGTTATTTAAGCTTAAGATGTATTTAATGTTGTTTTTATTAAGGAATTAAGGAAAGAACTAAAAAAAAAAGGTAAAAAATCATAAAGGGAACGAGTAAAGTCTCACCAAGCGATAACATTAAAGTATAATAGCAGCATTTACAAATTATTAAAATTTAATATTAATTAGATTTTTGAGTTATGTCAGAATTAATATTTGAATCCAAAACTGGAAATAGTTTTTTATAAATAAATTTAAATCCGCATTTAATTAATATACATCTTTAAAAGAGAGAGAGTAATTGTTTTTAGCACAATTTATGTTTCACAGGACGCATAAAGTGTTCTACATTAAAAACAGTGGCGTACCTATCGTTGGGAGGCGGAGGGGGCAATGTGTCTTGAAGGCGCCTTAGATATTATAAGAAAAAAAAAATTTAGTTTGGGCTAATTTTAGTAGCGCGTTTTTTGGTCTATTTTTTTGCACTTGAACAACGATTTTTTTGTTTTTTTAAATATACTAGTTCTAGTTCAGTTAAAACAATTTAAAATACGTTTTAAGCATGGAACATAATATAAGCAAATCTTTACTTTACAAAATCATACTGCAAATTGCCGAAATGAAAAACAGAACACGACTCTATTCTTTTTAATTTTGTATACATTACGTCTGCATTTTGACGGATCGGCGGCTGTTTTAAAAATAAAGTTGCACATAAAAGGGGTTCTTTGCCGCCGCGACGTAAATCGTAAATAATGTACTTTTTTGTAAATATTACCGGGAAAGACGATATGATGACAAAGGACAAAAGTTATCGCGGCCGACTCCCACCAGTGCGACGGCATCGGCAGGTTTCTAGATAATTATTTCTTTGTATAGAAAATTAAAGCGGCCACACCGCCACTATTTAAGAATATTTAAAATGAATGCAGACATTATTTATCAGGGCGGTAAAAAATAAAATAAATACAAATTGGGGGCTCGGTTCTTATAAGGAATATAAAGATCTTGCTCACTGTGCCATTTTGATTTTATCACGTCTATAGAATTATGTAATAAAAATAATTATATTTTTTGTTTTGGTTAATTAAAAAATAAAATATCAAAGAAATACACGGCGCCGAAGGCGCTAGAAGGAAGAAGGCGGAGGGGGCAGACTGCCCCCCCTAGCCCCCCCGTAGGTACGCCACTGATTAAAAAATAAACTAAATTTATTCAGAAACGATATTTAGATTTGAATTACAAACGTATATTTAAATTCAAAATCCAAACTAAATTCCGTTTAAAAATCGAGATGCAATTATTTGACTTTAAACTAACACTTATGCTTGAAATTAACGAATTTAAATTAAAAAGAAAACTGTAAATAGAGAAATATTGGCAATTTGATTAATTAATTAAGCCCATTAGCAATATATCCCAAAAACAAGGACTTCTTGATACGAGCTAGATATTCAAGGGTTTTAGGATCTAAAATTTGGAAATCCACGATAGAATTTTCTATTAGCCATATAGTCGAGTCAATGAAGGTTTTTACTTCTAAACCCACTAAAACAGAACCGATTTTGATGATTTTTTTTTTAAATGTTTGTTATATTAAATTATTCAAAATCAGAAACATTTCAGCTGGCGCTATCAAGTATTTATGTTGGTTAAACAATAAAAATAAAAAAAATATTAAAATTTTTTTTTCTTCGATGGAATTTTAACTAGAAGTGACTAATTTTGAAAATTTAGCATAATAAATAATTTTTAAATAAAAAAGTTTCAAATTTTCTATTTAAAAATGTTAATTATTCATTAGTCGAATGCAAGAAGATAATATACAAATATATAGACATATGTATATTTTCAACTGAAAAAATCAATAATTTTATAAGAATATCTAAACACGCACAAGAAATCGACCTTTTGTATCACAGATAGAGGAATTCAACGTCAAACTTCAGATGTTTCACCATGATTTGCGGAGTGAACGCGTGTGTTTTGAGGTTATTAATCTGTTAAAAGAAGTTTTTAACATTAAATATTGAAAATATTAGTGAAAATTGTTGAAGAGAACTTAATTATTGATTAAAATTTGGAAAAAACTGCAAAGAGACAAGTAAAGACACGATGGAAAAAGTACTTATATGTCATTTACTCTTGGTTTGTATTGAAAATAATTGGATTATATTTGCTTTTAAGTTTGTTTATGCATTTGGAAGAATCGAATTATTATTCTTATTATTATGTTACATTTATATTACATTATTACACTTATTATGATACATTTATATGCTGTAAAATCATATTTTTTTGTAATTTTGATCATTACAGCAAAATCGCTTGCGTTGCATATAAGTTAAAAAATGTTTCCCGTTTAATAAATAATTACTCAATCTTAACAAAATTTTGTTTGCTTATTTGGGACGTATTGATTTAACGATTCTAAAAATGTTAGCCCTTTAAGTGTAATATTTTTAATTCTACAGTACTTTTTTCACTGAATTTTCCGCGCGTCATGCTTGTCGCTAAGATTATTTGCCAAAACAATTTGTGTTAAATTATTCTTTGAATGTAATGAAATCTTTTTAAATTATTAGAAATATATTTCCTGTCTTACAGCTATTTCCCTTTGAATTTGATCCTCATATTTAAAATCATAGGTGTTACAAACATTTTCCAACATTATTTTATATGTTACAGCAACAGCAACAAAATACTGTAGACTCTATAGTTAATTGTTGTTGCATTTGCAAAGAACAAGAGAGTGCAGATACACAAATTATACAAAATTTTTTCAAAAATTTCAAATTTGGAATTCAATTCTTGCATCCGAATGATTGAATAATTAACATTTTTCAATGGAAATTTTGAAACTTTTTAATTCAAAAAGTATTTTTTAAACTAACTCTTCAAAATTAGTCACTTATACTTTGTTTAAATTTCACCGAAAAAAAAATTGTCAAAATTTTTCTTTAAATTATTTAAACAATATAAATAATTGATAGCGCCAGCTGGAATGTTTCTGATTTTGAATAATTTAGTATAACAAACACTTAAAAAAAAATTCATCAAAATCGGTTCTGTTTTTGCGGGTTTAGAAGTTTCGACGATTTTTCCGCTTTATTGACTCGACTAATAATGACTAGTCTAATCTAAATATTGAATTTATATTTATTTTTTACTGTGAAAAGTGAAAAATATTTTGTGGGAAAACATAAGCACAGTATACAGGGTGACCCAACACTTGTAACCCACCCATGTATTTCCTATAGTAGGTATACCTTTGCTAAAACAATGTCTTAACAAAATTCTAATTTCCTTCATTGCGCTCTGCAAAAGAGCGCCGCTATGTTGGATTTTTTAAAATAACACGTCTACCTTTTTTGGGGGTACATGAGGGATTGAGATCTCACCTTTACGCCTGTTTCAACTTACGAGGCTCTAGCGACCGAGGAGTGGCGGTATAATCATAGAAATAAAACATGTTGGAGGAAATGCTAACATGTAGACTCGATTTTATAATAAGAACGACGGGGAAGGAAAAGAGAAACCACCTCGTCCAAATAATTCTCCCAAGAATAGCAGCACAATATGACGTCTTCAAAGGTTAATAATTTGTAGCCGGAGGTAAAACAACCCTCAGTCGGATCCCTCGGGGGGAGGGGGACAACTAATGAAGACAAAATACGAAATCAACACACAAACAAAATAGCATGTTGGAATGTAAGGGCACTTCTTCAGTGTGGGAAATTAGAATGAGGAGAATCCGAATTGACATAATAGGGATAAGTGAAGTAAGATGACCACAACAAGGAGATTTCTGGTTTGACGAATACAGAGTGATCCACACAAGACGGCAATGGTGGAGTTGGTGTAATATTAACAAAAGAGTTTGGAAACAGAGTAACAGGTTATTTACAGTTCAATGAAGCAATTATAATGTTAAGTCACAAATAAGCCACCATTTTTAAATAAAGGTGGGGGGGGTTGGGAATATTATTGGTATGGATATATTTAACTATCAAAGTGGTTCTCCGAGCGTGAACATTTTACAAATGAATTAATTCTGCTAAATGATACTTACCCCAGCAAGGCAACCCTGGTCTGCTGATATTTCTGTGTAGGATTTTTGTCGTTGGGATTTTTAAAATATCGGGTACATAAATATAAACCAGAAATGTTAGAAGCCTTAACCCTCATAATACCAAGTTTTTTTTTATAACACGTAATACCAGTGGGGTCGTTGTTGACCCCATATATTTATTATCATTTAGAGACGTTCCTCTAAACTTAGTATCAGTATTTGGACGACTTATGGTAGTATCAAATAAAATCAGAAATATGTACTAATAGTTTATTTCAAATAATAATAACGAGATAACGACAATAAAAAAACGTAACTATTCTAATGGTATGTTACGTTTACGTGCCGAACAGGTAACTGCCTGGTGCTTAGTACTACACAGAAAACGATTGGAAATGTTGCATCTGTTTGAATGTTTTCTATCGAAATTTCTTTCACATTCCAGGCATCTCCCACGTTTCAGTTTTTGAGATTCTTGTAACTATCTCTGTGAAGTTGATGGTGGTTGTAGCTCTGTTTCAGAAGCCACTGGTTGTTTTCCTAGTTTCAGAAGAAACTATCTTTGTTTGTAACCCTTTTTTGGTTGCCGATCTTTATTTAGATGACACCATTATAATGTAGGCATCGAAGGCACTAACATATGGTTCTAAAGTTTTCGGAAATTTTTTAGATGCTGTTAACTATTTCAAAACTGTTTTACTTTATAAACTAAATGTTACAACAATTAACAATAATACTTAATATTCAAATTATATATTCAAATTATTGATAGTGGACCATTATCTTCAATGGTCCTCAGTTTTCTTCTTGCGTGTTCCATCATCCTCTGGACAACAGCAGAATCGATTTCTCGAGTTTTTTGAAAAATGCGACGTCGTAATTGGTCTTCAGTTGCAGCTTCCCATCCACTGTCGTATACTTTTCTGATCAATATTGACCAAAATTCCTCTATTGGCCGAACCTGAGGTAGCTACATTGGGAGGACTGTCTAATTTAGGAACAAAATTTATGTTGTGTGCGTTGTACCAGTCTCTAGTTACTCTAGCATAATAGCATGAAGCGAGATCAGGCCAAAGCATGATCTCATCGTTACCATGATGTGTATTTAAAAACTGAAGCAGTTTAGAGAAAAACAGTGGTCTTTGAAACACCGAATCTTCGAGCTAATTTTTGCTGTGAAACTCCACCTCTGTCTTTAAACGGTTTCGATCATTCTGTGTTCCCTCACGTGGCTCAAAATTCGTGGTCGACCACTTTTGGCCAAATTAACGCATGTTATATCCCCTTCGCGTCCTTTATGGTCTGATAAATTGTTGATGGGGAAATATTTTGTTCTCGATAAATGGCAACAATATCACTCTTGGGCATTCGTCCAACTAGATCGTAAATTTCTTTATGAATATCTAGCTTATATGACATTTTGCTGAACCAGATCGCAAAAACTAAACTCTCATAATTAAAATATGTGAAATTTCCTATTACACTTTCAGCGACAACCTGATTAAACGCCATTTGGTACAACTATAAACAATCTAAAAATTTTCCGAAAACTTTAGAACCATACATTAATATCTATAATATTATAAAAAACAATCTAAAAATTTTCCGAAAACTTTAGAACCATACATTAATATCTATATATCTATGGCATTTATGCCTGACTTTGTTTTATTGTAGTCGATTATTATTTGAGGTTTCATCTTATCGCCTTCAGAAATTTCACCAGTTTCGTGTGTAGTTGATAGTAGCGTAACAAGTTTTCGTTCTTTTGAACAGTAAGACACTAATATAGAAAATTTAGTTGAATATAAGTCTCTTCTATCCGTATCTACTAATTCCGTAGGGAGCTCTGGTATATTTTTTCGCATCGTACCAAGCAATGTTAGGTTTTCCTCTTTCTAGTCTCTTGCAAGTTCGAGACTCGCGAAAAAATTATCGGTGGTAACATTCCTCCCTGATCTCTCTAACCCGTTTATCAGTTCTGAAACGACTGGTTTGCCTTGGCGTTCACTCTGGTCACCTGTTTTACCACTGTATATCTGGCCATTGTAAACGTATGATGTTCTGCTATCGCAGGCTGCCCAAACCTTTATACCATATTTTCTTGGTTTAGGTGGTGTGTATTGTTTGAAGGGGCATTTACCTCAGAAAGTTAGCAGCTGTTCGTCAACCGTGATGTTGATGATGCATCTTGAAGTGTAGGTAGCCATAATTCAAAAAGTGTTCAAATCGGTGATAGTAAATCTTTTTTACTTTGCCCTTGAAAGTAAAAGTTGATTACTTACAAGTAATAGCTGTGTTGCTGATTGTTTTCCTCACGAGGGCGTCAGATACGATTTCGGCGTCGAATTCTGAATGCACTTCAGTGAAATCGACTTCAGCATCTTCATCTAAATTATTAGTAGTATTCCCGTAACCCTCATTATCACTCTCAGATTCTTCAATCCACTTTATTAACGTTTTTTCAGCACCTTTATTACCTATTATGCGTACCGAACCTCCTCCGGCCGTGATTACCGAATGATTGAGAATAACACTCAAACACCGAATTTACTGAATTCCCAAAAGAGGCAATGAAAAAGGGGAAACACCGAGATAAAAACAAACATCAGTAAGAACCCAAAGGAATCTCTACATTTAAATTACAAGGCTATTGAGTTCCCAATACGCGCACAGAAATAAGGGAGGCATCAAGGTAAAAGCAGATGTAACTAAGGAACCAAGTGAACCCCCGCAGCCCTAGTGAGTAAAGAGCAATCAAAAAGATAAATTTGGACTTCATAAGTAGCGCAAAACAACATTCACAAATTAATGCAGCATACTTAGTACAAGGTGTCTCAGAGAGTTTTGCACTTTTCTTTCTAATTTTGCTCAGCTATCATCAGTTTTCACAACTAACTTTATTTGGAACTTAAAACTACATTTATTGGAAATTCATGTATGGAAAATTATATCATCTAGATGTCGCCCATTTCGCCGCTGGCACTCTTCCAAGCAATGCCTTAGATTTTCCATTCTTTGTTACGTTATCAATTTTTTTTCAAATTCTAATGGTTTAAGTATTCATGCACATGGAACATCTTTTTATTTGCCACGTTTTGTTTTGAACATATAAGCGTGCATGTGAACTATTTTTGTCTTAAGATTGATGAGGGTTAGGGCGGTGCTTAAATAATTATGGAATTTCAGTATGTTTTAATGATTGACGATGTAAATTTGAAGTTTCAAAGTCTATAACTACCTTTAATAACGAATGTTTCCTAAAGGATTATTGTGTGGCGAGTTTGACACTTTATATTTCTTGGCAACTGGTGGCGAAAATCTCAACTAAGAAATATAAAATATAATAACGAAATTTAAAAAATGTTTCGATTTTCTTTTACTGATATTTTAAACATTCTATTTTTATGGATATTTTTCTACGCGTAAAAAAAAGGTCAACGCAGTCTCTTTTTTTTACAGAGAATTTAACATTTGATAAAACAATAAACTATTCAGTTCTAAAATAAATTTAATACCAACATAACAATTTAAAATCATGTGCAACTGTGCTCCCAAAAGATGATGATTACATTATACTTTTCATTAGTTAAATGAAAAAAAAAATGTTATTATTAGCTTGTCTAGTTTCTTCTGTTTATACGGCCATTGTAGCCAGGTACTGATATTAACGCAACTCGGCGAGGGCAGCATAGAGGGTTAAGGCCGCCTAACTCGCTTTCATACCTGGTTGTCTCGCCTGCTGAGAGTACGTGCTGGTATGGTAAGCATGTCAATTTTCCTTGCTTGCTGTCTTATGTTATGATTTACATAAACTTCTTTCTTCTTACTTCTTCTGCTTAGTATTTCGTAGCTTACTTTGAAGTTTTACTTCGTATATTTTTCCTGCAAATGTTTTGCTTTTAGGTGCTCAGCTTTATCAGTTTTCCAACCTTTTAAATTAGCAAACAGTTAAGCTATTTTCTATTTTTAAAGGAATTGGGACGCAGTAGGTTGGGAGTCTGCTACGCAACAAGCCCGCAATGGTTCCAATTCCGAGTGTAACGTGAAAATTTACACAAGCCGTCGAGGTTTAAATCCTATTATTTAATTGACAACAGTAGTCGGTGTCAGTTAGAGGAAAAATCAGAAGAACGCAATTTATCAGACAAAATATAGAACTATTTAAAAGTAGGTCAAAAATGTTTATGAATCTTTTTCGTCCAATATTAACAAAGCTTAGCTCGTATTTTATTATAGTTCTTCAACGTATAACATAATTACCCAGTTACTCCAAAGTTTAATCCTGAGAAAACTTTTGCTTTCCATTGAAATATTCATGAATCTATTATAAAAAAATTTATAACTATATCACGAGATAAAATCAATCTAATAAGTAGTTGGGAAGTAACACACATAATAGTCACAAGAATTTCTTCCCTAGTTAAAATTGAGGGCATTCCCTACCTATTTATATTTTATTATTTTATCATTTTTAACAAAGGTCTATGTTAATTAAACAAAGTAGTTTCGCAGTAAGGCTTGTTAGAATCAAAAGCAGCTTCGCAGCTGTAAAAAAAAGACTTTTCCGCGTATTATTAATTTCAGGAACTTCAAGAGCTCATCTATGAAGCATTTACGACTTTTGTAAATCAAAGTAGGCAATACTAGGGAGGTATTTTAGTTAGTGCGAACAAGAAGTTTCCAGGCATAAATCGGTCCTATTACCTAAGTAAAATTCACACTGAATTAATTTTAAGGTTAGACTTCAAGTTACGAACTTGTAAAGTATTTTTCTTTTATACAAGAATAGGTACGAGTTATATTTGTTGAAAACAGAACCCGTACTTAACCCAACATTTCACATACATATGACCCGATAATTCTAACAATATTTTTGATATATTTTAGAAAGTTATGAAAGTTCAGATAACAGAAAAATATCAATTTCTCAGTGCTTGAATCAGTAACCTTCAGCTTTACGCGCCAATCTTCTACCAATTGAATTAGAGTTGTATGAAGGAGGTACATTGCTTAATCCTAAAACCGACAGATTAAGATGGAGTTCGCTTTATGTCATATTTTTACACCAAACATTGTGATTTTCTAAAATACCTTTCAGAGCAATATTACTTACGCACATCTTCTGCTTCTATAATCTTCAACTTGTTAGTTACTTGGTCGCAGTCATTTACTTGTCTTTGCTGCACAGTTGATTTTCATTTCGTCAGATGTTCCGACAGAGATCTTCCTTATGCCTTTGTACCGAAAGGTATAAGAGGTTACAGATAATATATACATTTATACATACATACATACATACATTATTTTCGCGGGACGTCCTTTTATTTCGTTGTTTTTCTTCTTCTATCATCTTTGTCATTGTTTCTTCTTTTTATTCATGGTATAAAGGACACTACTCGAATGATTATAACTTTTTCTTTTTTGTCCAATCACAGTTCCCTGGAGTTTCTCTCACTTTACAGCGTTCTGAGATTCGTAGCATTGATGATCTTTGATGCTATGCCAGGAAATGATGGCGACCTTACACGGCAAAATAAGCAAACATTAAAATGTTAAAAAACACTAATCACTCATAAAAGAAAAGTTAAATATACCGAGAATCTAGATTTTGTAATAAAATAGCATTATGCAAAGGATTTGTTGGCGTTAGTACAGCACCATTCAAACTGGTTCCTACCATAATACACTTCTTTGTTTTTTCTTTTTTAACGCTTTCTAACACATCTCCATATGTAAACCCTCTTGAACGGTATTTTTTTCATTCTTTCTTCTGTAATATTTTGCTTTTGTTATAAAGCTAAATACGAAATTGACTCCTAAGCAACCATTGAGGTATATTGCATAAAGATATATTTAGGTTAACTTAAGGTCAACATGTTTATATAAAGTGCAATTCGCCACATATACCGAAAATTGGAAAGTTGCAAATTCAAGCGTTAAAAAGTATTTTCCCAAAACTTTTAAATACGAGGGCGTTTTTAACGTTAGCTACCTAGCTATGAAGTAAAACTCGCAGACCTTCAAAAACGTTTTTCTCCTACATAACTACCGTCTACACAGGTCTACACTAATACACTTAGATCCACGTTTCTCAAGTTGTTACATTCCAGCCAAAAAATGACGCAACAGCGGCTTCCAACTCATCATCCGAGGAGAATTTTCTGCTTGAGGTCTTTCTTCAGATGTTTGAACAAAAAGAAGTCGCAGGGCGCTAAATCAAGCCTATAGGGTGAATTTTGTAACTGGGTGAATAGCTTTCGATAATGGTTTGAACTGTGCGAGCCTTGTAGACCCTAGAATTAGGTGGAGAGCCCTTGCACCGATTGCATGGACTCCTTCTTCGTGGTAGGATTCCAATAGAACGCCCAAGTTTCGTTGCCTGTGACACTTCGTGAAAAATAACCCTCATCGTTCTCCAAAGCGGCCAAATGTTCTTGAGAAATTTCTTTCCTCGTTAGTTTTTGCTCTGGTGCAAGGAATTTGGGAATCCATCCCTAAGTCTTCGTGCATAATCTTGAAAACTATAGTTTCGTACACTCCAGCTTCTTTAGCAAGCACTGGGATCTTCATTCGTCGATGTAGCAGCAGCACATCTTCAACAAGCCCGATGGTTTCCTAAGTTCTATCTTCAGCCGGTCTTCCTGATCTGGGATCATCCCGAATTGAGTCTCGGCCCCATCGAAACTGTGTACACCAAAATTTTACTTGAAAACAAGATGGCGCATCTTCCCCATACACAGCAACCATTCTTAATGGATAACTTTTGGCCCATTTCGTTCTTTAGTGAGAAACTTTATCACTGGCCGATGCTCCAAATTGCTTTCACTCTTTTTTCGGAATAAAAAAGTCGTAAAACTGCAAAACGCAACGAACTCGTACAAAATTTCGTCAAAGTACTTAGAACAGCGATGGTAATTTGACAACCAAGTAATTTTTTTGTCTGGCGTCATTTTCGTAGCTAGGTAGATAACTTAAGAAAACACCCTTGTAGTAAATTTATGTGTGTTTCAAGAACAAGGGTAAATTGTACCATAAAAATTTTATTATAAGAGCTATACATTCTATACAAGGAATCTGAAGTAAACCTTAAAATACGACATCAAGTTTCACGATAATAAAAGGACTAAAACAAAGATGTTGTATCTCCCCAACAACATTTAAAATTTATGTAGAACATGCAATGGAAAAATAAATGTGGTGGTATAGGATTTGAACTAAAACTATACACTTTGCCCAAGATAAAAAGAACGTGGAGTATATGGCAAGAAAGATTAAGGAAGAGTGTGAGAAATGGGAACTGTCCATGAACATATGTAGACAAAACCAAATAGGTATGTGTGGGGGGAAAGCAACAGACTTAGAACTGGAAAACAACGAAAGGGAAGAAAGTGTTAAATACCTGCGACTAAAAATAGACAAGGACGGCAGAAATCCCAGAGAAATAAAGCAAGGTACAAAACGAAGTCGAAGAATTAACCAAGATTGAATGGAATATGGTGGCACAAGGGAATTACTAAGAAACGTAAACTAAACAAGATGAAAGCATTCAAGAGATGATGAAAGTACTTCTTATCCCTACTTTTATGGCCAAAGCCTAGGCCAATGGCCTGTTAATAATTCTTGAGTATGAGTTCCGTGGGCCCCCTTTGATGAAAGTACAAGAGACTAGAATCGGCAACATAAACAAAAAAGAGGTCACCTGATACGGACATGTGAGAAAAATGGCAGGGGGAAGATTACCAAGAGTGGCCAGGGAATGAATATCACCAGAGAGAAGAAAAAGAGGGAGATCCAGAAGAATGTGGGCAGAAGGAATCCGGAAAGCAATGAGTGAAATGAATCTAAATGAGGAACAATGCCGCCATGAAGGAAAAATTTGAAAAGCGAAACTGAAAATATATTCATACAAATTCATAATGGGAAACATGTTTAGAATTCTTGATGCGATTAGTTGGCAAAGAACATGTCAAAGTTTTGATAGCTTCTACTGATTAAACACATGTGAGTCAAGGGAGGTTTATCAGAGTAAAAAATGTTGAGTAGGCGTCTGTCTTATTTAGTTGTCGAATTGCAGAGATCATTCAAAGCAAGTCTCCCCGGTTAGTAGCTTGATAAAGATTTGAAGTTATAAAAATTATTTTTGTAAACATATGGTTTCGACTGTTGATGGCGCTGTCCATTTATCTAAACTTGCTTAGCAGGGTTCGCATTGCCATCGCTTCAGGTTAAGAAATCTGGCTATGGCAGAGGTTCTACTTATAGAAGTTTCTAAACTGTCTAACGTTTAACCGATCATACTGTCACGAGCTGTATAAGTTAGTTTTTAGGGCTACATTTGTGGTAGTATGTTATGTTGAGTATACAACGAGTACCGTTATTAATTTGGTGTATCGAAAACGTTCGAAATTTTGAAAATCTCTTAATTCTTGGTAAAGATATCGGCACTAACACCCCGCGGGGAAGCATGGCCTGCAACATGGAGAGTTAGAACCGTTGTTTCGGTTCCCAATAATTTTTAGTGGATCGCCGGCCATCAGACTCGAGTTTGACCCCGAGCCCGTCCGCGCTGTAGTCGAATGCCTTAACCACTCGGACGATTGTTATCTCTTAACATTTTTAATTGGGCCTTATTTGTAGTTTTAATGTTAATACTACAACGTTAAATTACGAGTGCTTGCAGAACGGAGCTTTGCTATGCAAACCACGCTAAATAAAATTCCAACTTGTGCATTGGGGCCGTATTCAACATAGTTTAAAGCAAAAAAGATTTTTTTTTCAAAATAATATTTGCGCAAAGCAGACATCTTGGATGTCTTTAAATTTCAAGATAGGCCATATGATACATCATTGGAGAGCTTAGTTTTTTCTGTTTGCATCAAGGTTTTGTAGATTACAATTAAAAATAAAGCGGAAAATCCAAAAAATCATCAAAAATAATTAAATTTTGTTTGCCCATTAAAATATTAATAATATTCAAAACAAAATTATTTGCTTTTGTTTTTACAAATTAGAAGAAAATAAATAATTAAACAAGATGTTGCTCTATTACACATACATTGAACCATTCAACAATTAAAAATGATACATTACAAGAACTAATAACTACAAAGAATAATTTATAATAAACTCTTATCACTTACATCTGAAAAATTTACCTTTGCCCCCCAAAAAATAAATCCTAAATAGGTGCCGACACTTTCTTTTCTCTTGAAACTTTTGATTTACGCTGAATATTGTGTCCTTTATATACGAGGTTAAACAGTGCACGTATAGTTAAAAAGTTATATTACAGTTTGAACTAGCATAACAAAAGAAGGTTGAGAGACCAAAGGCACCTCTTGATATTTTTATAAGAAAAAACCATATACTACAACAATAGTATAATATTAGTAAGAAGTATTAAATTAAAGGGGTAAAGGGTATCGGTACTAACGCCCCACGAGGGAGTGTGGCCGGCAACATAGAGGGTTAAGGCCTCCTAAGTTGCTATTCATACCTCGGTTGCTTCGCTCGTTATACACGCCTTCGACAACCGCCTACTTTCCGTACCCCACTGTTGTGTTTCGGTTGCCAATCATTTCCAGTGACTAGGTAGGCCACCCGCCGAGCGTCCGACTCGGATTTGACCCCGAGGCCGTCCGCCCTGTAGTGGAAAGCTTTAACCACTCGACTACTTCGTCGATAATTATTATCACTAACAGAAGCGGGGAACAACCCCTAAACGGTATTGTTATATTGTTAATATTACAATAAAAGTTGATGATTGATTGATAATTATTAAATTAATGTAATTATAAAAATAACCGAATACTTCCGAAAATACCCGAAGGAGGGAAAATACAAAAAGATAATTAGTTGTATCAAATTTATAATAGTTCGGTTTCGTATGATGAACAGTAGTTAAAACAAAAAAATATATAATACAAGGATGTTGTTCAAGAAGTAAAGCAATAAAAAAATCGATGGTTTTTAGACACTTCGAATTTATGCTATTTATTATAAAAAAATATTATCATTTTTTACTTTTTGCTTGGACTGCGATGTAGCTGTATATCAAGTGGAGAATATTACTGAATCTTCCGTTCTCGAATTAAATTTGTCTGATTGTAGATTAAATAAATTGTTAGAAAAATTAATATCCATACAATTATACAGTGTGATACAATTGATATGGCCATCATCTTTCCGATTCGAAGCCACGGATTTTTATTAAAGGTGTAATCAAAACGGTATGACTCCTAATCTTTCAACATTTCAGATTTATAATTAGAAACATGTATAAACATTTATTGTACCTCTTGGTTTAAATAAAAATGGTGTAAAATACATAAACAGGAATAACATTTTTCGTAAAATGCCTGTACACTTGTACAGCTATATTTTAAAAATATTTATCAAAGTGCATTTTTTGCAAATGTGTATAAATGCAAATATATGTATGTTTTTCAATTTTAAAGGTCAACAATTTATAGTTAATAATCCAGTTAAGACAAAGCACAATAAACCTTACCATTGAACTTGCCTTCCCTTTATTTACAAAATAGTTATTAATTAAGTAATTAAATATTTTTTACGACATTTCAAAAAACTCCACTTTTAATAAAATATGGAACGTCACACACAACAAGAAGAAATAATTTAACACATTAACCTAATCTTCTCTGCTCTTCTAGGCAATAATTTCTGACCTAGTTCCAGTATTAATATTTAATGATTTTAATCTGTACCAAATGTAAATTCCCAGTATATTCCACAAACTTTTAAGATAAAAATAATAGCTTTTTTCCCCTGACTCCTCCCACAAAAAGTAATTGAAATTTTAATATTAACGACAGAAGACGTTCGAATAAAAAGCTAAGCAAGTTTTGTTCATTATTTTAAGTTTTATTTGGTCACGAGCCTTCTTACAATGGAGATTAACGGGGATATCTTTGCAACTGAAAGAAAATGGTTGCGAATTGTTGGTATATCATTCGCAGACAAAAGCTCAGTGTTGCAGAAATTGTACTCATACGGGATTTATACATTTGTTTTCTCGTTCGGTTTTACGTTGTTGCATGCTGTTGCAAAAAATGTTGACAATACCAAGCTTGTTATTGAACTTTTGGTGTATTGCAGTGGAATGTTTGGAGGTAAAATAAGAAGAAAGGGTTTTCTTAAGGTAACAGGGATAAAATTACAATTTTTTGTTGTTTTACAGGTGCACTAAAAGGATTTCTTTTGTTAACCAATAAAGAAAAAATTAGAACAGGGTTACAAGTTTTGCAAGATGGCCCGTTTTTGCCCAGAATTGAAAAAGGTGGGATGAAAGAGAAAACGTTAATTGAAGAATACGTATTTTACAAAAACTGGCAGGTAAATACCTTTACGTACTAAATATTGTTATGAATTAATAGTCCAGTCAATAAAGGGATTGTAGAATGCATGGAGGGTGTCACAATTTTTGACTTCAGGGATTTGTTTGGAGTCGTTAGGAGGTAAACATACTAAAAGTCCCCGGACATAGGGGGTGAGCGGAGTGCAGGGGGGGGACTGAGAAGGTCTCTTTTTCTGTTTTTTTGCTTATATCTAGAAGATGGTGCATCTTAGCAAAAAAGTCATTATATACAAAATCAAAGCTGATAAAATTTCCTACATTTTTGCTTGTTTAAGTTTTTTTCTATCTCCAACCGTTTATGAGAAATCCGCTATCAAAAATCGTTAATATTCGCAAGAAAATATTTTGCCTCCCGTTTTTTGTTAAACTTTTCTCTCTAGCACCTCATCTCTTCGGTTTACAGAAAAATTCCCACAAAAGAAGTTGTACAGGATTAAATTTCCTTCAAAATGGTATATACTTTTTATATATTTTTTTCGAAAATTAGCGATTTTTGATAGCGGATATCGCATAAACGGTTGGAGATATAAAAAAATTTACCAACCAAAAATGTGGGAAATTTTGACACCTTTGATTTTGTATATAATAACTTTTTCGCTAAGACGCACCTTATTCAAGATACAAGCAAAAAACCTAAAAAAGGGATCTACTCGGTCCCCCCCTGCACCCCGCTCACCACCTATGTCCGGGGACTTTTAGTATGTTTACCTCCTAACGATTCCAAACAAAGCCCTGAAGTCAAAAATTGTGACACCCTCCATGCATTCTACACCCCCCTATTGAGCGTTCGTTGACTGGACTATAATGACAGTGATGTTAACCAATCTTGCTGAAAAAGGAAAAGAAAAGTTAGATAAATAATAATAGAACTCAAAATGTACTGCTCTTTCTTTTGTTGTTATTATCTATTAATTAATTGCAGCAACTAAGATAAAATTCTTTATAAGCTGAAAACTTCGTTAAACTCCTCGTACTTATCTTAGATGCGATAAATAGTATATTATACACGACGCTATAATGTAGCTATTATTA
This sequence comes from Melanotus villosus, assembly GCA_963082815.1. NCBI lineage: Eukaryota > Metazoa > Arthropoda > Insecta > Coleoptera > Elateridae > Melanotus > Melanotus villosus. Next base: position 33,563,394 of record OY720426.1, on the reverse strand, counting down.
CCGAGGATAATGTTTGCAACACGAGCGAGCTTGCGAGCGAGTTTTGCAATTATCCGAGGTAATAGTAGCCATTATAGCGAGTCGTATACTATACTTTGTCCACGACTACAAAATACTAACAATTTTTTATTAAAATTTAAATAACAACGCTACTAAAACCATAGGGTAGGGCTATATGTTAAACGAAGTGGTACAGCGGTAGGATTATAAACATTTGCGAGTCGGCAAAACAAATTTTTAAACGTCAGTGTTTGAATATTTTAAGTTCTGTTAGAATTTTTCAGTTAAAACGTTAGCAAAATGAACAGCGAAAGCGATGAGATTTGTACGCCACCCGAAATAACAGAAGCGGCAAAAGTCGCAAGTTTAAATTTATTACCAGAGAAATCGCAAAAATTGTATGTGTCAGTGTATAAATTGTTCATGGACTGGAAACTTGCAAAAAAAGCGACTTCGTTCTCGGAATCAGTGCTACTCGTTTACTTTTCTGAATTATCGCAAAAATATAAGTCATCTTCTTTGTGGACCCATTACTCCATGTTGAGAACTACGCTAAATATTTATGAAGAGGTCAACATAGAAACTTATCTTAAGCTGCGTGCATTCTTAAAAAGAAGGTCCGAAGGTTTTCAATCCAAGAAAGCTAACACTTTTACCGGTGAAAATATTAATAAATTTCTTACAGAAGCAATAGATCACCAATATCTTGGAACAAAGGTAAGAAATTAAATTAGAAACATTTTATGTGTAATAATCTAATTTAATTTTTAAGACTGCATTAATAATGGGAGTGATGGGCGCCTGTCGAGCTAAAGAAATGTACCAGATGAAAACTGACGATTTTCAAGATCTTGGGTCAGCTTATTTAATAAATGTGCCCAATACTAAAACCAAAATTATCCGTAATTTTATGATCACAGATAAATTTTATGAAATTTGTAAAAAATATGCTTCCCTCCGTCCATCTACTATTACGTCTAATATTTTTTTTCTGAATTATCAGAACGGTAAATGTACAACACAAAGAATGGGTATAAATAAATTTACGATAATGGCTAGACAAATAGCCTCGTATCTTAATTTACCCAACCCAGAAACATATTCGGGACACAGTTTTCGAAGATCGTCAGCAACTGTGCTTGTAGATGCAGGCGGAGATATTACCGCCTTAAAGAGGCACGGAGGGTGGCGGTCGACAGCGGTGGCGGAAGGTTATATCGACAACTCTATCAAAAATAAAATGGACACCGCAAACAAGATATCAACCGCGGTAGAAGGCAAGCCTTCCACTAGTTACCAGTGCACTCAAAATACGTCTACGAGTAATCAAAACTTTAATTTTGATGTTAATTCTGTACCGTCAGTTCAAATATCTAATTGTCCAAATGCAAATATAACTGTTAATGTAAATAAATAACTACCTAATTGTAATAATTTTGAGAATTGATTAATAAAAATGTTGGTTGTTCCGTAAATAAAAGGTTATTAAAACTGCATTTCTTCTTCAAATAACGTAATCATAACCTCTTTACTTCATTATACAGTGCAAATTTTGTTACTACGAACATAACAGATGATATAACCAATTTACAAATGCCGAAAATTTGACATTGACAGTTGACGAATTTTTGTCAACATATTAATTTACAAAAATTAAGTCGGCTGTATATCATAAACAATGATGTTACCATGACTCATTATGCACTGCTAGCAGTGTATTATGGAAGCATTATGACTGACCAAACACATGAATAATTGACAGATTATTGACTAGTCGTGGATAAAATTAATTATTTGTTTCAGACTACAATAATTTGCAGCATGACGGTGGGAAATTTCTTAATGGGCACCTTAGATTCTTTAGTCAACAGAGTTTCAAAAAGTAATCCGATGGACTGGAAATTACCGTACGGAAGATTCGAATTCTTCAATACATCCTACAGCCCAAACTATGAAATTGTATGGACTTATCAGAACATTTCGCTTGGTTTTGGTTCATTAGCCTTTTCTTCAATCGACACCTTTATGGCTGCTGTAATAGCTTACTTCAGTTTTCAGTGCAAAATCTTAGGAAATTTTATTAGGAATTCTTCAATAAATAACAAAAGGCAACAAGAACAGGTAATGAACCATACGTACTATCTGTACAAACAAATTACGTAAGGCTAGGTCATGCAAAATAAAAACAATGTCTACTGCAAGCTTTAGAATTTATTAGTAATGTTAAACATAACCTAAAAATATGGGCGAAATCTAGGCTTGCGGGTGCCAGGGATTTCAATGTGCATCAACTACTATGGTTATTAGTACTACCCAACTAAAATTTTGTCTAAAAAATTGTAAAGTTTACAGTAGACATAATTTTTGGTTGCCATGGCAAAACGGTATATATCTTTAAAGACTTGATAAAATATTGTAATAGTCATTCAGTGTACTAATATAATAAATACCTCCGCCATAAAGATCAACTTAAAGACAGAAAAGGATCGGAGCGAAATTTTATCAACAGAATTGTCAAAAAAGGAATGGATATGTTTGCATTTAACGTTGAAGGAAGCAGTGGAGTACCATACGGCTATTATAAACGAAGTTAATACATTTCAAGATCTGTTTTGGTTGCCAATATTCGTCAATTATGTTGGATTATCATTTATAGTCTGTCTGGCAGTATTCTGTGCAACTACGGTAAGTAAAACGTTTCATGTTAATTAATCCGTAAAAGTAGAAGCTATTTTACTTTGAAAAAATACCTCCAAGCGGTAAAATTAAGTCGCGATCGTGGGACGGTTGGTTCAGCGTGTGTCTAACCACTGATATTAAGACTAGCCCGGGTTCGATTGCCAGGGCCACACATACACAAGAAACTCCCAACCGTTTCTCTTGGAAGCAATGGAAAACTATCGAGGTATTCTGCCTAGCAAGTCTTCTCTGGAGCAGAAGGCGCTGACGCGCACACCACAGGTATATAGAGAGAAGACGGCAACGCAAGAAGAAGATGCAAAGTTTTGCCTAAAAACCTGATTAGTGGATTTAGACCAAAGTCTTGGTAGAGCATCCTTACGGTTGATAGCTGTGCTTACGGCGATCAAAAGACAGATCGAAACTAGGCTGTGCCAGGAGGTATGCGCATGTAATGCCACTGACAACTGCAAAGTCGAGTAAATCCGGTAATCTATTGAGGTCTCTTGGCCAATAAGTGGGCACACCAGTAGAGAGATAGTCAAGATTGCAGTGAAGCATTGCGCTTCTGAGATTTTGGCCGTTGGGACTGAATAAACTTCCCCATAGCGTATGTCTGGCGTTTCAGTCGCCCACTACGATAAATTGTTCCCAAGTGATTGAAATAATTCATCGTATTGGTGGGCTGTATACCGTATAGGCAATTACAAATGGGAAAAACTGAATTTGCACTTTTATGCCAGCACTTTGGATTTTATCTGTTCGGTAGGGTTGTAGCTCGTAGTGTGCAACTGAATTTTTCATGATGACAGTAACTCCCCCAAAACTTTGTTCTAAATCCACATTGGGATTACTTTCAAAATCAACCAAAGCACACGATTAATCTTGCTATTAGAATTAAAGCCAAGCATGACCTGGATGAACAGTTCAGTATCTCACAACCTTGATACAGGATATTACGTGGAAGGCTACACCAATCCCAACATCTGTTTTACCCGAAACTAGCAATATACCCTTGTACGTTCGAGAACTTGTTATTGCAAAACGTCGAGCTAGGAACGCATGGTAAAGAACCAGAAACGTACATGGCAAGACTGTGCATAGTCGGCTTACCTGTCAGTTGCATGCAACACTAAGAGACGTGTGAAACGAAACCTTTAAGCAATACATTACTAAGCTCTCGCCTAATGATCACTCGGTGTGGAAAGCAACAAAAAAACTTAAACGACCAACTAGAGTAATCCCCTCCATTAAAAAAATGAGAAACGTAATACACTAGCCCCTTCCTCTTCATTCGCCTCGAAATTATTTGCATACCATATTGGTCCATTGTGAGAGATCAAGTTTTCTTGTTTTGTTCATGCCATTCTCTAGAGTGGTATAGGATGAATAATAATTATTTTCTCATACTTGTGATTTTGGCCACGTTCAAGGATATTGTTGAGTGAATTGCGTACTTTCCAAAAGTGCCCTCACTGTTAGGTTTTCCAGATTAGCAAGAGAAAATTTTCCATATATTAGGTGCAGTTGGTTAATCCAAATTCCTCCCTTATCAAAAGGTGAACATGGCGAGTTCTCCAGGACCTTGATTACTTTTAATACAAGCAAATAGTACTTTTATAAGAAATAATTTATAAAGTTTTTATATTCACGTTGTTATATTCCCAATAGGGGTAGGGACAAAAACCCGAATGTTCCCACCCAACGAGTGTCCGCAACATCCCCATTTTTCGTGAAAACTCATCCCTAGCGTGTATAGGTTACAGTTTAATAAAAAAATTTTATAACCCATTGCTCCGATTCGCAAAATGTATAGGAAATGAAATGTTTATTATTAAATTCCACACAAAAAAGGTTATATTGTCCTTTTGGCTAATCTCCATCCTACTCCGGCAAATTGCGTTTAAAGTTAACCCTGGAGTAGTGGCGCCGAGTCTCTGAGACTCGAGCCTTACAAAATCTTATGTGAAAAGGGAGGGGGGGGAGCTAGGAATTTGTGCCTTTTAGTACCTTCATTATATATAGTACGCTGTCGGCTAGTGCAGTGAAAACACTATTGATTCTTTTTTTTTACAAAATAACAGCACCACTCGTTATTTCTGCAAAATTTCTATGTTTAAAACATGCAGAATTTCGCTGCCCTGTGTGCGAGACACTACCAGACATGCCTTTGTAATATTGTTTATTATTTGTTCTTTCAGAAAATGTTTTTTTTGTTTTGCATCGCTTTTAGGCAATAAAGTTTTTTTTTTCAATTTACCTCTAAAAATTTTCGTATATTTTGTACCATATTAGTATTTTGACGTGTTATTGATGTTGAGAAAACATGACAGCCCTGAAAATCGATTTAGTTATAGAAAGCATACATACGAATCCCAAAAATTAACAAAAAAAAACATATTGATAATAGTTAATGAAATAAAAATTTTCAAAGTTTCGAGTCTGACAGACTCGGCGCCACCGCTCTTTACCGTAACATGAGCGCCACTACTCCAGGGTTAAAGGGATAGTTCCGAAAGTCAAACTAAACACAACACATAACTTAAGTCTACTAGATACTAAAACCACAGTCATGGCCGCACTAGTGGGGTGTTTTAAGCCTTAACTTTAAACGTTATTTTCGCGAATTGCATGGAGATTAGACAAAACATCAATATAGCACTTTTTGTGTAAAATTTAATAAAGAATAGTGTTGTTTCTATAAACATTTCCCGTTTAAACAACGGCTAAAGAGAAAAATGAGAAAAATAAGCACAATGTACGAGCTGGGGGGTGATTTTTGGTAAATAAGGGATGTTGCGGATACATATCGGTTGGAAACTTTTCGGGTTTTTGTTTCTACCCCTACTGAGAGTTTATCTACGTAATATGAAAACTTTATAAATTATTTCTCCTATTCTATGTTTTAATGTTTAATTTGCTTGCACTATTTGGTACCTACTTATAGTACTTATGTCAGCTGTCAGCTAGTTTCTAGATTTTAGTGAGCTTAGGCTTGGTCTTGTTATATATCAACATATGCCACCATCAGGGATGCAAATAGAGCATTGAGTCTAATGGTCTAATTATGGTTCTGTGATCTCAGAGAAAGGCACCAGGCATTATTATTTAACGATTTTTCTAGATTAGTTTCAGGACTTGTAAGTTTTCAGAGTTTTAAGACCCAGACGGTTGCGTTAAGATAAATTCATTGGAATTCTTCTTCACGATCGAGAGGCCCCGGGTTTGAGGCAGCCATGGTTAGACATCAGCTTGGAGCGCGATTCGAGCTAATTACTAATTTATTCGATGCCGATAAGGTTAAGCAAAAGTGATAATAATAATAATAATAATAAAATAATTGAAATGTGTAAGATAAGGAAATTAGAAGACGTGAGGATAGTGCCAATAGTAATACGAGGCATGCCTTTTATATTTTGTCGTTTGAGAAAAAAATAAACAACTAGAACCTTATATAGATGTTATTGTTTTTCAAAGTATTCACCACGATATTTTATGCACTTTACCATACGCTCGAACCAGTTTTTGAAACATTTATTCCACTCCGAAGTAGGGGTACTCAAAATCGCCGATTTGAAAGCTTCGACTGCTTCTTCACTAGACTGGAACCGTTGACCACGAAGATTTTTCTTAATTTTGGGAAAAGTAAAAAAATCGTTAGGGCTTAAGTCAGGACTATACGGAGGGTGGTCCAGAATTTCTACGTTTTGCTGCTCCAAATACTCAATTGTTTGGCGAGCGGTGTGCGAGCTTGCGTTGTAATGGTGCAGGATGATGCGTCGCTTTGGGTTGGTTTTCCGAAGCTCGGTGATAACTTGTGGTAAACAGACTGTGGTATACCACTCTGCATTAACCGTCCTACGATCCTCTAGTTCAATCGTCGCAACGTGACCTGTTTTCGCTACGAACGTGGCCACCATTTTCTTTGAAGTGCTTCGGGAGCGAACTACTTTCGTCGGTTTTGGCTCATCTTGGAAGACCCAGACGGTCGATTGCTGTTTAGAATCAGGATCATAGGCATAAATCCAAGATTCATCACCACTGATGATGTCGTAGACGTGATTTGACTCTCCTCGGTTGAATCGTTGAAGAGTTTTCCTACACCATCTAACACGAGCCGTCTTGTGATCGTCAGAAAGCAAATGCGGGATCCAACGGGAGACCAGCTTTCTCACCTCAAGCGCTTCATGCAGGATCTTTTGAATTGTTGTCCCTGAAATGCCTAATGATGTTTCAATCTCACGATATGTCACATGACGGTCTTCGATGATTAGTTGTCTCACAGCAACGATGTTATCTTCAGTAAAGGCGGTTTTTGGATGTCCTTCACGAGATTTGTCACTAAGGCTGGTATGTCCACGCTGGAATTCTAAATACCAGCGTTCGACGGTTCTAAGACATGGGGCTTCATCATTGAACACTGAAGTCAGCTCCTCGAAACATTGAAGTCGTGTTAGTCCTCTTCGAAAGTTGTAGAAAATTATTGCACGAACATTTTCCTTAGAGAAATTCATTTTCGTACGCGACTTGACAACTTTGAAATGACGCTGTGACTAAACAATCTCACTAATCCTATATCTGTCAATTGTTTTGAGCTTTTAGATTTATAGAGATTCGAACGGTGTATGGTTCTATATTCGAAATTGGCGGTAAATATATAAACGACAAAACTTAAAAGGCATGCCTCGTACATGTGGATGTGCATGGAGTAGTTACCAAAAGAAACAGAAGCAGAAAACCTTAAAAATATAGAGGTACCTAAGACTATTTAAAAAAGTTGTAATTTTGCAAACATACTACCTCGTGAGCAAAGTCTTAAATGAAAATTAATGAGTCAAGTTTTCTTCCGATGATAAAAATCCAACTACGAGTTGATAAAAAAAATAAAAATGGTGATGGATTAAACGTACTTATTGGAACAGAGTCTTTATTAACAACTAAAGATACACAGATTATCGAATTTTAAAAAATTGACATACCCTTATTTATATTATCGATTGTCTTATATTTCGCACCCTAGTTCTTAAATAAAACATTTCATAGAATACGAATCGCCGGTATCTCTAACACTCCCCCTCGAATCGTGTTCTATTCGAGTGACCAGTTCTGCACAAACCGCTCATTTTTATACATTTTAAATGTGTACTCTTAGGTAAACCCTTTGTCATCACATCGGCCACCATGCCTGTTGTAGACACATGTTCGATTTTTAATTTCCCTTCTTTAAGCAAATTTCGAATGTAATGATACCTAATATCAATATGTTTGCTTCTGTTATGAAAAACAGGGTTTTCTGCCAATTTAATAGATCCAAGGTTATCACTAAATATTGTCACATTTCCCAGATCTGGAAATCCAAGTTCGTTCAAGAAACGTTGTAAGAACAAAGCTTCTTTTGCACCTTCGGTTAGAGCCATATATTCAGCTTCACATGTCGATAGAGCTACTGTTCTTTGTTTTCTGGAATCCCAAGTAATGGCACATCCATTTAGCATAAATACAAATCCAGAATATGATCGTCGATCTATATGACAGTTGCCCCAGTCCGAATCCACGAATCCTCTTAAATTCTCCGAATCTCCTTTATAAACTAAACCAATGTCTTTAGTTCCTTTCAAGTATCTTAAAACGCGCTTCGCGGCCTTCCAATGAGCTTCACCGTAGCACGCATTAAACTGACTTAGATAACTAGCCACAAATGCAATATCCGGTCTAGTTGATGTTGCCAAATATGTGAGACATCCCATAATTTCACGATACGGTAGATTTTGTTCTACCTCTGATCGTTCGGTCGTTTCTTGGTCTAATTTCGTACTTAAATCCATTGGAGTACTAACGGTGTTACATTCTTCCATTTTATATTTTTTCAGGATCTCGTCAATGTATCCACCTTGTCGCATTGTGATTGCATTTCCTTCACGGGAAAATTCAATACCAAGGCAATAACTAACTTCTCCCAGATTTTTAATATCAAAATGCTGGGAAATATCTTTCACAATGTTATTAATTGCCTTCTGATCTCTTGAAGCAATTAACACATCATCTACATAAACAGCTATTAACAACATGTTCTCCCCCTTACCGATATGGTAGAAACAAGGATCAGCGAACGTTGGTACAGCGTGACATTTTCTTAAAACTTGATCGAATCTTCGATACCAACACCGTCCGGCTTGACGTAACCCATATAACGCCTTCTTAAGTAAACAAACTCTGCCTTCACTGCCTAAATCCTGTAACATGCTTTACCTACCATAATTTTATCTCGGTCTGTCTGTATAATTATCTCTAACAACTCATCCAGGTACTTTGGAGTTTCCATGTATACATCTTCTTCGAGAAAACCATTGAGGTAAGCTGTTGTAACGTCCAACTGTTGAATCTTCATTTTGTAACGAGCAGCCAAGCTTATCATCAGGCGAACAGAACCAAGTCGTGTCACAGGCGCGAATGTCTCGTTAAAATGTATGTCAGGTTGCTGATTAAAACCTTGAACAACTAAACGAGCCTTTCGCCTTTGAATGGTTCCATCGGGATTCAACTTATTTCTTAAAATCATACGACATCCAAGTACCGTTGAATCTTCCGGACGTTTGACCAGATTCCACGTATCATTTTTTATTATTGATTTTAATTCATCAACCATTGCTCTCTTCCACTCGTGACTTTCAGGGCTAGACATTGCTTCTTTCATGGGGATTTCGGAAAGAAATATCTCCTCATTCTTCAAGAATCTTGCCTGTTCTTCACGAACTTGATACTCTTTTCTTGGTCGTCCACGCTGACCTGTTCGAATAATTTTTGGCCTACCTCGACCACTGGAGGGTCCAGGATCTTCATCGGCAGCATCCTGTTCAGGTATTTGTTGGATGATTTCCACATCTCGGCCAGATATGCTGTCATTTAAATAAGTCAAATCTAACTTATTGCTTTTCGGTATTGTAAATTCGTTTTCCTTAACACCTTCATGTTTATCTGACTTTATAAATGTCACATCCCTTGAAAATACAGTTTTATGTTCATTCGGCAACCAAATTCTGTAGCCCTTCGATGAATCAGCATATCCAACAAAAATTCCAGGCATGCCTCTCGAATCAAACTTGCCAATATTTGGATCTTTATTTAAAATAAAGACTGCACTACCAAATACCCTTAAATGCGTCACATCAGGAATTTTTCCGGTAAGAACTTCTAAGGGAGTCTTGCCATCCAAGGCCTTTGTTGGAGACCGATTTCGAATGTAATTGGCTGCGTTGACAGCTTCTGCCCAAAATTTGTGTGAAAGCCCTGACTGCAATAACAAACACCTTGCCATCTCCACTAGTGTTCGGTTACGCCTTTCGGCTATTCCGTTTTGCTGTGGATTGTAAGGAATGGTAAGTCTTCGAATAATTCCGCGTTCCCTAAGGAATTCATCAAGCGTTTTATTCACGAATTCTTTCCCGTTATCGGATTGAATGCACTTAAGTTTCCTGCCAGTCTGGTTCTCCATCAAGTTCACAAAATTTTTGACAGCCTGAAAAGTATCGCTTTTACTTTTCAAAAAATGAACTTCACTCCATCTGGAGCAATCATCAATAAATTGAATAAAATACTTAGCTCCACCAAGTGAATCCTCTCGCATTGGACCACATAAATCGGTATGCACCAGGTCCATTACTTGCAAAGTTCGGCTAGACTTCATAGGAAAAGGATTCCTAACTACCTTGCCTTCAAGACAAACCGTGCAATCCTCCATGTTGGTTGGGCCTTCGAGGTTTGCACCTTTGACTCGACCTTGACGTATGGCCTTCTGCAGATCCCCATAATTTAAATGTCCAAATCTTTTATGCCACTCTTCAATTCGTGTTCCCGAATTTTCATCTGTCATGTGAACACCTTCTTGAACGTCATGCGCAATATATGATTTACTAGTTTTTAAAAATCTCCCTGATAGGTCACTGCTGGTCAAAATCAATGATAAATCCATACCGCAATCTGACGTAATTAAATTCCTAGGGGTAAAAATAGATTCTAACTTAAGATGGTCCGAACAGACTGACACTATTATCAGTAGATTAAATTCTGCGTGTTCCGCCATCAGATATCTAAAAGGAAATTTAACTTTGCATTCGATAAAAGCCTATTACTATGCCAGTATACAAAGTATCCTGCAATATAGCATTCTATTCTGGTACAACTCTACAGATACAATTCGAATTTTCAGACTACAAAAAAGAATAATTAGGACCATGTTGGGCTTGCCGTATTGTACACCTTGCCAATCCTACTACAAAAAATTGGGAATCATGACGCTGCCTGCCCTTTATATATACACGGTCATATTATTCGCAAGAAAAAATATTACGCTTTTTACCAAAAACAACCAAATATACAATAGAATGGAGACCAGAGGTGGAAACAACTTGAGTGTCCCACTCCATAAAACTCAGATGTTTGAAAAGGGCTTGTACTACAACTGTATTAGATTATACAATGCTGTGCCTTTACATATAAAACAAGGTACTTCCTTTTCCCAATTTAAGAGTAAGCTACGTAAACATCTACTAGATAAAGCCTACTATTCAGTCCAAGAATACGTAGGCAGTAACACGTAACTCCCTTCCAGTAACTAAATGGTGTAATCAACGCGTATTTATATACTGTGTATTTAGCAATGACTGCTCATATTATTTATGTTACTTGTATGTTATGTTAGTGTAATCAACGCGTATTATATACTTCGTATTTATCAATGTTTATATTACTTATGCTACTTGTATGTTAGTTGCAACAGTGCTGTGTTATATACATATGTAATGTAATATTCTTCTATTTGACACTGTCTTTGTTTTCCTATAAACACCATGACAATAAATATATTATTATTATTATTATTATATAAACCGTTTGTTTTGTTCGCGATTAATATAACATCGCCGTCTGGATGAATTACAACTGCTTTTTCACTGTCAAAAATTACCTTAAACCCTTGAGCAGTAATTTTTCCAACAGATAATAAATTTATACGAAGATCGGGTACATATTGAGTATTCTTAAGAGAAATATGTTTCATTTCATCATTAATGCTTGTATTGAATGTAGCTGTACCTTCCGCCACGATGTTAATCGTGTCTTTATTAGCTAGATTAAGTTTTTCTTGCTTTACTTTCAAATTTTCTTTGAAACTACGAATATCGCGGCAAAAATGTGATGTAGCTCCACTGTCTAAACACCAACTACCGGAACATTCAATCTCACTCGCTACAAACACTTCAGATGTAAACATTGAAACATCTTTCGTACTTCTTGCTAACTGCTGTTTCTTGTTTTTACATTCAGACGCTTTATGCCCAAAAACGTGACACTTATAGCATTTAAATTTAAATGCGCCACTTTTTCCAGATTCTGAGGTAGTGTCTTTAGATTTTTGCTGGAATTTCTTCCATCGTTTTCCAGTGTATAACACATTCGAGGTTGAATCATTCGTGATGTTTTGTCGGGCATCCGCTTCTTCCACAATTTTTATGCGAAGTGCCTCTGGTGACGGCAGCACGTCACGAGATTCAATTGCACATCTAAAATTTTCAAAATCATTCGACAAACTAGACAATAGCATAATTGATAGCAAATCAGCGTCAATTTCCACGCCGATTTCATTTATTTTATCAACGGTATCGAAAAAAGATCGCAAATGTTCCTGTATGTCACTTCCGCTTTGCATTTTATGCGTTGTCAATCGTTTAAGTAAAGCAGCTTTTCGTGCTGGTCCCTTCGACTGATATGTATCTTCGAGTTTCGACCACACTTCCTTTGCTGTCTTACAACCTTTTATTTGTTTTAATTCGCTAGAACTGATTGATAGAATAATGTCCGATCTAGCTTTTGCGTCGTTCTTTTCCCATTCACGTATCGCATTAACTGATGCTGCATTGCCTTCCATTAGATCCGGTTTTACACTATTTACGTATAGCCAGAGATCATTTTTTACAAGCAATGCTTCCATGAATAGTTTCCAAGTATCATAATTGTCTTTACCTTTATTTATATTATCGATTGTCTTATATTTCGCACCCTAGTTCTTAAATAAAACATTTCATAGAATACGAATCGCCGGTATCTCTAACAGTACTAAATGGATAAGTTTAAATTCTGCGAATAACAATTTCATAATTACATTTTATATAAGTATCATGTTAATTTTATTATTCGTAATTTTTATCAAGATTCTAATAGGTAGTGCTGATGACGATTAAAGTCGCCGCGCGTTGAAATATTTGACATTGGCTAAACTAAAGTGTCCTGCCATCACCTGCTGCATATTCATTGACTGTCGGGAAATTTATCCTGAACCAATTTTAAAGTCATAGAAATGAACAGTAAATATTTCCTAAACGACCACTAGCATCTGTTGCTTGCAAGTTACTGCATGTTCACTTGGCACGTATGCAGTAGATTTCAATAAATTATCATGTTTACCTAGTTATTTAGTTAGTTAACATCAAGATGTCCTGGAAATGTCAAAGTGCTTAATGTCTGCTGATTTACAACTAAGCACCGAAACTTCTTTTTGAAATGGCCTGCACTTTACAAGGCGTTGCCAGCCTTATCTTCATATGTCTGTAGTATGCGTGTGAAGTAATAATCTACAAGCGTAGGGGACCTACAGTTTTACGTGGACTTCGAATCACGGAAGTGTTTGCTCCAGAGAAGATTAACTAAGCAAAAATACCTCGGTGATTTGCCTTTGCCTTTCCAGGAAAGAGGTCGGGTGCTTCTTCTACATCCATGAAAACTTGTACCGCTAAATAGCGCACTGGCATTGGCATCATTAACCCTTATGCACTGTTCTGGGTCTATATGGCCCAAAGCGGGTTTCAAGCTAATGTAGTTCTGTAGTTATGCTGTGTAAGACTATAGCATGTTACGACTTTTATTTTTTTATTGTATTTTACAACGTCCACATGTTTGAAAAAATATTACATTTATAATTTTCTTGTAGTATATACCGGGTGACTAGAAAAAAACGAACCCTGTTTAAGTCCTCACATCTCCGGAACGCTTTAAGGTAGCGATTTCAGTTTTTGCTTTCTAAGAGACAATGGATTGAAAATTATTCCTGCCAAATTACAAACAATTATTTTAAAAACCTTGGGAATGGCGAATTTTTTAATATCAACTAGAAAAAATCAATTACACGTTGACAATGCTCTTAAAAATTCTACCAATCACCATCTTGTATGGTGTATTCTACTTATAAACATGTTGTAAGGGACCTCCATTTTGTAAATTCACAATTCTTAGTCTTTGTTTAAACCGCAAAATTGCTCTTCTGATTAAATTTATAGACACTTCTGGCCACACCTCTTCTAACCGCCGGCGCAGATCTTCCAAGTTTGCAAATGGTTCCCGTCTTTCAGTATACACTTTTTCTTGCAATGCATGTATTTCACACTGAGTAGTCTAAAGGATTACAGTCTGGAGGATTAGGCGGCCACTGGTTTGCTCGAATAAAAGATGGCGTGTTTTCTTCTAAGAACTGTTATGTCCTTGCTGCTCTGTGGGATGGCGCGCTGTCCTGGATAAAAACATAATCGCTCATGGTGTCATGCGTAATATCCTGGAATGGCAAGAGCCGGCTATTTTTTACTGATCATCAGTTAACCAAAATAAACGCAGATAGCTACATACGGCATTTACGTGACAATTTACTACCGGAAATGCATCGATTGTACCCGAATAACGATTATGCTCCATCCCACAGAGCAACAAGGACACAACAGTTCTTAGAAGAAAACACGCCATCTTTTATTTGAGCAAACCAGTGGTCGCCTAATCCTCCAGACTGTAATCCTTGACTACTCAGTGTGAAATGCATTGCAAGAAAAAGTGTATGCTGAACGACGGGAACCATTTGCAAACTTGGAAGATCTGTGGCCAGAAGGGTCTATAAATTTAATCAGAAGAGCAATTTTACAGTTTCAACATAGACTAAGAATTGTGAATTTACAAACTGGAAGTCCCATACAACATGTTTATGTGTAGAATACACTATACAAGATGTTTATTGGTAGAATTTTTAAAAACATTGTCAACGTGTAATTGATTTTTTCTAGTTGATATTAAAAAATTCGCGATTCCTTTGTTTTTTAAAATAATTGTTTGTCATTTAGCAGGAATAATTTTCAATCCATTGTTCCTTAGAAAGCAAAAACTGAAATCGCTATCTCAAAGTGTTCCGGAGATGAGAGGACTTAAACAGGGTTCGTTTTTTTCTAGCCACCCGGTATAATTACACTTATTCTGTTCTGGGTCAAATAGACCCTTATACATATAAAAATACGGGTAGTTAGCAGAGTGTTTTGTTGTTTTGTTTGGTAGTGTATTAGTAACATTCGTAAGACGCAGTGTGTGTCATTCGGCACAGTGTGCTAGTTTATATAGCAGTTATATTATTCTGCAGTGGTACTCTGTCACTTTGTCATTTTCGCAACATTTACGTGTTTCTATCAGTTGTTTGCAGTGCTCATTCAACCATAATTTGCAATAACTGTGCATAATTCCTTAACTTTGAGTTGTATTTTAAGTTTTATTTAGCTCAATAAACAATAATTTTCACCACCAACAGCGTCCCGTAATGAGAAAAAAACTGTGGGTCAATATGACCCAGAACATATCAAGTGTAGGTAAAATCTGAACAGAACACAAGGGTTAAGGAGGCATAGCCCGAAATAGTCTAAGTAAGTTTTAAACGGCGGTTGAACGGGTTTTTGTTTCCTCGCCCTATGCAGTTTCAGATTTAGTTACAACAAGATATAACGCATGGCAAATTTCACGGGTCAGAGCCGGACACGGATATGCGTTATATCTTGTTGTAATTAAATCTGAAACTGCATAGGACAAGGAAACAAAAACCCGTTCAACCCCCATTTAAAACTTACTTAGACTATAACATCCAACTAATATCTGATGCGTAACGTTATTTGGTCGTACTACGATTTTGGGGACGGGATCTAGTCGATACTTCATCTCAATCTGGAGTACTGTGCAACGGTTCAGCAGTTTGGGCACAAATATGAAAAGATATAACTGGCACAGTTATGTGTATTAAAATATTTATTTCAGATGTCTACTGTCACATTAAGGGCGTTTTATATACAGGGTGACATTGAAAAAACTACAATGCATAGTACCACGCGATAGAGGACCATAAAATAATAAAAAAAGTTCTTATACGCTAATGTCCGATCGCCTTTTGTTTTCAAGATACAGGATGTTAAAGGTTTGTTAGAAAATTCAAATTTTTTTTAAATTCGTCAGATTGTGAAGACATAATTGAACCAAAATTAGTGCACACTATATTATGTCCTTGCAGGTGGCTATTTTGTGTAGGTATGTTAGTTTCGAGCATTATTAGAATATTATCATAACATAACCTAACCTAACAAACTTTTAACATCCAATCTTGAAAAAAAGGAGATCGGGCTTTAGCGTATAAGAACTTTTTTTATTATTTTATGGTCCTCTATCGCGTGGTACTATGCATTGTAGTTTTTTCAATGTCACCCTGTATAGTATATACAGAAATTAACCAGTTTAATAATAAATACTTGCAACTGAAGTTTGTTTATTAGTCGAGGTGTATATCCATACATGCTAGAAAATGTAATTCTAGCTTTCCATTAATTCCAGACGGGAGCCGTAGACTACCAAACAGTTCAACAACTTATAGTCGCAGTTGCAGCGTCAGTATTACAACTCGTAACTGCTTATTGGGGAAATGAAGTAAAACTACAAAGCCTGGAAATAGGAAACGCATGCTACGATGCGAATTTTATTGGTTCTGATGTAAGGTTTCAAAAAGGTCTACAACAGATAATGGAAAGAGCACAAAAACCGATGCAATTTACCGTTGCAAAATTCGCTTCTCTATCTCTGGAAACGTTCGTAACGGTAATTATTTGACTAATATATGCAATTGTAAAGAAACCAAAACTTTTCTAGTAACTTTGACATGTTAAAGAACTATATAATGGAGTTAGGAAATCAACCAATGCACGTCATTAGTAACAACTATTAGGGGTATTGTAATATATGTTACATAAGTGTATATGTTATAGACAGCGAATGGTTGAACGGATGGAGGTGTGGTGGACATTTTTGCGTTTTTGGAGCAACGTTCATAGGAACTTTTCATCCGTATAACAAGTCCAATAGGTTTCCTAACTTAATTTCGGGCAACCATTTCAAGACCACCCATCAAAATTTTCGTATAAATACAACTCCCAACCTCATTTGTTTGTCTGCTTAAAGACTTAATTATTACCATTCTTAGAAGGTTGCTTAAATTTTCTGGCCATTTTAATCGATTTGAAACCTGCTATTAGCATCAGATAAGACGTCATTAATTTGATTAATGACGTGCATTGGCTAATTCTGTGGTTTTAGGGACATTTCTGACAGTTCAGCGTCAAAGTATTTGTAGGTTAAGTGGCAAGTCTTAGTTTTGAAGACTATTTTGATCATGTATTTTTTTCCAATGCCATATTTCTCCTTTAATCTCAAAAACGTCATTTTAAGTTAATTGAATATTGACCTTTTAGGTAATGAAGACAGCGTATTCCTATTACATGCTATTGTATAACGTCGTTCTTAAAAAATCCACCTGAAGAATTGGTCTACTTCTAGTTGATCGGGCAAAATATATAATAAGAGCATGTTTAATATTTTTAAGTACCACAACATAATCTGGAATATTTGAGAAGTGCCCACGAGCCAAGAAAAAAATTAATTTGTCGATGAATTTAAGTCAGCTTGTTTTTTTCCTAGCTAATTAATCTCCCTCTTACAATGCAGGCATTAAACAAATGATATTTATTATTTATTTATAAATAATTAAAAGTTATTTGTATTACAACCTCTACAGTGCTGCGGTATTGTTCAATTATTAGAGAGTAAATAAAATATATTTATGTATTTTCTTTTTTATTATATAATTAACTTAAACACCAGTGCAACTTCTAATCCAGCTTCGATAAGCATCTACACTCATAAACATATCAGGATTCCCCTTAGCACATGGAACACGGAACACGGGAAGAGGCGATGCGATGGACAGAGAAAATTGGAAAGAGTTGGGGAAGGCGTACGCCCAACACTGGACAGACACACGCTACAGAAGAGAGGGAGAAAGAGGTAAAGAGCCATCGTTTAGAGACCGAATTTGATAATTGCCTGAGCGTAAACATGTATTTGGCAACAGATGTTGCTAGTTCCCCGGTATGCACATCCCACATTACATTTGGATCCAGTTATACACCCAGAATACTATCCGAACAGGAGTTATAGATTGTTAAATTAATAGATGCTTATCCTATTTCACCAGCATATGCAGTTTATATTATTAAGTGCTTATTATCTACTTCACAAAGCCTAAGTTTTTTTACTAATATTAAGTATGATACACCATTGAAGGCCTTAATCAGGTCGTAGAAAAATGAAGCCGAATAGAGACTTTCCTCAAAGCACTCTTTTTATAAATTTCAAAAAACCATGCTGTATATAATAAATATGTTATTATATTCTAAATAGTCGATTAACTGATTTTCTAAATTTTTCAAAAATCTTCAATGTATTAAGCAAAAGTGAAGCAGGTCGGTAGTTATTGACATCATTCCTATTACCTTCTTTGAATGCAGTGACCACAGCAACAATTTTGAGCATATCTGAAAAGGTTGCTTGAAATCAAGCCTTCTCTCCCACTCAACGGTTGCTGAACATCAATTCCGCTGTACATCAATCCGCCTTCAGGATGCCCGAGTGTTGAGGGTGTAAGTGTAAGGAATGCTTTATTTGTAAGCTAATTAAACGATTGCCAAGATCATTAACGTTAACCTACAGGATTCAACATGGGCCCGAGCTCAGGACTTCTTCATGGCGAATTAGTCAAAACGGACATTATAAGGTCACCATCATAACAATTCGATTTAGGAAGATTGATAACGTACAATACTTTTTCAAAAAACTAGAAGAACGACGTTGTTCATATGGTATAAATGAAGGAAAACCTGATGGATGTTCTGTAACGTTGATGAAAAACAGAATGCTTGTTTTAATGTTGATAAATGTACAGATTTTATTTAGCTCTGTTTGAATATGGGTTTTAACACACAGTAACTTAAAATATAGCTAAGGATATATTGAATTCCAAAAATATTTAAAGTAAATAAGCAGGAATAATTTCTCCTCTTGAAATTTGATAAGTTGGATGTAAATTTGATAAGTTGGATATGGTAAGAAAAACTTATTTTTTGTGTAAGCCTTCTATTAGGGTGCATACGGACTATGCAAACTGAAATAGCTAAAAGGAAAATTTGATTAGTGCGTTTATAGATTAACATTTGCTTGTTCGTTTCTTCTCCAGTGGATAACATTTAGGGTTTATGTTTTCAAGCATCTCAAAGCGCGCTGTCGAAATTTAAAAATCCAGAATTCGTAACTCAAATATAAAGAGACGCGAAGCTGAAAAATTAAATCGTTCGATATTCAAAAAATCAGAATCTAAAGTTAGATATTAAATTTAATTTTAGCTGAAAAGAAGAACAAGCGTTATTTTTGCTTGTACGAGGGGGTATTGATATCTAGTTAGACTGGAAAGTCTATAGTAGACAAAATTGAATATGGATGCTATGGTTACAACAAACTATGATGTTTTATAAATAAGTTGTGTAAGGGTGTGCTAGTTCGGAAAAACTAAATTTCCGTTAATAAAGATAAACAGACTAATAGCTATATTTTTTGTACTTTATGCTACCATATGTGCAAACACTTGTAATATGTAGTATAGAAATTATGTAGGTTAGTTAAGAAATATATAATCCGTAAACCGAAACGTTTCGTTGGCCTTTTAATTTATGTTTTTTTTGCAGGCATTTTAAATTATTTTTCAGGCCACTTCTTTGTAGGGACGGTGTCCGAAAAGGGTGTTTCTTAATCCTAGCTAAGTTATTGGTGCTTAATTATATGCACTCAAGCGTGTTAGCGCAGCGAAGTCCCAGATATTGGGAATCTCAGGTTACGCAACGTATTATGTAAGTAGTTATAAATCCGGGGTTACAAACACACAACAAAAACAAACGAGGGTCCAAAGCTTCGGGGTTTTTCAACAGTTATAGAAAATGGTGAATTTTTATTACCCCGCATCGTTACAGAGGTCAAAGTTTGACGTCCATAAGTTGAACGGTGATAAAACTGTGAATTTTTGAAAATGGCATGTTTGAGAAAAGCTAAAATTTGGAAAAGTCGAGTTTCGGTCAGTTATTAAGTATTAATTTTTGAAAGGGTTATCGAGCAGAGAAATTTTTGCTGATATGATAGAAGCCTTAGGTGATCAGTTTCCTTCATACGCCATTATTAAAAACTGGGTTGGGGAACTTAAGAGAGGAAAATTAGATGCCAAAGATGAGCACCGCTCTGGAAGACCGATTTCTGTGATCACTCCGGGAAACATTCATTCTCTTCATGATATGATTTTAGAAGATCGGCCAGTTGGGCCCAAGCGTATAGCAGAAGCATTGCACATTTCCTATGAACGTGTGTTTCACATCGTTCATCACGACTTGGGTATGAGAAAGCTTTCGGCCGAATTCCTCCAACTTTTGGATCGGCTTGTTACTATGGACGAAAGGTGGGTCCATCACTATGACCCAGAGACTAAATAGCAATCCAAAGAGTGGAAGCATTCTGGTTCTCCACGACCCTAAAAATTCCGTGTTGAAAACTCGGCTGGCAAGATTCTTGCTTCAGTTTTCTTGGACAAAGATGGGATAATTCTGTTAGATTATTTGGAACAGGGTAGAAGTATCACGGGAGCATATTATACTAAGTTGCTATAGTTCTTAAATTCTAAGCTTACGACGGCACCACTCGTTTTCAACGAAACCCTGCGATCAGGCAAAACCAATAGTTCCACCGTTAATGTCTTCTATTCTGTTCTTTCGCATTATACTAATGGTAGTATATCACTTTCTTCTGGCTTCGTTAAGAAAGGCAGGATTTCGTTGAAAACGAGTGGTTCCGTAGTAAGCTTAGAATTTAAGAACTATAACTCAATTACGTAAAAAAAATGTGTAAAAACGCCGCGGAAAACTTGCCAATCGATCATAAAAGCTCTGCCTCGCATTTGCAAACATTTGTGGAGTAATTGTGGCAAAAGCTTCTATAATTTTATTTCTTAGCCCGTCTAAAGTGTTAGGCCGTACATCTTCTTGCCGATAAATATAACTTTTAATGTAACCCCAAATAAAATAATCGTTCATAGTAGGTCGGGAGATTTTGGGGCCCATGGAATATCTCCCCTGCGACTAATTAAACGTCCCATAAATGTGTTGTGTAAAAATTCTTGCATAACTACACTTCCGTGAGCTGGGCAGTCACCTTGTTGCAGCCAAACATCTTCTATTCCAATATTCTGCTCCTGAAGGGCAGGAATTATGTGGTTCTCCAATAGATCTAAATATTTGTTGCTATTTAATGTGCAATCAATAAAAAAGGGACCAATGACTGTGTTTCCTATAACTCCAGCCCACACATTTAGCTTTTCAGGGTACTGAGTGCGGTAGCTATAACGTTAATGTAAATTTTCTTTTAGACCAATATCGTACTACAGATGCATTATGATGGCCATGAATGGCAAAAGTACTTTCGTCAGTGAAAAAAATGTTGTTAATAAAATTTGGATTTCGATTGCATCGTTCCATAATGGTTTCGCAAAATTGTATCCTTGAAAAGCGGCCTTGAGGAAATATTTCCTTAGTATTTTTAATTTTAAAACATTTATATCCATTGTCTTTCAATATTTTACGAACTGTGTCTTTTCCCACTCTTAGTTGAGCACTAACTCGCCTGAGAGTTCTGTAAGGATTTTCTTTCAGTGCAGCGCATACAGTTATTTCTTTATTGACGTCTTCTACAGTTTTTTCAACAACGAGGAGCGGATAGCCGCGTGTAAAAGGCCTCGGTCTATCACGTAGGCATCTTGGGTTCGATTCCTGAGACCGGCGATATCCTCGCTGGAATTTAGAAGGTGTACGCTTCTCCGTGCTTCGGAGGGTACGTTAAGCCGGCGGTCCCGGTTATCATACTAACACCTTTGATAACCGTTAACCTCGCAACACTGCGGGTCGGTCTTCTTCACCTCTCTCGATGGGTTAGGTTAGCCTCCTGCCCAGCATTCGTGCTAAGAGGGCTCACAGAACTCGTCCTTACGAGTGTATAACAGGCCATCGGCCTAGGCTTCGGCCATAAGAGGAAGAAGAAGAAGAAGGTTTTATGGCTTTTTGGATTAACGCAACCAAATCATTCAAAGTTATTAGCTATTGTTCTGATAGTAGTTACAGAAGGCGAAGGTCGATTTTCAAAAAAAAAAAACATAAACATACATGCAATTTTTCGCAAGGGATGTCCTAATATGTGCCATTTAACGGCGGAGTTTACACCTTGAAAAATAGTCGATTATATGCAGACCTTGCTCCATTTTTTGAGAAACAATTTTAATATAGGGGTGGCGGGCGATGTTTGCTTCTAATCATTTATCTTTTGTCTGTCTGTAGACACCTCGGTTTTGTCAAATTAAAAAAAATAACGTTTTAGCAATAAAAAACGCACAACACTATTTTACTTTAAAAAATCAAAAAAGTATTTGCAAAAATTGAGATATCGATAAAGCCTCCACGTCAATAGATAGATAAAAACATTTCCTTTTCAAACGGCACACGAACATTTTTCCAAAAATGCAAATTAGTTCAGAAATTATGGAAATAAGATTTTAGCAATATCGTTGTAACTCACTATTCATAATGTAGCGTGTAGCTAACTTAACTAACAGAGTGCGTTAGATAATAGGAAATATTTAAAATATGAAACAGAATTCGAAGGCAAACTATTTCAAGAAACAATTTAATCGTCCCAACTTGTCAGTTATTACCCGACTCTATAGTTTTGAGTCATACACAAATCCATACTTATTTAAGTAGTTATGCAATGTTAGATACGTCAAATAGAATGTCACTGCATGTAAATGCCAGCCTTTACAATTTGGTCTTCAGATCCCGCAACAAGATACTATCAAATATCTGGGTATGCATCTGGATCGTCGTCTTACATTGAAACAGCACGTATGGGCCAAAAGGAAACAGCTAGGATTAAAATACCAAAAAATGTACTGGTTACTGGGCCGAAAGCTATCACTGGACAATAAAATACTCCTATACAAACCTATACTGCGCCCAGGCTGGACTTATGGCTTACAACTATAGGGCTCTGCAGCAAACAAAACCATTGATATAATCAGAAGGTTTCAGCCTAAAGTGCTACGAAACATTGTTAACGCTCCCTGGTATGTGCCAAATGAGGTGATCAGACGTGACCTTAAAATAAGTTCAGTTAGTGAAGCTATTGCAAACATAAGTGTTAAGTATCAAGACAGACTCAGTGCACATCCTAACGAGCTAGCTAGTGATTTATTAAACGATCAAGACGAAGTGCGGAGTCTTAAGAGGTTTAAACCCTCAGACTTACATAATAGATTCGTTTAGACTATACAGAGGTTAGTTTACTGTATATATTTTAAGTCGATTATCTCTTTGCCATAAAAAGCCTGTTAGGCTGATTCAAAAAGGGTGATTGCTAGGCAATCTCCTACATGTCATGTATTTATTTGTCAAAAAATTACTGAATGATTTGTAACAAGGCAGATTGTAAATATTAATTCAATTTAAAAAAAACAAAACAATTTGGACTTTTTCCTCGGCGAAATAAACATTCATATTAAACAACAGCCCTTACAAAAAACAAATTAGGTAAACAGAGTATTAAAATACAAGATTATACCTACTTCTTTCTATTTGAAATTATGTACAACTTCAAAAAGACATTTACAATAATACATTAATCACAAGGGTGTGTTGCTTAACAACCACTTAAAATTTTAAACCGTCTCTGTATCTAGTTACCGTTTGTACCTAGCACCGTCAGACACACTGTATATAATAAAAACTGACTTTTTTTCTAGTCATACTTCTGTACGCGATTTTTTCTAGAGGGGTTTTTAAAATACCGGGCTTGTAAATATAAGCCAGACATTTTAGAAGACTTGAACAGCAGCACTGAAGAAGAGCTGAAGTACCGAGATCTTATCTCATCAAAATTCCTTAACTAACGTGTTCAGTCCAGAGTTCTGTGCCAAGTTGGTTGCACGTTAGCAAGAATCCCAGTTGTTTTCACTTTTCACAACCAGTTAGACAGAGCATTTTTTCAAAACAGGCTTTATTAACCCTAGTAATTTCTTAGTAAGGCCGCACTGGCTTTTCAAGCCCCCGGGGTCCGTAATGGATCAGGTGGAGCCGATAGAGTTGCTGAGGATATGCAAGCTTTGCGTGGTAAAGCGTACTGGGTAATTTCCAGCAGATCCGGAGAAACCACACCCAAACCGGACGCCTCAGCAGAATCTCCGCATCCGCATCCGCCGTTGAAATACCCGCAGGCTCAACCGCCGAAGATAGCGAATTCCAGGCACCCAAGAAGAGTCGGAAACGAAAACGGAAGAAGTCAGTTAAAGAATAATCTCTCATGCCAGAGAGTGCCCTTTCAAATACGTTCTACCCCCTCTACCCCAAAGTCGATCTCGAGATTCCATCCTTTGAAGCCACCCGCATTCATTCCGATGCCCTTCGAACGAAGGATAATTGGGTAGCTCAAAGACTGTTGCTGACGGAATTAGCCTCTCACCAACCAGCTTTGAAGGTTATCGCGGTATTGTTACCTTATGGCTTCGGCGGCCAAGGGAACAAGCGGGCTGGCGGTGTCTTCGGCGGGAATGGAAATGAAGCGACGAAACGGAAAGAGTTTTATTCGACGTTAGGAATTCATACACCTTCGAATTAAGGAATTTGTACACAATCGAACATAAGGAATTCATACAATAAGACGTTAAGAATTCGGAGCAGGAGCAGGAGGTCACGGGGTCGATGATAATCAACCGCCGTGCCGTGGGAGGAAGTGATACTCAGGCCGACTGTGTACCACGACGATCTGGGAGTTGGACCAAGAGTTGGAGCTGGGACTTGGAGTCGGATCTTGGAGGAGATGTTGCTCTGCTGAACGTTGGATCAGGACTGGATGCTGTTGCAGGAAATCGTTCCGGTTTTATACCTTTTCAGGCGACGGGGAGATTGCTGATTGGTAACAGTATCAACGCGTTCTTCTTCAAAGACACCTTCCGTTACACACCTATGCCTTCGAGGAGAAACCGTTGAAGGTAGTACTCCGAGTACTCCGATGTGAAACAAGACTTAGAGGTTCAGGGATTGTTCGTAATCTCGCTGACTAGGTTGTGCCACGGCCGGGAGAAACGCCCCATGCCGCGTGTATTAGTCAACTTGACTAAAATGGGCAAGGCAAAGCAGATCTTCCAGGCCAAACCTTTCTGTCCCTCCGAACAGAGAAATGTGCAGCTGATCACCACACCGGGGAGTGCAAGAAGTTGAGAGAAGTTCCTGTCAAGTGCGCGAATTGTAACGGCGCTCACCCTGCCGACTATAAGGAGTGCAGCTCCTATACCAATGCTACGACCGCTTCCCGTGCCGGAAGTTATGCTTGCGCCGTCGCTAAGAAAAAATCCCAACTCCCCATTTCCAAGCACAATTCTCCGCATCAAAAAATACCCCTCCCACCCTCCAAAAAAAGCCAGTGGTGACCTCGACTGAGCCAGCTTCTGCCGCGGCTGCCCTGCCTTCAATTGGGCTCTATCTTGGAACTCTGTTTCAGGATAGATTTCAACCCATGGACATCCTCTCCGTCCTCCTGAGCTGTGCTCAGGACTTTTAAAGCCTGTTCCTACCCCATAATGGATAAATGATCTAAGACTAGTTTTTATTTTTAAGCTAACGAGAATTCCATGGCCCTCGGAGACCACGAGAAGAGGATCGCCACCGTCGGAAGTGGGTACTTACTACCCTGCCAGCGTGAGAGGATTTTCGTAAGAACTCTCGTTCAGATCATCACAACATCTTTTCTAAACGCCATCGCCACGTAGAAGACCCACAGATGGAGGAGGTTTGGAACTAAATGTCGGTACTTAGTAGGCCCAGAAATTCATCGTTTACCGTTTAGAAGAGTTGAGGAGGCTCACAGAAGAGGAACTGAGAGGTATTGCGTGTTTCGTATGCAAATTTCATCTCTTGTTTAAAGAGGTGCATTGCTAGGAGTGGGAGACATTTATGACATGCTGTTTTGATACATTAAATTTCCCAACTATTAGAATTTCGATTATGTACCTACATATAATTTGTCTTTGTTAAATAATTAAAACAGTTATTACCTATTAAAACTGCTCAGTGCTTTTGCTGGGCCCTATATAACTATCCAGAGGTTTCTGTTCTAAATAGAATAGGTATCTAATGAGATTTAAATGAAAGTAAAAAAATACTACAAGAATAAAATACTTTGGTTACCTTTAGATAATAGTATATTACATAACTAACGCGAAAAGTGACGCCTAATACACGAGTAGGCCCGTTTGTTACTTTTCGCTGAATTATGTACAATATTTACTCAAAGATCCAAAAAGCCATCAATTCCCCTAATAAGTAAGACTAGCTTTCCACTATTGCGTCTTGTGCTTTGCGTCACTGCATCACGTTTTTATTGGTTGATTTGAATTGTCTTGTATAAGCGGAAATGTAATTGTAACGCTGCAAAAAGTTGAATTCTATTCAACTTATCTGCAGACATTAGAAAATAAGGTTGAGTTTTAAAGTGAGACTGACACACACAATAGAAACAAGTTTGCGTTATTACTACTGCAACGCGCTGAGGACTTTAATTTGAAATATGGGTAAATAAGTAACAAATATTATAAGTTACCTTGATTATGTAGTTGTTTAACATCGACATGCCCTGGAAATGTCGAACTATTTACTACCTGTTAATTTGCAACTAAATACTGATACTTCTTCTTCTTCTTCAAGAGACGTGTCATTTACAGGGCGTTTTAAAACGTTTTGTAGTATACTTTGAAATGTCAAAGAAGTGTTTAATAGAGTCAGGGAATCAACCAATGCACGTGATTAAGAACAAATTTTAGTAAGATTTATATGTATGTTAGATAATATTATGTTAGGCAGCAGGGCTGTTATAATCAGTACAATTGTACTAGATTTATTACATTTGATGATGATCTAGTACATGAGTACACCTTTAAGCAATCTAGTACATTTTAAACGTTGGTTTGTAAGCATATATACTTGAAAATAAAAATTTTCTGAAAAAATATAGTCAGTGCGGAGAATGACCGTTGCGCACAAGCTCAAATTAAAATTTTTTAAGCGTTGGCAGTCTACCGTCAAAGTCGTCAAAGCAGGATGGGCATTGCGTTTGAGCACTACCCACCCCTACTAGCCACGTTGCCACTCTAGTATTTTTACCGTTCGAAGATCGAAGATTCCTTGTGCTCGCGTTGCACTGAACGCGCTACCGTTACCCTCGCACGGCGTTCTTTGGTTCTTTGTTCTTGAATGGCTTTTAGAAAACATTCAGTCATATGCATCATTAACACCAGAATGTAAATATTAATATTTCAATTTTCAAAGCCAAACTTGATTTCACTTTCGTTTGTTCACATGGTATTTTCAAAATATGAACAAGTCACTTCCAAAAATAAAAATCTACGAAGGGAGATGTTTAATAATATGCAAGAATATTTTTTATTTAGTTTATTTTTATTATTATTGTTATTTTATTGATTAATAAAAAGTTAAAAAATTGTAGAAGTACATTTTAATTTTTGGATAATTACCCAAAATAAAATGTAAATGGACTAATTAACAGCATTAGTAGATCACTGTAAAAATAGTACCACATGTTGAGAATAACGTAGTTTTCTATCTTCTTTGAAAAAATATATGGTACGAAAAGGTAGAGATCTAGTACATTTTATCGGTAGATGGCAGTACATTTTTTCAGTGGTTAATAACAGCCCTGTTAGGCAGTCGATGGTTAAACGGTTGGGGGCGTGGTGCCCATTTTCAACAACTGCCGCAAATAGAAGATTTTTACGTTTTTGGGCCAACATTCATACGAACTTTTTAAAATCTTTATGACAAGTTGACAAGTACAGTATGATTTTTAACGAATTTCTACGGATTATTTCAAAACCACCCTGTTCATCAATCTTCCTAACAATTTTCGTATGAATACAACTACTAACCTCACTTTTTCTCTGCTTAAAGACTTAATTATTACGATTTTTGGTAGGTTGCCTATATTTTCGGCCAATTTAAATCGATTTTAAACCTGCTATAAACATAGTAAGATATGACATAATTCCTTTGATTAATGACGCGGATTGGCTAATTTTGTTGTTTGAGGTCACTTTTAGGGACACTGAAAGTAATTTTAAGTTAATTAAGTATTGACCTTTAGGTAATGAAGACAGTGCATTCCCATTATATGCTATTGTACAACGTCATTCTTAAGAAATACTTCTAGGTGATCGGGCAAAATATATAATAAGAGCATATTATTTAATACTTTTAAGCACCAAAGCACAATCTGGAATATTTAAGAAGTGCCCAGGAAGCAGGACAAAAATTTAATTTGATCAATGATTTACTCTTTGTTTTTCAACTAGTTAATTGATCGATATCTTACACAATAGAAATTGATCATATGTTGCTATATTATTTACCTAAAAATAATTAAAAGTTATTTGTTTTACAGTCTCTTCAGTGTTTCGGCATTGTTCAGTCATTAAAGAGAGTAGGTAAATAAAATATGTTTATATATTTTACTTTTTATTTATAATTAACTTAAACACCAGTGTAACCTCTAATCCAGCTGCGATAAGCAGCTACACTTGTAAACACATCAGGATTCCCCTTAGCACATGGAACACCCCAAGAAACAACTCCATGTTGAACTCCTTTGCAAAGTAAAGGTCCACCGGAGTCACCCTGGCAAGCCCCCTTTCCATACCCTTCAGATGTACACATATTAGTATTGTAGATAGGATAACCAGGTAGAGCACTTTGGCACTGAGGAACAGTAATTGATTTTAATTTTATATACTGCAAGTTATTGGGAGGGACAGTGGAGGGATAGGATGTGTATCCCCATCCTGTAAGCGTACAGGATACACCACTTCCAATAGCTGAAGTTGCAAGTGCAACTGGTCGTATGTTTTTGTTATAGCTGATAGATCCAGCAACTCTCAGGAGAGCTATGTCGTTTATGGAATTTTGTTGATTGTAACCTTCATGCACGATTACTTGAGACACACTATAAGGATATCCGCCTTGATTTAGGTAGACTGTGCCCGCTACTATGGTGATGGAAGAGGAAGGTGTTCTAAAATAAAAATTTCAAAAATAATCATGCTGTAAATGCTGCTATTTAGATATTTAATTCGATGGTTCGTATTCTCACATCATACTTAAAGTAAGCTCTAACTAAGGTCGTGTTTAAAGTAACAACAAAACGGTGCAGCTTATAAAACTTTACTTTTTATGGCAACTATACATCAGCAACAACTCAAGTTAATAGAATCGCTGCTACTAAGGTTTCAGACTTACCCATTAACACAGTGAGCTGCAGTTAAAATCCAGTTGGGATTAAGTATAGAACCGCCGCAAAAATGTTTATTTTGAGTTGACCTTAAAGAAACTTGATAAGGATATTCTGCATCCTTTGCTGGCTTTCCTCCAATAATCCTTTCTTCTACGCTTAGGTCTTCAGACAGAGGCCAAGCAGCTATTAATAAATATTTGAATAATATTTAAAACTTAAAACAGAAGCTATGGGGACAACAAATTTGGAATTCAAATATAAAAATTGAGAAGTTAATGTTAAAAAATTAAAATAATAAAACAGTACTTACCAACAACGCTGCACAGACAGAGAGAAATCGCAATTACAAACTTCCCCATTTTGACTAAATTGCAATTAAGTTACAGCACTTATATATAGATGTACAAGTAACGACCGATAAGTCAAGTGTTCACAGAAAGTTATTAGATTACATTGACAAAGTTTCTAAATGATTACAAATAATCAAAGTTATAAGGCAATTTTATTTGTTATTGTAGTTGATTGTTCTAGATTTTAGTTACCTACTAATCTTTCTTCGAATGAACGATTTGATCGCACGAGTTTGTTTTTTACTGTAGATTTTGAGAAATTTAATTAAGTACGCATTTATCTTTTGTGTTTCTTAAAACTTATCTAATAAGTAGCTAAAATAATGAGGTGCAAATTTACACGATGCATCATAAATAGTGGATAATATCAACATCCTGCGACATTTTACATTATATCCCGAGCAATAAGGTCTTATTTCAATTTTCTGGCAAACGTATGTTTATACTCTCAGAAATATTGCAAGTATGTACGAGTATCATGCTATCTGGATTACTTTATCAATTTTTCGTATTTTGTGAATGAAGCAGCAGCAGATGACATCACACGGCACAAGTTGCTCATCAGAAAATCGTCGTATTTGATTACCTACCTCCTTATTCATTGAATTATCTTCAGTTTATTTTGTTCTTAGTTTATACCCATTTGTTTCGTATTTTACTAACAACAATAGTGTTTATTGAATAAATGTTGTTGCATTTGAATTAATAATTTTATTCATTAATATCATGCTGTTTGCAAATTGTGGTTACGGAGTAGAATTTTGTAGAATACGTAGATATGCATTTAATTACGTAATTACTATCACCGAAGAATATGATGTTAATGATTACTTTCAGAACAAAAAAATGATCCTGCTTTTTTCGAAAATATTTTATGGAGCACTGGTTAAACGAAGCAGAAGTGTATGCTTATCAATTAGAGAATTACAAAGTAGCTATAGCTATTTTAGCAGAACTAATACGCTCGGAGGTGGACTAGTTACGAAAACATTTACACATTATTTTATTCACCTTAGAAACAGAGAAACGTATTCGTTTATTTATAAAAAATGTGAAAAAAGTACACAGGAAACGAAATAGTATATTATAATACAAGTGTATAAGAAAGCCTTTAAAGCACGCCCGACGGGTTTAAGAACACGAGGCAACGCCGAGTGTTTTTAGCGGCGCAAGTGATTTAAAGTCTCTTATACACGTGTATTATACGCTATTTTTTATTATACCTACCTGCACTGCATTACATTGTAAAAATTAGAGTAATAAATTGAAAAATTTAATTTATTTTACAAGGTGACGTGTGGATCAAATCACGTTGCATAGAGATGATTAGCAGTTGTTGTTTGGTTGTTATGTAAATTTGTTATAAAACGTTGATATTACCTAGGCAACCTTTAAAACACGGCGTGTTTTAATCGTCCTTTTTTACACGCTTATTAGT
This sequence comes from Melanotus villosus, assembly GCA_963082815.1. Taxonomy (NCBI): domain Eukaryota; kingdom Metazoa; phylum Arthropoda; class Insecta; order Coleoptera; family Elateridae; genus Melanotus; species Melanotus villosus. The sequence goes on along the minus strand of OY720426.1, from coordinate 33,532,326 downwards.
TTGAAATACAAAGATTATGATGCAGGTATAATAAAAAATTAACATCTCACCCGCCTTTAAAAAACACTGATTTCGCACACTTAATACAAAAATAACTATTATTATTTTTTGAAAAAAATTATTATAGGATAAAATAAACCATGTTACGACATACGTAACGTTATTTGCTGTTAACACTACTCGAGAATTTAAAAGAACTCGCTCCCACGTCGCTCGTTCTTTCAAACTATTCTCTCGTAATGTAAAACGTTTCATAATGTTAAAACTTATATCGTAAATTACTAGTTACTGCAGAGCGATGAAAAGAATGACCAGTATATTATAGTTCACGTTCTTGTAGTCCTAAATATTTAGCAATTTTCTTAGGTACACCACCAATTGTATGCTGACCAGCATTAAGAGAGATGCATTTACCACTACGATAGGTTAAAAACAAACGTAGATTATCATTCTGTTCCTGTAGGACGGAGAGTTGCATATTTTCTGATCACTGATCACAATGTTCAAAACTGCATCCCTTATCTGTGATAGCAAACCTCCTCGATGATAATTTTTTTGTATTTCGTAAAGTGACAATAATGTATTTTCTCATATCTTCTACATCGTCTACAATGAAAGACAGATGCTCATCACATCGGCAAGCACCAAAAATTCCAAATATTGTAATGGCCTTAGAAAGCAGCCAGTAATCGTCCGGAGCTACCAAGAGAAATTTTTCGACTTATTCTTTGGTTAAAACTTTGGCCTTTTTTGGAGAATAACGCTCATTTCTTCTTTTCAAGAACGCAACTATCTTGTGGAATATACAAATGACAAATAAAAATGTAATTTTTTCAGTAGACTATTATAATAGAAAAACAAACCCTCAGATTTCAGTATTTTCTTTAACCTCTAGGCAGCTTTTTAGCATGGACCATTTTGACCATAACGAATTGGTGCTAAATCTTGTAGACAGCTGATTGATAAAGGCCAACGGAACTTTATCTGTTACGCTAATGATTCTGTTTTTTTGGCAGTTTTTGAAATCGGTGTATTCCCGCTCATACCTCGCCGCAGACTTCTCTAGCAATAAACTTGAAGCGACGGGCTCCCTTAATTATAGCTTTTGGCACGTTCATTTTAGTTATTAGAGAACGAGAAACGAAACACTTTTTTTCTTTTTTTTGTGTGTGTCTTGTATGCGTGTATAGCCAATCTGCTCGGGACCGCCTTTAGGCATTACTTCAAGTCAGACGGCTGTGTCATGTGTGTGTTACTACGTGGGTAGTGGTCTTGTTACACTATCCTATAGACCAGTCTTCCGAGTGAATGGTCTCACCAGGCCTAGGACCGATCCCAGAAGCCTGAGAAAACATCTCCACCAACGTAGGGATTCGAACCCGGGACTTGCAACATACAAGCTCAGCCCTCTTACAACTGAGCTACCTGGCTTCCCCGAGAAACGAAACATGAAAAATGTAAACATTTAAATAAACGATATAGGCATGTTGTCGCGATAATGCTTCCAAGGTTTATGAATGAGAAATGATTTAGAATTTGTTTTGAGGCAAAAATGATAGTAGTAATTTTTATTTATTAATTTCGTTTACAAATGAGTAACAAAAAGAAAATTATACAATACACGCAAGGTAACAGTTTCCACTGGCTCAAAAAGGTAACAGGCTCGCCTAATCAAATTGAAATTTGAAATTGAAAATCTTCCACTGGAGTAGATGGTATACCTACCCCGATTGTTAAACACATCCTCTGTTATCCTCTTTCTAATATTGTAAACGTTTGCTTTACCAATGGTATTTTTCCAGAGAAGCCCAAAGAAGCAAAAATTACACCTGTTTATAATAAAAGGCCAAAATCGCTTCTAAATAATTATAGACATAACTTTATTGTCTGTTTTTTCAAACATTTTTGAAAAGGCCTTTTTTCACTACTAGTAGTATGGTGTAGTGTTTTGGCATATTTACGATACTTGTAACGTTATGATGCATTTTACATTACGAGAGAAAAGTTTGAAAGAACGAGCGACAAAGGAGCGAGTTCTTTTAATTCTCGAGTAATGTAACCAGCAAATAACGTTACGCGTGTCGTAATACGGTTTATATCATCCTATAATAATTTTTTTCAAAAAATAAAAAAATATTTTCAGTGACAGGTCAATGACAGTTCAGTGAGTTTCTGACGAACCATTCTGAGTTAGTTATCATTCTCAAGGCTTTATTTTGTAAGACTTGAAGTTTTTTCAGGTTAGTCTTAGATGTTGCGCTCCATACCCTACAACCGTAGGTGAATTAATATAGGTCTTATCAAAGACATGTAGATCAAGATCCCACATCTAATTTTGAGGGGCGACTTTTTGTTGATTATTGGATAGAACGAACTCAGTCTTGCGTCTTGCGCACTGCACTGTGCCTCGGGATCTAATCGTGGCCCTCTGGCTATAATACTAAACTTCTCTACCTCGGTATATAATATACTATTATGTGATATTATACTGGGCTATTTGGAACATAATAATTTTTATCCAATTCAGTTACGAAATGTCAACATTTCGACATTGATTTTAGTTGTGAAAAGTGGTTCATTTTGTAACTAGTTACAAAATATGCTCCCATTTTGTAACTAGTTACAAAAAGATGATTTGAGTTGCGAAAAGTGTTTCATTTTGTAACTAGTTACAAAATATGCTCCCATTTTATCACTCCCATTTTATCACGATGACCCAACTCCTTTTTTAAGAAGATGTGGCATTTACATTTTGTTATCTTGTATCATCTTGTATGAAACACGTTGCAAAACATGCCTTTTTATCACATGGCGTGTTGTTCATCTCGGCTTCGCCTCGACGAACAATTTCACGCCTGGTGATAAAAAGTCCATCATTTTGCAACTCGTTGCATAAATGGCTATTTTGCCACTACTCAGCATGTTTTTTTACCAAACGCATCAACTACCTCTGCGTTCTGTTATAAGGGTTTGTATCTAATAACTGTATCAAAATTATAAAAATATTTTTATGCTAGAATACTTATAAAAGATTAGTTTTCTCGATTATAGTCAAATTTCACCGACAACCGTGACTAAATCTCCTTGAAATAATTTATTATGTAAAAGAAAGATAAGATAAAAAAACGGTGGGTTTAGTATATTAGCTATTTTAATTGCTCTTTATTGTATAAAAAGACGAACTTTGATCACAGTCCAGAACATTGAACTTTTGTAAGTGCCCTAACATAAAAATATTCTTACATATTTGATATGGCTATTAGATACAAACCATTGCAACAGTTGTCCTTCAGAAAACATATTTTTTAGATTTAGTCCCGCCAGTTGAGGAAATAGGGAGAAAGTTCTATTGTCCAAATTTAACTTCAATCAGTATAAAAGGAAAAAGTTGTATATTTGTAAATTAATAAAAAAGTATTCAAGAAAAATAGAGATTCTTACCTTTTAATAAATGTTTGAAACTTGTCAGGCTACATATGTCAAACTTGATTATTAGGTTATCGGATATGCAGAATCGAGCTCTCAGTAAAGTTTTTTCGATACTCTTATAATAAAAATTTTTCCCATATTACGAAGTTTGGCAATTTAATTCCCGAACTCACGTTGCAGCTCTAAAGATACGTGATAACTATTAAGCCGACATTCAAGCAGTATGTTTTAGTTCATAGTTTTATCAAGAAGGCTTGGCCACAGACCAGATAGAATAGACAAGAAACTTAAATGCAACCCAGCCCTGACAAATATAATAGTTATGGGGTCATCCATGGGATGGCTCTGGTAATACAAATACAAAATCAAGTGATTACGTGAAGGCATTTATAATTAAAACTAAAATAGTAGTCTGTGTAAAAATAATTAAATAAAAAGTTGTCAAAAATATTTATTCACATAAGTAAATAGTTGTTTAAAAGAATCTGTATTTTATTGTTATAAAAATACTACTTATTAACGATATTAATATTAATACATGTTTAGCAGAACCTGATGAACCGTTAATTTATCAAGAAGCTATACGTGGTAAAAATATAGAATTATGGATGAAAGCAATTCGGAAAGAACTACAAACACTTGAAGACCACAATACATGGACTCCAGTAAGAAAACCAGAAAATTGTCCAGAAATAAGTACAAAGTGGACATTTAAGATAAAGAAAAATGAAAACGGTGAACCTCAAACTTTCAAAGCAAGACTAGTGGCTCGTGGATTTCAACAGAAAGAATATTTTGATTTATCAGAAATCTATGCACCTGTAGCAAAATTAACAACAGCGCGAATTTTAATAGCAGTGAGTAATCACCTACAATTACGGCTACATCAAATGGATGTGAAGGGAGCATTTCTGTACGGAGATATAAAAGAAGATGTTTATCTAGAAGTGCCAAAAGGTATGAAAATTAAGAAAGATAATGTTTTAAAGCTAAGTAAATCATTATACGGTTTAAAAAAATCATCAAGATATTGGAATCAGAAATTTAAATTTATGATAAAACAAGATTTTATTCATTCTAAAGACCTAAAGAGGATTATTGTCTTTATGTTAAAACAATTTCTACAAAACAAGTGATTTATGTGGTATTGTTTGTTAATTGGTTCTCTAATGTATGCAGTATTAGGATCACATCCTGATTTATGTTTCTCAGTTAGTTATTTAAGCAGATATCAAAATTTGGGAAAGGAAGATCTGTAGAAATCACTTAAAAGAATACTTCGATACATCAAGCAAACTTCGAAGAAGAAACTAATTTATAAAAGAAATATAGAAGCACCGGTTTTGGCTGGATATGCTGATGCGGACTGGGGTGCAGATTTAGTTGACCGAACATTTTTGTACTCCCTGTTAAATTGTGCATAATTTTTACTGTTAATATACTAATACTAATAACTATTATCTGTATTTATTATTTTTTGTTTCTTTGTAATAGAGTAGTTGTTATCTTGTGTTGTTTTTAAAATGACCATTTTTAGTGGTCAAAGATTGACTGTAGAGATTTTAAATTTCCCGCTTTAGCGTTAGTAGTGTTGCGGTCATCCACTTGCAGCGCTAATGTAGGTAATAGTATTCTCAATCAAAGCATTGTACTTTCCTGTCTATTCTATCTGGTCTGTGGGCTTGGCCAATGGAAACATCGAAAAGCCGTCAGTTACTTCGCAAGATGCTAGTTCGCAAATCGTGTTTCTGTCAGTCGTCATGTAGCAACTAATTAATATTAAATTAGGAAAAATTGCGAGAGAAACTTACGAAATGTTAAGAAGTGTGTACGGTGATAACACCTTAGGTCGTACCACTATGTTTGAATGGTTTAAATGTTTCAAAGATGATCGGGAGGATGTTCAAGGTAACGTTAGAACGTCAACCGCTCGAAATGCAGATTCGATCGCAACGGCCAGTGAAAGTGTGGCAAAAGATCGCTGACTGACTCTCCGAATGATGGCAGATGAGTTGAATATTAATAAAAAGACGATCCGACAGATTTTACATGAAGATTAGGGAAAGAGGAAAGTCTGTGCAAAGTTTGTGCCGTACAATCTGATGGATAAGCAAAAACAGAGGAGAGATGCAAATTTTCTTAACTGCATCATCACTGGTGATGAGTCGTGGGTACTTCAGTACGATTCTGAGACGACACGCCAAAGCATACAGTGGACTGGACAATCATCACCAAGACCCAAAAGGTTTCGTTTGCAAAAATCCAAAATCAAGACGATGCTGATTACCTTTTTCGATAAACAGGGTGTGATCCATAAAGAATTTGTGCCTGAAAGGCAAACAGTTAATAGTGCATGCTATGTCGAAGTGATGAAGATATTATTGCAGCGCGACCACAATTTCGAGAAAATGGTTCTTGGTTCTTGTTTGCAAGACAATGCGCCTGCCCATTCCGCAGGGCCGTAACTAGGGGGGGGGGGCAGGGGGGTCACGTGCCCCCGGCGGCAAATTTTTAGGGGGCGGCATATTTTGAAGAAACGAAAAACATACATAGAGAAGAAACCAGCGAACTGAATTTAAACAATATCGCCAACGAATTTATTTCACGAACCAGTATGAGGCGCAATATGTTTCAAGTAATGTAAATTTTTATTATATACAATGTATATTGTATATTATACATAGTTACTGTTTTTTCCGTTTCTCAATAAAAATGATTTTAATTTTATGCGTTATTTTTTATGTTTTCCGGAGCTTAAATTAGATAATCAGTGGCAAAAATATAGTCAATTGGGAGCGTTAAAACTGTGGATTTAAACTCAAATTTTTCAAAATTTTTCGGGGGGGGAACCGAACCCCCGGTAAATGAAAATTTTCAAAATCCGGCGCCTAGGGTGGGGGCGGCAAATACGAGTTTGCTACCCCTGACAAAAGCTCTAGTTACGGCCCTGCATTCCGCACTGATTGTGAAGTCATTTCTCATGAAGTACGGCGTTGCTGAAATCAATTACCCACCCTATTTACCAGATTTAGCACCGGCAGACTTTTTTCTCTATCCTAAAGTGAAAGCTGTTCTCGAAGGAAAATTGTTTCAGGACGTGGAAGACATTAAAAACAATGTAACCGCCGAACTGAAAGCAATTCCTTCGCACGCCTTTTTCGACTGTTTTCAAAATCTTTTAGAATGTTGCAATAAACGTATTCATGTAAATGGGGATTACTTTGAATGAATATGATAAATTTTTCGTGTTACTTAAATTGTGTTTCTTTTTATTGTGGCAGTCGTGGAATTAAGTTGCTAAACCTCGTAAGTTGGGAACTTTTCGCCGGTTACTGTTTAAAGACTGTAAAAGTACCTAGCTTAGGTATTCTGTTTACGGAAAGCACTGTCGAAACACTATTGAAAAGAACTTTATTTAAGGGTAATTGAAATAATTTTTTGAATTCGATAAAACAGTTAAGACTTTAACAATAGCCTATTTCAATTATTATTCGGATAAAATTTACCCATAGTCATTGTAACCATAATAGAGTTAAGTAATGCTACTCCAATAACAATTTACTAATTTACTTACAATATCAAATGTGACAGATTTAAAATTAAGCCAGAACTACTTCTAGGCTGTTCAATTAATTTCAAATGAAACTAAAATATGTAATTTAATTTGTTAATCATAGCTAACTATTTAAGTTGCACTACGTGCCAATTTAAAAAAAAAATAGAAGAGAATTTATTTAAAGGCAATGTAAAAAGGAGTAGTAGGTAAATATCCGTACAAGTTATTGATTAAAATAAAAATTTCTTTAGCTTTGTCAACTAGTATTTATTAAATAGCTAATACACCATTTTTGGAAAATCAAGCACTTTGGGACGGAGTTCTGGTGGAGTCCAGGTGGAGTCCAACGGCGCCGTGGAAATTTTTACGGTCAATCGAGATTAACAGTAACCTTCATCTAAATATATTTGTGGGCATCGTCCGAATTTTGAAATCTAATTTCAAAAAAACCAAAACTAAACAAAACACCAATATAATTCAAATTTTTCATTAGGTAAAACCCATCACGGTTGACTTTCCAGAATATTATCTCAATTTCCAGAATTTTATAAAAGTAGAAGGTAAATAATAGATATGAGTTATTTTAGATAAATCATAAGTGCCATTGTTCTTTTAATAGAATTTTAGTATACTACATACATACTTAGATACATATATGTTTCTTTCTTTGAAATAATTAATTTTCAACTAGCTAGGCAGAAAACACCAACAAGTTACATACTCGGAATTTCTATTGTAAAGAATTAAACTTACTCTAAAGCAAGTTTACATTATGATAAAAAGGATTACGATGAAACTGTATTTAAAGAATAAACAGATAAATTTATGATACTAGCATGAGAAGTCAGGATTTTTGTTTTGGCGAGTGAATTTTAAAGGTACATAATTAGTAATGTAGAAGGTTTAGAATATTTAATACCTGTAATGTATTGTAATAACAGCTTTAATTAGTTTAAATTTAATTTTTTTGTTATAAATGGAATCGACGGAGGAAATTGTGAGTCGTATAAACAAAGATAGAAGTAAACACTGGCCACAATATTTAGCTGCTATTACAGGTAAGCTTTATGTTTAAAAGGTTATATTAGCTAATAATTTCTTGAACAAAAGCATAAACATTAAAACACCAACTAAAAAGTTAGTCATATTTTTATAAAAAGAACTGACCCTTTAAAATAATTGTAGTGATGATGAGAAATTCGAGACGGTTTATGTTCAGGTTTATGCACTTTCTGAATCTACTTAAGCAGTTTATTAAATGCGAATTTAAAGTAACGAAAATGTTAAGATTAACCTCCGTTGAGATAATTTCCGATTATATCAGTATTTCGAAAGTACACTAAACGATTGTTTATTAATCTATTAGGTGAGATATAGATTTGCAGTTACCAATATTTTAAACTTAACTCAACTTATACGGCAATTTGCACTATCCAGCTTACCAGATTCTTGGAACTTTCGCCTAATGTGCTTAGAAAAACATAGTTTTATTTTTCCACTAAGCTGAATCGAGAATCGAACCTGAGACCTTTAGTTTACAAAGGAAGTATGCTAACCTGATATCGTCCAAACCGGCGAAATAATCAAAGTTGCATTTTAATTGAATCGCTTACTTCTCTTCTTCTCTAACCCTGTTGTGCCCAGTAGTGGGCATAGGCCTCCTTCAGCTACTTGCATCTATCTCTATTCTGTGCAGTTTTAACCACGGCAGACCAGCGATTCTCTTAAAGTCATCAACCTATCTTGCTACTGCTCTTCCTGTATTCCTTCTTCCCTTCCACGGTCTCCACTGAAATATTTTGAAATTCCATCTGTTATCCTTTGCTCCCATTTTAATGTTGTCATTCTTTTTACCGCATCTGTTATTTTTGTTTTATTACCGATCCAGTTATTTCCCTTATGTCTTTTATTGTAATCCCCAACATTGATCTCTCTATGGCTCGTTAACTGACTTGCAATCTTGTTGTTATTTAATTTGTAATTATCCATGTTTGTGTCTCATAGGTCACACATATCAAATACCCTTGATTTCGAATGTTGGGGATCTTCTTGTTCTCCGATATTTGCTTTAATTTCGTGAACGCTACCCAAGCCAACCTTTTTCGATCTATTTCTATCACATTATTTTCTTTACCCATTATCATAATTTGTCGGAGGTATGTATATGTTGTCTCCGATTTGCGATTGCAGTATTGTCTCCAAGCTTATTTTTGTTATTAAAAGATAGGAGACTACCAAGCTGGTTTCAGGAAGGGGAGAGGGATTACGGAGAAAATATTCACGCTAAAGGAGGTGATAACGACCTGCTAGGAATTCAAGATCTCAGCAGTCATACTGTACATTGACTTCAAAAAAGTGTACGACCCGATAAAAAGGATCAAATCAATCAAAGTTATAGAAGGATTCAACATACCAGGGAAGTCAACAACGTTAGTTCAAATTACCTTGAGGAATACCAAAGGCAACGCCAAAGAGGAAACAACAAAACAGTTTGATATCACAATAAGTTTAAGGCAAGGCGACTCCCTATCGACGTTATTGTTAATATGTCTCTGATAGAAATTATGAGATACCTACAGTCAAATAAACAAAAAGGGGCACATACTGTATAAAAGCCATCAAGTCCTATGTTACGCAGATGATGTTGCTGTAATAGCAAGGAGTGCCAAAGAACTACAGGAAGTGATGACTAAAATCTGTGAAGCCGCAGAGAAGATGGGGCTCAAGTCAAAAACCAAAGGTCAATGTTTATAAGAATAGATCTAATAGGGGATAACACAGAATTTACCTTGAAGTTAAGTGAACTAATTTTTACATCTTGGGCCATTTATATCGAAGAAGTGCCAAGAAGGTAAAGAGATCGAAGCAAGGCTTATTATAGGCAACAAATGCGCAGATAGTATAAATCACCTGATACGATCAAAACACATACCCAGGAAAACAGAACTGAGGTTATAAAAAACAATATTTAGACCCACTGCGGGATTTAGGTGTGAACAAAGATGCACAGAAAAGATTAATGGGTTAGGAAAGGAAAATATTCAGGAGAATTTTAGGAGGAAAAAAGTATGGGACTTGTGTGTGAGAAGAACAAATGAAAAGGTGTGTCAGTATTATAGAGAGCCGAAAATCGACGCCGTTATAAAATCAAGAAGATTGCAATGGTTGGGACATTAGGTAGGATGTCAGATGAGCGTATGGTAAAACTAACAGCATGGAGGGAATCTGATTACAAGAAGAAAAACGGAAGACCAACACAGAGATGGAGGGAAGCTGTAGAAGAAGATTTGTGAGAAAAAGGTATACATAATTGGAGGAGTGAGGTTAGGGATAGAAAAAAAATGGAAGAGACTAACTAAGCTCTGGGCCTAAAAGGCCTGCAAAATGCTGATACAGGGAATTTTTCTTTTTAGTATACATATCCCCTATGTATACTTTTAAAATAAACGCGTCAAAATCATATATGTAGGCAACCAACTATACACTAAACGTCACGTCACGTAGCGCGTAAAGGTTGTGTTTCATGTTTGTAAATAAGAAATAAATCAAAATTAGTGGAATGTCAAAATAATTTTAATTCAATGATTATTCTAAAACATAAAATATCAACAATACAAAACAGCAATGAAAATAAAAACAGCAACAGTTAAACACTAATTTTTTGACATTAAGTTAATTTGATTATTGTTGCCACATCATGTTATTTTGTTTTCTTAAAAAAATTAAATTTAAAGTTTAGTGCATAGTTGTTTGCCTACATATAGAGTAAAACATTGGCTTGACACGTTTTTTTTTTATGTATACATAGGCAATATGTACACTAAAAAGAAATATTCCCTGTATATACACTACTCTGTCAAAAGTAGACACACAGGGTAATCTAAAATAGTGGTAAAGAAAAACACACAAGAGCTACATCAGGTGTAGGTATTTTAATTCATAAACAATACTCACCTCATATTGACGAAATTTACTACCTATGTAAATGAAAAAAACTGTTCGAAGCGTTTTAAAACTTTACGGCCAATATATTCATATTTTTAGTCTATATGCCCCCGATATTAGCAAGACTAGGCAAGAAAATGAAACACCACAAAATTATATTGATGGGCGACCTAAATGCTCGGGTAGGAAACGAACCAGTACCCGGAGTAAAGCAAAACGTTAATGAAGAAGCTCAGAATGAAAATGGAGATCTATTAACAGATTTATGCATCCAAAAATCTCTAAGAATAAATAATACTTTCTTCGAACATGACATGAAGTATAAATACACATGGCGCAATACACGAGGACAGCAATCTGTTATTGACTATGCGTTAACTAACCGACAATTCATGCCTAATCAAATAATCGATGTGCGAACACTGAATTCGGCTGACGTAGGCATTGACCATAGTCTACTGCTATGCAAAGTAAGAATGAAATGCAATATCCAAAAGTTAGTAAAACCACAATATGCTGAAAAAATAAACATTGACATCTATGGATGACGACAGTACTAAAACAATGTATAGTAACAGATTGAATCAAAAAATTACAAATAAACCTATAACTAATACAGATTCAGTTGACAAAGCATGGCAAATACTAAGAAATAACATACTCGCAGCAGCAGCGGTAGCGGTAGGAAAGAGAAAAATTAATGTAACATCAAAGAGAAGACATAAAACACCATGGTTCATACCAGAAATAAAAGAAATAGCGGAAAAGAAAAAACGCGCTTATATGCTGTACAAATCAACGGGAACACTAGAAAACATAGAAAAAATATATTCAAGAAAGAAACACCGCAAATAGAAGAATAAGGCAGTTAAAGGAAGAGTATTGGAGGCGTTTACAAAAGATATGGAGCGAGACATATACCTACACGGTTTAAATTAATGTCATGCAGATATTTCAAGGGGTGATAGTACTCGAAAAAATAAGAAAAAAAAGTTAATATATACATGATCAAAAACGTACCATTTTCGATATACAGGGTTGCGAAGTTTCAAATTTGTTTTCGTATTTTGCGTTTTTCTCCCGAATGTTTTGAGATAGTTGTTTCAAATTTAGTATAGCTACTGCCTTTTCGAATCTCTACAATAAAATGTCAAAATCATCAGTTACAGTATATAGGGTGTTACATTTATTTGGGTTACCGACCATTTTACCTTCCGGAACTTTCTTTTGGAGCACCCTGTATAAATTTTTATATCTTAATTGAATTCCCTGTTCTTTTCTACAGATTTTTGGTATTTTTCATTATTCCCGTATCTGTCACCGTTTTCGAATTATTTGAAAAAATAGCGATCAATACAAACCAAGTGTAGTCAAAATAATTTTTTTTTGTTTTTTTTTTGTAGCACCCTGTATACTGCAACTGATGATTTTGGCATTTTATTGTAGAGATTCTAAACAATAGTAGCTATACTAAATTTCAAATAATTATCTCAAAACGTAAGATACAAAAAAAAAATTGAAACTTCGCCACCCTGTATATCGGAAATGGCGCGTTTTTGATCATGTGTATATTAAAATTTTTTTCTTATTTTGTTGAGTACTATCACCCCCTGAAATATCCTGCATGACATTAAATAACACCCTGTATAGTGCCCAAAAGAAAACATGGAAAATGCTGAGAAATAGAAAAGCAGAAGTTACAGAATTTATACAAACAGACAAAATCAGCATAAACGAATGGAAACAATACTTTCAAAGTCTTTGTAAGAAGGAAGAAGAGGAAACACCTAACAACACACAAACGCAACAAAATGAAGATAACGAAGAAAGTAAAACAGAAATAACAGAGAACGATATAAAAAGAGCAATAGCTACCTTCAAAAATAGAACAGCGCCAGGCAATGATGATATAAAGAACTAAAATATGGGGGCGAAAAACTTTATATCTGAACTAAAAACTTTATTCAATCGCATATTAAAACATAGACAAGTTCCCTTAGAGTGGAAAGTAAAGATTACAGTACCAGTTTTCAAAAAGGGAAATAAGAAAAGTCCAGAAAACTACAGAGGCATCAGCGCATCACCCTCCTAAATTCAACACAAAAATTGTTTATAAAGATAGTATTAAATAAAGTCCAGCCTTTCCTACAAATCAGCGAGCAGCAACAAGGCTTTTGTCAGAACTGCTCCACCATTGACGCAATCTTTATAATAACACAAATAGTTGAGAAATCCATCCAATTTTCCAAACCAGCGTTTATGTGTTTTGTAGATTTAGTCAAGGCCTTCGACAGAATAAGGTTAGTAGATATAATAACAATTTTAGAAGAAAGGAAAGCACCAGAAGATCTAAAGAATATAATAAAAGACTTAAACACAGGCACAACAACCAAAATCAAAGTGAAAGGCGAATACACTGATATTATAGAAACTACTACCGGTATTAGACAGGAAGATTCGGTAATTCCAACGCTGTTCTGTTTAATAATGAATAAAATAATATTGAAAGTCTGAAGCTTAAGCCCGGATATCAACTCTGAAACAAAAACATTAACGTAATCTGTTACGCTGATGATGCCGTACTTATTGCCAGCCAGCTCAGAAGATGATTTACAAGGTCTAGTTCACCAATTCACTGTAACTGCTAAATATATAATTATGACCGTAACAACAGAAAAATCTAAAGCACTCACCAACTCAAAATATCCACTCCTGTGTAAACTAGAAATAGAAAGAAATATGATAGAACAGGTAATGTCGTTTAAATATCTAGAAGTGAATATCTCAAGTGACAGAAACTTATACAAAGAGGTAAAACAACAAGCATTACGAGGGTCAAGAGTATAGAGTATCGGGTTACCGGAGAGACATAACTTGGAAAAACCGCTATATATCAATCGAAAGCAAAGTAAAAATTTATAAGACGATGGTAAGACAGATAATAACATACGCTGTGGAAACACGCGCTAACACCAGTAGAACAAAGAAACTACGTACTACAGCAGAAATGACAACTCTAAAAGCGATAGCTGGTAAATCAAGAATAGATAGAGTTAGAAATCAAGATGTTAGGGAGACATGCAACGTAATATAACGGATATAATAAAATTTACAAGGCGATGTAGGAAAGAATGGAACAACCAACAACCATGTAGAGAGAGCAGATCAGGAGAGAATGATAAGAATAGCGAGAGATCTAAGACCTGCAGGGAGAAGAGATGTAGGACGCCCCCAAAGAGATGGGTTGACTCTTGGTTGTCCTCATCAGTAGATACACGGTAACCACGAAGCGTGAAAGTAACAGGCGAAAGCCTATAAAGAAGACGAAGAAGAAGAAGAAGAAGAATTTAAAATAAAATATTTATGAAAAGAAAACTAAACCAGCTATTAAAAATATAATATTTTATAATTAGTAGCTGGTTGGTCCTCCTTTATTATCAAACAGAGATTTTATTCTAACTTGCATAGTATCAACTAAATAAACTATTAATCTGCTCATGTGGTATATTGGCCCATTCCTTGGTTAACATCGTTTCTAATTGTCTTTTATTCGATGGTTTCACCGCTTTCTTTGTTACATTCATTTGCCAATGTACCAAACATTCTCAATTGGATTCATATCGGGTGATTGTCCCGGCCACGAGAGAATTCTGAAACCTTTTTGGGCTTTTCACTGAACCGTTTTTTGAGCCCTATGACACGGTGCATCTTCATCCATGAAAATGTAATCTTGGCAATTCAAATTGTAATCTTGAAAAATGGGTAGAAGACCGTCTTTCAAGATTGATTACAATTTGAACCGCCAAGATTACACTTTTATGGATGACGGTGCACCGTGTCATAGGGCTCGAAAAACGGTTCAGTGGAAAGCCCAAAAAGGTTTCACAATTCTCTTGTGGCCGGGTCAATTACCCGATATGAACCCAATTGAGAATGTTTGGCACATTTTTTAAATGAATATAACAAAAAAAAACGGCAAAACCATCGAATAAAACAGAATTAGAAACTATGTTAGCCGAGCAACGGACCAATATACCATAAGAGCAGATTAATAGTTTAGTTGGTACTATGCAAGCTAGAATAAAAACTGTGTTTGGTAATAAAGGAGGATCAACCAGCTATTAATTATAGAGTATTATTTTTTTAATAGCTGGTTTAGTTTTCTTTTAATAAATATTTTTCTAAAAATAACCCTGTATATTTACTTTTGACACAGTAGTGTATGTACACAGTGTGACAAAAAAGCTTTAGTACTCAGTTCAAAGACAAAACAGAAAGTATGGTAATAGTAGTTTATTCTACAAGTAAAGTAAAGTGGTTGTTTACTTACGCGTTGAATACGCTATTTTTTGTGTACTTAATGGAAAAGTTCGAAAATCAAATTTCTCGAGGTTAAGTCTGTACTGGAGCATCGCCTTAAAACAACGCCCACATGCGCAGTGGGCGTGTTTGTGTTGCTGCGCACTTTACTTCACTAGTAAAGTAAAATGCCACTTTACTTTACTGTTTTCTACATAGTAAAATGGCCGTTTACCGTTGAGTATACAAAAAAACATTTTTTATTACTAATTATTCTGTATATGATCCTTGCAAAGCTGTACATCGCCGCTCCAGAGCGTGCTGGGAATCCGCTGCTGGAATGCTTCGTAGTTCCTTGGTTATGTTAATTTGGATCGTCTTGGTATCCTCAAATTATTCGCCTTTTAGCTTAAATTTTAGCTTTAGAAACAAAAAGAAATCCACTGGTGCCAAATCCGACGAGTACAGGCAATGATGTAGCGCAGTAACACTTTGCTTTGCTAAGAATTGGCGAATTACTGCTGCATTGTGAGGTGGGGCGTTATCGTGCAGCAAGACCAATTTTTGTTTGCTTGCAAATCTGCATGAACACGCGCGATGCGCTTCAATATCCGCTCCATTGCACCCGCATAAAATGCTGTATTCTATGTTTATCTTTCAGGAACGAATTCCTTGCAAATGATTTCCCTAGAAAAAAAAGACACCAACATTGTCTTCACTCATGATTTTTGGAAGCGCATTTTCGTCGTCATCAGCGAATTTGGGCCAACCCACTCCCACTCTGCCTCTTTGTTTCCGGATTGTAGGTCAAGCACCAGGACTCGTCACTGGTGCTGATTTTATTAAGAAACTCTGGATCGTGTTCTTGCATTTGAAGAAGATCCTGATTTTCGGGTGTCAGCGTGGAGAGAACTTAATAGAAACTGATGCAACTTGGCATCCGTATTCAGAAGGCTTTGGACTGCATGTTTTCCTTTGTCGCACACAAATAGTACCACTTACAACGTTTCTATTACAGTCGTCTTAAAACCTTTTAGCCACACTGTGTAGCTATATATGCATAGATGGGTTTCCGATAATTCATCTGCGTGGTCACTCGTTGGTCCTCAAGAGGACCGGTGTCACTAGTTTGACGACGTTTCGGCAAAATCTCATCTGTTTCTTGTTATACGAATACAGTATTCGTATAAAAAGCAGCCGCAGTAGACAAAAACCAAAGACCTGAAGATAGCAGATGAAATTCCATGGAAACGTCATCAAACTAGCAACACCGGTCCTCTTGAGGACCAACGAGTGCACACGCGAATGAATTCCCGAAAACCCTCCTGTGCATAGAACACCCGCTGTTGTTATTGTCATTATGTGGTGATATATACAGGGTGTCACCGAAAGTTTGAAGAAAATTTTAACGACGCACAGCTTTCGTATAAGTAAACAAAAAATTAAGTTTTTGCCTACAGTCATAAAAGTGTAGTTAAAGGTAGGTATTTTCTTTGATTGGTGTTCTATGTAATGGAATAAAGTAGGTAGGTCGCTATATGTTGCCCTCCCAGCTAGTTCTTGGGCGTTCTCTCGGTCTTCTTCCTTCTCATCTCATCCGGTGAATTTGTTTGGGGTATCTCTCGTTTTCCATTCTGATTAGGTGTCCGCACCATTGTACCGTTGTTTAGAGTGCCGATTAGAAACTTTGCTTTCAAGGCAAAATTCGATTAACCTAATACTGTGACAGCGAGTGCTTGGCAATATGCTGTGTTAAAAAGTAAAGAGTCTGAAGTTTCTTGTTAGCAGTGTATCCAGAATGATCGTTGCGATTATCTCATTATTTTTAATGTACAGATTTTGCGTGAATTATAAATAGTATAATAGACCCCGTTTAATTTTATTTGGTATGTTAATTACGTCGAATAAATGTTCTGATACCGTGTACAATACCGATTCCTTTAACGAATAATTGAAAACGACTTTTTTGTGTAGAACTAGGCCAAGCCTTAGTATTTGAGACAGCCTAAAACCACTCACTCATCCTTAATTCAAGGGCGAGTGGAGGGAGATGGTTTCAAATACAGACCGGGTGGTGCGTTGCCTCACGCACCATAGGGATTTCAATGGTAATTTTTTAATATGTAATTATTTGCTTCTCTAATTATTTTAGACCAAAAGTGTAATTAAGTTTTTTGTAGAGAAAAAAATACTGCATCGATTGATGCTATTCTACACAATTTTCGAGTTTCGTGTAACAGAAGAACTGTGGGGATTAATTCTTGCACTTTGACAAAAATCACTAATGCCATGAAATTTTTGAAACAGAGGGGTGGAGCTATGGCACTGTTATAGCTCCACCCCTCTGTCATAATGACAGTTTGAAATTATTTTTCAATACGAAAAATGTAACTTTTTGGCGTTGGTAAACAAATAACCATTATTCAACAAATTCAACAGGAAGGAAAATTACTTTTTAAAACAAACTTAACTGAAAATAAAATTATTTTATGTGACAATTTTAACAAGCTAGTGTAACTAATTCACGGTAAGACGTGCATGTAGAGCGTTTGCCGCGACGGATCTTAACTGACAAGCCAGACTGTTTCAGTAATTCCAAGGCATCAGTGATTTTTTTATCAAAGTGCAAGAATTAATTTCCACAGTTTTTTTGTTACCGAAAAATTTAAAAACTGCAAAATAGCATTATTGGATTGAGTATTTGTTTCTCTACAAAAAACATATTTGCACTTTTGGTCTAAAATAATTGGGGAAGCAAATATTTACAAATTAAAAATTTACCATTAAAATCCCTATGGTACGTGGGACAATGCACCACCCGGTATATCTAAAATGCCTAATTGATTTCTAACACATTAAAACACTTCATAATGAATTCGAAAACTTCCATGGTCAGTGTCAGTGCTAAATAACGTCTTCCGGGTTGGGACCGTATCATTGTTGGGAACGAAGAACTCATTGTTTCGAAGGGTTTCGCCTCTGGCTTGGTTTACAAGTTGGGTTACCACGCCCTTCTTCTGCTTCCCAAAAGAGTTTCGCCTCTGACGTGATTCACACGTTGAGTTATTTTGCTCTTTTAGTGCTCCTTGTTTCTTCCTAATGAAATCCCTAAGAAAGTGGGTTAAACGTTGAGTTTTTATTTCTCAAAAATGACACGGTTCCAACCCGGAAAACGATCTTCTAATACACATCATAATTTGACCTTAAGAATTTTTGTGCTTTCGCCTCAAAAATAGTTGAAAAACATTTAAATTATTAATGATACATGAATGCCGTAAACTAACCCTATAAGTAAATGGACAAGAAAAACATGTAGAGTAAAGTGACCAAATATGGAATACGTGCCTTATGTGGAATACCTAATTATTTTTAAAAGTACTAGCGTTATCTCTTATTTCAATATGCAGACCATAAGAACTAGTTCTTAGCAGTTTACTGTAAAAGTTTCGAATCAATGTTACCAAACCTACCGAGCATATAGCCGAAAAACCTTTTTTACCGCGCAAAGAAGTTTTTTCACATGTAAGTGTTTTTTAATTTGTAGTCAAGTTTTTTGATTTTATTAGGTTCTTTTGTTTCTATGCCTTAGAAGACATGTTTCGTTAATTATTGCAAACAATCTTTTGATGTAGTTTTTAGTCTTTGTTTAAGTAAACTAGTTTTGTATTGAAGTGAGGGTAGTTCCTAATATGGAATGTACCCTGAATCCAAATAATAATAATGGTCAACTTTGGATTCAATGCATTTTGTACATGGTCTGGGCGCATAAAGATTATTCAGGTGCTTTGAGTGAAAACTTTGTGTGCGATTTTTGTAAATAAAAGAGTTACCTACGTAAAAGTGAATATATATTTTTGCAACTGTGTTTTTGTTAGACAATCTTTTATCTTTTGTCTGTGTTTTGAATATTAATTTGTCTTTTTTATAATTTACATAAAATTTAATATTTGAAACAATTTTGAAACGTTTATTTGACATACTCCATACTAAGAACAGGGGTATTCCATATTACGTACACATTTTGATGAAACACAAAAATGCTCCTTTTTATATTATTAACAAATATTTTCTTTATTTAAACTGTTTTGTTCTTGACATTGATATCTATTGTTTACTAGAGCTTTTGGGAAATATATTATGCAAAAGTTATATTTTTTCCCTTAAAATAAAATATTTATAGCAAAAAAACAAAAACGGTATTCCATATTTGGTCGCTTTACTCTAGAAAATCTAGAAGCTTACTTAACATTTGTTTAAATTTTCAGCCTCCGTTGCTCTTCTAACTTCCGGTCTACACTTTGGCTGGCCATCCCCTTCCGTCCCAAAAATCTTATCAGAGGAATACCCCTTTCAAATAGATGAAGAAGAAGCATCTTATATCGTCATAATTGGACTATTAGGAGATGTGGTCGCGAGTCCTTTGGCGGGATTACTAGTGGATGCAATTGGAAGGAAAATGACCCTACTTTTGATCGCCATACCACAAATAGCATCCCTTCTGATGATCTATTTCTCGAACTTTTCGCCAATTTTGTTATATATCGGCAGATTTATAGGGGGTATGGCTGAAGGTGCATGTTTTTCTGTGCTTCCCATTTACATAGGGGAAGTAGCGCAACCAGAAATTCGCGGGCTTTTAGGTTCTTACATTTCGGTCACCCTAATACTTGGCGTATTTTTATCGAACGTTGTTGGGTCAATTCTTTCACTTCATACGGCGGCCTTAGTTTACATGATTTTACCGATTTGTTTTCTTTTTACGTTTGTAAAGATGCCAGAAAGTCCGTACTATCTCATAATGAAGAACAATATAAACAACGCACGTGAAGCTCTTCGTACCCTGCGCCGGAAAACAGATGTGGAGGAAGAATTATCAACGATAACAGCAGATGTTAAGCGGCAGTTATCAGAACGGGGAAGTTTTAAGGATTTGGTGACAATAAAATCAAATCGTAGAGCTTGTACGATCATGATTGGTATCAGATCAGCCCAGCAGTATTCTGGAATTGCTGCTTTTACCCTTTATGCCCAAGTTATGTTCAGTGATGCTATGGAAGGATTTTCCCCATCTTTGGCTTCAATTATTTTCATAGGAACCCAACTTTTAGGGACATGTTTAATTGCATGCTTTGTAGATAAATTCGGTAGGAAGACGCTTTTAATTATTTCTTGCTTAATTTGCTTTACTATGTTAACAATCCAATGGATTTATTTCTCACTTCGCGACTTTAGCCCTTATGATACGTCCGACTTTGGTTGGTTACCATTGGCAGCCATGGTTATTTACGTTGGCGCATTCTCGTTAGGTTTAGGAACGGTAGTGAACTTAATGCCTTCGGAATTATTTTCGGCGAGTATAAAGGCGAAAGCTGTTTATATAATGAATATGTATTATGCAGTGACAATGATTATTTCTACTAAGTTTTTTCAGTTAACTTTATCTTGGTATGGGTTGGTTACCCCAATATTTATTTTCTCTATTTGTACACTTTTAGGATTTCTGTTTTGCTGTTTTTACGTTCCCGAAACTAAAGGTAAGACTCTAGAGGAAATTCAGCAATATCTGAAAGGACACAAGGGAAAAAGTTCTACAGATGTAGCTAATCCAACTGAAACTTAATGCGATTAAAATTAGTATTTTTAAAAAAGTATTCGAATTTCGTCAAAGAATTTAGTTAAACGTAATTAGAAATTTCAACCACGTAATAAAATGCAACAATTGCTAAGGAAGTTTATTTTAAATTACATCGGATTAAATCTCCAAATTTGTCATTCTACCCTATTTTGTAACACTTAGTTCTGAATTCAGAGTAGATACATTTTTCAAATTTATTGATTCCCTTTGCCAAATCATAAACCTGATATTTTAGATAAAAATTATAGTTTTAAGAATATAACATTCAAACTCAAATTTGCGATTTTAGATATATGATCTAACTTTAATATTGCAAGAACAAACTACCTACTCTAATCAAGATTGAGATTCAAAAGTAGAATCAGCTTCGAGGTTCGGGTTTAAATTGTTAATGCTTAAATAATTCTTTTTAGATACGGGTACGAGCCATAAAAGGGTAAACTATTTGAAAAAGTTTACTAAAAGTCAATTTAAGTTGAGTTAAGTTATTGCTTCGCCTTTTAATTTTTTCTTTTTTTTTTAATTTTAACATTGTTAGCATTATGATATTATATAATTGAGGTAATTTATTGTAAAATTTCTAAAAATATAAATGTGTTAATTGTTATTTATTTTAAAATAAAATGGAAACCTTTTTTTGCCTTTTGTTTTCCAATACTGTTATAAAAAAAATTAGTACCTATTAGAAACAATAAAAATATCGGGTGATTTTTAAAATTTCTTGTCTTGCTGATATGAAAAATGAAGTCACTTCACACAACCATTTAAACTCACCTACAAACAGATGGCCTTCCCAATTAAAGTTTATTTCCGCAATAGAATTTAACAAAAGTCGTAAGAAATGTATAACTATGGAGTGGTGCAGAAACACAAGCATCGCATAGTGAGCGTAGTTGAGATTTGATATTTTTGAATCCATATGAACAAATACAGTGTGTCCCCGGATGGAGTTGACAATAGGTATGATGAACCAAAAATTTTCGAATTGGATTTTCATATTTTGGGATTAATCCCTGCTCGGTCTGAAACTTATGTTTAGTTTACTTTCGATTTTTTTAAATCGAGTAGGCCTTTACAGTTGAGCAAAAACTCTTTTCGTTTCAGGTAAAGTACATTTTCCGTTCACAGTACGTCAATGTGTTACTAAGAAAAGTTGTTCATAATGAAAAGTTATGGCGTTATGCAGATTTTCAGAACGATCGACCTACTTTGATAAAATTCATTATTTGTTCATTTCGTTTCAGGTAAAGTACTGTTTCCGTTCACAGTACGCCAATGTGTTACTAAGAAAAGCTGTTCAGAATGAAAAGTTATGGCGTTATGCAAATTTTCAGAACGATCGGCCTACTTTGATAATAGAAATTGACAATAGGAGAAAAATCTTTATTATTAATTTTACGACGAAAAGTCATTCTTCATTAAAAGTTAATAACTTTTCATTCTGAACAACTTTTCTTAGTAACACACTGGCGTACTGTGAACGGAAACAGTACTTTACCTGAAACGAAATGGACAAATAATGAATTTTATCAAAGTAGGCCGATCGTTCTGAAAAATTGCATAACGCCATAGCTTTTCATTCTGAACAACTTTTCTTAGTAACACATTGGCGTACTGTGAACGGAAACAGTACTTTACCTGAAACGAAAAGAGTTTTTGCTCAACTATAAAGGCCTACTTGATTTAAAAAAATTGAAAGTAAACTAAACATAAGTTTCAGACCGAGCAGGGATTAATCCCAAAATATGAAAATCCAATTCGAAAATTTTTGGTTCATCATACCTATTGTCAACTCCATCCGAGGACACACTGTATAATCCATAGTAATTAAATAATATTGTGCTGTTCTCATTGTTTAGTGTTAAGGAGGTAATTTTGCAGTCATAATTAATGCTAACGACAATAATAACTCAACTCAAATCTAAAAAGAAAGGTATAAGTTAAGGAGCAGATAAATTGAGCTGCATCCATGAATCCAGAACTGTTAGTAATGCAAAGAGATAGAATCCCTAAAGAATACACTCTCATAATTTTAGATCAAGATCATTGTTGTGAAGTATCAACTCTCATACCAACTGTCATAAGCAGTTCTCTCAAAAACCCGACGACCTCTTTTTGAACCCTGCTAACGAAGAACTGATAAACAGTAAAACGGATGGAAGGGCAATAAAGCGCAAAGGCAAAGCATAAGATGATCCTTTACAATGGAAAAAAGAGGGGCAAGAACGCCCAAGATATGTTATAAGGCAAAGCTTTCGCAGGATTCGAAAAAGATAATTTCGGAAATTATCAGAAATTTGGCCACAAAGCCAAGCGTCACTTAGAACCGCGATATAAAAACCGCTTTAAAGCAGAAATCTGAATGTGCTATTTCCGAGGTTTTTTTTAAATCACATTTATTAGCAATCAGAAAATTAAAACCTTAATACAGCAAAATTTCTATAAGCTAATTGTTTGACGATAGGTAATTAGAACATGAAGGGAATCATACCCAGCGGTAATATTATTTTTTGTGTACTCAACGGTAAACGGCCATTTTACTATGTAGAAAACAGTAAAGTAAAGTGGCATTTTACTTTAGTAGTGAAGTAAAGTTCGCAGCAACACAAACACGCCCACTGCGCATGTGGGCGTTGTTTTAAGGCGTTGCTCCAGTACAGACATAACCTCGAGAAATTTGATTTTCGAACTTTTCCATTAACTACACAAAAAAATTGCGTATTCAACGCGTAAGTAAAGTGGTTTACTAGCTCGTGGAATTTTAATTCACTCGCTAACGCTCGTGAATCAAACATTTTCCACTCGCTAGTAAACAACCACTTTACTTTACTTGTAGAATAATAGTAGTTTATTCTACAAGTAAAGTAAAGTGGTTGTTTACTAGCGAGTGGAAAATGTTTGATTCACGAGCGTTAGCGAGTGAATTAAAATTCCACGAGCTAGTAAACCACTTTACTTACGCGTTGAATACGCTATTTTTTTGTGTACTTAATGGAAAAGGTCGAAAATCAAATTTCTCGAGGTTATGTCTGTACTGGAGCAACGCCTTAAAACAATGCCCACATGCGCAGTGGGCGTGTTTGTGTTGCTGCGCACTTTACTTCACTAGTAAAGTAAAATGCCACTTTACTTTACTGTTTTCTACATAGTAAAATGGCCGTTTACCGTTGAGTACACAAAAAACTACTATTATTGTATACTCAATGGTAAACGGCCATTTTACTATCTAGAAAATAGTAAAGAAAAGTGGCATTTTAATCGTTAGCAACCTTTACTCATTAGCAACGCTTGAGTCATTAGCAACCAACACTTTATCCTAGCAACACAGTATGTTTGTTTACTTGTTACTATGTATGTGTTGTAGTTGCTATGTTTCCATACAAACATTACAAACATAACCTTGATAAATTTAACAAATTTGTCTAGAAAATTCGTGGATTGTAATTCACTCGCTAACGCTCGTGAATCAAACATTTTCCACTCGCTAGAAAAATGGCACTTTTCTTTACTTGTAGAATAATCTACTATTAATTATATTTAGGTATAATAATAAACAACATTTGCTCAATGCCTGCTTTGTAAGAGGGAAATTAATTAGCTAGGGAAAAAAACAACAAACTTAAATCCATGGGCAAATTAATTTTTTTCTTGTCTCGTGGGCACTTCTCAAATATTCCAGATTATATTGTGGCACTTAAAAACATTCAACATGCACTTATTATATATTTCACCCGATCAACTAGAAGTACACTAATTCTTCAGGTGGATTTCTTAAGAACGACGTTGTACATTAGCATGTAATAGGAATACGCTGTCTTCATTACCTAAAAAGTCAATATTCAATTAAGTTAAAATGACATTTTTGAGATTAAAGGAGAAATATGGCATCGGAAAATAAATACATTATCAGAATAGTCTTCAAAATTAAAACTTGCCACTTAACCTACAAATACTTTGACGCTGAACTGTCAGCAATGTCCCTAAAACCACAGAATTAGCCAATGCACGTCATTTCAAAGTAATGACGTCGTATCTTATGCTTACAGCAGGTTTCAAATCGATTTAAATGGCCAGAAAATTTAGGCAATCTTCTAAAAATCGTAATAATTAAGTCTTTAAGCAGACAAACAAATGAGGTTGGTAGTTGTATTTATACGAAAATTTTGGTGGGTGGTCTTGAAATGGTTGCCCGAAATTAAGTTAGGAAACCTATTGGACTTGTTATACGGATGAAAAGTTCCTGTGAACGTTGCTCCAAAAACTCAAAAATGTCCACCACACCTCCATCCGTTTAACCATTGACTGTCTATAACATATACACTTATGTAACATATATTACAATACCCCTAATAGTTGTTATTAATGACGTGCATTGGTTGATTTCCTAACTCCATTCAATAGTTCTTTAACATGTCAAAGTCTACTAGAAAAGTTTTGGTTTCTTTACAATTACATATATTAGTCAAATAATTACCGTTACGAACGTTTCGAGTGATAGAGAAGCGAATTTTGCAACGGTAAATTGCATCGGTTTTTGTGCTCTATCTGTTGTAGACCTTTTTGAAACCTTACATCAGAACCAATAAAATTCGCGTCGTAGCATGCGTTTCCTATTTCCAGGCTTTGTAGTTTTACTTCATTTCCCCAATAAGCAGTTACGAGTTGTAATAATGACGCTACAACTGCGACTGTAAGTTGTTGAACTGTTTGGTAGTCTACGGCGCCCGTCTGGAATTAACGGGACGCTAGAATTACATTTTCTAGCATGTATGGATATACACCTCGACTAATAAACAAACTTCAGTTGCAAGTATTTATTATTAAACTGGTTAATTTCTGTATATACTATGTATAAAACGCCCTTAATATGACAGTAGACATCTGAAATAAATATACTCAGTGACATAAAAATTGCAACACCTAGAAGGGGTGGAAATTTTTTGACCAAATTTGGCAGGAACATTGGACTAGTCCAAGGATATAGTTGATCAAAATTTGAAAGCCGACCATCAAGTAGTTGTGGCATTTTCAATTTTTTGTATCACTTTTTAGAGGTGGTGATAAACAAGCACTTATGGAATCATTTTTTGAATTCTTTCCGCTTTTTCGGTTCCTATTCTTTAGTAGTTTAGTTGAAAGTGTTACAAGTGTCTGATTATGCCTAGAGTAAGGAGACGTCAAGTTTACCAGCAGTTGAGCGAATTCGACAGAGGGCGAATTGTTGGTTTACGGGAAGCAGGTTTTTCGTTCAGGTAAATCGCCAACCGTTTAGGTCGACATCAATCGACAATAATGCGAGCTTATCAAGCGAGGTCTGAAAATGGCGTTGAACGTCGGAGAAGAGGCACTGGGACCCAAAGAAGAACCAATGAACGTCAAGATCGCCGCTTAAGACTAATGGCATTGAGAGACCGATTTTCTACAACCAGATTAATAGCTGATCAATGGTTAGGTGAAGAAGGTTGTCCTATAGGTTTGCGAACAGTTTATCGCCGGATAAGGACCTTTGGCTTGCTGTCTTACCGTCCACATCTTGTGCTACCCCTCACTGCTCTGCATCACCAGCAACGTTTGGACTGGTGTACGGAAAGACTTCAATGGAACCTTGAGTGGCATCGAGTTGTCTTTAGTGACGAGTCGAGATTTTGTCTGGAAATGCATGATGGTCGGATGAGGGTTAGACGAAGACGTGGAGAAAGGTGTAATCCTGATTTTCGGTTGAGAGGCCTGTTCACCGGACTGTGGGGTTGATGATGTGGGTTGATATTGCTTACGGCAGTAGGTCACCCTTACTCTTCATTCGGGGCAGTATGACCGCCCGGCGCTACATCGACGAAGTGGTAGAACCAAATGTTCTTCCATACCTCCGGAGGCTGGAAGACCCGCTTTTTCAACAAGATAATGCACGGCCCCATGTAGCAAGGGTTTCTCTTAACTGCTTTGAAGAGGCCAATGTCAATCTTTTACCTTGGCCGCCGAGATCTCCCGACCTGTCGCCCATTGAGCACGTGTGGGACATGATGGGCAGAAGGTTGAGAAATCTACCGAACCCACCGTTGACATTGGAAGCTCTACGGCATCAAGTACAGGTTGCTTGGGATGCCATATCCCAAGAAGACATTGATCACTTGCTGGAATCGATGCCAAAGAGGGTAAATGAGTGTGTTAGAAACAGGGGCGGACAAACACATTATTAAAAAAAAATCAAAAAGATACCGTGTTTTCTTTGCCAAATTTTAATCAATTATAACCTTAGACTAGTCCAATGTTCCTGCCAAATTTGATCAAAAAATTCCCACCCCTTCTAGGTGTTGCAATTTTTATGTCACTGAGTATATTTTAATACCATAAGATCGAAAAAAAGATGATTCTGAGCAGGCCTTGACTAGTACAACACGATTGGCAAGACTGATTTCAAATTGTGGCAGTAAGTTAGAGGTTAATAAATGTCAAATAAATTAAAACACAAAACAGTATTTATTTAGGGAACAAACTGAAAACTAAGATGAATACATGTTAGAGTAGGTGTTGAAAATGTGATCCTTCACTAGTATTACAACGATAAACTTAAATAATTCTGGAAATAAGATTGAAAAACTGACTTACATTTGAAATGTCACTGTCACATTATAATTCATAGGCATTCTAGAACCAGTGTAGCCAATCGTGTTGTACTAGTCAAGGCCTGCTCAGAATCATCTTTTTTTCGATCTCATGGTACATATAACTGTGCCAGTTATATCTTTTCATATTTGTGCCCAAACTGCTGAACCGTTACACAGTACTGAAGATTGAGATGAAGTATGCAATTCGACTAGATCCCCTCCCCAGAGTCGTAGTACGACCATAGTTATTTGTACAACTAGTAATGAAAGCAATACTTTTTTTCACTCGTTTGAAGTTTGATGCACGACGGCGAAGCCGGAGTGCATCAATCAAACGAGTGAAAAAAAGATGCTTTCATACGAGTTGTACACAATATTTTTTTGCATTTTGACATCTTAAATCCCTCAAAATAGGATAAAAAGGATTTGAGAATTTACAGTTGTCAAACTGACAATTTACAATATTTCGTTACCATTTCAAAATATTGCAAATGTTTAATAAAAATAGTTAAAAAAAGTGTTGCTTTCTTTATGATTTTTTAATAAAAAAAGTCCACTTTTTTTGTCAAAATGCAAAAAAATAACGTTACGCATCAGATATTAGTTGGATGTTATAGTCTAAGTAAGTTTTAAATGGGGGTTGAACGGGTTTTTGTTTCCTCGCCCTATGCAGTTTCAGATTTAATTACAACAAGATATAACGCATATCCATGTCCGGCTCCGACCCGTGAAATTTGCCATGCGTTATATCTTGTTGTAACTAAATCTGAAACTACATAGGGCGAGGAAACAAAAACCCGTTCAACCGCCGTTTAAAACTACTTAGACTATATCTGGCTATGCCTCCTTAATGATGCCAATGCCAATGCGCCATTTAGCGGTACTAGATTTCATGGATGTAGAAGAAGCACCCGACCTCTTTCCTGGAAAGGCAAAGGCAAATCACCGAGGTATTTTTGCTTAGTAAATCTTCTCTGGAGCAAACACTTCCGTGATTCGAAGTCCATGTAAAACTGTAGGTCCCCTACGCTTGTACATTATTACTTCACACGCATACTACAGACATATTATGAAGAGAAGACTGGCAACGCCTTGTAAAGTGCAGGCCACTTCAAGAAGAAGTTTCGGTGCTTAGTTGTAAATCAGCAGGCATTAAGCAGTTTGACATTTCCAGGACATCTTGATGTTAACTAACTAAATAACTAGGTAAACAAGATAATTTACTGAAATCTACTGCATACGTGCCATCCCAAGTGAACATGCAGTAACTTGCAAGCAACAGATGCTAGTGGTCGTTTAGGAAATATTTCATGTTCATTTCTATGACTTTAAAATTGGTTCAGGATAAATTTCCCGACAGTCAATGAATATGCAGCAGGTGATGGCAGGGCACTTTAGTTTAGCCAATGTCAAGTATTTCAACGCGCGGCGACTTTAATCGTCATCAGCACCACCAATTAGAATCTTGATGAAAATTACGAATAATAAAATTAACATGATACTTATATAAAATGTAATTATGAAATTGCTATTCGCAGAATTTAAATTTATCCATCTACGTTTAATCCATCACCATTTTCATTTTTTTTTTATCAACTCGTAGTTGGATTTTTATCATCGGAAGAAAACTTGACTCATGAATTCTCATTTAAGACTTTGCTCGCGAGGTGGTATGTTTGCAAAATTTCAACTTTTTTAAATAGTCTTAGATTTCTGTTTCTTTTGGTAACTACTCCATGCACATCCACATGTATTACTATTGGCACTATCCTCACGTCTTCTAATTTCCTTATCTTACACATTTCAATTATTTTATTATTATTATTATTTTTCACGACGAAAAATGGGGATGTTGCGGACACTCGTTGGGTGGGAACTTTTCGAGTTTTTGTCCCTACCCCTATTGGGAATATAACTACGTGAATATAAAAATTTTATTAATTATTTCTTCTAAAAAGTACTATTTGCTTGTATTAAAAGGAATCAAAGTCCTGGAGAACTCGCCATGTTCACCTTTTGATAAGGGAGGAATTTGGATTAACCAACTGCACCTAATATATGGAAATTTTTCTCTTGGTGACCTGGAAAACCTAACAGTGAGGTCACTTTTGAAAAGTACGCAATTCACTCAACAATATCCTTCAACGTGGCCAAAATCACAAGTATGAGAAAATAATTATTATTCATCCTATACCACTCTAGAGAATGGCATGAACAAAACAAAAAATCTTGATCTCTCACAATGGACCAATATGGTATGCAAATAATTTCGAGGCGAATGAAGAGGAAGGGGCTAGTGTATTACGTTTCTCATTTTTTTAATGGAGGGGATTACTGTAGTCGTTTAAGTTTTTTTGTTGCCTTCCACACCGAGTGATCATTAGGCGAGAGCTTAGTAGTGTATAGCTTAAAGGTTTCGTTTCACACGTCTCTTAGTGTTGCATGCAACTGACAGGTAAGCCGACTATGCACAGTCTTGCCATGTACGTTTCTGGCTCTTTACCATGCGTTCCTAGCTCGACGTTTTGCAATAACAAGTTCTCGAACATACAAGGGTATATTGCTAGTTTCGGGTAAAACAGATGTTGGGATTTTTGTAGCCTTCCACGTAATATCCTGTATCAAGGTTGTGAGGTACTGAACTGCTTCATCCAGGTCATGCTCGGTTTTAATTCTAATAGCAAGATTAATCGTGTGCTCTAGTTGATTTTGAAAGTAATCCCAATCAGTGGATTTAGAACAAAGTTTTAGGGGAGCTACTGTCATCATGAAAAATTCAGTTGCACACTACGAGATACAATCCTACCGAACAGATAAATCCAAAGTGCCAGCATAAAAGTGCAAATTCAGCTTTCCCATTTGTAATTGCAGCGGTATACAGCCCACCAATACGATGAATTCTTTCAATCACTTGGGAACAAATTTATCGTAGAGGGCGACTGAAACGCCAAACATACGGTATGGGGAAGATTATTCAGTCCCAACGGCCGAAATCTCAGAAGCGCAATGCTTCATTGCAATCTTGACTATCTCTCTACTGGTGTGCCCACTTATTGGCCAAGCGACCCCAATAGATTACCGGATTTACTCGACTTTGCAGTTGTCAGTGGCATTACACGCGCATACCTCCTGGCACAGCCTAGTTTCTATCTCTCTTCTGATCGCCGTAAGCACAGCTATCAACCGTAAGGATGCTCTACCAAGACTTTGGTCTAAATCCACTAATCAGGTTTTTAGGCAAAACTTTGCATTTTCTTCTTGCGTTGCCGTCTTCTCTCTATATACCTGTGGTGTGCGCGTCAGGGCCTTCTACTACAGAGAAGACTTGCTAGGCAGAATACCTCGATAGTTTTCCATTGCTTCCAAGAGAAACGGTTGGGAGTTTCTTGTGTATGTGGCCCTGACAATCGAACCCGGGCTAGTCTTAATCTCAGTGGTCAGACACACGCTGAGCCAACCGTCCCACAATCGCGACTTAATTTTACCGCTTGGAGGTATTTTTTCAAAATAAATAAATAGCTTCTACTTTTATGGATTAATTAACATGGAACGTTTTACTTACCGTAGTTGCACAGAATACTGCCAGACAGACTATAAATGATAATACAACATAATTGACAAATATTGGCAACCAAAACAGATCTTGAAATATATTAACTTCGTTTATAATAGCCGTATGGTACTCCACTGCTTCCTTCAACGTTATATGCAAACATATCCATTCCTTTTTTGACAATTCTGTTGATAAAATTTCGCTCCGATCCTTTTCTGTCTTTAAGTTGATCTTTATGGCGGAGGTATTTATTATATTAGTACACTGAATGATTATTACAATATTTTATCAAGTCTTTAAAGATATATACCATGGCAACCAAAAATTATGTCTACTGTAAACTTTACAATTTTTTAGACAAAATTTTAGTTGGGTAGTGCTAATAACCATAGTACTTGATAGTGATGGGCAAAACTGCTATTTTCAAATAGCAATAACAACCTGTTACTGTTTTAACAAATAGCAGTTTAAAATAGCAGCTAATTAATAGCAACTGTTATTTTGAATCATTCCGTCTTGCTTTGCTTTTGCGAGCACTTACTCCGCTCAGATCAGACACGCGCCGAACTGCGACCACTGCGACTGCGAAGCAGATAGCAAAATAGTAGCTGTCAGCTGAAATATTGTGGGTTGGTTTGATTCGTTGATTGTTGCTTGGTGCGCCGCTGCCTGCTATTTGCTATTTTATTAACTGCTACAAAAAATATTTTGGTCTGGTGTGTACCTGTTATTTTTTTTCTCAAATAGCAACCTGTTATTGCTATTGTTGTGTAGCAGTTATAAAATAGCAGACTGCTAAATAGCAACCCATCTCTAGTACTTGATGCACATTGAAATGCTTGGCACCCGCAAGCCTAGATTTCGCAGAATTTCGCCCATATTTTTAGGTTATGTTTAACATTACTAATAAATTCTAAAGCTTGCAGTAGACATTGTTTTTATTTTGCATGACCTAGCCTTACGTAATTTGTTTGTACAGATAGTACGTATGGTTCATTACCTGTTCTTGTTGCCCTTTGTTATTTATTGAAGAATTCCTAATAAAATTTCCTAAGATTTTGCACTGAAAACTGAAGTAAGCTATTACAGCAGCCATAAAGGTGTCGATTGAAGAAAAGGCTAATGAGCCAAAACCAAGCGAAATGTTCTGATAAGTCCATACAATTTCATAGTTTGGGCTGTAGGATGTATTGAAGAATTCGAATCTTCCGTACGGTAATTTCCAGTCCATCGGATTACTTTTTGAAACTCTGTTTACTAAAGAATCTAAGGTGCCCATTAAGAAATTTCCCACCGTCATGCTGCAAATTATTGTAGTCTGAAACAAATAATTAATTTTTATGGCATCTAAGATAAGTACGAAGAGTTTAACGAAGTTTTCAGCTTATAAAGAATTTTATGTTAGTTGCTGCAATTAATTAATAGATAATAACAACAAAAGAAAGAGCAGTACATTTTGAGTTCTATTATTATTTATCTAACTTTTCTTTGCCTTTTTCAGCAAGATTGGTTAACATCACTGTCACTAATTAATAACAATATTTAGTATGTAAAGGTATTTACCTGCCAGTTTTTGTAAAATACATATTCTTCAATTAACGTTTTCTCTTTCATCCCACCTCTTTCAATTCTGGGCAAAAACGGGCCATCTTGCAAAACTTGTAACCCTGTTCTAATTTTTTCTTTATTGGTTAACAAAAGAAATCCTTTTAGTGCACCTGTAAAGCAGCAAAAACTTGTAATTTTATGCCTGTTACCTTAAGAAACACATTTCTTCTTAATTACCTCCAAACATTCCACTGAAATACACCAAAAGTTCAATAACAAGCTTGGTATTGTCAACATTTTTTGCAACAGCATGCAACAACGTAAAACCGAACGAGAAAACAAATGTATAAATCCCGTATGAGTACAATTTCTGCAACACTGAGCTTTTGTCTGCGAATGATATACCAACAATTCGCATTCGCAACCATTTTCTTTCAGTTGCAAAGATATCCCCGTTAATCTCCATTGTAAGAAGGCTCGTGACTAAATAAAACTTAAAATAATGAACAAAACTTGCTTAGCTTTTTATTCGAACGTATTCTGTCGTTAATATTAAAATTTCAATTACTTTTTGTGGGAGGAGTCAGGGGAAAAAGGCTATTATTTTTATCTTAAAAGTTTGTGGAATATGCTGGGAATTTACATTTGGTACAGATTAAAATTAAATATTAATACTGGAACTAGGTCAGAAATTATTGCCTAGAAGAGCAGGGAAGATTAGGTTAATGTGTTAAATTATTGCTTCTTGGTTTGTGACGTTCCATATTTTATTAGAAGTGGAGTTTTTTGAAATGTCGTAAAAAATAGTTAATTAATTAATTAGTAACTGTTTTGTAAATAAAGGGAAGGCAAGTTCAATGGTAAGGTTTATTGTGTTTTGTTTTAACTGGATTATTAACTATAAATTGTTGACCTTTAAAATTGAAAAATATACATAGGTATACAGTGTGTCCCAGGATTGGTGTTACAATAGGTGCGATGGACAAAAACTTTTTGAATTTTATTTTAAGATTGTGGGATTAAGTCCTGCTTGGTTTGAAGAGAATTTTAAGAATATTTTTAGTTTTTGAGAAACAAGTCGGCCTTGACATTGAAGCGAAAACTATTTTCTTATCAGGTAAAGTACCCTTTTTGTTCATGATACGGCAAAATTTTACTAAGGAAAGTTGGTCAGAATGGGAAATTATGGTCCTATTCAAAATTTCAGGAAGATTAGTCAACGATAGTCTTTTTATGGCCTCCTGGCAGTTATGTGGAATAAATAATGTATTGTAGATCAATGTTATTATTACGTTTCGTAAGTTAATTTCTTGTAAATACTGTTTGTTTCGTTCAATGTTCTACAAATAAAATTTTGAATAAATACAATTTATTTTGTTTAATCTAAAAAATGACGGTTTAATCAAAGTACGTAGATTTTCCTGAAATTTTGTATAGGGCCATAATTTCTCATTCTGAACAACTTTTCTTAGTAAACTTTTGTCGTATCATAAAAAAAAGTGTACTTTACTTGAAAAGAAAATAGTTTTCGCTTCAATGTCAAGGCCGACTTATTTTTCAAAAACTGAAAATATTCTTAAAATTCTCTTCAAACCAAGCAGGGCTTAATTCCACAATCTTAAAATATAATTGAAAAAATTTTAGTCCATCGCACCTATTGTAACATCAATCCTGGGACACACTGTATATGCATTTATACACATTTGCAAAAAATGCACTTTGAGAAATATTTTTAAAATATAGCTGTACAAGTGTACAGGCATTTTACGAAAAATGTTACTCCTGGTTATGTATTTTACACCATTTTTATTTAAACTAATAGGTACCTACAATAAATGTTTATACATGTTTCTAATTATAAATCTAAAATGTTGAAAGATTAGGAGTCATACCGTTTTGATTACACCTTTAATAAAAATCCGTGGCTTCGAATCGGAAAGATGATGGCCATATCAATTGGATCACACTGTATAATTGCATGGATATTAATTTTTCTAACAATTTATTTAATCTGCATTTAGATAAATTTAATTCGAGAACGGAAAATTCAGTAATATTCTCCACTTGATATACAGCTACATCGCAATCCAAGCAAAAAGTAAAAAATGATAATTGATAATATTTTTTTATAATAATTATCATAAATTCGAAGTGTCTAAAAACCATCGATTTTTTTATTGCTTTACTTCTTGAACAACATCCTTTGTATTATATATTTTTTTGTTTTAACTACTGTTCATCATACGAAACCGAACTATTATAAATTTGATGCAACTAATTATCTTTTAGTATTTTCCCTCCTTCGGGTATTTTCGGAAGTATTCGGTTATTTTTATAATTACATTAATTTAATAATTATCAATCATCATCAACGTTTATTGTAATATTAACAATATAACAATACCGTTTAGGGGTTGTTCCCCACTTCTGTTAGTGATAATTGATAATAATTATCGACGAAGTAGTCGAGTGTTTAAAGCTTTCCACTACAGGGCGGACGGCCTCGGCGTCAAACCCGAGTCGGACGCTCGGCGGGTGGCCTACCTAGTTACTGGAAATGATTGGCAACTGAAACACAATAGTGGGGTACGGAAAGCAGGCGGTTGCCGAAGGCGTGTAGAACGTGCCAAGCAACCGAGGTATGAATAGCAACTTAGGAGGCCTTAACTCTCTATGTTGCCGGCCAAACTCCCTCGTGGGGCGTTAGTACCGATACCCTTTACCCCTTTAATTTAATACCATGAGATCGAAAAAAAAGATGATTCTGAGCAGGCCTTGACTAGTACAACACGATTGGCAAGACTGATTACAAAATGTGGCAGTAAGTTAGAGGTTAATAAATGTCAAATAAATTAAAACACAAAACAGTATTTATTTAGGGAACAAACTGAAAACTAAGATGAATACATGTTAGAGTAGGTGTTCAAAATGTGGTCCTTCACTAGTATTACAACGATACACTTAAATAATTCTGGGAACAAGATTGCAAAACTGACTTACATTTGAAATGTCACTGTCAGATTATAATTCATAGGCATTCTAGAACCAGTGTAACCAATCGTGTTGTACTAGTCAAGGCCTGCTCAGAATCATCTTTTTTTCGATCTCATGGTACTTCTTACTAATATTATACTATTGTTGTAGTATTATGGTTTTTTCTTATAAAAATATCAAGAGGTGCCTTTGGTCTCTCAACCTTCTTTTGTTATGCTAGTTCAAACAGTAATATAACTTTTTAACTATACGTGCACTGTTTAACCTCGTATATAAAGGACACAATATTCAGCGTAAATCAAAAGTTTCAAGAGAAAAGAAAGTGCCGGCACCTATTTAGGATTTATTTTTAGTAGGGCAAAGGTAAGTTTTTCAGATGTAGGTGATAAGAGTTTATTATAAATTATTCTTTGTAGTTATGAGTTCTTGTAATGTATCATTTTTAATTGTTGAATGGTTCAATGTATGTGTAATAGAGCAACATCTTGTTTAATTATTTATTTTCTTCTAATTTGTAAAAACAAAAACAAATAATTTTGTTTTGAATATTACTAATATTTTAATGGGTAAACAAAATTTAATTATTTTTGATGATTTTTCGGATTTTCCGCTTTATTTTTAGTTGTAATCTACAAAACCTTGATGCAAACAGAAAAAACTAAGCTCTCTAATGATGTATCATATGGCCTATCTTGAAATTTAAAGAAATCCAAGATGTCTGCGTTGCGCAAATACTATTTTGAAAAAAATATATTTTTTGCTTTAAACTATGTTGAATATGGCCCCAATGCACAAGTTGGACTTTTAAATTTTTATTTTGCATGGTTTGCATAGCAAAGCTCCGTTCTGCAAGCCTCGTAATTTAACGTTGTAGTATTAACATTAAAACTACAAAATAAGGCCAAATTAAAAATGTTAAGAGATAACAATCGTCGGAGTGGCCGAGTGGTTAAGGCATTCGACTACAGCGCGGACGGTCTCGGGGTCAAACTCGAGTCTGATGGTCGGCGATCCACTAAAAATTATTGGGAACCGAAACAATGGTTGTCGAAGGCCTGTTACTTATCGTACCACCCCATATGTATACGGTGCGAGACAACCGAGGTATGAAAACGACTTAGGAAGTTTTAACTCTCCATGTTGCAGGCCATGCTTCCCGGCGAGGTGTTAATGCCGATACCTTTACCAAGAATTAAGAGATTTTCCAAATTTCGAACGTTTTCGATACACCAAAGTAATAACGGTACTCGTTGTATACTCAACATAACATACTACCACTAATGTAGCCCTAAAAACTAAATTATACATCTCGTGACAGTATAATCGGTTAAACGTTAGACAGTTTAGAAACTTCTATAAGTGGAACCTCTGCCATAGTCAGATTTCTTAACCTGAAGCGATGGCAATGCGAACCCTGATAAGCAAGTTTAGATAAATGGACAGCGCCATCAACAGTCGAAACCATATGTTTACAAAAATTATTTTTATAACTTCAAATCTTGATCAAGCTACTTCAATCTTTAAACCGGGGAGACTTGCTTTGAATGATCTCTGCAATTCGACAACTAAATAAGACAGACACCTACTCAACATTTTTTACTCTGATAAACCTCCCTTGACTCACATGTGTTTAATCAGTAGAAGCTATCAAAACTTTGACATGTTCTTTGCCAACTAATCGCATCAAAAATTCTAAACATGTTTCCCATTATGAATTTGTATGTATATTTTCGGTTTCGCTTTTCAAATTTTTCCTTCATAGTGACATTGTTCCTCATTTAGATTCCTTTCACTCATTGCTTTCCGGATTCCTTCTGCCCACATTCTTCTGGATCTCCCTCTTTTTCTTCTCTCTGGTGATATTCATTCCCTGTCCACTCTTGGTAATCTTCCCCCTGCCATTTTTCTCACATGTCCGTATCAGGTGACCCCTTTTTTGTTTATGTTGTCGATTATAGTCTCTTGTACTTTTATCAAAGGGGGCCCACGGAACTCATACTTAAGAATTATTAACAGGCCATTGGCCTAGGCTTCGGCCATAAAAGGAGGGATAAGAAGTACTTTCATCATCTCTTGAATGCTTTCATCTTGTTTAGTTTATGTTTCTTAGTAATTCCCTTGTGCCACCATATTCCATTCAATCTTGGTTAATTCTTCGACTTCGTTTTGTACCTTGCTTTATTTCACTGGAATTTCTGCCGTCCTTGTCTATTTTTACTCGAAGGTATTTGTATTTAACACTTTCTTCCCTTTCGTTGTTTTCCAGTCCTAAGTCTGTTGCTTTCCCTCCACACATACCTATTTAGTTTTGTCTACATATGTTCATGGACAGTTCCCATTTCTCACACTCTTCCTTAACCTTTCTTGCCATATACTCCACGTTCTTTTTATCTTGGGCAAAGTGTATAGTTTTAGTTCAAATCCTATTATACCACCACATTTATTTTTCCGTTGCATGCTCTACATAAATTTTAAATGTTGTTGGGGAGATACAACATCTTTGTTTTAGTCCTTTTATTATTGTGAAACTTGATGTCGTATTTTAAGTTTTACTTCAGATTCCTTGCATAGCTCTTATAATAAAATTATTATAGTACAATTTACCCTTGCTCTTGAAACACACATAAATTTACTACAAGGGCGTTTTCTTAAGTTATCTACCTAGCTACGAAAATGACGCCAGACAAAAAATTGCTTGGTTGTCAAATTACCATCGCTGTTCTAAGTACTTTGACGAAATTTTATACGAGTTCGTTGCGTTTTGCAGTTTTAGGACTTTTTTATTCCGAAAAAAGAGTGAAAGTAATTTGGAGCATCGGCCAGTGATAAAGTTTCTCACTAAAGAACGAAATGGACCAAACGTTATTCATTAAAGAATGGTTGCTGTGTATGAGGAAGATGCGCCATCTCGTTTTCAAGTAAAATTTTGGTGTACACAGTTTCGATGGGGCCGAGACTCAATTCGGGATGATCCCAGATCAGGAAGACCGGCTGAAGATAGAACTGAGGAAACCATCGGGCTTGTTGAAGATTTGCTGCTGCTAGATCGACGAATGAAGATCCCAGTGCTTGCTAAAGAAGCTGGAGTGTACGAAACTATAGTTTTCAAGATTATGCACGAAGATTTAGGGATGGATTCCCAAACTCCTTACACCAGAGCAAAAACTAACGAGGAAAGAAATTTCTCAAGAACATTTGGCCGCTTTGGAGGACGATGAGGGTTATTTTTCACGAAATGTCACAGGCAACGAAACTTGGGCGTTCTATTGGAATCCTACCACGAATCAGGAGTCGATGCAATCGGTGCAAGGGCTCTCCACCTAATTCTAGGGTCTACAAGGCTCGCACAGTTCAAGCCATTATCGAAAGCTGTGGATTCACCGAGTTACAAAATCCATCCTATAGGCTTGATTTAGCGCCCTGCGACTTCTTTTTGTTCAAACATCTGAAGAAAGACCTCAAGCAGAAAATTTTCCTCGGATGATGAGTTGGAAGCCGCTGTTGCGTCATTTTTTGGCTGGAATGTAACAACTTGAGAAACGCTGATCTAAGTGTATTAGTGTAGACCTGTGTAGACGGTAGTTATGTAGGAGAAAAATGTTTTTGAAGGTCTGCGAGTTTTCCTTCATAGCTAGGTAGCTAACGTTAAAAACGCCCTCGTATTTAAAAGTTTTGGGAAAATACTTTTTAACGCTTGAATTTGCAACTTTCCAATTTTCGGAATATGTGGCGAATTGCACATTATATAAACATGTTACCCTTAAGGCCAACGCGCACTTAACCACGCCACGGCGCGCCACGCCGGACGGCAATTTTTAAATTACATTGGTTGTTATGGAATAACGTGCCATGGCGTGGCGTGGATAAGTGCGCGTTATTCCATAACAACCAATGTAATTTAAAATTGCCGTCCGGCGTGGCGCGCTGTGGCGTGGTTAAGTGCGCGTTGGCCTTTAAGTTAACCTAAATATATTGAGGTGATATTGTTTTAATTGAATTTGGATAAAGTGAATTATGAACGCCGTTTGAAATTATGAAAAATTTAAGAAACTAGGGTAACAAATATAAATAAAACAGTTGGATATTTTTTTGGAAAAACGTAAGTTGAGTTTTTTTGAAAACTCTTGAAAACGTATTAAAATACCAAAAGAATATTCTGAAAACAAATTGTAAACAAATAAAGATTGAAAAGAAGTTATATTATATCAAGATAATTTGGAATTGTAATTTAATAAAAGTTTATTTGGAATAAAAGTTATTTTTTTGAAGAAGTTTATATAAAAATCTTGATATTACACAAATATAAATAAAGTTGAAAGAAGGAAATTGTGTTATTGG
Source organism: Melanotus villosus (assembly GCA_963082815.1). Lineage (NCBI taxonomy): Eukaryota > Metazoa > Arthropoda > Insecta > Coleoptera > Elateridae > Melanotus > Melanotus villosus. Next base: position 33,492,424 of record OY720426.1, on the reverse strand, counting down.
TGAAGTTGCGGTAAGGTTGGTGGAGTTGCAGTCAGGTTGGTGGAGTTGGAGTCAAAGGGGAAAGTCTTTCATTGTGAAAAGGTTGGTTCAACAGTTGGATACATTGGAAGTCAAGCCAGGGAGTGTTGTTTTGTTCAAGTTGTTTTTCGAAAAAGGTAGTTTATATTTTTAATTTTTAGAAAATTGTTTAGTTTGTTATTAGAATTATTTATTGTTATTTCTTTGTAAAAGTTTATCATAATTTTGAAAGGTGTTATATTTTTTAAAATTTTATCTTGATGAATTTTATTTAAATATTAAAATTCGTCAGGGCGAACCCTTTATAACGACCTTGATTTAGGAGATTCTGAAAAAAATTAATTAAATGTTATTATTGAGCTAGCCGGAAGAATAGTTAAAAATTATAGGTAATTATTTTAAGTGGAAGAGCATAGCAATATCTATATACAATATACCTCAATGGTTGCTTAGGAGTCAATTTCTTCTTTAGCTTTATAACAAAAGCAAAATATTACAGAAGAAAGACTGAAAAAAATACCGTTCAAGAGGGTTTACATATGGAGATGTGTTAGAAAGCGTTAAAAAATAAAATAAAAAACCAAAGAAGTGTATTATGGTAGGAGCCAGTTTGAACGGTGCTGTACTAACGCCAACAAATCCTTTGCATAATGCTATTTTATTACAAAATCTAGATTCTAGGTATATTTAATTTTTCTTTTATGAGTGATTAGTGTTTTTTAACATTTTAATTTTTGCTTATTTTGCAGTTTAAGGTAGCCATCATTTCCTGGCATAGCATCAAAGACAAATGTTGATCATCAATGCTACGAATCTCAAAACGCTGTGAAGTGAGAGAAACTCCAGGGAACTGTGATGGGACAAAAAAGAAAAAGTTGTAATCATTCGAGTAGTGTCCTTTATACCATGAATAAAAAGAATAAACAATGACAAAGATGATAGAAGAAGAAAAACGACCTGGAACGAAATAAAAGGACGTCCCGAGAAAATAATGTATGTATGTACCATGAGATGAAAAAATAATGATTCTGAGCAGGCCTTGACTAGTACAACACGATTGGCTACACTGGTTCTAGAATGCCTATGAATTATAATGTGACAGTGACATTTCAAATGTAAGTCAGTTTTGCAATCTTGTTTCCAGAATTATTTAAGTTTATCGTTGTAATACTAGTGAAGGATCACATTTTGAACACCTACTCTAACATGTATTTATCTTAGTTTTCAGTTTGTTCCCCAAATAAATACTGTTTTGTGTTTTAATTTATTTGACATTTATTAACCTCTAACCTACAGCCACATTTTGAAATCAGTCTTGCCAATCGTGTTGTACTAGTCAAGGCCTGCTCAGAATCATCTTTTTTTTGATCTCATGGTACAATGTGATTTTTTAAAACCTCAATTGCAGCAGGCCGTATTCTGTCTTAATAACATTAGAACTGTCTGTATTAAGTCAGAATACGGCCTGATGCAATTGAGTTTTTAAAAAATCACATTGTATGTACGTATATATTATCTATAACCTCTTATACCTTTCGGTACAAAGGCATAAGGAAGATCTCGGTCGGAACATCTGAAGAAATGAAAATCAACTGTGCAACAAAGACAAGTAAATGACTGCAAGCAAGTAACTAACAAGTTGAAGATTATAGAAGCAGAAGATGTGCGTAAGTAATATTGCTCTGAAAGGTATTTTAGAAAATCACAATGTTTGGTGTAAAAATATGACATAAAGCGAACTCCAACTTAATCTGTCGGTTTTAGTATTAAGCAATGTACCTCCTTCATACAACTCTAATTCAATTGGTAGAAGATTGGCGCGTAAAGCTGAAGGTTACTGATTCAAGCACTGAGAAATTGATATTTTTCTGTTATCTGAACTTTCATAACTTTCTAAAATATATCAAAAATATTGTTAGCATTATCGGGTCATATGTATGTGAAATGTTGGGTTAAGTACGGGTTCTGCTTTCAACAAATATAACTCGTACCTATTCTTGTATAAAAGAAAAATGCTTTACAAGTTCGCAACTTGAAGTCTAACCTTAAAATTAATTCAGTGTGAATTTTACTTAGGTAATAGGACCGATTTATGCCTGGAGACTTCTTGTTCGCACTAACTAAAATACCTCCCTAGTATTGCCTACTTTGATTTACAAAAGTTGTAAATGCTTCATAGATGCGCTCTTGAAGTTCCTGAAATTAATAATACGCGGAAAAGTCTTTTTTTTACAGCTGCGAGGCTGCTTTTGATTCTAACAAGCTTTACTGCGAAACTACTTTGTTTAATTAACATAGAACCTTTGTTAAAAATGATAAAATAATAAAATATAAATAGGTAGGAAATGCCCGCAATTTTAACTAGGGAAGAAATACTTGTGACTATTATGTGTGTTACTTCCCAACTACTTATTAGATTGATTTTATCTCGTGATATAGTTATAAATTTTTTTATAATAGATTCATGAATATTTCAGTGGAAAGCAAAAGTTTTCTCAGGATTAAACTTTGGAATAACTGTGTAATTATGTTATACGTTGAAGAACTATAATAAAATACGAGCTAAGCTTTGTTAATATTGGACGCAAAAGATTCATAAACATTTTCGGCCTACTTTTAAATACCTAGTCATATTTTGTCTGATAAATTGCGTTCTTCTGATTTTTCCTCTAACTGACACCGACTACTGTTGTCAATTAAATAATAGGATTTCAACCTCGACGGGTTGTGTAAATTTTCACGTCACTCTCGGAATTGGAACCATTGCGGGCTGGTTGCGTAGCAGACTCCCAACCTACTGCGTCCCAATACCTCGAAAAATAGAAAATAGCTTAACTGTTTGCTAATTTAAAAGGTTGGGAAACTGATAAAGCTGAGCACCTAAAAGCAAAACATTTTCAGGAAAAATATACGAAGTAAAACTTCAAAGTAAGCTACGAAATACTAAGCAGAAGAAGTAAGAAGAAAGAAGTTTATGTAAATCATAACATAAGACAGCAAGCAAGGAAAATTGACATGCTTACCATACCAGCACGTACTCTCAGCAGGCGAGACACCAGGTATGAAAGCGAGTTAGGCGGCCTTAACCCTCTATGCTGCCCTCGCCGAGTTGCGTTAATATCAGTACCTGGCTACAATGGCCGTATAAACAGAAGAAACTAGACAAGCTAATAATAAAATTTTTGTTTTCATTTAACTAATGAAAAGTATAATGTAATCACCATCTTTTGGGAGCACAGTTGCACATGATTTTAAATTGTTATGTTGGTATTAAATTTATTTTAGAACTGAATAGTTTATTGTTTTATCAAATGTTAAATTCTCTGTAAAAAAGAGACTGTGTTGGGCTTTTTTTTACGCGTAGAAAAATATCCATGAAAATAAAATGTTTAAAATATCAGTAAAAGAAGATCGAAACATTTTTTATATTTCGTTATTATATTTTATATTTCTTAGTTGAGATTTTCACCACCAGTTGCCAAGAAATATAAAGTGTCAAACTCGCCACACACTAATCCTTTAGGAAACATTCGTTATTATAGTTAATTATTATAAACTTTGAAACTTCAAATTTACATCGTCAATCATTAAAACATACTGAAATTCCATAATTATTTAAGCACCGCCCTAACCCTCATCAATCTTAAAACAAAAATGGTTCACATGCACGCTTATATGTTCAAAACAAAACGTGGCAAATAAAAAGATATTCAATGTGCATGAATACTTAAACCATTACAATTTGAAAAAAATTGATAACATAACCAAGAACATTTAAAGGTTTAATTAAAATTATAAAACTATAAAAACAGTTTTATGGACTAATATATTGCAATGAACATCTTCTTTTGAATTGATATGCCCAAATTATTTTATATAAAATTTAAAATAATTTGTATTATAAATAATAGTTAAAGTTCATTTACAATCATTTGTCCCGTTAGCTCAGCGTAGATTGTCGTCCCGAGGGTTTCTCTACTTTTTGATCTTTTTGATTATACAAATTGTTCAATAATAACAATATTAATAATAATTATACAGATTTATTTACAATTGTCTTATGTTCCCTGACTTCTTAACATTTAAATTATTACTTTTACATTTACTATTAATAATAGTTAATTACACTCACATAACTATAATCCAATTCACTTAATTCTATATCCAACGTCAGTAGTAAACAATTTCCAATTAACTTGCATATCCAAGCAAACAAGATGAAGTCCCAATTAATATAATTATTTTCCAATAAACTTCAGTAATAAATTATTCCTTACAATACCACTAGTGGTCAAAGTTATGTCGATTATTTTTTTGTTGTAACATCACAAATTGTCCTTGTGCTTGCATATGAATATCACGAGTGCGCAGCACGAGTGGTATTCGCAATTACAAGGAACATCAGTGATTTTACATCAAAAATAATCTACTTAACTTTGACCACGAATGGTACTTGAGGGACTATTCAACGAAAAAAAAAATCATTTCCATATAATCATTTTTCATCAATTAGTCCACATTCAAGTTTGTTTACATGATAATTATTTTCTGCGGGATATTACTAGCACTAAACTGTTTTCAAAAAATTGTCACTTCATATCACTAATCACTAGTGAAAATTGTCGATACAATTCGTTTTGATTGGCTCAAGAACGCCAAATCTTGCATTTTGATTGGTCGATTTTTGACAGATGACATATGAGTTGAATAGTCAGGACTATTTTCCATAAACTCCAATACGATAACCAATACCTGAAATTGTTGTGTTATTTGGAGCAATGCCTCTAAATCCAACACCAACAAAATACAAACTCTGCAGAATAAAGTGCTAAGGATGTCAGTTGATGCCCCTTGGTATGTACGAAATGCACAACTACATCACGAGTTAAAAATGCCAACTATTGAAGAATTTCTGAGAAAGACTACCAAAAAATTCCTACTTAATATTAACAACTGTGAAGGTGCTGCCCATTACAGGCTAGGACACAAAAATATACACAGAAGATTGCAACGCAAACTTCCACAAGATTTATATGACAACAGCGAATATGAAGATAATTAATCTGCTAACACCCAAGAATATGTAATTCATCCCAGAGGACTACCTGATGCGTTAATTATGTATCTTATAATATGTTCTGTAAGACATGTAAACTTTGTAACAATGCTATGAATAACAATGTACCTTGTTGAACTGGCAAAAATTTAATAAAAAAAAAAAAAAATAAAAAAAAAAAAGAAATTTAAAATTTCAGTTGGCGTGAGTTATGAATCATTTATAACTCACGATTGAGTTATAGGGTATATAATTCAACTGAAATCGGTACAATTATGGTTGTATAATTAGGAGATGTTGGATAATAGTTATTTATGTACCAAGTCAGTAAAGTGATTCTTTATCGAACGAGTCTGAGATTATGAGCCGAGCTAGCTAGCGAGCGAGGCGAGTAACAGGCGAGTTCGATAAAGACACTTTACTGACGTGGTGCATACAAAATTTTATCGCCAACCGTAAAAATGTATAATTAATAAAAATAACTTCCATTATTTTCTATAAATAACTCGCGACAAAACTTTTACTGTTGGAGCTGTGACAGGAACAAACGATTTTTGTCTAATGTCATACAGTCATGGTTATGTTGATTAAAAATGTATAATTGACAAAAATAACTTAGCACATTTTATAATGACAAAGTAAACAGAGAACCATGAAACAGAAACAAAGTACAGAAAAATAATAGCGAATACAAAACAAATCTACTTATTGTTTGTCCTATTAAACGTGAACGTACACCCTGACGCATTATAAAAATTAATTCCTGAAGTCGAAGGAGTTTCAATTGAAAATATTTGAGGATTATCATCTGTGCTAATAATTTGTGGATCTTCAGTAGAATTATCATTGATAATAACTATGTTGTTAGTTTGACCTTCACCTAAAATCGTCTTTGCGATTTTCGTTTTATTGAGCACAGATTCCTCAACATAGGACTCTGCAATCATGTCGCTTTTCCACCCTTCGTGGCGTTTTAAATTTTCCTTAATGCGCCTGCATTATTGGCAAAGAGAGTGGCGGACGTTCGACGAAAACAATGTCCCATATAAAGTGATGGTTCTGGTAAATGTAGATAGTTGGCAATTTTGCTTGGTACACTTCCAAAAGTATGGATTCCAATTGGCTGGACTGTGCATTTGCCATTTCTATAAGTTAGGAAAAATCGGTCGTGGGGCGTGTGCTTAGGACGCAGAGCTAAATATTTGTTAAATAATTCTATGGATTTTACTTTTCCTTCAAACTCTGAAGTGATCACAAATAATCGAGGCCTATTGGTCTTTGTTTTAGTTATATGAACAACCAGAAGTGTTTCTTTGTGCTCTATGTCACTTACTTTTAAATTTAGAAGTTCTTCATTACGTAAAGCCCCAGCAATGCCAGACACAACAGAAATCTAAAATAATTACTACATTCATACCAAATTGGTTTTGAAAAGTTTGCATAAATTACCTTCATCATCAAGTAGATTTCATCCGATGCATTTAATAAAAATGTAAGTATTTCTTCTTTTGAAAGAGTTTTGGACTTTTTTGGACTTTTTGTTTTAAAAAAGCAGTAAATTTTTTATATGTACTAATGTCAACGTCATTTTGTGCTGAAAGGGTTGCTTTCACCATGGAATAATACGATCACATCGAAGAAGGAGAATACTCTTTCGATAAATCGGAAAAATACGCCAGTAAAACGTTTTCACTATATTTTTTAATTTCGTGTTTTTTGCACCACTCCATGAATATGTCATACTGGCGATTGTATTTTTCGACTGATTTTTGTGGTAGAATTTGGAAAAGACGCCTCCAACGACTTCTTCTGAATTTCAGGCGGCGTACACTTAATGTCTTCTTCCATTATTTACTAAAAATATCTCGCGACAAAATTTTTATTGTTGGAGCTGTGACAGCAACAAACGATTTTTGTTGAATGTCATACAGTCATGGTTATGTTGATTAACATTAGCGGCAGGTAAAATGCTTGATTTGTACAGTAAGATAAAGGGCCATATTCATAATAGTATATTACATTACAAGTCATGAAAGTGAAACTTTGCAGAAGAGGAGGCTTATTGAAGAGTACGAGGACGCGTAGCGTCCGAGTATCTCTTTAAAGCCTCCGAGTCAAGCAGAGACACTTTCATGACCAGTGATGTATTATATTTTTTCTGAAATCGTTTTTCTAAAAACTAAAAATAGATTTAAACTGAAAAAATATATCAACATCAGAGTCGTATGAGAAGTTGATATCCATGACAATGAATTGTCAACAAATTTTTTAAGCGTCACAATTTGTGTTGTAAACAGTTGTAAAGTGCTTTATAATATGGAAAACACTCTTCCCACTGGAATAATTGAAGAAGCTGCTGCTGCAGTGGAAGAATTGCTTCCGGATAAGTCCAAAGAAAGATTTAATTATATTAAATAAACGTTTCATAAGATAAGTGACGATTTCTAATTCAATTGCAGTCTAAAAATGACAGATGAGTCTTGTAAAGTGACAGATGAGTCTTGTAAAAATCATGAAAGTGACTAGTCTTGTAAAGTGACACTTTCATGACCAACTTGAGTTCTGTCATGACAAGCTTTCTTGACGATTTCAGAAAAACAGTATTTAAAGTTAGTAGGGGTTTAGTAGCTACTAAACCAATATAATTAATATATGTTGCTATAGCAATTAGTAACATCTAACTTTAAACACTGTTTATGAATATGGCTCATTGTGTTTGTTTACTACCGCAAATCGCTATGGTATTTAATGGCTTTACTGACGGTTGGCGATAATAGTATATTATACACGACGCTATAATGTAGGCTATTATTACCGAGGAAAATGTTTGCAACACGGGCGAGCTTGCGAGCGAGTTTTGCAATTATCCGAGGTAATAATAGCCATTATAGCGAGTCTTATACTATACTTTGTCCACGAACACAAATACGAAGAATTTTTAATTAAAATTTATCGACGACTTGTCAATAATCTGTCAATTATGATTAGAAACATAACCTATAATCTGTCAATTAGGATTAGAAACATAACCTATTTCCTTCATTATACACCATAGACCTTTGAATATAAACCATAGACAATGATGTTACCATGACACCTTGAATAATCATTATGCACTGATGGCAGTGTATAATGGATAGCATAATGAGTCACCAAACACATGAATAATTGACAGATTATTAAGTAGTCGTGGATAAAAGATTTTATGTTGCTAATGATTTATTTAATATTTGATGAATAATGACGGGCTACAGGATCCAATATTTTATAGTTTGCTTTGTATTATATTTGAGAGTTATTATTCTTCTTCTTAGCGCCATGACCTTTTCAGGACGTCGGCGAGGGGGGTCAAAGCCACATTTGAGCATTATTTCCAGTAAATACGGTTTATACTTACATGCAACTGTCGATACACCCATGCGTTTGAATTTTCCCGGTAAGGATTGTTACAAATTTAATGACCTGATACAATTTTTGTGCTGTTTATTGTTTTTTTTTAAATACGTTAGGAACCGAAAAGTGATTCTTGTTTGTGAACCTTGATTCCTTGTTAACTTGAAAATAATTTTGTGGGACCCACCATGGATAAAAAATATATCATTTTTTTTGTAGGTATCTAAAGAGCTGCCTCATACATACAAAATATACTCCTTCAGATCTTTTAAAGTAAATTGAAGAAGTAGATAAGAAAATGGGACATACTGCACAGAATTTAAACCCTACACAAATTAAGAATCCATTAAATTAATGTCTTACAGAACATAATGGAGCAATCCTAAAAACAATCAGTGATAAAGAACATAAACTAATAGATATCTAGATACCTACGGTTATTTTTCAATGGATTCCATAAAAAAGAAAATATTATAGTACCTAATTATTCTTATACGTGACAAAGGAGGTCAGTGATTTTAAATTTTTCCAAGTCGGGAGTATTTTTGTCATATTTCTTTGAAATGAGAAAACCGAAATTTTTAAGAAACTTTAAGGATATTTTTGTACCAATAGGCGGATAATTTGGTACAAAGTTTAGCAGCTTTGGCATATGAACAAATTTTAGCAAATAATATGAAATCAGTTAATTATTTTAATTTACAAAAAAACACATTAAAAACTTCGAAGTAGTTAGGAGTATAAACGGTAAAACATTTGAATGGAATAAAAATACCTGTTGAAGACCCTTTAGTATATTTTAGTTTTGTAGAATTGGTATTTTAGTTGGTAGTAGTTGGGGTAGCCTGTACCCTTTATAAGCCGTAGAAAATGGCTACTCAGGCTCTTTCCAGTACCAGTGCTTTTAGTGTGAACATCATTGTATTTTTTCTAGCTCTTACTGGAGAGCAGCACGTTTTAGTAAATAAAGTTCTTAAAATAAAAAAGTTTATTCAACAATACCCAAAATTTAATAGAAGACAAAACATCTGATACAAGAAACTAGCAATGAAGAATTATAGAGCGACCCAGGCAATTGAACAAAGTTATGAGTACTTAATAAAAAATGCAACAAATAAAAATTGATGAACTTAGTTACGCAGACGATATAGTAAACCTAGCCGAAAACAAACATAAAACCCAACACAATTTAGCAATTTTTAACCGAAAACTGACAGAAGTAAATATGAGGATAAGTAAAAGAGAAACGAAAATGATTCGAATAATTAATAAGTAAAAAAGATAAATTGTATAACGTCATACAAGAGGGGAACAGGTTAGTAACCATAATCAAGAGCAAGAGCAAGAAAGTTGAAGAGGACCTGAACCACAGAATTCGTACGAGTGGAAGATTATATAACCAATCAAAATAACATTCCTCGGGAAAAAGCAGAGGTAGCAATAGGTTGTAATGTCGACTGTAACTAATGGAAACGAGTTCTGGATAACAACAGACAACCAAAAAAAGGAAATTATCAGATCAGAAATGATTCATACGTAATACATATAGAAACTAAAAGCAAAAGAGATGAATATGGAGCCTTCAGGAACAACTTAAACATCAAGATACGGTTATACAGGAGGGACAAATTAGATACTTTGATCATCTCACACAAATGCACAATAACAGAATAACAAAAAGAGTATACGAAGTATAGAGACAACGAGAGTTGGAATGAAGAAGTAAAAATAGCGACTAAGAAATAAATATTCTATTGAACAACATAAAAAAGACTCCCAAAAGGGGGAGAAATGGAAGCAACTATGGAAAATCCCTCCCAGTCCCAGCTGGAATCCAAGATGAAAGTTGTTTTTACAAACACTTCAACGCTGTAAGGTAACAAGCAGTTTTGGATTAAGTAAGTAAAAATGATGGATGCCATTATTCAACAAGAATTATTTATTTATACCAAAGAATATATAATACTATGGCGGCAAATTTTGGGGGTAGCAAATTTTTGGGGGTGGTATATTTTTATAGCAGTTTAGTTGTACGTCATAATTAATGGTAAATAAGTTTTGGGACTTGGGAATTTAACATAGGTAGTTATGGTTACGAAGAAAAAAGAATATTTGCCTATACGCTTGAGGTTTATTTTGTATTAGTTTTGTTTACGTAGGTACCTACTTCGGGGGAGGGTGCCCATCAAATTTTGGCGCCCAAAGCGCTAGCTTCTTTTGCTTACTGGTTAATCCGCCACTGATTGTAATGAAACGCGTCATCTGTCGGCAGAAATTCTCGAACTGTCTCGTAATATCTATATTCGAGAATTTAACCGAAGCGTGCGGTAGGATGTAAGGGCGTTCATAGTGATAACCATCTACTCGTAGCGAACTCAAGGAAGTGAATAATACGTGTCTCGAACGCTACACGTGCGCGATAGTGTTAAAATAAGTGGACATTCTCGGTGAAAATAAAGTATTTCATTTTTCATATTACCATAGAGCAAGTATACCTGCTCTGTGATATTACTGTTAGTTACTGTGTTTTCGGTTATTTGCTTAACTTGTTGTGGCTATTTCAGTTGCGTTTTGTTAATTGTTGAAAATAAATAAATCACACGGACCCATAGAGTAAATTTAAAAAATGTTAGAATATCAAATAATAAATAAAATAAAAGCAGGAGCCAAATCACAAGTTAGGACACCAGGAATCCGCACCAAGAATAAAATAGCACCATTCCAGGAGAATAATGGAGAAGGCTAAGGATGTACTAGATTTACAACAACATTTCATGAAAAACAGAACATTTCCATACGGTTATCTACTGCCATATAATAACCACTTTTCTTACGCGTTGAATACGCTATTTTATTGTGTAAGTACTAAAAGTTCGAATTTTCTAGACAAATTTGTTAAATTTATCAAGGTTATGTTTGTATGGAAACATAGCAACTACAACACGTACATAGTAACAAGTAAACAAACATACTGTGTTGCTAGGATAAAGTGTTGGTTGCTAATGACTCAAGCGTTGTAATGAGGAAAAGGTTGCTAACAAGAAAAATGCCACTTTTCTTTACTATTTTCTACATAGTAAAATGGCCGTTTACTATTGAGTATACAATAAATAATATTATTTTTCAAGTTAAAAGTATCGTTTATTTACAACATTATTAAAACAGCATTAATGTGTAAAATTAGTGATAAGTTATGCCAATATTACATTTATCAGTCCAGCAGGTATTACAAGAAAATACATGCAGTAGTTCAGGATTTTCCTTTTCAAGTATATGCAATCGTGCACAGTAATCCGGATTTGCGTGTCCCATACACCCTCTTATGAATGTTCTAGGACCTGAAATTTAATACCAAAGAAATGGTAGTGAAAAATATAAAAATATATAGTTATCAGCTTTGATTAGTTAATCGTTTGTCTTTTCTCAGATGTGATCTGATGAGTTATTTATATAAGTAAGGGAGGTAAGTAAAATTCGTTCTGCCGATCTTATAGTCAGAGCAGAGAACCAAAATGGCACAGCCAACATAAACATCCATAAAAATTTTAAGTAACTTTTGATAAAATAATTGGGTATTAAGTATCACTAACAATCATTTCGCTTACTTTCTTAGGGAGGTAACATTCACACTTATTGTCTTACTGTTACGATAACCAATAAACAAATGATCAAGTAAATCTATCTGCTTCAAATATTACCAGCATTGGTTTCTATGTCGCTGTGCATACACATAGGCCAGTCTTCTGGACAAGTAATAACATCCATATCTGAAAGCACACCCTTTGCACAATCGCTATCTCGGTCACCTCTGCACGAGTAACATTCTACTGCATTTGCTGTAATAGATGAACAATTGTTTTTCTTTCAAAAATACCAATAACAAAGCACCATTGCGAAAAATCCTACCTATTTGAACCAAACCACCCACAAAACACAAGTAAAGAACTGCAGATTTTATTAAAGCCATTTTCGTTAATAACTTTTTAACTATTACTCTCCGTTTTATGTTTGGACGGGCTTTTATATTAAATGGCCCTCCTGAATCAAGTTTTAAGTAACATTTATCAGAATTGCAATTATTTCAATAATATTATCTTTTATCTTATTAGTGGAAGAAAAAAACTCAAGATTTCATAAAAAGTAATCTTATCAACGATTTAGAAAAACAGGTGACTATATCAGCCACCAAGTTATTCAATAATTCATAGAAGTTTTTACTTTCTTTGGAAGCAGAGTTTGTTTCTAATAAATAACGATTATTACATTTGCTTGTTTAATTTTTGTTTTCTAAGAAATAACGATTCGCTTGATTTAATAAAAGTAATTAGATAGACTATGGGCCGGTTGCACAAAGCTTTTGTTAAATTAACGAATGATCAAAGTTGACAAAAGAGCATCATTTTTTGTTTACTAATGTGTTATTTGCCATATGCATTCGAATTTTGATTCGCTTTTGTTCACTTTAACGAATGATTAATTTAACCAAGCTGTTAAATCATGTTTGTGCAACCCGCCCTATAACTAGCTATTTACAGTACGAGGAAATATAATAATCCTCTCCCTTCATTAATAACATCAAATAAAGAAACAAATGATAAATATACAGTAAAGAAAATCGGAAGAGAGAGAGAAGAAAGAGAACAAATAGGCTGCTTTTCAGAAATCTCCGAAAACACAGACAAAAGAGAAAAAACTCTGTTGTTTTCTATTTTCTTAGGTAATTGACATTTGAAGAAAACTTAGAAAAACACCAGGGCTAAGAGACCCATTTATTAATTCTGTAAGTATACGAGCAGTAAAATCTGTCGCATGTTTTAATAAGCAGCAAGGAATGCCGTCAAATTCAACAGAATTCTGGACGGAAACACTTTTAATTGAATTGGTCAACGGAAAAACAACATAACTCCAAAAATTCACGTTTTGGGATGAGATAACCAAAATGTTTATAATTTGTGGGCGCACCGTTCTGGGAAAGAACAGTACAAATACCAACTTCATAGCAGTTTAATGTATAGTATTGTATAGGTACCTTAATTTTACACAGAGATAAAGAACGATATAACTCCTGGAATTGTACTGTTTTTACACTCAACACTTCTTGCGCATGGTAGAGTGGGTAATGGATAACCTTGAATAAAACTCGTGTTTGCTTATAACTATTGACTATCGACATTATGTTTGTTATGCGCCATAATAGTATATTATACACCAAGGCACAGAATAAACTCTTAACAGTTTATTCTGTGACCAAGGTAGAGAAGATGGTTTTCTCAGCCGAGCAGTAAATTGTGAGGCAGAGAAAAGTCGCCACTACCGTGCTTTATATACTATTTTTTTCACTACTAGCACCTTTATTCCTTTTAATTAATCATTTTTACACCAATAAAAAATAAAATGACAGATGCATATATTTATTTCTAAATATCCACAAAAATCAAATAGCCTTGCTTGAAAACAAGGAGAGGAGTTAATTTCAATTGACATTTGGGTAAAATATATGTAAAGTATGATCAAAATTTCTGTTCATCAAGTATGGCCGTGGAAGTGCAAACCAACGCCTTTAAAATTGGCTTACATATAATATTAAATGTGACAGCTGTCAAAAAAGATATGTGAGCCAATTTTAAATGCGTTGGTTTGCACTTCCACGGCCATACTTGATGAACAGAAATTTTGATCATACTTTATAATAGGCACCTGAGTGTATAGCAGTTGTTTTCATTATTAACCAGTAGTCAATAATGAAAAATTATTGACCACTAGGAGAGAAATTCATCTTCTTGGCTAGAATACAAGGTCAATAATGACATCTTCTATTGCTAGTAGTGAAAAAATTTTTAATAACCGTCTAGCAGCGAAGGAACTGATACTGATAATAGCAACAAAGGAACTTCGAAAAACGGAAAAATACGGAGGTTTCGAAACAAAATGCAAGAAAACAGACTCGCTTGTGAAGAATACACCACCAAAGCAGTAAAAATAGTAAAAACGGAAACAACTGGACCAGATTGTACGTATATAGTGCGTTTAGTTGTAATTACTTCTGTATCTGTATGTGTATCTGCAACCTCCCTTACCTTTCGGTGTCGAGGCTGGTACGTTAGTGTATGTGGTTTTTACGGGTGCAATGCACAATCCGGCCCGTCTCTGCGAGTTATGTGATTGGTGCTCCGTTTTACCTACAACTGCACCATGTGTATAGGTAAGTATATGTAGGTATAGGATCTTGTTACTCTACCTCTTAGGCCTGTATTCGGAGGAGACCGTCGTTAATTTCGTGCCCAACGACGAATGGTCACCAGGACTTAATATATACCACACTGCAAGAAAATCCTGCCCAAGCGCTAACGTAATGCTAGTTTGACGCTTTACCACTGTGCCACGCTGGCATGTTGTTGTAATTACATATTAACCGGAAATCTGGGACGAAACAACATTTATTGATATACATACATTTTTCGCCCTCCGGCTAGAAACACTCAATTTTCATGCGTATAAATCGTCTGGAAAATGCTATTTTCAAGCCTCGGCCTGAAAGTAAAATTAGGATTTTTGATTGGTGGCGCTGAACCGAACTGACTCCGCCCTCTCATTGCTACGCCCATTGTCACGCCTAGAAAAATAAATTCCATAGAAAAATAAATTCTCTAACGTCAAATATTTGAATAAAAAATGATTTTTTATAATTAACGTATTTTTATCGGTCGAAAAAATATTGTGTATCACACGCCTAGAAACTGCTTTGCAAGTACTCGTACTTATAGGGCCTCGGTTGCACCTCGGCCTACAAACGTACTCGCACTTGCAAAGTGACAGTTTCTAGCCTTGTGATACAAATAACTATTAAGTGTCGAAATAAGCGCACATCAAAGTTAGCTCAAGAGGAAACCCAAGGTCTTCTTTCATAGGTTTACATTCGGAATACGAAGAATGAACAAGATACATTTCAACAAGGTTGTATGGAATTCGAACCAGTGGCTAGATAATTCCCAAATGCAGAATTTAATAAGATTAACAGAAATGTAACTTATTCCTATCCTTATCATAAAAGGTGATCAAAAAGAGCAGGTTTGAAAAAACAGTTTTCTTGAGTTTTTATGCAATTATTAAACATATACAAAGTTGATTTTCACAAATTTTATTAATGTACCATGACAATTGTTTCGCCAAACGTTGGCATCTTCAGCTGGTGACTGTGAGTACAGGACTAAACTAAAATTAACAATTTACACAGGCAAACTAAAAATAAAACATAATAAACTTTAACTTCTACGCAGAAATTTACTTAAATGTTACACAGTTCAAATATGTTTGACAAAAGTAGGATTAGGGTAGCGGTTTCTTCAAAGCACCGACAGGGTTTAGAAATTTACACAGAAAACTGAAATAAATTATGTAAAGGTGAGTTGTTTAAATCTACTTGTTCATTTAACAGAGTATTTGAATTTTTACATTTATTTATTTCTAAGTACGCAAGTAACGACAATTTCCTTGTTTTCATTATGAAGGAGCTTGAAATTATCGTCAAATACATGTTTTTCCTCTAACAAATGATTAGCATAATTTGAATCTGATTTATTAAGTAGAAAGCTTCTTTTATGTTCCGTAATCCTTTTCTTAAAACTTCTACCGGTTTGACCAACATGTAATTTAGGACAAGCTCCACTGGTTAACTCATAGACACCCGACTTTTGTTCTTTAGTAGAATGGTCCTTATTATTTTTAATTAAAGCAGCTAGAGAATTATTCGTTCTATAAGCAATATTAATACCTTTTTTCTTCAAATATGACGAAACTGTTTCGGTAGGAGGTCCTATACAGGGTGTCCGCAAAAAGGAGGTCAATCCGTTAACCACATATTCCTGGAGCAAAAATAATATGACTTTCATAATGCCATTTTTTTTTTTTTTTTAGTTTTTTTATTTTAGTATTAGATACGTATGAGATTGCCGTAAACCGCGTATTAAGGACCAGTACTTTTCAAGTTCTCTCTAAAACGAACGATTTTATCAAAATTTGATAAGAGACAAAAAATAATCCAAAATGCATGATTATCTCAAAAAAAATAGCTTGGAAGTCACTGGCGTAGGTACTAAAAAACAGGGGAGGTCAGTGGGTACTGCACCCCCCGTATTTTGATTATTTGACCGTTGTTTTCGTTTTGCTTTTCTCAAAAGATGTGACTATTTATGCTGAAGCTCTGTACCAAATTTGAAATTGATAGCTTATTAAATACCTCGTTTATTAAAAATAATCAGTTTTAAATTTCAAACTTTGACGCCCTGTACATCGCACGTGTGGATCTAAAATGAAAAACGGCATTATAAAAGTCATATTATTTTTGCTCAAAGAATATGTGGTTAACGGATTGACCTCCTTTTTGCGGACACCCTGTATAGTTAAACTACTGAATTTACTGTTTTTATCTATATTTTTTGGAAAAATCTGTTTAATAGCTAATCTATATTGTTTACTAATAACTAAATTATCTATGAAGGAAGCATTGAAACCGTTGTTAATTGCAATTTGTTTAATTATATTTCATTCTTTGTTATAATTTTCTACGGACATAGGAATATTTAATAATCTATGAATCATACTTTGATAAGCTGCTAATTTATGTTGCATAGGATGTGTGGAACTCAATATTAAAAAGAAATAAAAGAGACATTAAACAACTCCTTGAGTATATTAGATAATTACAGTATAAAAAGAGTTGTTAATAAGTATATACCTTTAAAAGAATATAAATTTAATGTTAAAAAAATGTAAATAGTTGTTAAGTTAAAGATTTAGGGTTGTATATAATTATGTTAGAATATCTAGATAGTTAATTTAAAAAAAATATGTGTCATTAAAAATTTGTAGAGTGTTAATTTGTAAGAAATTAAAAATAACCAAAAGGTAATGAAAAGATAAATAAATAGAATATTAATTTTGGTAAATGAAAGTTGGTTTTTTGAAAATTATCAAAAAACTTCATTAATTATCATAAAATAATATTTTAAAATCATATTAAAAATATAATTAGTTAAAATACTGTATGCAGAAAGTTGTTGTTATATGAAAATATAACAACAACTTAAACAAATTGCAATTAACAACGGTTTCAATGTTTCCTTGATAGATAATTTAGTTATTATTAAACAATATAGATTAGCTATTAAATAGATTTTTTCTATTTGGGTGCTAGAATAACTCCATTCTAGCACCCAAATGACGTCATTTGAGTGTTAGAATAAGTCGTTGGTGTTCTAAAATAGACTAGTAAAATTTACTGTATTGGTGTTGGTAGCGTTGAACTATCAGCTGACATACGTCAAAAAATAAATCTCACGAAGAACACACCCAATTAATAAATAACAATGAAAAAGAAGTTTAATTTAAATTATTACCGTGAAAAGTACAATTATTATACACATTAACAGTTACATGTGATGTGACACCATGTAAATTCTCATCCAACAAAATATTTTGATGAACATTAGTTTTGCCTATAACAGAAATGTTTCTATTTGTGCCATAATCAGACCGTTGTTGTGAAATGGTGGAACATCCAGGTAAGGCTGAATTAGCTTGCTTATACCCAAGCATTTGTGCCACTTAATAACCAAGTAAAATATGTTCGGAAATTCCTTGTATGTTATTTTGCTGGCGCCACTCTTCAAATTTTTGAAATTCTTTTTCATACTGGGATTTGGACTTGTCCGGCAATAAATTTTCTAACGTTTTTTGTGCAATTTGCCTAATTTTCGGCGGTGTTAGTGATAAACTTTCTTCTGCATTCATTTTCAAACATTAAACGCGAAAGTAAAAAATACTGAAGTTTCAAATTAATTTTTTTCACAGCCGCCGTTAAAATTACGCCACATAAACGTCACCAACCACCGCAAAATTCCGTAGATTTAAAATTTTAATTTTTTAATTTATAAAATGGTATAAAACGGCAAAATAGAAAAAATAGCATAAAACACTCGTTGCAGAAGGTCCTTCAAGCACTCATTTGTTCCTCAACTCGCCGCTATGCGGCTCGTTTCGGAATTTCAAATTCGTGCTTGAATAGATGCCTTCTGCAACTTGTATTTTAATATACTATTTTCAAAAAATATAGATAAAAACAGTAAATTCAGTAGTTTAACTTATATAGGACCTCCTACCGAAAAAGTTTCGTCATATTTGTAGAAAAAAGGTATGAATATTGCTTATAGAACGAATAATTCTCTAGGTGCTTTAATTAAAAATAATAAGGACCGTTCTACTAAAGAACAAAAGTCGGCTGTCTATGAGTTAACTTGTGGTGCTTGCCCTAAATTATACATATGTTGCTCAAACCGGTAGAAGTTTTAAGAAAAGGATTACGGAACATAAAAGAAGCTTTCTACTTAATAAATCAGATTCAAATTATGCTAATCATTTGTTAGAGGAAAACATTATATTAGACGATAATTTCAAGCTCCTTCATAATGAAAACAAGGGTTTGAAATTGTCGTTACTTGAGTGCTTAGAAAGACATAAATGTAAAAATTCAAATACTATGCTAAATGAACAAGTAGATTTAAACAACTCACCTTTAGTTAATTTATTTCGTTCTTCTGTGTAAATTTCTAAACCCTGTCGGTGTGTCGGTGCTTTGAAGAAACCGTTACCCTAATCCTACTTTTGTCAAACATATTTGAACTCCCTTAATTTCTGGGTAAAAGATAAATTTTATTATGTTTTATTTTTAGTTTGCCTGTGTAAATTGTTAATTTGAGCTTAGTATTGTACTCATAGTCAACGTTTGGCGAAACAATTGTCATGGTACATTAATAAAATTTGTGAAAATCAACTTTGTATTTGTTTAATTATTGTATTATGGATTTTCATCAAGTAAAAGTCGATTCAATCAACTATATGCAATTTCCAATTCTAGGTTGCTAAGTCTCTAAACAAGCTTTTAGTTGCGCATCAACCTCCTAGAGATTGTAATAACAATGAATAATAATTGTCATAATAACTGACCTCGTCTTTTATCTCATGAGTATTTAGTCAAAATTAAACGGTAACTTCTCATTACAGCTCAAAAGAGATACACCGGTTAAGTACTACTCTAAGGCCCGGTTTTTCAATCGATGGTTAACTCTAACTAAAGGTTAAAAGTCACGGTTACCATTATTGCAACAATTATTTCTATAGTTATAAACTTTTAGTTAGAGTTAACCATCGATTGAAAAACCGGGCCTAAATGTTTAAAAAATGCATGATGTGTTTCGTTAGAAGTGCGCTGTGGTTATGTGGGATTGTTAAATCCTATGTAGGTACCTACTTTGATAAGATGTAAACGGGAAGATTTTCGGCCATGTCCAAAAACTTTTAAGGTGCTTAAATAAAGTTATGTTTCATCACTGAGAAATGTTATATTTAAAAATTGGTTATTATCTCACATATTTCAAAGGAAGTTATGCTTTGAAATTTGGTAGGCCACAAGTGGATGTTTTAAATTAAAAAAAAAAGTTAAATGAGAACTCGAAAATAGTTGCAGCAATTATATTCTTCTTGTGCTAACTACGCCATCTGGATATCATTTCAAGTGTAATTTGCTAAAAAATCATTATTTATAAACCAAGCAGACCTAGAAAGCAAAAGCTGAAAACGTTTTTCAAAAACTTTTGGCTCATTATATACAGGGTGGCCCATTTTCGATGTTTTTAAATGGGAAGTACCCTTAATATCGGAGATAGACAAAAACTGATGTCGGAGTCCAGGGCTCTTTTTTGATGCAGGTTCAAGTTCCGAAAACAAAATTCCGCTATCTTTTGTTATTTTTTAGTTATAGCCCAAAATTCAAAATGTAGCCATATCGAAAACTTCAAATAACTCTCTTGGTTTTGAAGATATCTAAAAACGATAAAAACATTCTAGAGGCACTTTTTCAAGTAGAATACAATAGTCAATTCAGATATCTTCTAATTTTCATGTTTTAAGAATTATGACATAAAGTTGGTATTTTTTAAATATAAGTCGTAGTTGGCCATGATTCCATTAAATTGCATATTTTTTCTGCTTTCCGAAAATATATAGTTTATAGCGGTTAAATGCAGTAACAATGCCTTTTTTGAACAAAATCAGATTATATGATGTTGTTAGCAATTAGTAGGCCATGGTTCATGATAGCAAAACAAAAAGTAATAGAGCGGTTGCATGTGACGTCACTAGGTCATCAGCTGAACACTTGTAGGGTAAACAAAGGGTAGATTTGTATGTACCGGTATACTAATTTTACCACAAAGAAAATATTACATATTACAATATCAAACCGAATAAAGATGTGTTTAACCAGATGAGGGATGGTTTAGCCTACATAATTACGAAATTTTCAGTTACTTAAAATTTTCCCAGCGGTCAGTTGATACGAACGTAATTGAAAATTTTATGGTGAATTAAAAAGCGTATTAGGGAACCTGATATTTCCCAGAGAAAGCAGTTAGAGAAAAGCTCTGGAAAACAAGAAACTGAAAATGTTGCCAGGTTATACGTAGAAACTTGTAAAATCTCCATACGTCCAGATAATTAAAAGTTGTTAAAGATAGCGCGAGATTTTCTACAAAATATTAAATTAATTATTTAGTTTGGTTAAATTTCAAAACTGTTGTTTATTTTCAGTCGGGCGCGTTATTGTGTACCTGGTGACGTCACATGTCACATGTATTAGCTTTTGTTTATTGGTATCATGAACCATGGCCTACTAATTGCTAACAACACCATATAATCTGATTTTGTCCAAAAAAGGCATTGTTACTCCATTTAACCCCTATAAACCATATATTTTCGGAAAACAGAAAAAATATGAAATTTAATGGTATCATGGCTTCATGGCCAACTACGACGTATATTTAAAAAATACCAACTTTATGTCATAATTCTTAAAACATGAAAATTAGAAGATATCTGAATTGACTATTGTATTCTACTTGAAAAAGTGCCTGTAGAATGTTTTTACCGTTTTTGGTTATCTTCAAAACCAAGAGAGTTATTTGAAGTTTTCGATATGGCCAAATTTTGAATTTTGGGCTATAACTAAAAAATAACAAAAGATAGCGGAATTTTGTTTTCGGGACTTGAACCTACATCAAAAAAGAGCCCTGGACTCTGACATCAGTTTTTGCCTATCTCCGAGGTACTTCCCATTTAAAAACATCGAAAATGGGCCACCCTGTACAGTGTGTCTCACTTTAGACGGCACCACCCCAGTATTTTTTTTATATATTATCGATTTAAAAAATTTCTTTTTTCTGATTATACCCCTCACTAAATTTTACTTTTAGGTTATGTTACTTTCCCTTCACTGTAAAATGCTAGTCTACTACGATTTAAAATAGACAGCAAAATTAAAGAAGTCGTATTAGGAATTTTTTTATCAAAAAATCTTGTTAACACAGGTAGCAGTTAAAGAAAACTACCCTTTATTAAACGAAGTTAATGTTAATGTAAAACAAATAAAATTTAACACAGATGATAAAACAGATGAAGCAAAAAGTGACTCATGTTCTAAATTACTATACACTAATAAAAAATTAAATAAAAATTTATCTGACAAAAAAGTATTACTTTCAGGTACAAAGGTTGACAAATATTCCTTAAAAATATTTTATGTGAATATACAATGCCTTAGGAATAAAACAGATCAATTAGAAATTTTAGCAAATGACAAAAACATTGATGTAATATGTTTAACTGAAACCTGGTTACATCAGGCAGAATTAGAATTAAGTAATTTACTAAATTATAGTATAGTTAGTGGATATTGTAGATCAACTCATGTACAATGTACATGGAGGGACGTTAATTTATGTGAAAAATAATCTCGTTAGCAAAAGTATAGATGTTATTAAAGATACGATAGTAGAAAAAGATTTTGAATATTCAGTTGTTAAATTGTGTCAGCAAAATTTAATAATCGTTACTATTTACAGATCACCTAATGGTAATATAAATGTTTTTTTTTTTTGATAGGTTATACATTGTATTAAATAGTTTACAGAAGTTAGCCCAAAAATTAATCGTTTGTGGAGATTTTAACATAAATTTTAATTCCGAAAATAGAACCACAAAAATGCTTAAAGATATTCTTAAATCCTTAAACCTAACTATTTTAGTTACACAAAATACTAGAATAAATAAGAAAAGTGAAACGTGTATAGATAATGTCCTTTCAAATTTACCAAAAAATGATTTTAAAATTGACCTTATTCAACCTTTACTGTCCGATCATTTAGGTATAAATATGTGTGTAAAAATTTGTAAAAAACGCGAAATAAGTATATTCAGAAAAATCCGCCCCATATCATATGGGAAATTAGAAAATTTTAAATTAGCATTGGCTTGTACGAACTGGTCCTTTATCTACGAGTTAGACGATGGAAATCAAATGTTTACCTCATTTTTTAAATTTTTGTTAACGAAATTTAACGAATATTTTCCCGAAAATACCGTAAAACAGCAAAATAACGAATGTTTAGATATACAGTGGTATAATGCTGATTTGAAGAAAATGCGAAATCAGTTAGAAGCTTTGTCTGTGGTCAGTTGTTATGTGACCTCTGATAAATTTAAAAACTTAATCAACATTAAAAAAAAGGAATATAGAAATGCTTTACAACAAGCAAAAAGGGCCGCAAAAAAGCAATTTCTTGATAGTTCAGACAATAAAAGTAAAGCTACCTGGAAACTTATAAATTCGCACATTAAAACTCATTCTCCGAAAACCTCAAATATTGGCCCCAACGTTTTTAACGATTTTTTTACAAATATCGCCAAGAAAATCATACAAGCGCCTACAGGTAATGAGATCGATTATACAGTATTTTTGAATAAATATCATTTAACCTCAGGAAATTCCTTTTACATACAGCCTACAACTACATATGAGATAATCAATGTCATCACAAACATGAAAAGTAAGCATAGCAAAGACATTTATGGGTTCAATTCAAAATTAATAAAACACGTTAAGAACGAAGTATCGAGCATTCTTGCATTCATTATAAATAAATGTATCGAACAAAATACGTTTCCGAATGAACTAAAAGTTGCCAAAGTGGTCCCCTTATTTAAAAAAGGTGATGTGAATGACTTAAATAACTATCGGCCAATTGCAGTACTACCTATTATATCCAAAATATTTGAAACTTTAATAAAAGGTCGAATTATATCATTTTTTGAGACAAACAACCTACTTACAAACGAACAGTACGGTTACAGAAAAGATAGGTCTACCACTAAGGCAGCAGTTAGTATCGTTCGGGAAGTATTAGATGCCCTAGATAAAAATGAAGTAACAAATTTGAGTTTAATAGATCTTAGTAAAGCATTTGATACCATCACACATTAATATCTTCTAACCAAATTAAATTTCTACGGTGTCAGGGGTGATACATTAAATTTATTCAAGTCATATTTAGAAAACCGATATCAGACAGTAGTAACACCTAATGGCGTATCTCAAAAATTAATACAAAAAATTGGTGTACCTCAAGGATCGATTTTAGGTCCGGTATTCTTTTTAATATAAATTAATGATCTACCTGTTAATGTAACATCGGAAATAACTATCCTATTTGCGGATGATACGTCATTAGTCAATACAGCTTCTAGTTTTGAAAACAGAAAAACAAAAGAAAAACAAAGCTTCAAAACCTGCAAAAAACTGGTTTCTATCTAACAAATTAAAAATGAACTAGGAAAAGACGCAATCGATACTATTTACAACAAAAACCATAGGCGAACCATCATCAGCAAAATTTCTAGGAATAACGTTAGATTCAAAATTGAATTGGCATCAACATATTGTAACGTTTTTACGACGTTTATTTTAAATAAACTCGGTTCGTGGTGTAAATTAATTTATTAAACAAACTTAAAGTACGAAATAATTATAAAGAACAACAATTAAAACTAACGTAAAACTAAACCGAACACTTAATATTAAAATCGAACACTAAAGTAATTTATGTAACAGTTATTATTTATTTAAACGTAGGTATTTATTTATACGTAGGCCGCGATTATCTGTTCAAGACTGCCGGGTTTTTGTTCGTCCCGCTCTTATATCTGCGGCGGCCTTTGACTCCCGAGTTTTGTGGATTTTGCTAGAAGACTCATCGAATTTACTCGTCGGCTCGAGAACAGCTGACGCGGCGATGATGTCATTGTATAATTTGTTACACTGCCCCCTTCTTTAAGTCTGTTCTGTCCCAGAACAGGTTTCGACCCTTGATTCCTGAAGAACGGGTCATGACGGTATCGGCACTGTTCTCCTCTTCTGCAGGTCCCACTGCGGTAGAAGTAACAGTCTACACTCTTCTTCGGTGTTAATGCAGGCTTTGAATCAAAACTGCAGACCAGGATAGTAACACCGGAGTCCTTGAAGACTACCTCCAGCATGTTTCGTACGGTCCTCCAATCTAGCCGATCCAGCCCACAGCCGAGTTTGGGAACTGCCAACTTCTTAATGCCCCTAGCTAACAGGTTTTTCTTCAAATCCCATAGAGCATTCCAGAGGTCTCCATAATCCGGCTTCTGGTAATGGAACTGTTTCGTAACCAAATAATAAATAAATCGTTGTTGATCTGGGAGATATAAAGCTTTGCCGACCGTGGGGTTCTGTCTTTCGAGTGCGTCTAGTCGCCCAAATTTCTTCTTAAATACGACCGCAATTCCTCTTCCTAAACGAAGGTCCTTGGATACGCAGTGAGCTATCGAACAATCAGTAGGAACCTTGAAGAGATCTTGCTGTACTTCAGTCGTCACTCCAAATCGTGCTTTTCCGGTTCCGGAAAACGCCGCCATGAACTCTTCAAAAGTCGGTCGGCTTTCGGCGGGCTCTACTCTGTTGATAAGTTCTCTGCCCTCGTCTTCAACATCTGGGGCTCTGTTATTACTTCCTTCGTATGGGGCTAAACGATTGGAATGTACCACCTTTGGTTTTCCTCTGGGTTGTTTCTGAATGCGATAGATTACGTCATTTATTCGCTTCTTCACTTGATACGGACCTTCCCAATTCCGTTGTAGCTTCGGTGAGAAACCACGACGCCTCTGCGGGTTGTAAAGCCAAACCAAATCTCCAGGCTGAAACCCGCCTTCTTGGGTCCTTACGTCGTAGGAATTCTTCATCCGGTCGCTAGCGATCTGGGTATTTCCGCGGGCCCGATCGTGGATGTCATTCAACTTCAATTTCAATTTCGTGACGTAATCATCTCCTGCTACCTCTTGTTCCGCAGGCGGACTTCCAAATTCGAGGTCGCAGGGTAGTCGCAGTTCGCGTCCAAACATCATGCAGGCCGGTGTTTGACCAGTGGTTTCGTGAACTGCTGCACGATTGGCCATTAAGAACAGGTGCAAATATTGATCCCAGTCTCGTTGATGGTCGGATACAACCTTGGCTAAATATTTTCCCATGGTCCGGTTCATTCGCTCCACCATTCCATCGGACTGCGGGTGTAGTGGAGTAGTTCGAGTCTTACGGATGCCCAATAATCGACAAACATTTCCGAAAAGTGCAGATTCAAAATTGCGGCCTTGATCAGAATGTAGTTCCAAGGGTACACCAAAGCGGCTGAAGAACTCCTTAACTAGAACTTCGGCGACCGTCACGGCTTCCTGATTTGGTAGTGCATATGCTTCAGTCCATTTGGTGAAATAATCCATTGCTACCAGGATATACTTATTTCCCGTATCAGTCTCGGGAAACGGTCCAGCAATGTCTATGGCCACTCTCTCTAAGGGATTCCCCACGTTGTATTGTCTCATGGGTGCCCTTCTTTTTCCTAACGGCCCGTTACCTGCGGCACACAGATCGCACTTGCGACACCATTCCTTAACGTCTTCTTTGCAGTTGACCCAATAGAATCTTTCTCTAACCTTTTCGAGAGTCTTTTTCACACCATAATGGCCTCCTGAGGTGCCATCGTGAAGATTTCTAAGCACTTCTGACATTCGGCTTCTCGGCACTACTAACTGAAGCCTGACGGTAGTTCCATCTTCGTTTTCCAGTTGCCGCTTCAGAAGCCCGCTTTCTATCTTCAAAGAGTCCCACTGGGCCCAGTACGCCTTCAGGGTTCTGTTAGAAGAGCTGATTCTCTCCCAGGTTGGTCTTTCACCCTTCCGTTTCCACTCCAGCACCATTTTCAATTCGGGATCTTCTCCTTGCTCTCGTTGCAACTCTTCAGGCAACCAATTGTCGTTGACGATTGTGGTACGGCAAATCTTCCCTTCTAGTCGAGAGCAGTGAGGACAGTCTGCTGGACATGGCCTCCTTGAAAGGGCATCGGCATTCCGATGAGTAGTGCCCGCACGATGTTCCGTGTCAAAGTCGTACCCTTGCAGCCGTTCAATCCATCTTGCGACTTGTCCTTCCGGATTACGGAACTGCAGAAGCCATTTTAACGCGGCATGGTCTGTTCTCAGCAAAAACTTCCGCCCATACAAGTATTTGTAGAAGTGCTCTACAGACTTGACGACAGCCAACAACTCTTTTCTGGTTACGCAATAATTTCTTTCGGCTTTCGATAAGACCTTGCTAAAATAGCCGATAACCTTTTCATGTCCATCTTGTATTTGGGAAAGAACACTTCCAACGGCCAGGTTACTCGCGTCCGTATCAAGTATAAACTTTCCATCCATCCGTGGGTAGTTTAATATCGGTGCGGTTACTAGAGCATGTTTCAGTTGTTGGAAAGCTGTCTCACAGTCTTCGCTCCAAATGTAATCGTGACCATCTTCCGTTAGCCTTGTCAGCGGTTTTGCTATATTGGCAAATCCCGGAACAAAACGCCTGTAGTAAGTGCATAATCCAAGGAAACTTCAAACTTGGTGTTTATCCCTTGGTGTTGGCCATTCTTGCACCGCACGGATTTTATCGGGGTCGGCTGCTACTCCATTTCGTGAGACAACATGTCCAAGATAGTTGACTTCTTTTCTAAAGATGTGGCACTTCTTCGGACTTAATTTCAAGTTGGCTCCACGAAGTCTTTGGAACACTTCTTTTAGGTTTGCCAAGTGTTCTTCAAATGACCTGCCAACTACGATCACGTCGTCCAGATACACCAGGCACGTTTTCCAGGACAATCCCCTCAAAATTGTTTCCATTAGGCGCTCGAAGGTGGCCGGAGCATTGCATAGGCCAAATGGCATGACTGTAAACTGCCATAATCCCGAACCGATGGTGAACGCAGTCTTCTCTCGGTCTTCAGGTTCCATTTCAACTTGCCAATAACCACTCTTCAAGTCCAGTGTCGAAAACCACCGTGAACCAGATAACGTGTCCAAGGTGTCATCAATACGCGGTAATGGATAACTGTCCTTCTTCGTGACCTCATTAAGTTGCCGGTAGTCCACACAGAAACGCGTTGATCCATCCTTCTTGCCAACTAGAACCACTGGTGATGCCCATGGACTGCTTGATGGTTCAATGACCCCTTGTTTCTTCATGTCGGTAATAATCTTCTCCGCTTCGTCACGCTTTGCCCATGGAAGTCGTCTCGGACGCTGTCGTATAGGTCTGGAATCCCCGGTGTTGATCTTATGTCGTACCACTTTTGTTCGTCCCTTTTGATCTTCATCAAGGGCAAAGACATCTCGGTATTGGCAAATCAAAGTTCGCACACTCTTCAATTCTGTTTCATTAAGGTGTTCACATGAATTGGTTATCATGTCAACACGTTCACCAGCAGGTTGTTTGGTAGCTGGTCTTTGGGATTCATTCATGCATTGGGCTATTTGGGATACTGGTACACACTGCCCCACAAGGGTGTTCCTCTTCAACGTCACCGGCTCCATATTGACGTTCATAATCCTTACCGGTACTGTTTCTCCAACCTTGATCAGCGCTTTCCCTACCAGTATACCACTGTGGACTTTCTTGTCACAAATAGGTTCCATCATTCGTACACATCCTGCCCGAAGATCTCCATCCAGACCTGCCTTGACAATTTGTTCACTTCTAGCAGGCACCGTCACGTCTTCAGTTAACAGGACTCGTACTACCGGATCGTCCATTGGATGTAGAGGAAGTTCTTGGTTGCCGATTTTTAAAACCCCTTCCTTCAAATCCAGCGAAAACCGGAATCTTCTCAAAAGGTCCATTCCCAGGATGAATTCGTCAGTGATGTCAGCCACTAATACTTCATGTACAAGCTTCTCGCTTCCAATACCAATGGTCATCTTCGCTATTCCATGCGTCGTTATCACATCACCTGTCGCAGTCCGAAGCTGGGTATTCGTGGGTGACAGCTTCACGGATTCTTGCAAAACATCTGGGCGTATGATGGATTTTGTTGCCCCAGTATCAATGAGTAGGGGAACAGTTTGGCCAGCAATGTTTCCATCAACAAACAGACTGGCATTTCGGTTCTTTGACGATACGGCATGGATGGCGATCTTCGGGGCATTTCTTTTCGAGGTCAACGTTCGCCCTCTCACGTCAACCCGTTTTAGTTTTCCGACGGCTGTTCTCTTCTTGGTTTAACGCAGCGACGCTGGATGTGCCCTCGCTCGCCACAATTCCAACAACGGGGTCCTTGTTCTTCGCGAACATTCTTCTTACGACTATCTTCTTTCTTCTGGATAATCCTCAACACTAACTCTTCTAATCGGTCCTGGGAGCCTTCAGGTTCTTCGGCCATCAGGCGGACACGCCCGTGTCCTCGTGATGCTTGTTTCGCCGCTTCGAATTCTAAAGCGTGGGCGAGTGCATCATCTATTGTTTTTGGCCGCGCTAACCTCAATGACTGCTGCGTTTCCCCATCCCTTAAACCATCTACGAACGTTTGTACTGCTAGTTGCTCCAAGAAGGAATCGGGAGCCGTAGAGTAGGCTAGTCGAACCAATCGCGCAATGTCGGCTTCATACTCTTGAAGATTCTCTCCACTCTTCTGAATACGATTCTTCACTTGTGCGTGGTACACCTGTTGAAGATGTGCGTCCCCATATCTCATTTCCAATCGGGAAACTAACAAGCGGTAGTCATTCTGTTGGCTTGTTGGAATCGCCTGGAGGACGTTCAAGGCATCTCCGCGCAAAGCAACGATTAATGACACAGCCTTTTCACGGTCAGCCCAACCATTGGCCCTGGCAGCTGCTTCAAATTGTTTGTGATAGGTGGACCATGGTGTCTTTCCATCAAACGTTGGTGGTTTGAGTCTCATTCCGGCGGCAGACCCTTCTTTAATCTCCGGTCTGATTTCAGTAGGCTGTGTGGTTGCTAAGGGTGATAATATTTGATTCAACCTTTCTTGTAATAGTGTTGTTGTCTCATCTTCCTCGGCCGTCGTTGCTAGATCCATTTGAGCCATTCTTTCTTCTACCATTTTTACGATTTTATTTTCTAACGTTCTGGAATTTTCCAACATCTCCTGCTTTAACGTACTGGAATTTTCTAGAACTTTTTCTAATAATTCTTGTTTCAACGTTCCACAATTTTCTAGCATTTCTTGCCTCAAACTTTCAGAATTTTCTACTACCTTTTCCAGCACACTAGAGTTTTCGAGTACTTTGTCTTCCAGGGATTTACAATTTTCAAGTACTTTTTCTTCTAAGGTTCTAGAATTTTCTACAACTTTTTCCAGTAATTCTTGTTTCAAAGTTTCAGAATTCTCTAGCACTTTGTTCTCTAGGGTTCTAGAATTTTCTACAACTTTTTCCAGTAATTCTTGTTTCAACATACCAGAATTTTCAAGTACTTTTTCTTCTAAGGATTTTGAATTTTCGTCGATTTTGTTCAGAAGCACTTTAAAATCCATTCCGCTGCCTGGCATTTCGAAACTAAAGCTTTCTGGATCTTGGCCCTCTTTTAACAATGCTTCTTTTAGTCGTGCTTGTAATTCCTTTTTTGTACCTGCCGTGTCCAATTCCCTTTCTTCCAATTCCCTTCTCAAGTCGGCCACTTTCAACTCTTGAAGCGATTTTCCAGCCATTTCACTTGTTTTAAAGCACTAAATTTTTAAGCAGTTCAACTGTCTTTTTATTTATCTTTTTTATTTTTAATTCAACACCGAACCCGACACCTGACGCCAATGTAACGTTTTTACGACGTTTATTTTAAATAAACTCGGTTCGTGGTGTAAATTAATTTATTAAACAAACTTAAAGTACGAAATAATTATAAAGAACAACAATTAAAACTAACGTAAAACTAAACCGAACACTTAATATTAAAATCGAACACTAAAGTAATTTATGTAACAGTTATTATTTATTTAAACGTAGGTATTTATTTATACGTAGGCCGCGATTATCTGTTCAAGACTGCCGGGTTTTTGTTCGTCCCGCTCTTATATCTGCGGCGGCCTTTGACTCCCGAGTTTTGTGGATTTTGCTAGAAGACTCATCGAATTTACTCGTCGGCTCGAGAACAGCTGACGCGGCGATGATGTCATTGTATAATTTGTTACAATATTGAAGATTTACCAAAAAAGCTAAATAAAGTAGTATATCAAATGAGCAAACTTATTAGACTCACTCCTATAGAAACTGTAATCGCATTTTATTATAGTAATTTCTACAGTATAATAAATTACGGCTTACTGTTATGGGGAAATTCCTCGGAAATTTTGAGAGTATTTATAATACAAAAAAGAGTAGTTAGATTTATAGCCAATGCACAACCTATAGACCATTGCAGACCTTTATTTCGTAATTTGAAAATCATGACAGTTCCCTGTTGTTTCATTTATCAGTGCATATTATTTGCAAAAGAAAATATCAACACTTTACCAAAAAATTCCGCATTTCATGATTACAATACACGAAACAAGAACTCAATAAGCATTCCATACCACAGACTTAAAGTAACCCAACATTCTATAAATTATTTGTCCATAAAACTCTTTAACCACATGCCTGTTTATTTTCAAGAAATGTCACTTGGAAAACTTAAAGCAAAACTAAAGGAAATTTTAATAGCCAAAGCTTTTTATAATACGCAGGAGTTTTTAGATTTTAATTTCATTACCTAAATGACACACAGTAAAGGTATTACTAGATTTTAAAAGTAATAATAGCTTATGTGTTTATATGCGTGTATGTTGAAAATGTATGTGTTTGTATATTTTGTATATGACAACCTTAAACATATGTATGTAAAATTGGGCTAATATATTATTATTATTATTTTCTTGTGTCTCGGTGTTTATCAACCGGAAATTCTTATTGTGACGGATAATAATCAAGTCACAATATGTTTATTATAAGTTGAGGAATCTGCGTACTATTGAACAGGTGTTTAGGATGACTGATTTTTGTATGTTGGTATGTATGAAGGTTGGTATATGAATTTGCGTTAAATTTTCAATGAATGATTGTGGTGTGAGTCCTGTGACGGAGATTATGAATGGTAGTATGGTGATTTTTTCTTGGTTCCATATTGTTTTTAGTTCTATAGCGAGAGGTGTATACTTGGTTATTTTTTCTTCATATTTGTGATTAATGTTTATGTCGTTTGGTACGGCTATATCCATTAGAATCGTATGTTTATTTGTTTTAAGTGTTAAGGTGATGTCGGGTCTATTAGATGGTATAGTATGGTCTGTGAGGATGGTACGATCCCAATAAAGTCTGACTTCATTATTTTCTAATATTGGTTCAGGAGTGTATTTGTAGTATGGAATGTTTTCTGTTATTAGGTGATATTGTTTGGCTATTTCTTGATGGATTATTTTTGCTACATTGTTATGGCGTTCGGTATAATCAGTTGCTGCTAATAGGCGACATCCTCCTGTAATGTGATCGATAGTTTCTT
Source organism: Melanotus villosus (assembly GCA_963082815.1). Classification (NCBI taxonomy): domain Eukaryota; kingdom Metazoa; phylum Arthropoda; class Insecta; order Coleoptera; family Elateridae; genus Melanotus; species Melanotus villosus. Next base: position 33,460,184 of record OY720426.1, on the reverse strand, counting down.
TGAACTGATGGCACTTTCTGCAATTATCGTTTTGTATACTGTTATCCTTAATGATGTATTTTTGATAGTTTCTGGTGGCAACAACCTGGTCTTGAATTGCGAGTAGAAGACCTTCCGTCTCTGGAAATAAATTACCATTACGGAGCCACGTGTAAGACAGATCTTTGCTTACGCCTATGGTATTCATGATATGAGGATGTTTACCATGCAGTGCCTTACTTGCCCACTTGTCTTTCTTTTGTGCGATTGTGCAAGTGTGTGGTGTGTAATCTGTGGTTGAAAGATCAAGTGGTGTATACCTTAGATCTGCTTTGACTATTGCTTCATGTAGTGGATGTTCTTTCGTGCGGAAGTACTTTCTCAATCCTATTATTTGTTTACTATGGAGTTCTGCTATGTCTATCAATCCTCTTCCACCTTCTTTCCTGCCTATTGTGATTCTTTCAATGCACGATTTTGGATGTAATTTTCGGTGTTTAGTGAGTTCAGTTCTGACGAGCCTCTTGATTTCCTCGAGTTCTGTTTGAGACCAATGAATTATGCCAAATGAGTATGAGAGGAGAGAGATAGCGTAAGTGTTTATGGCCTTGAATGTATTCCTCGAATTGAGGTAAGACTGAGCTATAGCTGTTAATCTGGTTCTATATTTATATTTTAATTGTTGTTTGATGTATGCATGATCTATTCGTGTATTTTGTTGGAAACCTAAGTATTTGTATGTTTCTGTCTGCTGCATGTTATCTAAAATTTGCTCGTTGAGTTTTTCTTCAGTACCACTAAGGACCCATTTACCTCTTTCTATATGAAGGATTTTGCACTTGTCCATTCCGAATTCCATTCCTATATCTTGGCTTACTTCTTCCGTTGTTCGAAGTAAAGATGACATTTGCTCAGTAGTTGGGGCATATATTTTATTATTATTATTATTATTATTATTATTATTATTATTATTATTATTATTATTATTCAGAATCGTTCAAATAAGCTAAATCCAAAATTTCATTAAAAACAAAAAATTTTAAAAATCTCCCTCCGTCCAGAAAATTCGAATAATAATCTCACAAGTTTGCCATGATTTTTTATTTTATTCTTTTAATTCAATACAATAACAAAAAACAGTACTTAATTACTTAAATAACAGTATTTTCAACTAAATCGCCATTAGCACGTATGCATTTTTCTATTCGTTTTCTAAGATAAAGAAATTTTCAACATTTTTTGTTTTTAATGAAAATTTGGATTTAGCTTATTTGAACGATTCTAAACAACTTTTATTAACAAGATTTTTTGATAAAAAATTCCTAATACGACTTCTTCAATTTTGCCGTTTATTTTAAATCGTAGTAGACTAACCTTTACCGAGAAGGGAAAGTAACATACCCTAAAAGTACAATTTAGTGAGGGGTACAATCAGAAAAAAGAAATTTTTTTAATCGATAATATATAAAGAAAATAATGGTGTGGTGCCGTCTAAAGTGAGACACACTGTATGTACCTATCACAAACCTTGTCCGGGGACACGCTATATAAAATATGCCTCCTCATGTTGTGCCCCTCCAGGAAGTGTTTACTGTTAACTGTGGCTTTATGGCTTTGAAGTTCAGAATTTAAAAAATGTAACGGGCTGCTTTTGTCGATATTATGAGGGTCAGGATTTAAAAGGTCTAAATGAGATATGCTCTTTCTCTTTGATTATATAGGAAAGCTGCCATCAGAGGTTGCCTTGGTCGAAACTGGAATAATACTATGGTCAAATTTAGCTCTCACTGCTACTAAACGATCCGGTCGAGTATGTCACTACTTCCCAATGAGCGGACATTTATTTCCCCCTTACGATAGAGATGTTAGCCAATTAACAAGAGCCATTAAGAAAGCACGATCGCATTTTTATAAATTTAATGTACATCTTACTTGCTTTAAATAAAATTGCAAAACATAAGTACAGAATTATAACTAAAGCCATCATTTTAACGACCTACTTAGTTTTCAGTTTACGTATGAAATGATTTTTGTGTTACGTGGTCCATGGAATCGTCAAAATTTGAAGTGGACCTCATGATATAGGATAAATATGTTAACAATGTTATAGTTATTAGAAAAAAAGTCAAGGTTATCTATATTTAAAAACTGAATACTTTTTGTTTATTATTCTTAGGTATACTAGATCAACATACAATGATGTTATACATGGTTGCGATAAGTTAATTTAAGTTGTGTTTGAGTTTTGAATGGCTTTGGAGGTATGTGGCTCCTCGAAAGTTGGAAGGGTGTGGATTCTATTGACTGTAGGTGGATAAGAATGGATGCTATTGGTTGGCCTCTTATGAGTACAGATCTTGAGGTAATTTTCTCTTAAGTCTGGTGTGAATGTTTTTCCGGCCTAATTGTTGATGTATGATATTGTTTGTGGTATCAAGTTTGGCGAGGAAGTTTCTAGTTAGGTTGCCGATGCATTAATCTATTTTGAAACTTCTGGATTTTACTGATGTTAGTATTTGACGTCATGCACCATACTGGGCAGGCATATGTGAGTATAGACCTTAAGAGTGATTTATATAGAAGTATGCCACAATCCTGTTATAAAGGTGTTTTTCGATTTAATATCGGGTATAGCTGTCTTAGTCTGGAGTCGGCGAGATTAAGTTTATTGTTGATGTGAAAGCTCCAAGAGGGACGAGTGTCTAGATAGGTACCTAGGTACCGGGTGATAAACGGAATTCCTAATTAGAGCAGGCTGTGATATTTACCATAAAGTTGGCAACACAGGCTTGCAACTTGGAATTAAACAATTTAAGTGTCAGAATTGAGGTTACCCGGTGCATTGAAGCTGACGAACAACACTTTGAACATTTAAGTACCTATTGTAATTTCAATAAAAATTTCCAATTTTTTCTTCAAACTTATTTTATTTCTGCGTTTCAGCAAAATAATGTTTACTATATCATCAAAGATCGTACAAAGCAGGAGCTTAACCTCAAATATAACAATTGTCAATTTATTATTCATTTCTCAATGTGTCCAACCACACAACATAAAATAGCACCAATCACAGCCTCCTCTAATTATGAATTCCGTTGATCACCCGGTACTTTATAGCGTCTTTGGGGTCATTCCATGGGATGTCCTTTCCATTGAGTTGTATGCTGGGGTGGTTTTTGATGCGTTTTAGCGTGAAGATTTTGGCTGCACATTTTGTGGGATTGAGAGATATACACCATTTTGCAAGCCATTTACTCAGTTCGTTGGTAGCTAGCTGCAGTTGGTTTAGGGCGACTTCAAGGCTGGAATATTGGGTTAAAATGATAGTGTCGTCGGCGAACAGGGCTAGTTTACTGGAAGCGGGTATTGGTATATCGTGCGTGAAGATGTTAAAAATGGTTGGACCGAGCACGCTTCCTTGGGGAACACCGGCATGAATCCGTTCGGTTTTGGATATTGTTGCATTGATGCGTACTGCGAAGGTTCTGTCTTCTAAGAATGAGATTATCATTGCTTTTATGTATCTAGGAATATTTAGTAACAGAAGCTTGAATATGACCCCTTCAGCCCAGACCTTATCGAAGGCCTGGGTGGTGTCTAGGAACACTGCGGCTGTATACTGCTTGTTTTCATGGCCTTCTTCGATTATCTCTGTCGCCCGCTTTAGTTGTAGTACGGTGGATAGATCTTTTCGGAAACCGAACTGGATATCTGGAATTATTTGGTTATATTCGAGTGAGGCGTTCAGTCTACGATTTATTATTTTTTCTAAAGTTTTGGATAGTACAGATAGAAGCTTATGGGGCGGTAGCTATTACAGTCATGTTTTATTTTCCCTGGTTTATGGAAGACGATGATGTGGGCGTGTTTCCATGAATTAAGATAGTAGCCTATTCGTAGGCAGGTATTAAATATCATAGTTAGGAAAACTATTGCCTTTCTGGCGAGGTTTTTAAGGATTACATTGTTAATTTGATCGTGTACAGGGGACTTTTTTTATGTCATGTCTATGGTATTGATATACAGGGTTTGTCAAAGAGTTCGGATCATATGGGACTTTTCTTTGTTAAAGTATTTATTAAAAAAATCAATGCGGCGTTGGTTTGTGCTTGCCTAAGGACTAAAATTCGGCAACACCCTGTAAAGGGTATGCCACTCTAAGAAGAAGAAGGACTAAAAAAAGTGCACACAGATTTGGTCAAATGACATTCTGTACCTGTCAAATTTGACACTTTTTGAAAATAATCTTCAGAAGTGGCCCTATTTATGATTTTTTCGAAAGATTTCATTTGAAAAAGTTGTTCAGAATGGAATTTTACGTCGGTTTGCAAATTTTCAGCTAAAAATTCGGACTTATTATTTTTTACTCAGTTTTTTTAATTCTTTTCAAAAAGTGTCAAATTTGACAGGTACAGAATGTCATTTGACCAAATCTGTGTGCACTTTTTTTAGTCCTTAGACAAGCACTAACCAACGCCGTATTGATTTTTTTAATAAATACTTTAATAAAAGAAAGTCCCATATGATCCGGACTTTTTGACAAACCCTGTATGTTGCTATTTCATTCGGTGTGGCCGGTTCGTTGAAGTCATCTATGATTGGTAGATGAGTTGCATTGTATATTATGACAGTACGTGTAAAATTTCGGTTCTCATCATTAGTTGTTGGGGTAAATATTTGCTTAAGATGGGCTGCAAATAGTTTAGTTTTATCTTCTACGCTGCTATGGGAAGTACCATTTGAAATTAGTGTTGGTATTGTTTCTTGCTGCCGTGTTAAGCGTTTAGTGGCTTTCCATAGTTCTTGGCTGTTAGGTTCTAGGTTCCCGATATATTTTTTGTATCGTGTGATCCTGTGGTTTTCGATTTACCGCCTAATTTGGTGTGAGATGTTGTTAAGTTGATTTTTGCTTCGGGGGTCTCTGGTAGTTTGCCACTTGCGTCGTAATCTGCCTTTTTGTTTGATTAGCTCTAGGATGTGTTGGGGAAGGATGTCGGGGGTGGCTTTTCTTGGATTAAGAAAGGGTTTGGTTGCTGTGTTAATTGCTTCTGTAGTGTGTTTTGTAAATTTTGCAATATTTTCATCTATGTCTTGTCTGTTAATACTATTTGATGGTATAATTATGAGTTTATCTAACACTTCCTGAAACATTTCCCAGTTAACGTGTCCTTTAATTAGTGTGGGTAGTGAGGGTCTATTTAGGGAGGCAGTAGTGAAAGATATTAGTACGGGCAGGTGGTCTGAGTTTAATTCTGATATGACTTTTTGTTGTATTGGGTTGCCAAACCGTTTAACCACTAGCACTACTATGTCCAGGATATCAGGCTTGTGGTCAGTCCTGTACGGATAATAAGTATAATCGGTTGGGTCTCGATTTGAAGCTGGTGTCTTATTGGATATTCGTTTAACCTTTTCCCGTTGGGGTTGTTTTCGCGACATCCCCAAAGTCTATTATTACTATTTAGATCGCCTATGAGCAATGTGGTTAGTTTTGGACTGAATATGTTGATAATATCATCTTCGTTGAGTGTTAGCTTAGGTTGTTTGTAGGCGCATATTATCCTTATTGGGTGGGAGTTATGAGGGGTTAGGGTAATTGAAATTGCTTCTAGACTTGTTGTGTGTATTTCGATAGGAGTACTAATTATATTATTAGTTGCTTTTTGATAAGTATAGCTACTCCACCCCAGGCGGTTTTGGTTGGTGGGTCAAAAAACTCAATGCTTGATTACCAGATATCTTCTGAAAATCTGTTAGATAGTAGCATAAAGTGAATTTCGTAAACAACACAAACAGAAATAGTCTTATCAAATATAGCATAATTATTGTTAATTATGGCGTTTTCAATAACACAGCTTTTAGCTGAAAACTCTTAACTTTACCACTTTATCACTAATTCTTTAATACTTTTCTTTGTCGATCTAGCATTAAAGAGAGATCCATGCCTTTTTAGATAATATCTGCTATTTATTTTCAAAAGATCTTGGGTTTGAACCTAAAGTGTATTGGAATCACTTGTTTAAAGCTCTATGTGGTCTTGCTAAGGTAGAGCTTCTTCTTATGGCGTTATTCAAATGTGCAAACGTTTATTCTTCTACCTTATACAGTGTGCGCTATTAAGTGTGCAACAAATGGGATTTTTATTGATTCTTTGTAAATAAAAAATTTGATTGCCACCAAAAGTGGGTGTATGTTCCATAACTATATTAGGTGCACTTAGAATGGCCCCAAGTCAAACAACATACAGGGCAGGCCAAAAAATAAAAAAAATGTTCAAGAGTAAAGTGGTCTTATTTCAACAACACATCAAAACCTTATTAAGGAAAGTTGTTTAGATTTACAAGATATTTCCAAATACAAAGTCATGGCCTCCTATTAGAAAAACAAAAAAAAAAACAATCGGAAAATTATGAATTGACCCTGTATAGAGATTTTATGTTCAGCTGTCTCATAATGACTATACTGTATTCAAGTTAAAGATGGAGTGGATGTAAACAAATACATGCGCTGTTCACGTGTTTGAAAGAAGCAGGGTAGTATTAAGGAAATTCGTAAAGATTTGCATACAAACCAGTATAGCAAAAAAATATTTAAAAAATCAAATTTGAAATGATGTTAATAATTAGACATTTGGTAAGGAATAACATTTTATAAAGAACATTTTATTCGATGATAAAGTTAGGTACAATAAATAAAAAATAAAATGAAAATAAAATAATTTTAAGCCGGACATGGACGGATATCAATTCCCGGGTGCAGTGGTGAGGGTTCAGCCAATCGCATTAGCCAAAATGCAGCACACGTGCTGATCACGCGTTAATCACGCGCCTATCATTGTTTACATCCACTTCATCTTTAACTTGAATGAAGTATAGTATAGATTATTTTACTGTTTAGAGGCCATAAATAGTTATTTAAGCTACAAGGAATGTAAGGACGTATTAACATTTGAGGTAGGCGAATACGAGCCGAGGCGAAGCCATGTAGACAGGGTAGTGACGAACTATGTATATTACCGGACCGATATTTTGAAAGTCCTAATTACTACGTTGGTGTCACGTAGTCGCAACGTCCCCGAAACGTGCAAGTATTAGTTTCCAAAACGTTATTATACGATAGCCGTTACTCAAAAATTGTTCCCCATTTTAATTCTATATAAATATTAAGGCCATTTTAATTACGTGTCCATGACAAGTAGCAAAGCACTTTAAAGTGATTTTATAAGTCGTCACCACGTAACAGTAACTGAAAATGTTAGTTAGGATTTATGGAACATTTTAGAGAAAAAATATTTATTAGTAGGAAAATGGTATTGTGGGGATAATACTATAGGGGTTAACATGTTGTTGGTAAAATAACACAGGCTTTCAATGGGGCATATTGCATACATGCGATGACTGATTTAGAGTAAGTACTTATCAAAAACAGTATGTCAGATAAGCGTGACGAACTTAAAGAACCGTAGAATTATTTAGTTGAAACATTTTGTCCATTTCAGGATATGCTTATCGAAAAAAACAACTAAGTATATAGAACGACCATAGGTTTAGCTTCATGTTATGAAAGTAAAACGCCAACCATATGGTAGAAAGAGAACACAATATATTGGAGAAGATATTTTTGGACAGAATTTACAATACTGGTGAAGTAGAAACATGATTTATTATTTATCATTAACCATTGCTAATAATGTGGGTAGGTTACTACAGCAAGTAGTCAATATGAAATTACTTAAAAACAATAAAAGCATTATATTATAATGAAACGCGTCATCTGTCAGCAGAAATTCTCAAATTGTCTCGTACGTCCTGGAATACTCTAGAAATATCTACATTCGATAATTTAATTGAAGTTTGCGGTAGGATGTAAGCGCGTTCATAACATTCTACTCGTAGCGAACGCAAGGAAGTGAATAATACGTGTTTCGAACGCTGCACGTGCGCAATAGTGTTAAAATAAGTGGACATTCTCGGTGAAAATAAATTAGTTTAATTTTTCATATTACCATAGAGCAAGTATACCTGTACTGTGATATTACTGTTAGTTACTGTGTTTTCGGTTATTTGCTTAACTTTGTTGTGGCTGTTTCAGTTGCGTTTTGTTAATTGTTGAAAATAAATAATTCACAGGGACTCATCGAGCTAATTTAACAAATTAATGTCAATACCTATATCAAATAATAAATAAAATAAAAGCAGGAGCCAGATCACAAGTTACAAGACCAGGAATCCTCACCAAGAATAAAATAGCACCAAATAGTTATTCGAGGAGAATAATGGAGAAGGCTAAGGATGCATTAGATTTACTGGGTGATCCAGAAAAAAAGGCATTAGAGCAGGCCGTGACCTAGTTACCAAAGTTGGTATCCCGTGATTCACCTACTGTGAGCGTAAACAGAGACACTATTGACCATTGAATACGTTACGTTAACTGTCAAAATCATGTAACAATATTATTGTCCGTGTTTTAAATAATAGTAGGTAATTGCATGTTTGTAGGCAGTCTAAATAAATAAATAAATAATTTTACTTTATTTAATAACCATAAATGTAATTACGTCCACTAATGCTTTTATTTTAGGTTATAAAATGTCAAATTTATTTTTCAAGTAACAAATCAGATTACCATTGATACTAAATTTAAAAAAATGAGAAGCAATGTTACCAACCTTAACAGCTTAATCAGGGCCTGCTCTAATTCCTTTTTTGCTGGATCGCCCGGTAGGTACAACAAAATTTCATGAAAAACAGAGCATTTCCATACAGTTATCGACTGCTATTAAATAAATAATATTATTTTTCAAATTAAAAGTATGCTTTATTTACAACATTATTAAAACAGCATTAGTGTGTAAAATTAGTCATAAGTAATGCCAATATTACATTTATCAGTCCAGCAGCTATTACAAGAAAATACATGCAGTAGTTCAGGATTTTCCTTTTCAATTATATGCAATAGTGTACAGTAATCCGGATTTGTGTGTCCCACACACCCTCTTATGAATGTTCTAGCCACTAAAAATTAGTGAGAAATATTAAAGAAATATGGTTATCAGTTTTGATTAGTTAATCGTTTGCCTTTTCTAAGATGTGATATGATAGGTTATTTATATAGCAAGCAAGATAAGTGAAATTCGTTCCGCCGAGCTTTTACAGCCAGAGCAGAGAACCGGAGTAAATCGCTAAACTTATGGCACAGCCGGTATAAACTTTCATTAAAATTTTAAGTAACTTTCGATAAAAATAATTGGGTATTAAATGTCACTAACAATAATTTTGCTTACTTTATTAGGGAGGCAAAATTCATACTTATTGCCCTGCCGTTAAGATAACCAATAAACAAATGATCAAGTCAACCTATCTGCTTCCAATATTACCAAATAATAAATAATTCAATAATTTTTTGAATCGGTGATAGACAAAATAAAGTTAATGCAAAAAATATAATTAGAAAAAAAATTACCACTATTGGTTTCTATGTCCTGGTGCATACACATAGTCTGTTCTTCTGGGCAAGTAATAACATCTATATCTGAAAGCACACCCTTTGCACAATCGCTATCTCGGTCACCTCTGCACGAGTAACACTCTACTGCGTTTGCTATAATAGATGAACAATTGTTTTTCTTTTAAAAATACCATTAACAAAACACCATTGCGAAAAATCCTACCTATTTCAACCAAACCACTTACAAAACACAAGTAAAGAATTGCAGATTTAATTAAAGCCATGTTCGTTAATAACTTTTTAACTATTACTCTCCGTTTTACGTTTGGAAGGGCTTTTATATTAAATGACCCACCTAAATCAAGTTTTAAGTGGCATGTAACGGAATTGCAATTATTTCAATAATATTATCTGATTAGTAGAAGAACAAAATCAAGATTTCATAAAAAGTAATCTTATCAATAAAGAGCGGATTTAAAAAATGCACTTGTACGGTGACCGGCAAAAAGTTCGGAACATATGGGAAAATTTTGTATTAAGTATTAGAGTATCGAAAAACTTTTATGGGGGATCGGTTCTGCATGTCGAATAACATAAAAATCGAATTTGAGGTATGTCACGTGACCACTGGTATGGCGGCAAATTTAAGAAAATTACCGTGAAGCAAAAAGTGGGGTTAGATGACAAAATATCGAAGAAAAGTATTTGAAAAAGTTGCCTAGAATTTAATTTTAGGTCCACATACAAAATTTCAAATGTTTATTAAAAAAAATTGAAAATCGCAATTTTTTCCTTTTAAATAGCTTGATTGAAGTGAAACCTATGTATTTGGATAACATTGGAAGAACTTTCTCGATTTTTGCATAATACCAAAATTGTTAATTCGTTTTATGCATTTTATTCGGTAATTTGGTTAATAATAGTGCTGTTAAATGAGTGAATATCATGTTAGTTTTGTATTTAATCATCGCTACTAGATCTTAGGTATTAAATTTAAAAAATCGTTCATCTATGTATTAAAAGTATACTTATATGGTACCCCCAGAATGATAATTTAAAAATCTATAAAAAAATATATTGAGATGATATTTAATTAGATGTGTATAACTAAAGGTTATGTTGTTTGTTTAATTAATTAACGAAAATATTATTTTACAAAGTAATGCAGATTTTTAAATTAAAAAAAAAAATTGTAATATAATTTTAAGATAGCTAGATTAGATTTAAGTTACCTAGTACTGTAAATAAGTTATTGTGATGATTTTTGTTAGTAAATAATTTAGCTAGATTGGTAGTTGTAGAAACGTTGTAATAGTTATTTACGTAATCAGTTATGAAAAGAGCGATATTGTTTGACGAGTCGTAAGTTTGCCAAAACGAGCGTTAGCGAGTTTTGCAAATTACGTGAGTCAAACAATATCGCTTTTCATAACGTATTACGTACAAAATTTTATCTAATTTCGTAATTTCGTTCTTCCACGTTCTAAATAATAATTCATTGTCAATATCTGACAAGCAATAAATTATTTTATTTATTATTATAGTAGGCATCTGCGCGGCATTTGGTTTAAAATTGGGTTGTGTAATATTCTTTACGTAACTTAGTTACGTAAAGATTTTTACAACAATCGATTAGGTAAAAAGTGACGTTTCATAACGTCAAAAGGTTAGGTAAAATTCAACTTTTCAAAACGGAATTAGATAAATAATTTTAAAAGGTGAAAAACAAGTGTGGAATAAAATATCCAGGAGACAAGAAAAATAAACAAAAAGTTGTTATTTGATAATCGACGGATCAACAACAAAATTTGGTTTGCTCTTATAAAAATGAGTAAATATTATAAAATAATCAATTATTATAAAAGGTGATAATTAAAGAAACCAGTGTCCAGCAAAAGGAGGGTGAATTTTGAAACAAAGAAAAATAAAGATTGAATTTTAAGCAGTTAAACGAGTGTAGTTCAAACGAAAGAAGTTCAGAAGTTGGAGAGAGAGCAATTAAAATAAGGACATTTTTCAAGTGGGGACGAATCGAGAGCAGGGGAAAATTGAAAAGGACGAATTGATAGCAGGGGAAGATTGAAATTTTGGTTATTAAAATAATTGGAATTTGGAAAAGAGGAAGAAATCAAGACTGAATAGTGAGTGTAAAGAATAATTTTAAGTTAATTATAAGCAGGGTTGATAGGGAAACTGAACGTAATAAAATAAAAATCTGCATTATAAAAGTTTGAGTAAAGTTTTATTTTGGTTAAATGAATAAATAATAAACAACGAACCTATTTAACGACTTTGAGATAAGAGCCATGCAAACAATTAATTAAATTAAAGAGCAAAGCAAGGTATAATTTCAAATAATGAATGTGAGGCTAATTATAATAAATTAAACTTAATATTTTTTTTAAAGAAACACTCACATAACAATATATATACAGGGTGTTGCATTTAAAATAAGAAAGTTGAATATCGCCCTTCAAAACAGTTGACTGATATTGAGAAAGTTATAATGGGAAAATATAGCTTTTATAATGCCATTTAAGAATATATATAGTTTATTGGGTGTAATATTAATAATAAAAGCACTATAAGCTGGGGCCTTTTTAATAAATCGGACGGTATATTTGAAAAGCTCTTAAAATGGTCTTTTAAATGAGGTCCACACCAACTATGATTCCTATTTAAAAAAACATAAGTTTATGCTGTAACTGAAACACCATAGCAAATGGAAAAAATCTATGTACGCCACTGGAGTCTACGTAAAAATATCTATAAATAGCCTCTATACTATATGTATTCAGATATTTATATAAATAAACAAGTCATAAGACATAGTAGAATTGGAGTAATTTTCAGTTTAGCGCAATAACTCGAAAACAAATAAGATCCTCCATTTCTGTTTCCACCACAGAATTAGTCTCAAAAAGTTGGCCCAATAACGTGCAATCGGTTTTGCCGTAGCTATACAAATAACAAAGTTACCCATACATGCACGTCGAATTTAGGACACACTGTACTTTGATAAAATGTAATTCTTAAAAAATGGGAAGATTTTCGGCCAGGTCCAAAAAATGTTAAGATGCTTAAATAAAGCTATGTTTCATCACTGAGAAATGTTATATACATTTAAAAATTGGTTATTATCAAAATAAATAGTTATAGTGGAGAATACGTGTTTATTTATTAATGTTAATACTAATTTGACAATTGGAACAACGTTGAATGTTAAATGAAGGTGTATTTACAAAATGTTTGATTTCATTCTTTTCATTACTGAAAACAGAAATTGTGTTTATTTGTTTGTTTGTGCCATAGAAACAGCGCCGTTAAACTGCCATAAATATAAACGTCATAATTTTTGTTAAATATTAGTACTGTTAATGAATGTTGTTTTGTGGTAGTGAGAAAAACGTAATGCGCAACGCGTAGGTAAGTTTCTTTTTTATCCTCGGTGGCTTTATGGACCTCAGCTGCGCTTCGGTCCACAAATTACCACCTCGGATAAAAAAGTTCACTTACCATAACTTGGAGCGCAAATAACTATTACAGCATATACAGTGTGCCCCCGGATGGAGTTGACAATAGGTATGATGGACCAAACATTTTCGAATTGGATTTTCATATTTTGGGATTAATTCCTGCTCGGTCTGAAACTTATTTTTAGTTTACTTTCGATTTTTTTAAATCAAGTAGGCCTTTACAGTTGAGCAAAAACTCTTTCCGTTTCAGGTAAAGTAGCTTTTCCGTTCACAGTATGCCAATGTCTTACTAAGAAAAGTTGTTCAGAATGAAAAGTTATGGCGTTATGCAAATTTTCAGAACGATCGGCCTACTTTGATGAAATTTATTATTTGCCAATTTCGTTTCAGGTAAAGTACTGTTTCCGTTCACAGAACGCCAATGTGTTACTAAGAAAAGTTGTTCAGAATGAAAAGTTATGGCGTTATGTTTATTAACCACTAACAAGGAATCAGCATATTCAATTCAATAACTCACAAAACTGGATTAATGAAATTACAGACATATCCAATCTACGTCTTTCGATCGACAAACCTCGGATTCATATTTTTATCTATATCATGTAACCAATAATTTTACAGTGCTTTATTTAACTATGAATGTTTATAACAATTACTTTCAAACTGATTTATATTGAAAATTTGATTAATAATCCTTATATTTCGTATAACTTGTAAATCGTAAAGTGTTATCGTAGTATGTTCTATGTGTTAAATTGTATATGTGTGTGAATAAATGTTATATCATCACCGCCATAATCCTGTCCTCTTCTACCTTTCGGTGTCGAGGTATAAATGTTATATAAATGTTTAAATGTGTGAAATATCACAACAATACATATGTGTAATGCATTTGTTTATTATAATCATCATTTGTATTTTACTTTTATTTAAAAAAATTTTTTATACTATATATATTAGTTGAGCCAATAAAATACATTATTACTGTTATTATTATATCCATTAGGGACAGATGGTCTCTCTGTTATTATTATTATTATTACAATTATTATATTTATTCTACCATATTGTGGTACATAAGAATATAAAAAATAAAAGTGTATTAAATGCATCAGTTTACTTAAATCCTTCAATATCATTACTATTCATCACTCGAACAAAAGGAGGGGAAGATTCTGTCGTAAGAAAATAAGTACCTTTTGATGTCAATGGTAAGGGATCCCCCATTGGTACTAATTCTTCGTCACAGCGTTGAATTAAATAATCGCCCCAAGATCGACATTTCATTGCTAAGAATGGACGCTCGCTTTTTATACTTTCTGCGTAATATTTCCAACTTCTTCCATGACTGCAGGCTTCTATAATCTAACGACAATCCATGACATTTAAAAACTTATTTTATTAATTAAATATACCAGAAAATTTTCATACAAATAAATAAATTTTATAGAGATTGTTTTAAAATCAGCTTCTAAGCAAAATTTTGTATTTAATGAAGCTTCTAATATACGTAGACGTGTCCTTAGCAACTCAAGTTCTAGCTTGTAATGGTTTTAATAGCGATTAAAATATTAAATTTTATTTTGCAGGTTTTACCTTTGATTATTTATAGGCCATGCAAATGTTTGGTTTACTCAATAAAAAAAATAACCTGATAGTACCCCGAAACATCCAGGTTGGGGTGGTGACCCACCGTTCGGATAAAAATCAGCATGGCCCATGTTTTGAAAAATGCCAAGGACTCCCCCACATGTGTGGATAACATCCACAAAATCAGCATCACTTGGTAAAAGACGATCAGGGTTAAAGTGGTGAACAAATCCTGGCAAAGCTGGATCTAATGCTAAAAAATTAATTAACTTTATATAAATAAAATAAAATAAAAAGTACATGAGGGCTGGTTATGGACAAGAAGTAATCAACAATAATTTTGTCTAGTTCTGGTGGCAACTCTAGTCTAAAACTTTTAAACTGCAACTTCCAGTATTTTTGATTATCCATGGTCAACCCTTATGTTTTCTTTAGAGTGTTAAAATTCTTAAATATGGTTATTCTTAATTATTTACCAGTAATTCTTTTAACTTTTCCGTTGGTGACATGCCTTCCAGCAAACCCTGAAACGTGCGCCCCCAAACTATGGCCAATTAAATGCATTCGACTGGATTGTGCACCATATTCTATTAAATAATTTAAAAACTTCGCATAATAAGTTCCGACTTCCTTTGTGTGGGCCATTGGTATTGGATAAAATATATTTCCAGCAATTTCGCTCCAGTCCATAATAACTACGTTAACATCCTCTTTAAGTAAGTAAGCATCTTTAATGCGGACGCAGGTGTCGCTGCTTCCACTCGAAAGCCATCCGTGTGTTACGAACTTTGTTTCTTTGTTAATTTCGTATCCTGATGTTAAAACATCTTCGTTGTTAAGTGTGAGAAGTGTGCCGTTTTGTTCGGTTTCTCTAAAAAAATATGGATTAGAGTAGTAATAGACTTAATTGTATTTTTCTTAAATTGGATTGTGGGAATACATCTTATAGGATACCAAAGTAATAATGTTAAAAAGGCCAAAGAGTCTTAATAGTTACTTTATGACTATGCTGAAAATTTAACTGGCCAAAAGATTTTATCTAATATTAAAGGTTTGGGCTGTTATGAGCTGAATTGATTTTTCCAGCAAGAAGGAGAATCGAAAATACAAAATGGGTATGTTAAATAACAGACGCACGTTCAGATTACTACAGGATGCATCTAAATGCGACTGAAAAACCTGCAGAGGAGAGCGCAAAAACTGCTGCTAAATATATTTGCTGTATAGGCAGATGACTGCACAGGGATTTTCATTTATCCAAACTAGATTACGAATTTTACACAAGAGCTTTGACGTAAAATATCTAATTTCAGATATACAAAACTATCCGACAAAACTTACATGGCTCACCCGTGTAAGAACGTGGTCCATAGATGCAGAACTAACAGTATACAAACTGTAGGTAGGCTTTAAAAAGTGGCCACCGTTGATACCTGTCGACTATGTCTTGCATCCACAGACCTTAATTGCGAATAATCTCGATGACGTGATGACACTAGATTTAAACGAATCGAAACCCGCATTGTAATATACATCGCTGATGCTAACTTAGTATTAAACGGCATAATATTTTTTGAGCAGGGACGGTCTCGGGTTGAAATCCGAGTCTGATGTTGGGCGGGTGACTTTCCCAACCACTGAAATAATGAGAAACAGAGATGCAGTAGTATGGAAAGTAGGTTATTATCGAAGCATATCTAGCATACGAGACGGGGATAGAAAGGGACTTAAATTTCCATTTTCCCAGCCATGCTCCCTCGTGGGGCTTTAATGCAGATACCATTATTTTCTTTTTTCTTTCTATAACTCACTATTGAACATAGACCTCTCTCAGTTCTTGCCATATTTTTCTATTTGCATCTGTTCTGAATCACGTCAATCCCTCTATAGTCTTCAAGTCGTTGCACCACCTAGTTACCGTCCTCCTTTTGTTCTTTTCCCTGACAATAGTTGCCATTTTCTGATTTTTCCGTTCCATCTGCTGTCCATTACCCTTGATATGTGACCCACACAGTTCCATTTGAGTAATCTTACCTTATTTATGATATGTGTTACTTTTTCCCGTTGTCTGAGCTGTTTGTTTTTGATCATGTCCTTTAATACCAGTTTGCTCTACATTGCTCTTTGGGTTTTTGTTATTTATTTGGTAACCGAACAGGTTTGTGTTCCATAGGTCGTAATGGGTAACATGCACTGGCTTTACATTTTGTTCTCAGATGTGAAATCTTCTTTTTATTTTATTTTATCCATTTCCTCTTCTACCGCAATGCAGTGTTCAGGCTCATTCACACTTGCTGGTGTGCAGTGTAGGTGATGGGGCCATTTTTGGACTTGCATCATGCTCCAACCATCTTTCATCCACAACGCACCTTAAACCTAAGCCTTAACTAACGAATTCGACCCAAATCGGCTCCATAATACTATGGCCACCGCTTGAATCGAATTTCTGGAAAGCTGCCCATCCCAATCGTATTCTTCTTTCAATTTAAATGTATTTGTTTTAATTACACAGTGAAACTTTATGCCCAGATAAATGTATTCCTTGAAGTTTTCTAATTTTACGATATCGATAATATATTATGTTTGAGTCCTTCGCGTACATTATCCTCAGTTTTGTTATATTTATTTTTGGTCTTACACGTTTTGATGTTGTTGCTAAATTCATCAGCAGGTTTTTCAAATCAGTTTCATTATCTGCCAATAGAACTACATCGTCAGATGTGATGATTCAACTTAGCTTTTATTTAAATAGTCGTTCTAGAATTAACTCAAATAGCTGGAAGGAAATGGTGCTCTTTATTTTATACCTCTTTTCACAGAGAATTCGATCTTTAATCGTGCAAGCTGACTATGTACGCTTTACTGCAGATATTTCTAATAAGATTCCTACATCGACGGTCTAAACTTATGCAGTCTAACTCTTCTATGAACGTGCAGTGTTCTAGTCAACGAAGGCTATGTACCAAGATAAACTATATCCTGCTGCCTTTTCTATTGCTAATTTACTCTAGCCTTTTCGGTGGCTTGTTTTGTGGGTTGGTATTGTTCTAATTTCTGCGTAATTCTGTTTGTAATTATTCTTGTAAATAATTTTTCAGGTGAGATAGTATACTCGCTGGTCTATAATCTTTCAGGAGCTTGATATCTCCTTTCTTGAGAAGAATAATTACTAGCGCAGAATTCCATTAATCAGATATTGTTCCATTATCAGTCAAATATAAAGCAAGTTTGGAAATTACCACAGTTTTCGCTTCTTTTGTCATTTCTTTCATAATTCCGTTATCTCCTGGAGTTCTCCCATTTTTGGTGTTTCTTAATGTGTATATTATTTCTTCTTCTGTTATTTTTGGTAATCCTTCTGATTCAACGTTTATGATTCTTCTTTCTTCTACAATCTCTTCAGCTTTCTGCACTTGCGAACTTTGTAGCTCTGGGTAGTGTTCTTCTGTAACTTCCAGTATTTCTTCCCACCTCTACTGTCCATTATCTTACCGCAGTTGACGGTTGTAATCTCTCTTCGTCCTTCTTTTTTCTCAGACAGATCATGTTCTTATTATTTTCTATAACTGTCTGTATATATCATTCATAGTCTGCTTATAGGTCTTCTTTCATCATTAGTCATTTTTGTTTCTCTATATTTGGTTGTTCTTTATACAATATTCTCCTTTCTTTTCTAGCTTGTGTTGTTTCTGAAGAGTTTACTGTTTCCTGTCCCTCTGCATTTGTTGATACACATCCTTTTGTTTTCACTTCGGAGTTCTTAGTATTGATTTTTTCTGGACTTTTAATTTTTCTAAAGGAGTCTTTCAATTATTGGTCGTAACCTTCCCTTTATTCCTTAAATATTTTCTTCTTGTTTAAGTGGCGTGCCCTTTACAGGGAGTTGCCAAATTCTTTTAATATGTCTGTAGCGTGCGTGTTAAAAGGAGCCTACAGACATGGGGGATCTACAGCTTTAGGTGGGCTTCGAACCACGGAAGTGCTTGTTTGCCATTGCTTTCCAAGGGAAGCGGTCAGGTGTTTTCGGTGTATATGTGGCCTTGGAAATCGAACTCAGGCCAGTCAGACGCACGTTGAACCAAGCCACAACCCCGACTTCCTAAGTGCATATATGTATATCTATTGCCATGACATTTTTAGTGTAGTTTAATCAGACTGACATATCTTGTATGATGTTTCTGTCGGATGCTAGTATAAAATCAATTTGATTCTGTATTTGCCATTGAGGCTTAATCACGACCATTTCCTTTGTGTTTTTTTGACGAAGAAGGTTTAGTGGCATATAGCTTCTAACTCTCTAGAAAATTTGCAATATTGTTTCCCCTAACGTTTCTCTCACCTAATCCAAAATTTTCGATGTATTCTTCGCCTGTATTTTTCTGTTTACTAAGTCGTAAATACATGTCTTCTTCTATTGCTTTTGATATGTCCTAATACAGTGCTTCTACTTCCTCATCGGCATGTGTTATTCTTGTTGTTTATGTATCATTTTTACCTTCCGTTTTCCACGGCGTTTTAGTATGATATGCGCTAGTTAATCTCAGATCATTTCCTTTATAGAACTGTTAACCATATTTGCAGTAGCTTGAGTAAATGTGGCATCCCTCAATCCCCTCTCACGTAAATTAAGATAAAACTTATGAATTCATCCCGTGTCATATTTTAAATAATTTGCACATAATTATATTAAACTTCTTTGTTAATTCACTCTTGCCTTTTACTTATTTGTGTTTTGTGTTTATTTTAATAATTGTGTATAGCCGTGTGAGCCTGGCTACCAGTAGTAGTGTTTTTCTTTCAGTGAGAAAGGGTAAGTAGCATGTGGCAGTAGGGTGCAGCCACCCCATCCCTTCGAGCCCTGAAGGAACCATCTGCGGTACGTTCCTCGAGACCATCTTGGGTGACTTCCGCCATGTTTCTCACGATTACGAGCCTCCATCTAAAGAGTTAAACGTTTCGAACCCCCCTTTTCTCCACTGCTTGCTAACCGCGAGCCACCGACTTTCACGTCGCTCTATTGGTTGGCTTAGTGCAGAATTAGCACGTGATAATTTTATCAACGTTGAGTATTATAGTTTTGGTAACTGACATTTCATTGCTTTGAGGATGTTCTGGCAATTTCCTGTCACACTTGATACTGCGGGCCTGCAGGAGGATATGATATAGAAGACAATTCTGGGACAGCGTGTGATCTAGGCTTGGACCTGATTCCGCTGGGTGTAGGAGATAGGAATAAGCAAGACGTCAGATGGGCAGGGTTTCTAATCCTGAAGTAGGCCTGTCCTTCAACGAAATTGTAAAGGATTACCTACCCATTATCTGTGCTGATACCTTTACCATTATAATATTGTAATAAATTAAATAAGCAATGTTGGGTTATAAGAGTATGCTATACCAGTCTAACCCATAATCGAGTGACAAAGTGCTAGTAAAAAAGAGAAAATGATGTTATGCTTTTTCTATCAACTACAGGAAAAAAACCTTTGACTCAATTAAGAGTATAAAATAAGAATTTTATATTTCCTTAAATTTGAAGTTAGCATTTCATATAAAACCTGAATTCTTGAATTTGAATCAGAATAGAAGCGTAGCTTTAATATTATTAAGAAGGAAATGATTAAGTAAATTCTTAAAAAATAAAACTGTCTAATCATACCTCGTATAGAGACGGAAAGAAATTGCATTTTTTATGTCTTCTTCAGTAAGAAAAATTCCAGTATCTTCAGCAGGCATTTCTAAGTAACCAACAGTTGGTATACCATCACCGTTTGGAAAATAAATCCATTTAGTACCATAATCGGGATATTTATTTTTTAAATCGTCCACGCTGTAATTTGTCGAATGACCAAACGAACTTTCTGAAAATATCCCTAAGTTTATATCAAGAGATAAAAAGGGTTTGATCAAGATCGCCTGAGCTTAATGTTAGTCCTGTCTTTGATAATTTCTGCAAGCTGCTCTCTTTATTCTAAAAATTCGATTGGCATAACACAAATTTTATACAGTAATTCGACATTTGTTTTAACGTTTCAGCTGCAATATACGAGGTTTGGCAACTTAATTCCAGGACTGCCACAATAAAAAGAAACACAATTTAAATAACACAAAAAATGTATCATTTTCATTCAAAGTAATCTCCATTTACATGAATACACTTATTGGAACGCTCTAAAAGTTTTTGAAAACAGTCGGAAAAGACGTCCGAAGGAATTGCTTTCAATTCGGCGGTTACATCTTTTTAATATCATCCACATCCTGAAACCGTTTTCTTTGAGAACAGTTTTCGCTTTAGGAAAGAGAAAAAATCTGCTGGTGCTAAATCTGGCGAATAGGGTGCGCGATTGATTTCAAAAATGCCGTGCTTTATAAGAAATGACTTCACAATCAGTGCGAAATTGCAGATTGTGCAGGACAAACTTTGCACAGATTTTCCTCTTTCCCAAATCTTCACGTAAAATTTGTAAAATCGTCTCCTTATTAATAGTCAACTCATCTGCTATCATTCGGAGAGTCAGTCGGCGATCTTTTCGATTGAATTTGCGTTTTGATCGGTTGACGGACGCCCGGTGCTAGCGTCATCTTGAACATCCTCATGACCATTTTTGAAACATTTAAACCATTCAAACACAGTAGTACGTCCTAAGGTGTTACCACCGTACACACTTTCTAACATTTCGTAAGTTTCTGTCGCAGTTTTTCCTAATTTACAACAAAACTTAATATTGATTCATTGCTTCGTGACGACTGACAGAAACACGATGTGTGAACTAGCGTCTTGCGAAGTAACTGACAGCTTTTCGATATTTCTATTAGCCAAGCCTCTTCTTTATAAAAGTGTGAACTAAAACATGCTGCTTTAATTTTGGCTTAATATCACGTATCCTTATTCCTTAGAGCTGCAACGTCAGTCCAGGAATTAAATTGCCAAACCTCGTATTACTATCTCATTCAATAAGATTTTAATGTAATTAAATGTATGATTCTTAAAAAAATTGTTACTTACGTTTAGTTAAAATTAAATTTAAAAATATATAAAAAATCTGCCTCTTCATTCTTGTCCCGGTTTGTTACTGGTAAAATGACCTACATAAGATTTCCTTCGATTCGCTACTTTTTTTAATTCGAATTTATTTTGGAATTAATAATTGTTGAGTAGTATATACAACTAATTAAAATTTATTTTCTGACATTATTTATAAATTTCAAACGAAATCACCTTTGTTTAATGTTTGCTTCGACAAAATAGTTTCAGTTTTAATATTTACTTCCGGTAAAATTAATTTGCAAATTTTATTTACATTTTAAAAAGTAGGTTACGCACATGCCGATTAAGTATGTGTTACAAATATTTTTGATAAATTTCGGTTAAATTTAAACTGGGTATGTCTGTACAAAATATTCTGTCTGAGACAGAGACGGATTTACGTTTATTTGGAAATATTTAGAACAATCAATTGAGTAGCTTTTAAGCTTAAATGATGTGCATGGATGGCTGTAAGGTTTGATTAGTATTTCGCTTACTGGCGACATAAAGCAGCAATATTTCGTTTATGAACGATTTTTTTTTGTAATATACTCGTATATTTTTTATGGATAAGATTAGTGAAAATTTTTAGACTTTTCTGTAATAACAATTTCGGCACAACAAATAAGAGAGGCCTATCTTTAACACATGTTTTAAAGAATATATCCTGGTTCTTAATTTACAACAAAAGGAAATTATTATAATTATAAAATATAATAATTATATAAATACTTTTTAAATGATATTTACGGTCTTTTTAACTCATAGGATTTGCAGTGGTTGGTAATTGCACCTGTGTGAGCTAGTAGCGATTTTAAACCTATTTTCAATAATTTTTTATGTATTATCATTACATGTATATTATTACATGAAGCACTATTTATTGCTGAGTACGTCTCTGTCTTATATATTTAAATTTAATATGCGTTATGGAATTGTTTAAATAATTCTACTAGGTACTTTTAATTTATAACATTTAAGTATGCAGCTCGATAAGTGCTTTAATTTTTAATTTGCTCTAATTATCATTCTCATAAATTTTAGCTAAAATGGGGTTATAATTTTTAAACTGTTAAACTTTTAAATTATTATAAAGGTAAACCATTTCAGGGTAATGTATGTTAAGAAAGTGTAGCCCCTGAATAATTTAAAAATTTGTACTTTAAACAAATCAAGCATTGGTGGTGTGATTTTATAAAGCTTTCCTAATCAAAATAAAAAAAGCAAAAGTAAGGCAGTCACAAAAGAACATCCTCTGGAATTCAACAAGTGTTATCTAGGTGTCTCCCTCCACTTATAAAAATTAACTAAGTTCGCTAAATACATTGTAGAAAAATAACATTTATTGACAAATAGCAACCAACAAATCTTACAACTTATTTTATTTATTTAGCTCTCACTGGGTTGATCTCAGTGGTATACAGGGTGATTCGTGAGGAACCCCCCATATTTTGATAATGTGTTCAGGGAACTAAAAGAAACAAAAAAAGTATAATAAACATATGGTCAAATTTCAACCGTTACTGAGATATTGTGAAAATAGTTTTTTAATCAGGTGAATTTATTGTAATGCATTAAGAATGAAAAGTGTTTATTTCATAACATAAAATACAAATTAATGAATTGATTTCTCAAAAATATCACCATTCACCTCGATGCATGCGTCAGCTCGTTTGTGAACTGCAGAAGTAGCTCGTTGAAGCGCACGGTGATTATCTCTGATGAGTGCTGCGCAGTTAGTTATTCTATCGAGTACTGCCTCTCTTGTGTTCACTTTTATTTTATAATAATAATAATAATAATAATAAAGAAATTTATTATCCCAAAATATACACAATATTACATGCAATAATTAAAACATAAGATAGTTAATTATAGTTATAGGATAATTGGAGAAAGTTCAGTAACTTACAATGCTACTGATCTTCCACTTTCCCCGATTTACCAAAAAACAAAACATAAATAAACATCGTGGATACCTACAAAATAAACATGTGACACCTTTTTAGCAAGCATACACCTAATATACCACATATTAAGTATTAAGTAATAAGTAATAAGTAATAAGTAGCCCATCTAGACAGCCCGCTCCATTAACCATTTTTTAAAATTTATTTTAAATTTACTAACCGAAAGTTTTTTAAATTGCGAGGGTAATTTGTTAAAAAAATTGCAAATACTGTATGAAAAACTTCTCCGAAACATTGAAGTACTATGAGGGGGTATAGATATAATCCCTCTATGTCTAAGATTGAGATTATGAATATCTGTTCGATACGTTATTTTGCGACTGAGATATGGTGGAACTTTGGTAAGAAGTATTTTGTAATATAAAACCGAACAATGAATTTCTCTACGGTGCTTCATATTAAGCCAATGGGTTTCCTTTAATTTATAAGTGATCCTGTCAAATTTTTTTATACCATAAATTAATCTTAAACAATTATTTTGAACGAGCTGTATCCTCCTACAATCCTCTGCGTCAATGCATTGAGAGTACAAGGTGTCAGCATAATTAAATTGAGAAAGTACTAGCAAATCACATAGCATTGCTTTAAGCTTTACGTTTAGCATACCTCTGTTGGCATAAATAAGTTTTAAACTGCAGTAAGCTTTACCTATGCAATTTCGTACATGCCTTTTAAATCTAAGAGTGTGATCGATAGTATCTCCGAGGCTAATTGCCTCATCCTTCAAGAGCAGGAGGGTGTTATTCAAATACAATTTTACATTATCGTACACAAGAGCCTTATCCTTCCTCCTACCAAATAACATAACATTGGTTTTAATTGGATTTAACGATAAAGAATGTAATTTAGATTGATCTGAAAGGTTTTGCAGATCTTCATTTATTTTAATGATTGCTAAATCTGTACTTTCTGGTGGAAAAGACAAGTACACTTGTGTATCATCAGCATATAAATGATACTGGCAATATTTTAGAGCATTTTCCATCAAATTGCATGTATATATAGTAAATAAAATTGGTCCTAATATTGATCCCTGCGGAACGCCAGTCGAAACCAATGCGGGTTATAAACTAATGATTTCAGCACTCCCCAAAGGCAATAATCTAGAAGAGTGAGTTCTGGTGACCTTGTTCTGTCTGCATGCAGGCACCTGATTAAAAACTATTTTCACAATATCTCAGTAACGGTTGAAATTTGACCATATGTTTATTATACTTTTTTTGTTTCTTTTAGTTCCCTGAACTCATTATCCAAATATGGGGGGTTCCTCACAAATCACCCTGTATAGAAGTAGCTTGTAGTATTGGCAGCTTTATAAATCAAAGATCTCGGATTCGATCCCAGCCGAAGTCAAGTAAGATTCTAAATACGGAAACAGTTTGCGATGTATGCCACAATAGGGTAGTACCAAATGATCTTAAAAGGTACGCGTTGACATGCTTGGCTGCCGTAAGTCTAGGTTGGGCTTAATAAATAAATAAACAAATCAAGTCAAAAATTTAGCAAA
The DNA here is from genome assembly GCA_963082815.1 of Melanotus villosus. Classification (NCBI taxonomy): domain Eukaryota; kingdom Metazoa; phylum Arthropoda; class Insecta; order Coleoptera; family Elateridae; genus Melanotus; species Melanotus villosus. The sequence continues at coordinate 33,435,191 of OY720426.1, read as the reverse complement.
ATGGCAAGAAAAATAAATCCTGATAGGTAATACTTTTACTAGTTTATTGAAAAATTTATAGCATTTATTGCCTTTAATTCTCCATCTTTTTAACCATTTCTCGATTGCGGTTAAACTGGTTTCTAATTTCTGTGAGACTATGGCAGGGTCACTATTGGAGGCTAGAACTGCGGTGTCTTCAGCAAAAGTTGCTGTTGCGACTTTCGGCGTAGTCTGTAGATCTGCAGTGCATAACAGATACAGCAATGGTCCGAGAATACTGCCTTGAGGTACTCCTGCATTTATTGGGAAGGGGCTTGTTTTACTCAGTTTCACATTTTACCAAGAAATATTGGTTAAGAAGGTATAATTTAAGGACAAAGAAGTAGTTCAGAGGGAGGAGTAAGCGTAACATGTACAGTGTACAGGAGTCCCTTGTGCTACACTTTATCAAACGTCAATATGACGTCGAGGAATGCCGCAGAACAATACCGCTTGCTTCCAAAAGCTACATTTATTTTTTGTACGACTCGACGTACCGTGAGTTCAAAAAGCCTTTACATAAGGGATGGCCATGAGACACAAAAATAATCTCAATTGCAAGATTTAGAATTTATTAACTGTCATCATTGTGTTACTGGCATAATACTGTTGTGCAAATTTCAATAAAATTGTAAAAACTTGCAGTAGACATTACTGTTTTGTGTCTCATGGCCAGCCCTTATACAAAAACTTTTTGAACTCACGGTATTTGTTCTATTGTAGAGTGCTTTTGTCTGAAACCAAACTGATGAGTGGGTATTAGCTCATTATTCTCAATGATAAGAGTGAATCTTTTTAGCATGAGCTTTTCAAAACTTTAGTGACAGTAGATAGAAGACTTATTGACCGAGTTATTCCCGTAGGAGGTAACTCTTCAAGAATTGTACCAGTAATCAAATCGTATCCCGGTGCTTTTTTCGGATTTAGGACATTAATGACTTCTCTAAAATCAGCAGCTTGAAACGTAACGGAGGCAGTTCGAGTTGGTACGTGGTCTGTAATGCTTGAGCGAGATTGTCTCGGGGTTGACTGTATGAAGGATGCGGTTGGAAAACTTCTGCTAAGTGTTTTTTTAAAACACATGCCTTTTTTTGTCGCTTCTTGTCCAATTTCCCCGAGAGGTCTTGATAGGTGGAGAAGTTTTCTTAACCTGTTTTGATTTCTTTGTTGTTTTCCAAAGGGCGTAGTCCGTAGCTGCAGCATGTGTAAGACCTTTTAGAATGTATCAATGCATTCATTTTTATTCTTATTAAGAAGTTCTTTCAGTTCTTGCGCTACTGCGTTTATTTTGAGGTGTATGCAGCCTTTACCATATTCTCCAGATCCTTCCTTTTTATTGAATCTTTTGTTTGATGAATATAGAGCAGTCGTGATAATCTCTGATTTTTCCAGCGTTGCATTCCAGCCAGTCTACTGTATTATTTAGTTGAAGGGCTTGGCAGCACTCTATATCTTCCGTAGTTTTGAGTGGAACATTTGACGTTAGTTTTTCATTTACTAAATACTTGAAGGTACCCCAGTTTGTATGCCTGATGAAAAACCTGTTAACAACCGTGCTCGTCAAACTTAAATAATTGATAAATTCTCACAACTCGCTCTACCGAATGTGAATGGCGTTCCGTGTGAACCAAAATAAAATTCGTCGACTCGACGGTCGACTCGACACAAATCGCCCCGTCTGTTTTAGCCTAAGGTAACAGGATACCATCAAATCGACACCGTTTTGACATGGGCGTTCCGTGTGAACCAAAATAACATTCGTCGACCCGACGGTCGACTCGACACAGATCGCCCCGTCTGTTTTTACCCTTATTTAGTATTTGAACTGCTCGATCCCGGTCTGCTTTAATAATCAAAATCTCAATTAAACATCAAGTGCGTCAATAGAGGATTGGATAGACCCCTTAAGGGTAAAAACAGACGGGGCGATTTATGTCGAGTCGACTGTCGACTTGATATAAATCGTCCCGTCTGTTTTAGCCTAAGGTAACAGGATACCATCAAATCGACACCGTTTTGACATGGGCGTTCCGTGTGAATCGAAATAAAATTCGTCGACTCGACACAAATCGCCCCGTCTGTTTTTACCCTAACCTTAACTCTTTCGGTTGTGTATTTCCCTCCCTAACATGCAGTAAAAGAAGAGCAATTTGTAGACTATTTTAGAATCCTAGGGCAACGGTTCATTGTAGCCGGAGGCTACAACGTTAAGAACACTGATTGGGGATTTAGAATTGTAATAACCGAAGTTCAAGAACTACTTAAAACCTTGGAAAACTATAATTTAAAACATCTTTCCACGGGTGAGTCCACTTATTGGTAATCTGTCCTAAATAAACTGCCAGATCTGGTTGCTTTTTGTATTACAAAAGGTTTCTTAATTTGGCAGTGACTTGTTAATATTCCAGTCATCCACCTCAATTGTTTTTTGCTTAACTGCGCTAACTCATTTGTTCTTTTCTTGCATGGTTTATACATAAACATTTGTGACCGGTTTGTACGTGGTATATTCTGCCAGTAGTGTATTCTTTTAAGTTTAGTTTGCAATGCCACATGCAGATTCTGGATCAATAAAGATTTTTTACGCTCCTTTGTTAGTTAGGAGATGATTCTTTATTCTTGAGTAATCAGATATGTCTGGGTATCTACATATGTAGTGTACATATACTGGTGTTATCCGATTTTACGTCAGGTATTTGACATATGTTTTTACTGTTGCAGAGTGCCTAGCCTAAGGCTTTTAATAGTGCTTAGCTATCAAATATGGTGTAGATACGTCTTTCCTCATAGCCCTTCCCCATCATACTATCCCGACAGATGGAAACAATTGTCGGCTGAAAGATCGTTGTGAGGTTACCGAGGCTTAGGTTTTTGCCTTGTACCCTGTATTCATCTCAGAATTCTGCTCCTGTGCCCCCTTTTTTTTATTAAGATGTTTGTTTCCTCCTCTCAATAAGCTACTCTATTTGGTAGTACTTCTCTGTAGGATGTAGGGTAAACTCAGGTGAGATGGCTAAGCGGGAGAGATAGCCAACAGTCAAAACTTAATTAAAGCTTGGTTAGACGGCACTGCGAGTCCTGTTGGACGATAGGGTGTTAATAGTCGAAGACGACCACTACGTTTCTAGCTGCGTGGAGGTGATATTTCAAGCACTCAGAGAACAAAAACATTATTGTGTCGTGATATATTTTTTTATCGTTGCATACTTAGTACGTGATACTATGAACGTGTGCGTGGAAATATATTGCTGGTTTCTACAAATTAGGTGAGTAAAATGTTTATTAAGACATCCTAACCTCTAAAAACCATAACAAGTCTACAGTGTCTTTTGTTTGACACGTTGGCCGTTTCTCCCTAGGGATAGATGGCCACTTATTTTTTACATCTGTTTATTCACAATTTAACTTCACTTTAAATTGAATGCAGAAAAATGCCAGCCTCAAACGATTATGGTAGGTATTCTTAGAAAAACTCTTGAAAGGAAAATAAAGAATAATGTGTCCACAACTGGTAAGATGGGACCGGACGGCATGTTTGGGGACGCCAATGAAAATAAATTGGCGCTACATATTAAAAAAGGTACAAGGTACAAAAATATGGTTTCCCTATAAAGCTAGCCTATAATTTCGCTGAAAGTCTACATGCTAATCACAAGTTTAACAAAGTAAAAGAAATTGCCGGTACTGATTAGTTTAGGTCCTTTTTCAGCAGACATCCCGACTTGTCAATTCGAAAAGCTGAGGGCGTGTCGCTGGGACGAGGTGAGGGTATGAACCGCGTAGATGTGGGGAATTATTTTGAAACTTCTGCAAGCCACACTAGAGAAAAATGAGCTTTTCGACAAACCCGGTTCCATTTACAATGTCGATGGAACAGGCCTTCAATTAAACAATCGACCTGGTTATGTTTTAGCCGAAAAAGGAGCAAGAGACGTCGTTACAAATCACTTTTGGGGGAAAAAGGTGAGACCATTTCATGTATAGCCTGCTGCAATGCCGAAGGCTTTTTTCTACCGCCAGTTTGTGTCTTCAAGACCTAGTGGACTGATTCAGTGCCGCCTAGTTTAGATATTGTGATGTCTCAGAAATCAGCTTACATAACTGCAACAATCTTTGTGAATTGGTTCACAATTACAAATACTTTGATGGACGCAGTGGCGTGTCTAGAACCTCACAAAAGGGGAAGCTGAAGAGTAAAATAAAGCCGCAGACAAAAATTTTTTGATGCAAAAAAAACATTTTTTTACAAATCATAATAAAATCTTACCTTACTTAAAATGAAGTGCCATACGTCTATTTTCTTTTGCAAACTCATCTACAACGTCATCATAAAAACTTTTTTCACGAGAATATTCTTGCACTAATTCCTTTTCAATTGATATTAATCCCAAAGCAGAAAGTCTTTCTTGCCCTGTAGAATTCCTAATAACAAAACTTTGATTCGTTTCAGCGCGGAAAAGGAACGTTCTGTAGATGCACTTGTGGCAGGGATAGTGAGTGTAATCTGCCGGGCTCACAGCTTACACAAAACTATTTTTAGTTCGATTTTCAAACGAAATCATGCGTAAAAACGAAAGTTTTTTTGCATTGATACGATATTTGTATTGTTTATATATTAATATGTAACTAATTTCACGTTCATATACTTTTTAATTCCACGGTAAAACAGTATTTATTTTATTACTACATAATATTCATGGTCACGCGCTTGTATCCAACTCAGTGAATTAAAACACCATACTGCGCGGTAAGCTATAACTCGGTAGCTTACAAAATCGTTTCAGGTTATGTCGTGTTTTTCGTCGTTCGGCAGCGGACAGTTGAAATGAGGTTCGACGGTTCGAGCTTCAATTAGTATTGAAAAATATTGAAAATAATTATACATATTTGGGTCAACAGGATAATATGTACCTAATATTACATTTTAAGGTATATTAATTTAATTATACGCTGTAGGTATTTAGTTTACGTTACGTTACGTAAGGGAAGCTGTGCTTCCCTAGCTTCCATGGTAAACACGCCACTGGATGGACGCGATACCATCTTGAAGCCATGCATTTACTGAAGCTCGATGCACAACTCCAGTCGAAGGTAAGTCTGTTCCAGATTAGACCCCTGGAAAGCCCTGGAAGCCAAGTTCAGATGAAGAGGACGAGAATATAGAAGTGCAATATGAAGGGGAAAGTTATGCAGTTGAGGATACTGATGAGACCGAATGTACAGGATGCGAAGAAAGCTACAACAGCACCCGAAAGAAAGACGATTGGTTGCAATGCATCATATTATATAAGAACTGGTGTCATGAAAATTGCTATTCTTTCATAAACACTTGCCAAAATTGCGGTAAAACTGCGTTTAAAAAGAAAAAGAGTAAGTAGATGTGGAGCAACAATTTATTTTTTCAATAGAAAGTTGTTTATTTCCACGTTTTGTTATGCTAGTTTCATTTATATTTTGTGGCCGTCTCTCACTTATTGCATTGGCTAACTCACCCAACTGAAGGGGGATAGATGGTCAAATGCAAGTTTTTTAAATACCTATTACAAATTATTTTTTAAAGTTTTTTAACAGTAGTTTTTTTACTTACCTGTTAGCATGATAGTTATAGTATTGTAATGGTTATAGTGAGCTTAACCCTTACCAAAAATATACAGGCACCTATTTCCCAAAATGTTTGCCATCTCACCCAACTTTACCCTACTGATATTAAAGGTTTGTCTGGTTTTATCAGACCGTATTGATAGGAGGTTAATAGCACTAATTGGTCGATCAAAAAGGCAAAACGCAGAAGAAACAGAAGGAATCCTGCAGGCAGAGAGAGATTCTGAAAATGTTCGCCTATATTTAAATCGATTGTTGAATGCCAAAATAGAACAAGGATTTTCCAAATAAGACAAAGTTCGAAATCACAGCACAAAACAATTTGAATTTTGGTGTTGTAATGTTTTGGAGAACGAAATCAAAAGTTTAAATACCTACTCTAACTGTAAGACAAGGCTATACCATAGTAATCCCTGTCATTTTATATCCATATATCAAAAACTCACACTTAATACTACTGTTGACAATAAAGCTGACCTTCGGCAGATGCTACTGAATAAAACTAAAGAAAAAAAGAAATAATATATTTTTCGATGCTGAATAATATTCTAATTGCCATTAAAAAAAGATGCGTTGTAGAGTACCCTCTGGCTTTGAGGGTATCAATACTTCTCAATCTTCTTTTATTTACGCCTCTTTTTATTAGAAATTGTTAGCCCCCCCCCCCCCAGTAATTGACATCTATACTAAAAGTTTCACAAGGATTGCACATTTTGATGTGGTTTTGGGATGAATTTGGTATTTCTATAGCAGGAAAATGATACTAATTGTTAATTATTAATTATTATTAGATAAAATGGAATAAAGTGAAATTGCGAATTTTAAAGAGGCAAGAAGAACGAAAACAATAGTAAATAACATAGGTACCTAATGAAAGAAGAATTTTGAAAAATAAGAACAAAAACCTGCTACACTAGTAAGAAGTAACGAACAAAGACAGATATATAAGGAACAAAGGAGAGATCAGGGGAGAGTTTCATTTCTGTTACAGCTTTGATCCGGGTAGAAAGGAAAAAGAAAGGCAAAAAATTTAAAAAAGTAGAGAGGGTTCTATTCTTCTTTTTATGTGTAAAATAAGGACCAACGGAATTTCTAATTGTCACTTTTGGTCGTATTCGTCTTATTCACTTTGTTTAAAAGAGGTTAAGTCAGTTACAACAAAATATAAAATTAGAAAATACGATATTAAAAAGTTATATCGTCAGTGGAAAGAAGTAGGTATTAACTATGCATACATGAGTTAAATGTAGCCTCTCTATCTCGCATAGTTACAAATATTAGGTGTGGGATTACTCAGCATAGTTAGTAAATCTTTTTTTTTTTTTTATTAACTCTTATTTGATTAGCAATCTGCCCTAAGGCAATAAGCTAATTTTACAAGTAGTTCGTTTGACTTCCTATGAAGTCAAACGTGCGGGAGATTAGAAACTTACATTAAAGTCCTAACTAATGAAATATAACTTATTGTTAGTTGTAATAAATTGGTACTTATCATCTACTTCTGAATTAGTAGTTAATTTATAATTGTAATTTTAATTTCCTAACATAATATTATTATTCATCGAGATAGAAGTACTTATTAAACTAGTGTCTATGGTTTATATCTATTGGGTTAATTCTCTTAAGGCGTTGGGGTGCGCTATTGTCAAGGAGATTAATAGCAAGTGTATTGGGATGTTGTTCAAGTCGCGAAATGTATTTGGCACTCGCGCACTTGGCTTCTTGTAGCACATAGGGGATGTTCAAGTCTTTATGTAGGGTTTCATTACTGATAAACCACGGGGCATTCGTAATTGTTCTCAATATTTTGGATTGGAACTGTTGCAATCTTACGATATTCGAAGCACTCGCGGTTCCCCACAGCTGCACACCGTATGACCACACAGGTTTTATTATTGACTTGTAAACGATTAACTTTTTGTTCAGGGATAATTTAGATTTGCGCCCAATTAACCAATACAATTTGGAGAACTTCAGGCTAAGTTGTTTCCTTTTCTTCGATATGTGTTGTTTCCAGTTCAGTCTTCTATCCAAGTGCATTCCAAGGTACTTTGCTGCATCAGAGTGTGGAAGTTGTATTCCGTTAAAGGTGACACTTGGACAATTCTCTCTACGAAGAGTGAATGTAACGTGTTGTGATTTAGACCCATTGACCTTTATTCTCCACTTTATGAACCAGTTTTGGATGTTATTGAGGGCATCCTGGAGCTTGTCAGATGCAAATCTAGGAATTTCGCTTGTTGAAAGGATAGCCGTGTCATCGGCGAAAGTGGCAGTAAATGTGTGCGGTGTTTCTGGTATATCTGCAGTATATAATAGATACAAAATTGGTCCGAGGACGCTACCTTGTGGTATTCCAGACTGTATAGTGTATAGGTCAGTAACTTCATCTTGGTATTTAACCATGAAGTATCTATCTGTTAAGTATGATTGCAGTACTTGATAGAATGGAGCGGGTAGTTGAATTTTTAATTTACTTAAGAGTCCCTGATGCCAAACTTTGTCGAAAGCTTGAGTAATGTCCAGAAAGGCAGCTGAACAATACTTTTTGCTTTCGAAACTGTTGTTAATTTGCTCTACCACACGGTGTACCTGTTCAATGGTTGCGTGCTCTCCACGAAAGCCAAACTGGTGCTCTGGTACTAGATTTTTAAGTTGGGGTTTCAGTCGTTTTAAGAATAGTTTTTCAAAAAGTTTCGAGAGTACTGGTAATAAGCTGATCGGTCTGTAAGATGATACTTCTTCAACGGGTTTCCTAGGCTTTGATATAAGAATAATCTGGGCAGCTTTCCACTGGGATGGGAAATAACCTGTTCTTAATATAGCATTAAATATATGTGTGATATGTGTTAAAGTTTTTTCTGGAAGGTGCTTAATTACCGTTCCAGTGATTAATTCGTAGCCGGGTGCCTTTTTCGGGTTGAGATTTCTTCTGATCATATTCTTGACTTCACTCAATTTAATGGCTTTAATGGGGGGAGACATTTGATACGGATGATCTAAAACGGTAGTGATAAGTGTCTCTTCTTCCTCTGAGATTTCTGACGGAAAGGGCTGAAAGACTTTTGCCAGATGTTCGGCGAAAACATTAGCTTTCTCTTCATCGGTTCTTGCCCAAGTTCCATCGTTCTTTCTAATGGGAGGAATATTATCTTGACTTTTCTTGATTTTAGCGGTGGCTTTCCAGAGTGAATATTCTGTAGCTCCTCTTGGTGATAAACGTTCTAAATAATTCTGGATCGCTTGGTTCTTCTCGCTATGAAGTATTTCTTTGAGATTCCGTACCGCTTCGTTAAATCTTGTCTTGTCTTGTGGGGACCTAGTTACCATCCAGATTTTCCTTAACCTCCTCTTCTCGAGAATAGCTTCTTTTATTGTATTAGAATAGTATTGAGTTTTTATATTATTATTAAAAGTAGGAGTAGCTTCCCAGGCTGAATGCTGTATGTTCTGTATAAGGTTTTCCACAGCTTTATCTATTTCGTCTGCCGACTTAAGTGATGTGTTGATATTGACTCTTTCTTCTAGGAGATTATTAAACAAATCCCAGTCAGTTCTTCTGTTGGACAAGGTAGCTGGTTTCTGCTTTACAATTATGTCTGACCTTAGCTGTACTAAAAGGGGAGAATGATCAGAGGAAAGGTCATAGTTTTCCTCTATTAGAAATCTATTGGATGGGAAGCCCTTAGTGACGCAAAAGTCAATAACGTCTGGGATCTTATTTAGGTCGCTTGGCCAGTACGTTGGTTTGCCTGTTGATAATACGTTTACGTTGTTTTTATCTAAGTATTTGACGAGCTCGCGTCCCCTAGGCGTTATTAATCGGGAACCCCATCGATGATGTTTGGCGTTGTAATCGCCACCCACCAAGTATCTGTTACCCAGAGTATCAAAGAACTGGCTATATGTTTCTTCATTGATTCTATGTCTGGGAGGACAATAGATTGCTGAAATGCATATAGCACCACGTTTATCATTTATAAAGATGTTCGTAGCTTGTAGTTCTGCCGTCTGATATTTCTGGCCCACGTGGTGTTTTACTGAGTTTCTTATAATAACTGCTGTTCCTCCATGCGCACTACCGTCCGGGTGTTTGGTATCGTATATAGTATATCCGTGGATACGGATGAAGCTGCGGTTGGTATAGTGTGTTTCTGAAACTAACATAAGGTCAATGTCGTGTGTTCTTAAGAATGCTGATACTTCAGGCCCATGATTAGCTAGGCCGTTAGCGTTCCATATTGCTAGTTTGAGGTTTATATCCATTTACAGTTTGTTGAGGAGCTTGTTTATTATGGACATCATGGTGTCCATTCTTTCGCTCATTTTCACTATTAGCTTTTCGAGCTGGTCTAATCTATCATTGGTTTGGGAAGCATTATTATCACCAGGTGAGAGTTTGTTGGTGGTAGCTTCACCTTTAAGAGCTGAGGCGAATGACGTCCCTTCGGATATTTTTCTGGTATTAATAGGAATTTGATGTTGTATCGGTATTTTAGGTCGCAATGCCGGGAATTTGTTTTGCTGCATCTTTTTATAAACATCGCAGCCCTTATAATTGGCAGGATGGTTGCCTTTGCATAGTGCACATTTTAAATCGGCTCTTTGGGTAATGTTACATTGTTTACTACTATGAAATTCGCCACATTTTATGCACCTTTGATTGTGCGCACAGTACCTTTTGGTATGTCCCAGTCTAAGACAGTTGGAACACTGGGGAATTACTCTTGTTTGCCTAAGCGGTTCAACAACAATTTTACAATATTGCAGATATTTCATGTCATATATGTCCTTATTGTTATCTTGTGGTTCCAAGTCCAAGAAGAACATTGGTAGCGGGCTTTTTGTTTTTCTGCTTATAACATTAGTTATGTGCCTGACTGTATGTCCCAGATTGTTTATTTCGTGTGTCATATCAGGAATGTTAGTTGTTTCATGTAGATTTTTGATAACTACCCGAAAACTACGATCTTGGCGTAGCTGATATGTGTGGTATTTAACATCATGCTGTTTTAGTTCGTTTACTGCAGCTCGATATGCTGCAATATCTTTAGTCATCAATTTGATATTATTTTTAGCTATAATTTTCATATTAAAATTATCTTTTAATTCTTCGTTGCTGTTTAGCGTTACTGTAAATTCTTGAATTTTTACAATTCCTTCAATAAATATCGGCGGTGTTTTAACATTATTTAAATCTTCAGTTGTTTTCTTTTTATTAGTTGGTGCTTCAGTAGTTTCTGGATCATCCTCCAGGATTTGGAATTTGTTTTTAGGATTTATAACCGATTTTTTAAATTCTGTAATAAGTTTTTGTTTTACATTTCTCGGGTTAATTTCCGGAGAATTCCTCTTAGTTTTTCGACTTGTTTTTATTTTCCATTCAGAATTTTCCATAAAGTCTTTAATAAAGTCTTCTTGCATTTTAAGAGCAATTTGGTGGGCTTTTGTCTCAATTTCTTGTTTGTATGCATTTTCTCCCTCATTAGTCTTTTCTACTTCCGCCTGATTGGGCATTATTAAATCTGTAGACTCAGTAGACTGTTTTAATGTTGTATTTAAATTATTGATAGGGCCAGAGGCCGTTTGATAAACTTGACCATGCTGCGGCATGCTCGTTGTTGGACATCGCCTGCGAGCCGGGCGCCCGCTACAGCTGACCGGTAATACAACGGCAAATAAGTCCGCGTAAATAGTTAGACAACTACTTACAGATTTTGTTGTTTGACTGTCCTTTAATGTGGAAAACCTTACACAATACACAATAGTGACACTTTTAAATCACGTTTGTAGTACGTTTTATAACGTTCACTTGATATTTTATTGGAGCTTAGCCGTAAACGACCTTACTCCTCAAACTCGTGGGCACAACTGTGTTAGTAAATCTCACTTAACTCGTTTGGTATGTTTAATAACTATTTAGTTCCACTGTAGTACAGTAAAGTTAGGGATTAAGCTCAACATTAAAAAAAAAGTTGAAACCTGCCACAAATTGTTCATTACCATCTCCGTAATAAGTGGTACTTTAATTTTGTATATGATGATGTTTGCGATAGACCTCATAGTTTTTGAGATATTTGCAAAAAATTAAAATAAAACGCATTTTACCCCCTTCACACCCCTCCCCACCCAAAAACCGATGCGGCAAAATTTTGGACTTTTTACCACTTATTACGGTGAGGGTAATGAACAATTTGTGACGTGTTTCAACTTATTTTTTTGGATGTTGAGGTTACGCCTATTTTGTATCTAATTTTACTGTTTTTTAATACAATAGGCGGGGAAAATTTTCAGCTAACAGAGACCTCCGATAGTTTTGTTTGTTAATATTTATTAAGCAAAAGAATAATCAGCTCAATTTATATTCAGTTAGGTGACTTTCAGACTTAAAAATAAATCCCAAATAAAAGCACATTATATAGCTTTATTTGATAAGTAAAGATTACTTCTGTTTCATAGTATATACACTTTCTGAAAAACTAACATTAAAAACTTCAATAATATATCAAGCCGATATGATTAATATCATAAGAAAATATAACAAACCCTGATTATCACACTTTCAACTAAACATATAAAAAACTACATACGAAACAATTCCTACTTTAGAAAATATATAAATAATACTAACAATTATTTATAAAGCTAGTTAAAAATCTACGATACGCATCAGTTTTGAAATCTTAATCACAATATTTTTTTTATGTTTAAATATACAGAACGACCTTAGAAAGCTCAAGTACAACATATATTTTAATACTGTTAAAACATTTAGCCTCTGTGGGAGAATATTTATTAATGAAATATTAAAATAGATTGTAACAGACGATATTATTGTGACGTCACTAACTTAATAATAAACCCCTTTGAACCAAAATGGAATGGTTGGTAATGTTTGGGTATAACAATTCTGGGAAATATCTTCCTCTCACCTTGAGTTTTGTACTGTCTAAAAGCTAAAACTAGAGCTTTGCTGATGTCATCAATAATGCCGTCTGTTTAAAGAAGACAATATAATAAGATCAAAAAGCTTCTGGATCGCGGTTGCAGTGGAATTTATCTCTGAAATTATTTATTTATATTATTTTTATGTCATTGATATTTGTTAATTTTGTAAGAGTTAAAAGTTAGCATAGAAAAATAAACAATTTAAAAACTAAAAGAAATTTGCATTTGAAACTTACAACAAAAAAAATCCTTTTTTTTACTTTTCATTGCGTTCTAGAAAACGTCAATAACAATACCAATAACATAATAAAAGAAAATAACTTCAGAGAAGAATATTAAATTCCACAGCAACAGCTATCCAAAGACTTTTTGATTATATAGGTAATATAATTATGTTATATGTATAGATACAGATAGTCTGAAATATTTAAGTACATAGAATGTTATAAAATTCGTCGATGAAGTGTATTAATTTCGAATTTTAAAGCCTTTGAAATATAAAGTAATGCTTAAAAACGCTTAGAGATTGTTTGATATTCATATTTAAAGAAAAATCTCGATCTTTTTAAAAATTCTACGCATGTATTAAGGTTTCCAAAAGCTATACCGCTTTGTTTCTCGCACATGTCAAAAGAAAGCTTTACGAAACCAAGAATGAGGAATACATTCAAGATTTGACGAAAACTCAAGATTCGGCGAAAAATCTGGTTGTAAATATTCCTTAAAAAATTTCCCTGGCTACATTAGCAGACTGTAGATATATCTTGACATTACTACATGATTCAACATTAATGATTTTTTTAAGATTGTTTAATAGATTTAATATGTGGCAATTTCGTCATCTTCGTCGTCTAAACTGTCTTCAGTGCCAGGTTCTCCTAAGGCGTTGACGAATTCTGAAAATTAAAACTTGTTAGAAAAATCTGTTTTGTAGAAATTTACTTTACGAAATTTTTATTTAATTGTAACGACTGCAGTAATTTAAATACAAGGTGTCTTCAACAAAAATATCTACTAAAACAAAATAAATCTATTCTGAATCTTGTAAGTTAATACCACAAGAATTATTTTCTAAAATTAACCTATTTACAAATTTAATAAAGTTTATAGCATGTTTTCATTATAACTGTAATACATTCAGCATTTTTAAATAACAGACATTACTAAATTGCAGATGGATTAACTAATGAATAAACATTGCTGTCTCTTCAATCTGGGTGAAGGTCACCCGAAGTTCGATTTGAGGCCCACAACCGTTATAATGCACTTTTTGAAATAAGTGTCGAAATTGACTTCTCCTCTAATGTGGTACAAACGTCCTAAGAAACATAAAGATGCTGAAAACGTGTTTTTTTCTCAGAAACCTCCCCAAGAAACTATAATCTTCGATGAGCATTCCTTGGGTTGTTTAAAGGGTATCTGAATGAACAATCTACAAGCAATTTGAAAAAGGCTCCAAAATTTGTCTTCGAACGGAAAAAAACAAGTCAACCTAAGAAATTCAGCGTCTGTCAATGTTTTCTAGGAAGTAAGGCAGTTGCCCTCAATAAACACCTCATTTGTTTTTCAGAGGATTAATCGACAGCCTACATCTGTGGGTTTTTCAAAAAGTTTCTTTACAAGGCTCAAAGTTACTCTGGGAAGCCAAAACGCTACAAGTGTAACGTTTTCATAAGAAATAATAGGAATTTTTATCAAGTCGTTTATCAAAAATACCCGAACTTGCGTTTCAACCTGGTTCAAATCACCCTAACAAATTTAGACAACAAAACTACAATTTCTACGGCACCACAGAAGATACCCTTGATCGGCTTACGAAGTTTTATTGGAGTACAAAACGCTTATTATGTACTAATAGAACAAGAAAATTTTAGAAGAATAAAAGATGCTATGATCAGAAGAGGACCAAGGAATTATCACTTCATGTTGGCTATAGAACTACAGAAGGAACACAAGAGAAATTAATCACTGAAGGAAAGTAAGACTGAAAGGAAGCAAAAATTAAAATATACAAGTTAAAAGAAAAACAAGCAAAAGAAAAGTTTCGAAATGAGTGTAAAATACAAATAAATGAAGAAACAAAATTCCAAAAAACTGACAAAATGGTGGAACCAAAAGGTAAAAACTGAAGTGGCCCAAAAGAAAAAGTTATGGAAGATGTACTTACAGACAAAGACAGACCGAATATAACCAACTGGGGAAAATAGTGAAAGAAGAAGTACAAAAAGCAAAGACAGAAACATGGGAGGAATTCGTAAACAACTAGAGGAAGACAGTAGAGGTGACCAAAACCTGTTCTTCAGAGTACTTAAAAACTTAAGGAAAAGGAAGGATGAGAGGGAACAAAATATGCATATTAAAACAAGAATGGCGAAATAATTACAGAAAAAGGAGAAATAACGAGTAGATGGAAATAATACTCTATGGGAATAGAAGAAGACAATAACCAAATAAAAGTAAGAAATGACAAGACGACAGAGAAGGGACCAGAAACTGTAAATATATAACAAGGAAGGTAGAGGAAGAACTAAATTAAAAATGGTTAACGCAGCAGGTCGTGATGAGATGACGCCGGAGGAGGTCAAAAATATGGGACCGATAGGACGACAATTTTTATATATGTAGAAGAGTATGTAGGAGAGAGAAAAACGTACCCAAAGATTAGGAAGTAGCAGAAATAGTACCCATCTTTAAAAAGGGAAACAACAAAGAAGACCAAATTTAGAGGGGTGTATCACTATTAAATCTGCCGGGAAAAATATATAAACGGACTCTAGAGACAAAAATAAGAAAAATAGTGGAGAAAGAGTTAATAGACTGGAAAGGTAAATTTAGTATGCAGTACCCAAGAACACATGTTCACAGTAAGACAGATAATGGAAGAAACAACAACTTACAACAATATTTTATACACCTGAAGATACCTTTGGATGTACAAGAAAACGAGAAACTATGTTAGAACGCATAACGAAAATTCGAAAGAATTCGTAACAAGTGGAATTTGACAAGGGGAAATATTAAGTCCTTTATTGTGTATAATAATCATGGATGATACAGTTACAGAAACAAAGAAGAATGCAAAGCAAATAACCGTAGGCTACTGGAACATGAAGAAATAACTGATTATGTCTCCACAAACGATATTCCAGTATTTGCAAATAGAAAAAATGATATGAAAGAAAATATGGAAAGATAGCTGAAAGCACCAGATAAAAGATTAAAAATACATAAAAAGAAAACCAAAGTAACAGCGACAGGAGGGCAGAGGAAAGCAATAAACATACTTGTAAATGGAGGAATATTAGAACAGATGGAAAAAGGTAACCATTTGGGTTCTGAAATAGATAGTAAAAGTAACGTAGAAATAGATACTGAAAACAGAATCAAATCGGCTTCCAGCATGCTCAGTGTAATAAAGAAAACGTTCATAAATAAGAAAGAGATATTCATGAAAACACAATTGGCAATGTACATCCCAATACTATCGTATGGAGGTGCATTATAAATCAAAGAAACAAATCAAAGACTCAAGTTTCAGAAATGAAGTATCTGAGAAGGGTAGTGGGAGTGACAAGGCTGCACAGGGTTAAAGAGAAAGACTCAACGTAGTAGGACAGTATGGTTTGGGCACATATGCCGAATGGACAAGGAAAAACTAGACAGAAAAGTATAGGAAGCAGGACCAAATGGAAAGAAGAAACGAGGAAGGCCAAAGGAAACCTGAAACCAGACGTTTGGAAAAATCTTAAAAAGGAATGGCGAAACGTGGAACCAGGCAAAAGAACATACAGAAGATAGGAAGGAGTGGAAAAAGTTCTGTAAAACATGAATCAATAACAAACCTCGACACCCATGGGTATCAAGAGGAAATATTAGAAAACTTACCATAAAAATCGATACGACCATCGCCATCAACATCAACTTCCTTGATCATATCTTCGACTAAAAAAGAAGAAGAAAATATTTAGTTTATATCTAACACAAACAACTGCAAAATATATTCAAAAATATTTTATTTACTTTCTTCCTCGGACAAATCTTCCCCGAGACACTGCAAAACAGCACGTAAATCGGAAGCAGTGATGTAACCTCTGTTGTGTTTATCAAATACTCTAAAAGCATCGCGGAGTTCCTTTTCTTCTTGTTCCCTTGATAAAATAGGATCACGATCTGCTCCCGCACCTGCTGACCAAGCGATGTCTACGAATTCTTCGAAACTAACATTGCCATCACCTGAAAGGAAATCAGACAGTAACTCATTGGTATTTTCCTTTAATGTTTTTATAACGTATGATCAAATAAAATTAAGCGTTGGTAAGCTAGATAATGTAAAAATTATGTTCGTAACTAAGCGAAAAGCGCCTATGCTTCACGAATTTGGCGATATTTTAAAATTCCTTAATAAATCATGTTATACGTTCCTTTGGCGGCGTTGACGTAAACATGAAATATCGTGAAACAAAGACAGTTGGTTTATTAAACCCGAACCAGAGCTTTTAAAATAGGGGGATTAATTATGATTCAGGGCTTAGAACCAAGTCAGAATCTAAGTGCCGTTTCACATGGAGCGTATGATCGTCAGTGCTGACCAAGCGCGCCATTTCCATACGCGTCTTACGCCTTTTCACATGCATATCGTATGATCAGCAACCGACAAGTCGCTGTTGCCATTTTTGCTGATCGGATGTTCATTTAACAATGTATCGATGTAATGAATAATAGTTGCCGTGGCTGATAAAGCGAAGAAGAGAAAAGAAAAGAGATTATGGCTGCATCCCATAGTTAGTAAACGGCTCTTAGCAGGTTGACTACAAAGGGCAAATCCGACAACTAGGCGAGATGGTACGAAACGGACCATCAGTTCTCATGTGAAGCTACTCATTACAAACAATGACTCGTGCGCGCGCTGACAATACGACGACGCAAGGGCTCGACGTATGCCCGCCGTACCAAATCACGCGTACTGATCATACGCGCTTCATGTGAAATTACTCATTTAAACACATGGCGCTTGGTTATACGTCCTGACGATTCGCCCGGATCATACGCTCCATGTGAAACGGCACTTAGTGCGTATGTTCAGCACTGATCGTCAGCGCTGACCATGCGAGCCATTTCCATACGCGACTTACGCCTTTTCACATGCATATCGTATGATCAGCAACCGACAAGTCGCTGTTGCCATTCTTGCTGATTATGGGGATGTTCATTTGACAATATATCGACGTAATAGAATATATGCACCTTTAATTTTCTATTGTGCAAATTAATATTTCCGTATCTATTTTATAATTCATGGCGGTGGTGCAGTATATTATGTACTACAGCTAGACGGTCACGTGTTTACTAGAACAGGGCAAATCCGACAACTAAGCGAGATGATACGAAACGGACCATCAGTTCTCATGTGAAGCTACTCATTATAAACAACGGCCCGTGCGCGTGCTGACAATACGACGACGCAAGGGCTCGACGTATGGCCGTCGTACCAAATCACGCGGACGGATCATACGCGCTTCATGTGAAATTACTCATTTAAACACATGGCTCTTGGTTATACGTCCTGACGATCCGTCCGTATCATACGATTCATGTGAAACGGCACTAAGAAAGAGAGTCGGTCATGGGACGCGTTGACGTACAGATGTGTTAATACAAAAAGGCCAAGTTTGTGCGTGGTGCGGAGAATGTGAATATGGTGAATTAGCGTAAAATGCATTTCTAGATAACCAGTAATGCAAATATGATAAGCTGGTCGGTAACTATGTAACTGTATGCATGACCAGTAGCTAAGATTGTTAAATAGATGTGATTGCATTTCTAGTGAAATATGTCGGTATGAACAGCTATGTTGTTGATGATGTTATTGTTGTGAACAAGCATTGGGGTTTGTTGGAGCACATTGTTTATCAGAGCATGAGGCTCGTTGTTTATCAGAGCATGGGGCTCTGGGACCCAGTTAGCCGCCTATCCACTTGGGACTTTTATAACTAGGCGTAGTTATATGGGCCCTTGACTTGGATGAAGTCCAGTGACTCCAAGACTTTGCCCCCCCCCCCCCCCCCCGGGGTGGCCAGGTTGGCTCGCCTTCGCATTTTCTTCGTTCCTTTGGCTTCCTAGACCATACGGGTCGATCATATAGGATGGATGGAACATCGACATGGGTGGATGATCTCCCATTGGTTGGCTAAGTTCTGTCGTAGTTGGCTTGCGGCATATTTCTGGCTGCCTTCAGGTTTATAAGTAGCTGAAGGTGCACCCATTACTCATCATCCACCAACATCTCCGAGGATTTTCTATTAGATTCAACGTGGAGTTCCACGGGGAAATTCCCTCCACCAGGTAAGTAACATTAACCGAACCTATACTGCTAAATGAGTAATGTATGCCTGTTTTGTTTTCATGTATCGCTGCTATCTGTATTATATAGGTAATTGCCTAGGTGATGTGAGCATTAATGTGTGGATCAAGCTTTGGGTGTTTTCGAGATCTGGTCGAGGCTACGCATTAATCTAACTTCGGTGAAATTAACGTTAATCCTTTGTAAGTTGATCGAATGTGCTTTTGTAAATATAAATACGCCATTTCAAAAATAATTAAAGTAAAATGAAAACCGCAACCGCCCGTCCCGTCCTGCTATCATCGTAAACCGTCATTGTTAATTCAACATTAGATTTGTTTGAGCACGTGCTACATTAGGACCAGGTTGTTAATTAAATGGTTTTAGCGTTTATTTTAAGGTATTTGAAAATTTAAAATTTTGTATACAGTTAATTTATTTTTGTACTAAATTTTACTACAAATTAATTTTAAGTTTAATTATTATAAATTACAGGTTTTTAGGTCCCTTGTTGGTTGACTGTGAACCACGAGTACATACTCGTATGTTCGAATTATAGTAATCGGATTTTTAAATCCTAAGAAACTGTGTGTAATTCGCGTTAAACCTTACGTTACTGTAAATGGCGCCTGTTTAAACTAAAAATTATAATATAAGCGCTTACGACTGCCAAAAATCTAAAATTCGCTTTGATATCCTTTTATAACAACCTTCCCTTGTTATTTGAAATTTGAAATTTTAAAGTAAATCCTTTAACAAGAATATTTCACCGCTGTTAAATCTCAAAAGGTTGCCGGGAATGTCAGATGAAGTAAAATGCGGCAATAACTATCAGACCATGAAAATTCCTTTAGCAAATTTTCTATCGCCTTCGCCTGTCTCACCCAAAAACCTTTATTCAGCCTACGCGACAGAGGCTTTTGTTATTTCCGCGAACTCTCGAATATATGTAATAAACTATTTTAGGAACTACGTGACTTGTACAATGTGCTTTGAAAATTTCGAACAAAGTTTCAAACTTTGTTATTATCATCATCCTGGTGTGCTTTTTCACTATAAAGATATTACGTGTGATTTACACTAGGCAGTTTAAAATACATAAATTTTGGTGAATCTTTAATAACAAGGATACCTGTTGACATGGAGATTTATGAGCTATAAAATCGTTGAAAAAGTTACAAAAGATGAAAAAAATGAAGACAGTGTTATATAAAATAGGTAAGTTGGAAAATAATTTTTTGAAATTCTTTGTGAACAAAATTAGTTTTCTCTTCAGCGAGTTAGCTGAAAAACCATTCCTCTCATACCACCTTTGTACTATCTTTAGCTCTTGTTTTAATATTTTGCAAAGGATACTTAGACGCCGCCGGTTACCAAGATGGTTCCATCATCAGCATGCGCCTTTATAAATATTTCATGCCCTTCTAGTTCCTCTAATAAAGTAAAGTTTAAGTTAAATATTCCTCTTTCGGATTAAAATTTGACACCACCTCCGTAAGAAATCTATTTCGTTAATATCCGTTTCTTTACGTCACTCAGAAAACGATAGATAGTTTTATATATAAGATAAAGATAACGATAATAAGTGCTGTGTTTACAGGTAAAATGTAAATGAAGAAGGAATAGTCCTTGACAAAGCACTGTACTAATGGACCTTGCTGTAAAGACCAATATCGCATGTCTCGAGTTCAATAGGATTAAGTGCCTACTCAACTAACATCGTGGACATTGCAGCGGTTCTCAACAGTAACTACTGCCATTTTTTTTGTAGTTTCTACATTTGTGTATTTATGAAATGCATTTGCTTTTTGTAAACGCCAAAATAATGGTTACACTAGCTTACTTTATTATTAAAATACTACAGCTACTTCATTCTAGCGATTCAACAGGTGTCAATGAACCGCTCGCAGGTGGTGATGACGTTGAGAACCGCTGCATTGAAAAATAGACGTGTATTAATGAAATAGATTTTCTACGGAGGTGTGTCAAATTTTAATCCGAAAGAGGAATATTTAACTTAAACTTTACTTTAAGTCGTCCGTGACTGCACACCGTAGATGAGACAACAAGCATCCTCCTTGTGGGCAGCCTTTCTTAACTGAAACTTTCTTTTTACAGTCCCCTACAGTTACGGTTAACGTTATTGTTTGTAGGATTGTGTTATCCATTCCAGTATAGGTGTCTCTACATCTTTTCTTACTAATGTTTCCTCTACGGTCGCCAGGTTTACATGATGGAATGCTGCCTGGATATCAAAGAGTGCCCTCTTTATTCTAGTAACCAATCTACATATGTAGGGCAGTTTCTGTTGAACGCTCAGGCATATTGGTGCAATGACTTCTCTTTAAGAGGTCCACCCATTAAATGTCTGTCTCTCAACTTCGTTTTAAGATAAAAAAAAATGTCAAACTAATTGATCTAAATACCTTAAGTCAGTTTTCCCTGGTCATAATAACACAGCACGTCGTATATTGTTGTTGCTTCTATGGAAACAACATACAATCTCGACTTTTTCGTTGTTTGTGCCACCAGCATTCATTTTATGACAATAAAAACCTAAGTATGGACAAACTTTCGAAGGTTTTCTATGATGGAGGAGGAGAAGACAAAATAAAAATTAAAGTTTTCGTAGAAAAGAAAAGGTCATAGCCAATCTTTAACATTTTATTAATTGCAGCATTTTACGAGATCTATACCGAAAATGCTGTTTATGCTACATGATTGTAACAAGAAGATTTGTTTTATCTAAAACTATTCAGCGTGTTCCTCCATAGTAAAAACAAAATGCATTTACGGAACCTAACCCGATTTCGAAAATTACGTGAAGGGTTGGGGGAAAAGTATCCGATCTTTTGTCATTCGGTGCCAAGGATCAGCACGTTTTAGGTGCAAACAACATCAAAAACAATAAAGCTATTGGTCCAGGAGGAGTAAGTGCAGTCATATATGACCCCAACATATAAAAAAAGGGGATAAGGAAAGCTGCAGAGAGTACAGACCAATTAGTGTAGCGACTATCGGAAAACTATTCTCAAAAATATTACACAAGAAAGTGATTAAGGAAACAGGCATATGTATATAAGTGAAGATCAAAATGGCTTCTGGAGACGATCCTGCGCAGATAATATTTCCATACTGAAGCTTAGGGTAGATAGAGAAATATATTTACCTGGAAAAGACATATGACTACATACCAAGAAGCAAGCTGCGGAAAATGTTCGTGGAAATAGGTCTAAACAAGAACAGCCAAGGTTATGATATACACATTGTACAGGGTTCGTCACGACGACCGTTGATTAGACGTTTCTTGGGAATTACATTATTCAAATGAAAATTTGCACTATAGAATTTTCCGATATTAAAAATCGAATTGAAAATATTTGTAAGATTTTATAACCTCCGGTTATACCGGAAGCAGACGCTAACTTCGTTATTTCAAATGGAACGTCCTGCCCTGTGTACAAGTTAATAATAGAGAATATTTTGACATACGGAGTGGAAGTCTGGACAGCGAATAAAACCATGAGATCGAAACAATTGGCAGCACGCATGAGAAAAAACAGATTAGAAAAACTTCGAAATAAATACATAAGAATGGAAATGAACAGGCAAACTGTAACAGACTGAATACATCAGAAAGGATTAGAGTGGTATGGGCATCTCAACCGAATGTCTGAGGAAAGATTACCAAAAGAACTGTTCAAGTGGGTGCCATTAGAACATAATAAAAAAAGGAGGCCTAGGAAATCGTAGAAAAAATAAATGCTAGAGGCCATGAAAGACAGAGATTTGCAAGAAGAGACATCGAATGATAGGAGAGAATCGCAAAAAGTCCCAAAGAGGAAGCGACGCAGTTGTAAAAATTCGAAGAAGAAGAAGAAGAAGAAGAAGAAGAAGAAGAAGAAGAAGAAGAAGAAGAAGAAGAAGAAGAGGAAGAAGAAGAAGAAGAAAAAGAAGAGGAGGAGGAAGAAGAAGAACTGCTAGAACGATTATAAGTTTGCATTCGATAATGGAATAAGTCGAAAAACTTGGGAAACACATACTAAGGGAAATTTATGGAATTTTTAGGAAATTAAAAATATCTGCAGCCCCATTGTTTAGGTTTATACCATTTGGGAAGATAATCTTCTAACATATAGAAAAATAAAAAAAGATCAAATTTTTTAAATTAAATTTGAAATATTCAAAAAAATTGCATACTTCAAAGGAACATTTTAGAGATTGATTAGAAAATTCAGTGGAAATTCCAAGCAGTCTAGCATTATCCGAACAATTTTCAAAAACTTCTTTGGAGATCTGGAAATTTAAGAATAACACACAAATTACAGAAGGCAACCCTTTCCACGCACGAGTGCTTAAATTGCCTTCTGTAACGAATGTTTTATACTATTTTCTCTGCTTTGACTTTTCACTTACATTATTTATTTAATAAAATTTCCAAATGGGAAAATTTTGGTAGAATAAATACACAAACGGATATCATGAAACCCTCAACCCCAAAATAAATTAAAAAAGAAATACTCCTGCTAAATAATAAGAAGACACCGGGATTAACCATGTAACCCCTCAAATGCTAAAAAAACTACCAAAGAAACGATTAGTAATGGTAACTTCTAGTTGCAAAGCCATCCTAAGATTTAAATATTGTCCGAAAGAACTTAAAAAGGAAGAAATAATTGTTATTCCGGAAGCTGGTAAAACCAATCAGTTTATTATAATCCATGTCCAAACTCTTAGAAGAAACTCTTTCTCCATCGAATCAACCCCACTCTAACTATAATCCCTAACCACCAATTCGGCTTTCGCCATGAGCATTCCATCATCCAACAATGGTATCGCTTATTCCACTCCATAAATTAGGCTATCGAAAACAAACAATACTCCACGGCAGCATTTATCGGCGTCTCTAATCCTTACTTTTCCTTACTAAAATCATATCGCATAGACAGATGATTCGAAACAAGACTTAATGGAAAAAATTTCCACTTTTCACCCCATCAAATGAGGTGTCCTTCGAGATCGGGACAGTGCTCTAGATCCAGTCATATGTTTGATATTTACGTCAGCCCTACCAACATCAAACCAAACCCTAATAAGCACATTTACTGACGACGTAGCTATCTTGATATCTCATGAAGATCCTACCGTAGCAACATCATATTTCCAGAATCATCTGAATCAACTCCAAGAATGGCTCGAAATATGGAAAATACAAATTAATGAAGCAAAGAGGACAGCCTTCACCAATTTCCATTAACAACGTAGGTATACCGCAATCAACATCTGTAAAATATTTAGGAATCCTTCTCGACAGGAAACTAAATTGGGGAGAACCATTCCGAAAAAGAGAAAGTAAATGGACCTTCGATTGAGGGAAATACACTGGCTTCTTGGCAGAAGATTAAAATCATTTGACAATAAAATATTGTTATACAAAACGGTCATTAGGCCGATTTGGACTTATCCATCATTCAACGTGCACAACCGAAGATGCTTCGAGCAATGGCTGACGATGGTGTGTGACTAACCAGATACTGCAAAACAACCTCAGAATACCATTACATCGACAAAACAACTTAAAAAAGGAACTTCAGACATCACGGGAAACTACAACTCCACGTCAACCCACTTCTTCTACCCGAGAGCAACAGAAGACTGAAATGAAAGTGGCCATCTGACCTAAAATGATGTAAACAGAACAAGATCCGCAGTAATAAGGATCCCAAGACAATAAAATAGTCTATAGAATGTATTAAATTCTGATTTGTGTTTAATAAACAAACCAAAATGTATTTTTGCATTATTTAATGCAGCTTACCAATTTCTGAAAACAAAATCTCACTAAAAATCGTTTAAGAATAAAGAAAAAGCGTGCAAGAAAAATGACATTCTAATGCCGAAACAAAGAAAGAAAAACAAAAAAAACATATCAATTCCTTTGAAAGAAAATGGAATTAAAGAACTACCTATTAATAAAGGTAGAAGTAGAAATTCCGCTGAAATATTAAGAAATTTTCAGACAATTTCAAATAAAATTGCCAAATCAAGGATATATTTTGAAAACAAATGTCTTTCATTAAACTTGTGTACTCACCATCTATATCGACCTCCTGCAACATCTGTTGAAGCTCTTCAGTCCTAGCAAATTGCCCAAGTGATCTCATAACCCTTCCAAGTTCTTCTTTTGTGATGCTACCATCGCCATCTTTATCAAAAAGGCGGAAAGCTTCCCGAAATTCTAAAACCGACATTTTAAATTTCTAAAACAGAGATTGCAATCGCTTAGTTTACCCTTCATTTGACTTTTAGAAACTTCCGGATGCCTACTAAACACTTTCAGCTCCCTTTCCTTCGGTACAACCTGCACCGAAATGGCTTCCTTTTGTTTAAACTCTTGCCGGGGTGGATTTTGAGGGCCTCCATTGTCGATCACCTGTACGATCGTTTCTTCATTTTCTGGGCCTGGATTTGTTGTTTGTCTTGTCTGAAAATTATTTCGATTTTAATAGGTTTATATAAAGGGCCAAATTCATAACAATAGCAAAAATTAAGCGGTTGTAGAGCTTATGCCCTTCTGGCTGGCGAAAGGCTTAGATGCGCACTAGGCTAAGTGGGCTGTCTTAACTTATTGAGAGAGACGATAATCCGCTTAAAAGCACGTTGTACAGAAGTACAGTGGCGTACTAGTTAAGTTATAGTAATTTGTAGATAAATATTTCTAACTGGGTAAATTCTTCCTTAACGTTCTGAAATAAAAATTTTTAAAATCAAATTTTTCTGTTATTTCGTAGTATGTGGTATATAAGTTGGTTTTCTTAAATACTTGTTGGATTTTATATAAATACAGGATTATACAGGGTTACTGGTAATTCGATACATTCCTTTGGAGATGTGATGGGACAGGAGCTAAGAAACAAATTTAACCCTAACATACATTATGCAAAACTCAATAGTTTTTGAGATATTTCAATTTTTGTGTTTTTCTCAAAAAAGTAGATCTTAATGTCTTTAAAGTTAATTTAAAAAAAATCTACTTGACATTTTTTGAACTTTTTTACTGGATTACTTGTCCCATTCTATGGCCATCCGTTTGGAATGGAAAATATCCGGAAACATTTCGATCATGTGAAATGTGAAAATGTTAATTAAGAACTCATAAAAAATAATTTGTAAAAATCAGCTACCAAAATTACCTATCCGTTTTTCTCAAAAATTTTCAAACATAACATGCGTACAAATTATTTTAAAAACTTCCTTAATTCAGCAGCTATCTATCAAGGTACAAATGTTCAACGTGCCCTTGATAGTTCTAATAAAAAAATAGTAAAAGTGATGCAAGTAGTATGGTTCTTATTTTTGGATAAACAGTAAAAAGTAAAAGTGTGCCTAGAAAAAAAATGACAAATCGTTCATGTCAGTCAGTCAGTCCTCGACTTTGATGTTTACGCATGTGTATTATTAACTGGCATTATTATCTCCGTGTCCCTTAAGTTTATTGCTCTTGTTGAGTTTGTTGCTGAAGATTTTGGTTTAGGTCGTTGTTGTTGTTATTGTGTTTTAAGTGCCATGCCACGTACACCAATGCAAAGTACGCTGACATCTTGTTTGTTTACGGATGCAGATAATGCAAATTTCTTACTAAACATTTTATGGAGGGATGAGTCGAAATTTGATCGCGAGGGCAGAACACATTTTCACAACCTACGTTATTGGGCCGACGAAAATCCCCATTTAATAAGGGAAACTAGTTTCCAAATAAAGTTTTCTAAAAATGTGTGGATGGGAGTCATTGGCCGCTATTTAATAGGGCTATACTTTCTTCCCCAAAATTTAAATGGGGAAATCTATGAACATTTTGTAAGAGATGAGCTGCCGGTGCTTCTAGAAGATGTTTCTCTCGCCGTGAAACAGCGAATGATATTTCAGTACGACGGTTGTCCAGCACATTATCGGCTGATAGTACGACATTTACTCGATCAACATTTTCCTAACTGTTGGATTGGAAGGGCAGGCATAATACCTTGGCCAGCGCGAAGGCCAGATTTAACACCTCTAGATTACTACGTGTGGGACCACATGAAAGAGATGGTCTATGAAATACCAGTGGATACGAGAGAAGACCTTAGACAAAGGATACTCAACGCTGCCAAACACATACGGCATATCCTCACAACCAGAGTAACAAAGACGGAAATAAGAAGACGCTGCCGTGCTTGTATACGGAGTAGGGGCTCCCATTTTGAGCAATAAATGTAGAAATTTAGTACAACTTTGAAATTAATTAAGAATTAAACGATTACCTTTACAATACATTTTTTTACTGTTTATCCAAAAATAAGAACTATACTACTTGCATCACTTGTACTTTTTTTTTAAATTGGAACTATCAAGGGCACGTTGAACATTTGTACGTTGATAGGTAGCTGTTGAAATAAGGAAGTTTTTAAAATAATTTGTACGCATATTATGTTGATAATTTTTGAGAAAAACGAATACGTAATTTTCGTAGCTGATTTTTAAAAATTATTTTTTATAAGTTTTTATTTAAAATTTTCACATGATCGAAATGTTTCCGTACATTTTCCATTCCAAACGGATGACCATAGAATGGGACAAGTAATCCAGTAAAAAAGTTAAAAAAACGTCAAGTAGATTTTTTTAAATTAACTTTAAATACATTAAGATCTACTTTTTTGAGAAAAACACAAAAATTGAAATATCTCAAAAACTATTGAGTTTTGCATAATGTATGTTAGGGTTAAATTTGTTTCTTAGCTCCTGTCCCATCACATCTCCAAAGGAATGTATCGAATTACCAGTAACCCTGTATATTATTTAAGTAAAAATTGTACTGCTTGTGCGTACGCCACTGAAAATAGTAGCACTCAAGGGCGGAGTTACCAGCAAAAGTGGCCACCTTGTCTGATCTTTCTTTCGCCAGCCAGAAGAGAATAAGCTCTAATACCAAATGGATGTGTTTATTGTACATAAACTTAAGTAACCAACTTGACCAAGCTTTAGTTGATTTCTATTTTTTAATTCTTATCGTGGGTTTAGTAGTGCCGAATAAGAAGTTTTATATTTAATATTCGTACTTTTTACTAAAACTTCACTTAACATGATTTGAAAAAATTGCGAAAACGACAGGCCCATTCCTGCGATAATTATTAAGAGCTAAAAATACACATCTGATTTAAAAGGTTTTTCGTTTAATCATACATTCTTTAGATACAAATGGTATATCAGGTTTCTGTTAATAATAACGAAATAAGCCTTATCAAACTGTGACTAAAATTTAATAGTTTGTAATAACCACCTGCGTATTATTTAATTTTCTATTTTTCAGGGATTATATTTTAATGTAATTGCTTTTATTTAAAGCATATTGTAACGTAAGGTTTTGGTGTTGTTTTCTGTTCGTATTTATCTAAGTGTTGCACTAGGTTCAACTATAATAATTGGGGTAGCTTTAATAACTTTGGTAGAGTCTTAGTTTCCTTACGTTACTTGTCGATCCGCTTAGCTTAATTTGCGAGAGGTATTTGAATAAGAAGTCGCAATTAACTAACATTCATTTATTTTAACTATGTGCATTAATATTTACAGTGAAATATAAGAATTGAACTAAGTCCAGAATTGACTTAGCGTTTTTATATAATTTCTACAAGTTCGGAGTGACCCAAGTACTTTAAATTATAGTCGACTTAAACTAATACAATTTATTATTAATTCGTGAACAGGTATGAATTTTGCTAAGTCTAAATCAAAGTAAACTAATCTGATAAATTCTACTAAGTCCAGCTTTGACAAATATAAAATTATTCTAAGTTTAACTCAAAGTAAATTAATCGGATAAATTCTGCTAAGTCCGTAACCGGATTTACTGAATTTATTTCTTCACTATCGCTAGGGTTGTTTCTTGGGGGCAAAAATATGGCAGAAAGTATCGATTTCATGTGTAAACTAATAACAGAAATAGCATAAATCTTCGTCGTAAAATCACGTTCCTTTTGGCAAATTAGTCCGGCCGCATATATGTAAACAAGGGGACCCACACGTGGTCTGCTAAAAGTGTCCAATTTCAAGTAATTTAAAATATACCAGAGCAATGGGATTTTCACTCAACCCTGGAATTTATGATATTAGAGAGCAAAGGTTACGCATGGGAACATTTGGATACCAATCTATTTATGAAACACTCGTGAGAACATCTAAGCACACTCCCCGCTACATGAGAATTTTTAGTATAAATATACAACAAAATCTTATCAGAGGACCAGTCTTCATTATTCAGTTACGCTGTATAGTGGTCTGGGACCTCGATTAATACGCTGATCGAGTGTATCTACTTACTGTAAAGTATACAGTTAGTAGTGCTGCACTCTGTTGCTTCGCATTAACTAGTAGAAATCTTTCATAAGGGGTCTCCCTGAGTAATCCAAATTAACCGAAAAGTTAGCAGTTTTAATATATTTCACGTATTCAAGATTAAACTTTATCAAAATTTACTGTAAGGCTGCCCTGATATAAGTGCTGATCACAATTAATTACAACAAAAACGACAATTCTGACTACTGAGATATGTCTTGGGCATATTCTCAGTCAACGATAGGGTGAAACATCCCTTACAATGTACGAGGATACCTAGTATCTCGTATATTCTCGTACATGATAAGCAACGCTTCTCATGTACTAATTAAGTGTCTTGCATAGCGCACGTACTCTGTTCGAGGGCAATTGCACTTTCGTCAAAAAGATTGGTTGTACACCACATTGGGCACCGGCCGCTTAAGATTGGTTTTAATGTCAATCACATAAAAGATCGATCTTGAATCGCACATATGACTGACCCCGACTTCCAGCATAATTTCTTGTGATCAACCACGCACTCAGGCCACCTGAAGTACACCAAAGTCATAAAACAAAAGTATGATAATTATTCACGCCACTGCCCTTAATTAACTTGCCTAGTCTGATGTTCATACACTATGCTTACTTATTTACTGTATTTGTAAATATTTGTACATAAATCTGACTTTATAATATATGTATTAAACTTGGTGGAGTATTTATTTCTTGTTTTATAAGGTGGGCTACTCTAGATCAACGAACCACAACAACTTTAAGGGTCCTCTGACTACATAGTCAGTTATTTAAGTAAAGGGTAAGATTTTCACTTAACCAATAAGGGTTGAGAGTGCAGGAAATCTTAGTGAAAAACTAGACGATCACAACGAAAAACTGTAAAGGGTGACACACCTGGGGTTCATACAGTTACAAGTTTGTGTTTTGAGTATGACGATTATTAAATTTAAATAACTTATGCTATCAATTTCCAGTTAGTGAAGTAGCAACGTATAAAATACAAAACGAATAAAATTTTCAAACTGGCTGTTTCATCCGTTACCAATATTCTGGTCTACACCAAAAAATAAAGAAAAAGACAGAAATCTATCAATGAAACATTTTAATAAAAAATTCCGAGACAAAGAATTGCCCATCAATCATTTAAGTGTTTCAGAAACGCGTTTCCATTGAAAAACGCAAACTTGACAGGTTAATCATTCTTTTATAAATCGCAATGTTATTTGGTTCAAAATACATTAAATTATTTTACAAAACAAAAGCGAAAATCCCACTTGTTTAAAAAAAAAATAAAACAGAAGCTAAACCTTTTGATAGACTGACAAACGACTCAGATTTGCATAAATCGAATTTAATTAAAAACGGCCAGGGGCCCAATTCTTGAAACCACTCGCTACCGAAACGTATACACTAGGAAGCGAGTACTTGATAGCGCATTAGCTACTAGCTAATGCGCTATCAAGTACTCGCTTCCTAGCGTATACGTTTCGGTAGCGAGTGGTTTCAAGAATTGGGCCCCTGAACGTACAGCTGAACTGACAACAAAATTACAGCAGCAATCCTTTTGATCATGTGACGTCACTAGTTAATCAATAAGGGCCATGTTGTGCTTTTGTTCTTTTCAAACACATTTTATAAGAAGCTTTATTCACCTAAAATAGTATCTTTTGTCTAACATTTTTATTATTTACATTGATTTAAAATAAAACAAAAGCAAAAAACACAAAAAGTTACGAGTAAATGAATTTTTAGTAAACTCGTATCTACGAATTCGTGATTTAACTAAAGTAAAAAAAAACTTCACTTCAAGCGTAAATTAGAAACAACCCAGGTCATCTGCCCCGCGTTAATGTTTACACGAGCAGTTTTATAGAAGATTTAAAGCGTTTAATTCATCACTAACTTGTTTTTGTTTGAAATTACAACCCTCCCGTGAAGCTTAGGTTTCTATTCATTAACGCACACGCAATTAATCTTCTACTTAACGATAATAAAGTTCTTACTCGTTTATAATCGGTTTTTGCAACTCTTTTTTTAGATATTCATTGCGAAAATTTAACTAATGCTTTCGCTTATTTTCTGAAATATTTTTAGAAGTTATAGAAATTATATTTAAAAACGTTAGGTAAATAAAATATCGGTCCTTATTCGTGAGTATGAGTTAACCAGCCATACGGCCTTATTTTAAAAATCTACTTGGGACATTCCACTACAGCGCGGACGGCCTCGGGGTTAAACCCGAGTCGAATGCTCGGCGGGTAGCCTACCCAGTCACTGAACTTAATTGGGGACCAAAACACAGTGGTATTTATAACGTGCGGAACAATCGAGGTATAGAATGCTTCTTATAGAAGGCCTTAACCCTTTATGCTGCCGGCCATGCTCTCTCGCGGGGCGTTAATGCCCATACCTTTTTATTCAGAAGTATTTGAGATGCTTAATGTTGCTTATAAATTAAACCAAGGTGAATTATAACTAAGAAGAAAATTAATTGCTGAAATATTTATTAATTACAACCTTGAAAGTTCTGGCAGAATTTTTCGTAAAGGATATATCTATTAAATTTGTTTAAATAAACAGTCGAAACAAGCCAAACGAAATGTTCAACATTATACCCATCGTTGATTTTTAAAGAAGTTTGGTGGTGCAGTAATAAATGTGTTGTAAGTTTCATGTTCCTGTCTGAGCGATGGTTAGGACTTCTATGAAAAGGGCGACTTCGGTAATTGAAAGGCATTTAATAGTTTGGTTCTAATTAATAATTCCGCTTGGAAATAACCAGTTGCACCATTTTACACAAATGGCAAATACAATTGGCATAACACCAAGGCCTGGCCATTTTCGGAAATGTTTCATCTAGAAATACAAATAGCAACCGAAAAATGAGGCCATGCTCCACTTTGTTAAAACTAAATCCTGATAGTTGCAAGGTTGGTATTATTTTCATTCGGACACAGTCCTGCAAATCCAGGACGTTGTAAGTGTTGTAAATAATTTTGCTAAGTAGTTTAGATAATGTCACAGAATTGATGGTAGCTTCTTGATGAAATATTTTGCAACTAACTAAATAAACATAATTTTTGGTTGTTGTAATTCTTTTTATTCTATCTTGACTCCGACATATTTTTTGGTTAGTTCAATTACTTTATAAGCATAAACTACGCTTTTACAACTATATCAGTAATTTGTGGTTTTATAATAGTGTTAGATGCACTAGATAGTGATTCCAGGATTACTCGTAAATTAAGATAGGAAAAATCATCGTAATTTAAGAATTGATCCGATTATCAGTTAAATCATAACGTTTAAATAAGACATGGCGTAAACTCTCTAATTTGTGGCACTGTGTGTTGCCTGTTTACAAAACTTCAGGCTAAAAGTTTTAAATTGGGCACCTTGTATAATTAGTTATTGGCAATTTTTTAGTTTTTTACTGGTAAGTAAGATTTGCAATCTGCTACATTAGCAATAGGAAAATCAGATAATTATACAATTAAGACATTGCATTGGTAATTACATGAGAGAGCAAACCTCCTTTGACATTTCTCATTATGACGTAACTTATACGGCTAATTTACATTTGTTATTTAATGTTTGACTAGCTAAAGCGAGAAGGAAGATCCAACGGCTAAAAGCGGTTAAGACTACGCACTTGGTCGCTATGATCTAGTAAGTTTAACACTAATGGATCAGGATGCGTTTCTAATCTCAGAAGATATTTTTTACTACACTTAACTATCTCTTCTTTCACTGTATTCACTTTCAGGTCTTTTACAATTTCTTTGTTCGGCACGTAATAGGGCGCATTAGTGATTATGTGGAGTGTCTTCGACTGGAAGCGTTTTAATATTTCGATATTTGAGTGAGAGGTAGAGCCCTACAACTGGATGCCGTAACTCCATATCGGTTTTAGCACACTTTTATAGATAAGTAGTTTGTTGGCAAGCGAAAGTTTAAAAAGAGTGGCTACCAAGTAGTGATGGGCACAATCGAATGACTTTGAGAATAGGATAATTTCAACAATCGAATGATCATTCGTAATTCGTAATGCGAGTGATCATTTGAGTCCGACAGAATGCCAGTGATTATTCGGAATGCGAATGATCACTCGAGTTGCATGCGCAATATAGTATTACTTTATCTTTGCCTGATGCTTGCCTTGCAACAGCGACAACCCGCAAGTCCCAGTCGTCGTTAATGCCGTACAAAAATAACTCGTCGTGGATGGGAATTCATTCGCATTCGCATTCGCATTCGTCATTCGTTATTCGTCATTCGTTATTCGTCATTCGTTTCCGAATTGTTCGAATGATTTTTCATTCGTTATTCGTTTCCAAAATCATTCGAATGCCTTAACAACAATAATCGAAACATTCAGAATGCCGACGACAATCGAATGATTCGATTTTTTTCATTCGAATTCGCCCATCACTATAACCAATAATAGTTCTTCACTTTGAGGTTCAGTTGTTTTCTCTTAGTCCAAATGTCCGTTCTCCAGGTTAAGCCTTTATCTAGGTGTATACCTAGGTATTTTACATAATCTGCTTGGGGTAATGCCTGGTCATTCATGTTGACGACAGGGACGAAGCCTCTTCGTTTGGTGAACGTAATTTGAAGTGACTTTTGGCCATTAATTTTTAAGCGCCATTTCTTAAACTAATCGCTAACTTTTAACTCGTTTAAGTTTAGTTGTAGGATTCGTACGTCTGCGGTAGGGTCGTGATGATTGAAAAGAATTACTGTATCATCAGCGTATGTTGCGATTGTAGTATAAGGATTTGTGGGAATGTCGGCTGTGTATAATACGTACAAGACTGGCCCCAGAACACTTCCCTATGGGACTCCAGATTTAATGGAGTAGAGGTCTGATAGTGCTTCTCCAAATCTCACTTGAAAGTTTCTCTCTTCGAGGTACGGTTTAATGATCAGGTAATATTTGTATGGAATGGCCCGCTTTAGCTTGAATAGTAATCCTTCATGCCAGATCTTATCAAAGGCCTGGCTAACGTCGAGGAAGACAACCGCGCAGTATTTTTCTACTACTCTATGAACCTGTTGAATGGTAGGGTGTTGGCTCCTACTGGTGGTCAGGCATAAGCTTTTGGTTTTCGAGAATGGCGGTTAATTTTTTAGTTATATTTGATTTTATTAAGGGCACAGTTGGAGACCGCGGGTAGATACTTCTCTGCGGTCCCAGGGGAGGATAGGCCTACTTCAGAGAATCAACCCTGCCCACTCGAGCCCTATCTCCTAATACAGGGAAGAAACCTTATTCCAACTCAAAATCTTATCCCAGTCATTAATCCTTTCCCATCTATATTCAACTCACCAACTCGTGTTAAGCCCAACAACCCTCAAGCAGCACCATAACGAATTTTAAAACACAAATCGGAAGACCCCAAGTGGGTAGGAGGAATCTACAATCCCACACCGTAGAAATGGTCTGCCACATGGATTCTGAGAGCGACGAGGGTGCCAAAAGTTCGCCAAGTAGAAATCTAAAGACCAGCCAACCCTAAAAAAGACTAATATCGCAACATTTAACACCCAATCCAACTGTTCACACACCTTTAAGAAGTAGAGGATATAAAATGGGATATTCTGGGTCTGAACGAGGAAAGAAGGGAGGGAAAAGAAATACTACGACTCAAATGGGGCAATCTGCTATACTATAAAGGTGAAGTAAACAACACTAGTATTGGAATTGGTCTGCTTATACAAAAGAAATGCCCTATTCTTCAGCAAGCGTTAAATATTGTTGTTTTTCAGAAGTAGTTTAGGAATCAAGTCACTTCCAGACTCCTTCCTAGACTTCAGTTTCTATATTCTCCTCAATTTTCGAGGAAGACACTGGCCCCGTCAATGTTATCTCACCAGCATTGATGTTGCCAACTTCTCGTTGACCCAAAGGACGTGGTTAAGATCATTATCTTGGAAAGCGGTGGTAAATGTCTCTTCGCATTTTTCCCTATCTTATAGAATTTTACGACCATTTAGTATTAGTGTATATTTTGTATAGAAATATTTATTGGTTGTTTTGGAATTCGTCTGGTAGCCCTCTACATGCCTTGGTATCCCGGCTCAAGGAACTCTATTTAGTGATTAGAGGAATCATTTCTAAACCGGTCTAAGGCGTTGGTAGAGTTTGACTATACAGAAATCTATTTGATCGTGTGACTATGGTAGCTTGTTGCATTGCTGATGATGCTGTTTCAATATTTTTCTATTACCTTGTCAATGTTTGCTTGGAAAGTTAGGTTTGTAGGGCAAATTATAAGACTCTTCGTTATATTCCGAAAGAGTACACAGCCAATAATACAGTTTATTAGCCTTGTTATTTTGGAAAACAGTAGGGTGTACTGTTTAAACACCACAGGTATGATCAAAATCTAGCTCTGTTAATATAGTCTGACTTATTTTTATTCACTATCATATCCAAAATATCTAGTAACTAATTAGTTTTGTCCATATGGGCAATATAATCTTTCGGAGCAGAAATCTATAATGCCAGTTGGGAAGCAAAATTGTTAAGCTTAACTCCATTGGGGTGGTTAGTTCTACAACCCCAGTTTGTATTTTTGCATTTTACATCTCCTACTATTAAAGCAGGCTGTTGGCTTTCGAATATTCTCCTCAGTTGGTTGATAGGTGGTTCGTAAACAGAGGCAACGTTCATTGATGAGCCATTTGTAAAGGTTAGTTTAACTACCACAGCTTCTTCAATTGGGGTCACTACAAGGCTCTGTTTTATAATTATGGCAAAGTCTCCCCATCCTACTTTTGTTTCCCGGTATTATCTAAAAATAAGATACCTATTCCGGTATCGTAAATTTTTGTTTTGAATATGGTACGTTTTTGTAATTCATGCGATATCAATTCTGTGCCTCACTAATATGGATATGAAAATAGATTGTTGAGATTTTAATCCATTAACATTTCAGATTTAACAGGGTTAACCTTTTTTAAACAGATCAGCGGTTTCGCTTTACATGGTTGGGATTAAAGTTGCTAGTTAATATATAAAGCTACAATTTAGAGGCAGATACCGCACTATAATTACCGAAAAGGTATTTGACAATATATTTACTACTTAGAAAAGAAGAACTGATCACTATTATCGGTAGATGCGGAGTTTGAATATACATCTTGGGGTAACCGTTTTAGTCTGGAGCAAATGCCCTTGGATCCTGTGTTATGATGCCTTGCTTCATCGCTCTGTTTAATGTCACGAAAATATTTGCGAAGGCACATTAGCCAGCGGTCCCCTTTGTCATACTAACACCTTTGACAATCGCCAACCTCGCACCACTGCGGGTCGACCTTCTTCTCCTTATTCGATGGATAAGGTTAGCCTGCTACCCAGCGTACGTGCTAAGAAGGTTTACAGAACTTATCCTTATGAGTTACCACCAAGCCATCAGGTTAGACTTCGGCTCGAGGAAGAAAAAGAAGAAAATATTTTCTACTTAGTTGTTGTCTTAATAAAATCTGGAATGTGCGGTATGTTCGCCTCAAGTTGGAGTTGGGAGATTCGTACAAACCTGGGCGCGTTCAAGATTATACCAAGAATTTTGTTTCGAAATATCTGTAATTTCTTTAGTTGTGTTTGGGAAGCGGCGTAAGTTAGGACAGATCTGATAACTTCATGTTTGAGGGACGATATCTTGTTAACGATGGGATATAACATCACCTGAGATTCAATAGTAGTTGGACAACTTGTCGTTTCAATTACAAAAGTTTAGAAGTTATCGTAATCAACCACACCGTTGATAAGCTTAGGAAACTGAAGGATAATTAAAGGAGTGATATCAAAAGTGAGTAAGACTAGAAGGAGAAAACCTTAACTAAGTCTTGTTTCTTTAGAGATTATTTTAACATTTTTGCCTGTGGATAGGGATACGGATAAATGTTAACTTTGTAAACGTAGCTTTACTTTACTGACCAAAAATTTAAAAATTTAATTTAAGTTTTTTTAAAATCCAATTTTATCAACACCACTTGAACTTTCTACTTCATCCCTCCACAAAAACACTACTGGTAATTTTAAATCAACAATTCTGCCGGTTTAACGAAGAGCCCTTCACTAATTTAAATATATCCAGCACTAGTAATAATTCATTTAACTTTTTCCAGATAATTACTCTCCCTGTTATTGAACGGAATTAAATGTCAGCATGTAATACGTTTGTATTTAACCTTTTGTAATAAATTTCGTCCGATAATATTAGTTTCGCGTAATCAGGTTAATGGAAACTGAATAAATGCTTTAATCCTTATGGAAACGCATTTTCAGTTCTATAAAGAAATTAGTTTTATGCGCTACTTATAATCGAATTCCAATAACTGAATTTCGAAATAACGTAATTACTGTAAGTTAATTTGTTGGAAATGTTCGCAATATTCGCATTTTTATGAATTTTAATAACGCTGTTAGATGCTTCTATTAATAATATTTTTTAAGTGAAGAAATTAATAAACGTTAGTGCAACAGAAGTTTAAAATAGTAATTTAAAAACTTTGAGAGATTTAATAAACTATTTTGATGGTCAATACCACATCCTTTGTATTTCATTTAATAAACTTTCGAAATGATTAAAGATAAAATATGAAATATACAAAGTTTATGTTTTTTACTTTAGTATTTTTTAATAGTTTGATGATTTCAAGTGAACAATTTTTATGTATTAATTCAACCATGAATGCGTTGCGATAATACATAATACGCAGTATTA
Source organism: Melanotus villosus (assembly GCA_963082815.1). Taxonomy (NCBI): domain Eukaryota; kingdom Metazoa; phylum Arthropoda; class Insecta; order Coleoptera; family Elateridae; genus Melanotus; species Melanotus villosus. The sequence goes on along the minus strand of OY720426.1, from coordinate 33,397,181 downwards.
CTTATTGATTAACGTATTTATAGAAAAAGCAATGTGGGTATAAAAACTTTCCATCGTTTATTATTTTTTTGCTTACCGCGCTGGAAAACGAGGTTGGTTAGGAGTAAAAGGCGACACATGAGTTAAGATAAACCTACGCCTTTTTATTTTTAGTAAATCCTTTAAAAATAAAAAATCATACGATGTTCCGGTTTTCCTCCGTCTGCTTTGCAGAAACAACCGACGAAGTGGAAAAAGGGATTGCAAAAAATGGGTAGTTTTAGTGTAAGGTTATTTCTTTTTTGATTTTGGCAAACTGAAGGCCAAAAAAGATTAACTCAAATTGTTCTTGCATACCGGTCGTTTTGATTGGTATTAAGTAAACTGAAAAATAATAAATTGAAGTTTGTCTATTTATTTATTTTTCAGTTATGTACAAAAATTAGTGTAATTTATATTTATTTTCGGTCATGGATAACGGCTAATCTATTTGTTAGACACAGTCGTTACATTTTTGAATTTTTGCGTGTCAAATGACAATCAGATTAGGATTGAATAATTCTAGTCGGGTGGTGCTGAATGATCACAGGCTAGTAACAAAAAGATCATAAATTTAACCGGTTTCTGGAGGTCAAAATAAGTAGTTTGGGGGTAGGTGGTAGGCACTTCATAGGTATTTTAGGGATGCGACCCTGCCCAAACCAGCCTTGGGTCTCTCTTATCTTCCTCCTAACAACGAGAGACAACCAGGTCCTAACCCTTAAATCCATCCACTCCCACATAGAATCCACCCTATATCCTACCACTTTCTCAACCCCCATTGGACCAGCGTGAGGAGGTAAGGTCATAATGATGCACACAAAGAAAAAATGGCCCTCAGTTCCCAGCACTTCTAAAGGAACCCATTACGGCAGCAATCGAACATCAGAAGGGAGAGAGGGTGCTAAAAATCTCTGGGTAGGACCAGGCTGCCTCAAGACAACAATTTGGACAGGCACTTACAATGTTAGATCTCTGACAATTGAAAATAAATTGGATGAACTAGAAACTGAGTTGGAAGAGATAAAGTGGGCTTTAGCTAAATTAGAAATCAAATCAAACCTGGAACGCACTACATGTATAAAAGCAACAATTACACAGGAGCATAATCCTTAGTAAATAAACGGATCGCCCCTTATATTACCAAATTAAAATCTGACAAGTTCGCATACCACAGTTTACAAATTAATAATAGAACAAACATAAAAATAATATAGGTTTATGCACCGACCATATCTCGGTGAAGAAGTTTATGGCGAATAAGCTTTATGGTGAAATAAGACATTTTTCTAGTCTAGAACAACCAATAACGTATAAAATTCTGATAGTGGACTTTAACGTCAAACTGGGAACAAAGCAAAATGAACATGAAATTCTTATGGGAGAATATGGAACGGCAACAGACATGAAAGAGAAAAAACACAGACATTTTACGAATGAGTTTAACCTCTACTCTTTCGTTAAGAAAAACCCCAATAGAAAGTGGACGTGGATAAGCCCCAACATGCAGATAAAAAACGAGATTGATTACATGCCAACTAATAACAAAACGCGTTTGGCGTAGGAAGCGATCACAGAATGATCAGAGCAAACTTAAGTATTGACAAAAAATTGGAAAGACAGAAAACATATAGAAGAACAACCAGAATAGAATATAACCAACTCAAAAATGTTGGCAACAAATACTGAACAAAAATCGACGAAAAGCTATCTAAAATAGAAACAGAAATCCAAAATAGTAGTAAAATAGACGAGATTAACGATTAAATAATAGACATAATTAAAGAAAGCGTAAAAGAAGTAAACAAGCACAAACCCAAAAAGAACAAATTAAATGAGAAGATTACGAAAATGAGAGAAAGACAAAGAACATTAAATAAACATAATAAAAAAGTAACTGTAGAGTACCTAGAACTCGATAAACTTATAAGAAAGAAGATACGGGAACAGAGAAATAGAGAAAAAGAAATAAGAATTAATAAAACCATATAAAACAAGAGTAGGTATGAAATGTCTAAGACCAACGCTTGTGAAAAAGCAAATCATTTCACTTAAAGATAATAAAAATACCATCGAGAAGTTACAGACAGAACACAAATGTTGATAATAATAGAAGCGTATTATATAGAACTATATGAGAGAAAAAAAAACGAAACAACAACACAACAAGAAAATTTTATAGTAGGTAACCAACGAAAGATAGAAAACTACCACCCCATAGGTCTCCTCTCTTACTTATTGAAACTACCAATAAGAATAATTACTACTCGCTTAACAATGAAATCGAATTAATATCAACACTATGAGCAAGCAGGTTTCTCAAATGGCCACTCAACATCAGGCCACTTGGTAGCCATTCTTTCTTTCTTTCTCCCCTTCCATTTACCCTTTTGGGTGTCGGATTAGGGTTGGTTTATTGAATTTTGAATTTTCTTGCTTCGTGTACTTTCCTATTTATTCTATTAGGTTCCGTCCTCATCAAGTGTCCATACCATTTCAGTTGGCGTTTTGCTATTTTATTCATTATCGGTTCTTGTTCTACCGTTTCACGTATTGTTTCCCTTCTTATTCTGTCCCACTTTTTCTTCCCCGCTATTTTTCTCAGATGCTTCATCTCCATGGCGTTTATTTTACTAATTTGTTTCTTTTGTATTGTCCAATTTTCACTGGCATATAATATCGTACGTATTACTATTGAATTATATATTCTGAGTTTCGTCTCTTGAGTCAATTCTCTTTTACCTAGTATTTTGTTTAGTGAGTAGCATAGTTTGTAAGACTTTTTCGCCCTATTTACTAACTCTAGTTCCATCGTCGATAAAAATACTTCCTAGGTATTCGTATGTTGTCACCACCTCCAGCTCTGTTACCTTGCATTGTATCTTTATTTTGTAATTTTCTTTGCCATTTATTACCATTACCTTACTCCTTTTCGTATTAATTTCCATTTTGAAATTCTCTATTTTCTCTGCCCATATATCTATCAGCTTCTGCATTTTTCTTTCAGAGTTCACTATCATCACTATATCGTCCGCGTACATCAATACTTCTATTTTTACCGCTTGTAGTCTATGATAACCTATTATTGTTTCTAGTTGTTCTGTTCTAGATCTGGTATTTTTCATTAACTCATTCATTACTATTATAAACAATAATGGGCTAAAACTATCCCCTCGTTTGATGCCTCTTTTCCATTCAAATTCTTCCGATCTTTCTCCTGCTACTTGTACTCTCCCCTTTTCATCTTTGTAGGTACTTTCTATTACTTGTATTAGTGTTTTTGGAACTTTCATTTTCCTAAGGCACTTCCATATAATTGTCCTTTCTATTGAGTCAAAGGTTGCTCTTAGATCTATAAATGTCATTATGAGTTCTTCCCCACTTTCCTTCTTTCTTTCTATTAAGTTTCTTATTATGTATATGTTATCAGTTGTCATTCATTTGCCTTTCAGGTCTAAATGCTGCTTGTTCTTCGCCCATTTCTTTCTCTACAATGGATCTTAATCTCGTCTCTATTATTCTTGTATATGTTTTGAAACATACCGAGGATAAACATATTACACTATAGTTTTCGCAATTCACGTGCTCCCGTTTTTTGCGGATGGGTATTATTAAATTATTTTGCCAGTCTTTAGGTATTTCCCGTTTTTCCCAGGCCTCTTTATATATTTTCCATAACCAAGTTACTCCCTCTTCTCCTAGATATTTTATAATTTCTGGTTCCATGTCATCATCTCCCCCCGCTTTTTCTGTTTTTATTGCTTTCATTGCTTCTATTGCTTCTTCTCTACTTATCTCCGCAATTTGTATATCCTCTTCTTCGTATGTTTCGTATTCCTCATCTGTTGTGTATTTGTCTTTGTCTGTGTAGAAATCTTTCTATACTTTTGTTATTTCTTTTGTGCTTGTCTGGATTTGGTTTCTTTTGTTTTTTACTGCTATAATATCTTTCCTTCTTCCATTTTTCATTCCTCAAATTTTAGTCCAAAATTTTCTATTATTCGTTTTGTAGTCTTCTTGTAACTCCCTTCCGAACTCGTCCCATGAATTTCTTTTCGTATTTCTGACTACATTTTTCACTATTCGTCTCTGTCTGCTATACTCTGTCTTATCTTCTTCTGATTTTGTTTGAATATATTTTTTCCATGCTTGCTTCTTATTTTTTAGTCTCGCTTTTACTTCTTCGTTCCACCATCTTGTCCTTTTATTTTGGGTATTTCCCCGTTTTGTTCCACATATTATTCCTTTGGTTATGCCATAAAAGTGCTTATAGAAAAACAGAATAGAGAAGGCGTTTGATTCAGTTTGCCACAGAACCGTAACGCAAGCCTTAAATAGTTGCAAAATAGATAGTAGATACAGCCAGTTAATAAACAACACCATGACAAACACAACTTAACGCAAAAGTAGTAACTAACATCACATTTGCTGAAGAGACAACATAACTGCCCTATATACGTATAGTACATGAAGATATCAGCAGTACTCTGACAGCCAAACTACATTCAGGATGTTGAAACACGCCAAAAAAACTTTTTGGTTGATCCATAACTGCTGGATGACTTACGTAGCTAACAATCTTGTTATTCTGCATTATATACTAGGGCTTGGACATTCCATAAAAAAATCTTGGAGCCAGTTACTACTCTACGCCCTCCTGCACCAGATGAACCCCTTAATTCTATTTTTTGCAACTGAACAAAAGGTTGCGGTTCAAATTGTTGATGTCGAAAAATAGGATTGCCATGCTACATAATTTCTGGATTTTGTCGTGGCCAGTCATGTTTAAATGCCGCTTCTGATAATACGACAATTGAACCTTCAGAAATCATTGACGACGGGATTGCTCCCATCGCTGTTTTAACAGCAAGCATGACTAAAGAGGATAACTGTCTTGAAAATGAAGAAGAAAGAGAAGTATATGAAGGAAGTGATGAAGAAAGGGAAACTGATGAAGAAACGTCATAATTAAATGATACCAGGATTAGGCCTAAAGGGGACACCATGTAAAAAATACGCGCTGCAAAGTCCAAACTTTCACGACCTCATATCTCGAAAACTATTGGTCGTATGTCAATTTTGTATATAACCTTTTTTGTGCAGAATTTTATAATAAATATTTTTTATAATAATCAAAATTAACGTAAAGCCAACAAATAACGAAATTCTTGCGAAAAAACGATTTTCATGACCTTTGAGATCGAATAATTCACTTAGCGTACACAACTTCGAAATGGACTTTTATAGCTTATTCTCTTCTGGTTGGCGAAAGAACGGTCAGACAAGGTGGTCACTTTTGCTGGTAATCCGCCCTTGAGTGCTATACTATAGCATATAGTACGCCACTGTACTTCTGTACATGTACAACGTGCTTTTAAGCGGATTATCGTCTCTCTCAGTAGTTAAGATAGCCCACTTAGCCTAGTGCGCATCTAAGGCTTTCGCCAGCCAGAAGGGCATAAGATCTAACACATTGTTTATAGTGCCAAAGTCAAGAAGTGTACCAAAGTCCTCTTTGCTAGAATTTTTTTAGAGGTTAAATCCTAAAGTGACTAGGCTAATAAACAAGCAGTGCATATTGTTTTCAAGGTTTAGTTTAAAATTCTTTGCATTTAAATTTGAACTTTCCAGTAATCAAGTAACGTTCATTAAAAAGACATTCGTTATAGCTATGTAGATGCAGCAGTATTAATTGTTGTCTAAATTTTCAAACACTGGGCTCTCGGTCCGCGACATTAATTTCGTCCATGTTAGTATATAAGGTGATGAAAATGTACAGAGGCATCATGAACACAGAGTCAAAGAAATGAAACAATAAATATATTAAAGAATATAAAGAAAGATATAATCGATGACGGCTTTATAAAGGGTTTTATGGACACCACATACTGTTCCAAACTCACATTTTTTATTGTTCCAAGTTAACTTCCTCATAAAATCGTATTATTGTTTCCATTTTTATGAGAACAGTAGTCTAATAAAGCAAGACATAAAAACATACACAATCAACCGCTTTTTATGCCAGTGGTGGAGTTAGATCCTGAGAAACCACAATAGCTTTTGACGTTTCTGAAACTATATTTTTGCTGTTCTATTTCGTAAAAACTTTTTAATAATTCCGGTTTTATTTTTTCCTAAGGAAGTTTATAGGTTAACGCCACTATCAAAATCTGATATTGACTTAGTTTTGATAAAAATATGTAGGTTTATGTAAAACCAACAGTTCATTAGTTTTATGCTTCTACTTATGTCAAAAAATCGTTATTATAAAACTGAGAACTTTAAACACATCTTCGTTTGACTTCAGCCACCATACTGAAATAATCATTCGTTCTGATTTGCTTCAATTGCAAATTTACACCCCTTAACAAACACTACTTAACGCCACCGTTGTTCAATTATTATTCTGCAAACATTAAATAAAATCCACTATCCATTTTCATCTCAGATAATGCAGTAAATGTGACCAACTTACATCCTCATAAAAATATTAACAACTTTTCTAAAAACAACCATTTATTTGCACCTCGCGTTTTTATCGTCCTTGGCCCTCTTAAGCAGATTTACGATGTAAATAAAGAACGGTAATTCAATATTAACATTAACTGAAGTTAATATTTGAACTACATTATTCTGACGAAGGTTCTTCCTTTTTGTATTATTCTAAATTTAAATTATATTCCTGGAATGTACATTGTTAAATAAATGGTGCGGTTTCGGCTTATAGCGTGAGGTTTTTAAAGTAAGGATTTAAAAAATAAATTTTCCGAAGTAATCCTTGTAAAATATGGGGATTACGTTTATAAATTGTTTGTTGAGCGTTTTGCACGAATTTTTTAGATGTCATTGAGAGTTTTTTTTGCTGCATGTTATATCAAGAAAAAGAGTTTGAACGCTAAATAGGTAAGTGAAGAAATTCAGAAAATACCAAAAATAGATAATATGTTATCAAACATTATTTAAACCTATGTGCCAAAGATTTTTATGGGAAGGTTGACACTCCGGAGTACAACTTAGATGTTGAGAATATAAAGTACCTAATTCCAATGAAATATCCAAGCGAATCAGAGTTGATTAGATAGACATAAACAACTCTCATAATTTTGTAATAAAAGAGTAGGTATACGAACCGATTCGTGGTTTTTTAGTTTGTTAATCAGTTAAATAGAAAATTATCAACATATTTGCAAGGTTTTCAGAAATTACATTTTTAAACTAGATCAACTACAGATAAATTTGAAGGTCGGCGGTTTAAATTCCTGCGGAGGTAATACTGTTAGTTTTTGTAAATATACAATTTTTAAAATAAGTTCAAATTAATTAAAAATATTTCTGTAGGATTTCGAATACAGTTAAGTCAGATATTGGTATACAAACATAAATCCTAAGATTAATAAATACGACAAAACGGAAGCCTTATGTAACTATTTTCCACCACCAAAATATTAAATTATTTTAATTTACTTACTACATAAAACGTTTTTCTCGAACAAAGGCACAAAAGGTATGATCTCAATGAATTACGCATGTTGTCTGCAAAATAAATAAATAAATCTTTAAAACAAAATTCACATGCAAAACATAATATACTAAAAAATACAGCTTGTTTACTAAGTATACGGTAAAATGTAGGAGGTGATTCCTGGGTAGTTTTTCATATAAACTTGTATTCTAAATAGCTAAATGCTTTCCTGAAGAGTTACGCCTCCTCAGAAATGGAATAAAAACTTGGTTTTTAATTTTTATCTCAAAATTTAACAAAGTTAGAAACATAAAAATCAGTGGACGTTTTCTACTAACAGGAAGGTTCCTTAAAAATAACATAAGTATTTTTATATGGGGATGAAATATAGAACATTTGTACATTTACCGGAAACCTGATTTATTTGGAAATATGTTTGTCCTTTATATTTTCTCCTGAAGCTAATAATTTTCGTGTAAAAAACGAAATTGTATGTACGCCTTAGTTTTTTGAACCAAAAATCAATTAAAACTGAGCAAAAATACAAAATTATAACACTTTTCATATTCACCGTAAAAAGGCGATTTACACGCGCGTCACTGATGAACCGTGAAAACAAAAAGTAACCCCTTGGCGTTGGATTTGTACATACCAAATTTTAAATTAATATACTAAAGGGCTTCTGAAATTCACTAAATTCTCTCTAAATTTTATTACGCTGCATTTCGAAAACGAAAAATTTGCAGACACATATTGATTGAAACTTTTTATCTTAATAAGTCAAGGGACTAATCAGTGAAACTTTCTCACATACTTATATGTACGAGCCCTATTGCACAACAGTTGGCCCATTGCTATGTTTTATATTTTTAGTGTGTTAGCTCCGTCGAAATTAAATGAATGTAAATATAATGTTTTATTAAGCAAATGATATTACATTTTCACATATTTAGAGTGAATTTAAACATAGTTGAACTAATCTAAATGAATGTTAAATAATTTTAGTACACGCCATAGAAATTTACCGCCTTTGTTTTGTAAAACTGCATCAATCCGACGCGACGTGGCATAGTATCCACAAGTTCTTTGCAATAGGCTACAGTAAAGGAGTTCCAAATTAATATAATCAGTATCAATATGTTCGAAAACTTACAAATAAATTAATTATCTTGTAAAATTCTGTTTCTTAAAAAGTAAAAACAATAATTTATGGTGTTGCTATTAAAATTAAATAGATATTCACATTGTATTCATTGATAATTATATAAAATTATATATGAGCGAACTGTTGTGCAATAGGGCTTGTATATAGGAACCCTCCCTAGGCACCTTGATCTAGAAAGTGTGAGGCGAGATTATAACAGAGATATGCGAGCTATACAAAAAGTGCTTAAACAAACATTAAAACTAATAACAGGTACTTAATACAATTTTAATTTATGGCTAGGGTGGCGCAGTGGTGGAGCGGCAGGCTAGCGTTGCGCTAGTCTTTGGTTCGAATCCCCCTGGTGACCACCGACACCTAATAGAAGATTCAGGCATACGCTAGCGCTCCATAAATGAACTAAATTTGATATGCATATCGGTTAAATGTCGATAATAGCGGTCACATTAACGAATGATGTGTTTAATGGTAAAGTATACAAGTAGAATTCAAAAATTAATCTTATTTCTGCATAAAAGAAAAGCTAACTTATTATAATTCATTTTAAACTGCAGCTTTTGTTTTAAAATAACAGGTAGGCACATTATACTAATGTTTATTATAAATAATTTAGTGTTTGTCTCAACTTTAATTTTACATGCATTATTTCCACATAGCTGATGCCATTATAAGCACTTGCCAATATTTTTCTTTTTGGGAAAAGGAAGGAAACGTATTTTTTTTTCTTTTTTTTAGTTCTAGAATCATTCTTGCAATTTTTATAATGACAACGAACCATTTAGCTAAAATTGGAATGTTTGTTAGGTAAGACTAAATGATTAAAAATAAACAAAAAGTTTTACAATATTGGTACCTATATACTCTGACGTACATGCGTCAAAATATAGTAGTTAACTGTAGCGTATAACATTTTAGAAAATAAGTAATAAAAAGTGAAGAAATAAATTCAACAATTACTTTTTACGTGACACTTGTATATAAATCATCATAGAAGTACACCAGTGAGTTCGGTAACCGCTATTATCGACTTTTCACCGATATTTATACCATATTTAGTTAATTTAAGCAGCGCTGGCGTATGCGTGAATCTTCTATTAACGACGCTCTCCTGAGAATAAAGGCCTAGGAGATAGAGTAACAAGGTCTTACACGTACATACACATTACACTCTACACATGGTGTAGTATGTATGTATAAACGGCACACCTTCCTTAACTGAAAATGATATTCACGAAGAACTTGCAATGTATAACCTACCGATAAAACGGACCACAAGACTGCTAAACAAAGACAAAACACCTTTGCCAGTTTGCGCAGTACTCCTAACAGCAAATGAAAAAGTAAACCAAATATTTAACATTAACAAAATTTACCACTCAATAGAGACCGTAGAATCACGAAAGAATAACAATGTCATACATGCCAACGCATTGGGCATTGGGCATACTAAAAATTATTACAGTCTGGAACCAAGATGCGTAAAATGTCAAGGCAATCACTTATATACCAATTGTAACAAACCACTCCACGAGCCCCCGACATGTACCAACTGTGGGGAAAATCACCCTGCTAACTTTAGGGATGCAAATATTTCTCTGAAACAAGGAATTATCAATATAGACGACCCCGAAACGAATCTCACAAAACACTAAGAACGCAGAACGTTTATGTACCCGATAATAACATGAAAAACTTCCCTCAACTTCCACGGAATACCTCACAAATCAACTCACCATGCAAATCGAAAACTAACACCTGAAAGCCCATCCTTACTCAGTACCTTACTATCATCCCTCATAAACTTAATCCAACCCTACATCGAACAAATCAAACAATTCCTATTATCCAATATCTTACCTTCTCTTTTCAATGGACCATAAAATTAACACAATCCCATAGTAGATAAGCTATGCCGGTTCTAGCGCAAAATCCCATGTTATTTCTTATGGAGGTTCATTTTAGCGAAAACCAGCGGGTTGCATACACATCAGGCGGATGACCAGCTGGTTACATACACATCAGGCGGATGACCAGGTGGTTGCATACACATCAGGCGGATGACCAGATGGTTGCATACACGTCAGGCGGATGACGTCATCGCATGAGACAGTTTCCAGTCAAGCTCACATTTTTGGAGCCCCCTTGGAGCTTCGCCCCCCTCGGCCCCCTTAGGGCTTAACCCCAGCCCCCTTTACAAGTGTTTTTAGAGGTTAGAAATTTTAACGTTAAGTCTTTATTCACGAGTTCGTTTACGTTTGAATATTTGGTATTTAAATATTACGCGCGACATTTAAATTTTAAAAATATTTTTTCTACATCTGTTAAAACAACTACACTTTTTTCATTAAACTGTGTTCATAAAGAACTTAATTAATTAACACTCGAAAAGCGCGAAAAAGGTACCGTAGTATTTCATTTTTAACGCAATTTTTAATTTAGAATTTTCTAAGGAAAGTAGACAAATTCACGCTTTTTTATATTATAATCAATAATCTGCAATAATCTAAACAAAAATTTTAATAATGTTACGATCCTCATGTTGATTATATAGCTACCTAGCTTACGTATTACATGTAGAGTTTCATAGTCTAATGGTTAAGGCGTCGGACTACAGATCCGCAGGTTTGCAGGTTCGAATCCAACCCCGGTCAAAAATTTTTTTTATTTTTATAATTAATATATGTGATGTTCCTTATCCATCTAACTGAATTTTATTTTTATTTTTGTTATAAATACCGATATTCCATTTTGCTTTAAGTAAGTATGCTTTAAATAAAATTCATTCGCCGGGATTATTGAACTTACACACGAATGCGAATACTGCAGAGTTGCAACATTCCAGCAGTTACAGTTTACAGAATACAACAATAACAGCTGTAATTTTTACTAGATTGTGGTTAACTAAAACAAACATCAATTATTATTGAATTCATTGAACTTTAAAATGCGTAAAAATAACAGTGCTAAAATGCCTCCTTGTGTTAAATTAATTATTATACTTTAAAAGTAGTTCGATTTTAGTAATTCTGGTTAGAATAACTGTATATTGCTAATCTTTAAATATTTGTAAAATAATAATAATCCTTCTGTGTCGGATATTAACCTACACATTTTGTTATAATGGGTGATCAAATGAATTGCATATTTGGTAAGCTATTTATTTTTAGACATGTTTTAGTTTAATAGTAAATATTTTGTTTTAACGCAGGGGAAGTATGAGCAAAGTGATAACATTTTAAATTTAAATTAATTAATTGTACAACAGTCTAAAATATTTAAGAAGTAAAAATGCGCCCTTATAACATCAAAGCAAGCAATAGTATGGGATATTTGTTGTCAAAATTATTACTTCCTTGGTTCCTTATAAAAAGTAGGTACCTAGCTTATGTATAACACGTAGAGCTACGTGGTCTAATGACTTAAGGTGTTGGGCTACAGATCCGTAGATTCGAGTCCGGTCACGGTCAAAATATTTTTTATTTTTATAATTAAATTATGAGAAAATCGGTATAAACGCTTACCTGCAAAAGAAATCTTTAAACTCTTACGAATAAATAGATTAATATCAAAGTTAAATATAAAATTACCTGAATACATATAAACTAAATTTTAAAAGCAAAACAAATCAAATAAAACACTAAGTAAAATTAATAATTTTTAATACTTATAATAAAATAATCGTGTGTGGGTGTTATTTACCCACACACTTATTATAGTATTATTCGGTAAACCAACCATTCCAAGATGTTCTAGATGAGGACCCAAACACTCCATGACCTCAATAATCGGCAGCAGGAGGTACGCTGCTGGAGCATTAAAACGCACCAGGGCGTCTTTAATAAATTGATTGATTTCTAAAAGTAAGAAACATTTAAACACACAAACATAAATACACGAACACAACCACTTTACCTGCGTTCATTTTGAACTTTTTATTGAACTGTAATAACAAACTGAAAGAAGGGAAGTTTCAGTTTTCTAGGTAACATGATATTTCACACTCAACAAAACATGTAAAAAATATTATAGAACACATAATATCCACTAAGCAAAATGCATTTAAATTTACTTTTGAAGTTATTGGTTTAGATGCAGAATCATTAACCAATTTTTAAAATATAAAGATATTAAAATTATTAGATTCACCCGCGAAGGATGTAACATTCATAGCCAGGGTTATTGTACTTACACATGTGGATGCACGTAAAAATATTGCATTTTAAGCAATATAGAAAAAAGCAAGTACACAGTTTAATACCTAGTAAGAATTCAACGATAGATCTATAATTCGTTTTTTAAAGTGCAGTTGTAGACTGAACAGTTCAACCTACGCATCAGTAAATTGTGAAACTATACCTATAGAAATTATAAAATTAAAATAGGAGAACAACTTAATTAAAGTGTGTAAAAATGCATTCCTTATATCATTTAGCTACACGTGCAGTATGTTACGTATTTTCAAAAAAACAAATCAACAACTTTCTTTTACCACCAACAGTTAAACGACATCTGGAATTAGAATGGTGTTCGAATGTATTCGATTTAATACATAAGGTGCAAAATAACAGTGCTGAAGTACCTCATTGGGTAAAGAACACTTTTCAAAACTGGATTTTAAACGGAAGTTTCGGTTCGTTACATGGAACCTACTTTGATAATAATCATGATGATGATCACCTGGAGATTTACTTGGCTATCATGTTATACCAAATTCCCGAAGATGAAGATGAAATCGACTGGTTACCACAAAAAACAATTGTATCTTATCAAACGTGTCGTGTATTTAATTCCGAAAGATATTTAAATTTATGTTATAAGTGTGCTACAGACAATGAACATTTAGAAGACTTTTCGTATATGCACGTCATTAACCATATTAGATTATGTAAAAACAGAAAAACAGTTGTGAAAATTTTAAAAAATATTAATAATTTTTGTTGCGAGTGTACATACGCCTCTTTAATTACTATACAGGATATTGAATTAGAATTAAACAACGAGGTAGGTTTATGCTCATCTGTACCCTGTAAAAGGGTGAAAACAAACGCTTTTAGTGATGAAGTTTTATCACCTTATTATCGCTATGTATCATCTTTGAATGATAGCGGTTTGCAACGTATTCATACTTGGGCAGCCGACGCCCAAATTATGAGAAATTTTCATACTAGATATAACGATAGACAAAGTGGAATCCCTTTAAATATGGTACCAGAAGATCCCTTTCTCGTGGATGACGATTGAGAAGAAGCAATAGATGATTTTTCAAATAATTTTGTATTGTGAATGTTTATTTGGTTGTTTATAATCAGAATCAATAAAACATGCTAATTAAAATTGTAGTCTTTAAATATTTATAAAATAATAATCATGTGTGTTTGATTATTAACCTAGGCATTTATTAAACTGTAACTGTAGCTGTATTTCTCGGATAATTACATGTTGCTAATGCTTATTTTGCTTATTTATTTTATAACCCTTATTATCTCTAGAATAGGGAATAAATTCAACTAAATCAATTTGTAATAAATTATCGAAACATCTAATTATTACAAGTTGATTTCGTTGAATTATGTCTAGCAGGAGCAGCTCATTCACAACTTGAATTTTAAACATGTTACTTACTTAATTTTTCTATACGTCAACACCACCATGATAGAACAACATAACCGACTTTTATTTAATTTAATTTAATGTCTAAATATAACTCAATGTTACTGCTAAGTGGTAAATCTTCTGTTTCATCTATTCTGAAAAAATTATCAATAATTTATTAGGATTTTTGAGTGATAAAAATATATAACACAACACAAGAGGATCCTGGAACATAAAAACAAAATAAGTGTGGCACAAGAAGTTGAAATTTCGTTAATAAACATCGCATTTAAAAACAGAATAGCTACATATGTATACATATCGTCTTACTGCGGATGATCACAAAGTTTGCGTAAATGTAAAAGGATTCTTAACTACTGTGAAATCAAATTTTAGATTGTTAAATATCACATTAGGATTTACCGAAAGGTTGCATTTTGAATTTGTTATTACTTTTTATTAAACTTCAGCTAATTATTCATCTCTGTTTTTGTATTTAGAATTGACAATATTATTATTGATATAAATTTTAATGTCATATTTTGATGTACATAAGTTTTTTCCATCCCTTTTTCACACAATCCTAAACCCAACAGCATTCTAATTCTACAGCAGTCAACAATATACATTTCATTGCAAACACAAAATTATAAATGCCTGTCACTTAAAACGTAGATAACTTGGATAATACTGTTAATAGTCTTACGTAGGTACTTATACATAAAATATTATATAAAACAAAAAATCAATAGCACTCTGGTTCTGCAACAATCATCAATATAAATTTCACAACAAATTCAAAATATAATAATACAAAACCTAACGTGGACAAAAATAATAATAATGCTACTAAAAACATGGAATACTTGTTGTTGCATTATCTCCAGACATTCAAACTGCGGGAAGAGCTTATTACAAGAGCCGGACGGTCTTAAGTTTTTGGTATGCGGGGGTGTTTATTAGTTGCTGTTAAACTATTGTGAGGACTGAACACCATTTTTATGTCAGGACAAGAATTAACAGATCGTTCGACGTTTTATGGGTTAAGAATATTAACAGGTTGTTACGAATATTGTCAAGCCGATTGAGGTGTTTCTAGCTTTACAGCAATCTCTTTAAAGGGTTCTGTGATCGGTTTATATATGTGTTTTCAAACAATATATAGGCATCAGACTGATCTCTCTTAAGATTGCAGATGTGGCTTGAAGCCATCTAACTACTTACCCGTTGATTGTCATGCCAACACATATATCAACATTGCCCGAACACCTCCGACAACAGTTAATTCATACGACAGACTACAGTCGGACGTCTCAAAAATAGCATGCTACGAATGCGCCCCAACTCATATTTTAATTTTTACCAGAAGATTTCTAGATTTTTTTCCAATCTAAATATGCAATATTGTTGCTGTGTACCTATGCACGGATAAATTAAAAAATGTCAGCATAAGATGTCAAAGTTTCAGAATTACACCATAAAAAACTACCTGTGGGGTACATTTGCACCCCGTCCGGTGTCATGAAAGTTAACAGATAAACAGATGCTACACAAGGTCCTTATCAATTATATGTATAAAATCAATTACCTGATGCAATAAAAATAATGATTCTAACACACGCACCGGTTATTTTCTATAGGTAAAGGTTGAATAAAAACACAGAAAATTAAAAACACAGAAAATCTATTTACTTCTTTATTTTATTTAGCTAAAATACAAGTTAAAGCTGTATTTATCCATCTAATTAATTTATGTATATGTAAATCCGGGTCTATCTTCCTCTTTCTAGCAAAATACATGTTAATTGCAGCTTTCATCCATTTTATACGTCTTGTTACTCATCTTTATAATCTTGAAATCATCGACGCCCTCAAACAACAGCTGATTTTCGAAAAAGAATCTTAAATGGGTTGCTAAATTTGCTTATTATTGTGGTTATAGCACAGCATTCATAGCCAGGGTTATTGTACTTACACATCTGAATGCACGTAAGAATATTGCATTTTAAGCAATATAGAAAAAAGCAAGTACGCAGGTCAATAGTAAGAATGTATGCGCACATGTCACACTATTTCTAAAATAAAGGTAATTTATGTGTAATTAATAAATCCATGACTTGTTTCAAAACAGCGATTACAAAAGTGTCTGTTACATGCAAGGCATTTAAAATATGTTCTATACGTCTTGTTTTGAGCCTGTTTCACTCCATTCGTAATACAACATTGTTTATAACATCCAACACAACGACGACGGGTTTCTGTTGCTAGCAGAGCATGGGAAACCGCTCCATCATTAGACACCTTAGTATTTTCCTGCTCTTTTGGCCAATGCTTAGTTAACATTTCCCCGCCAACACCTTCCCCTAATTCAAATGTAAGGCCCATATTGGTCAACAGTATGATAATGAATGGCACATATATTAAACTACACTCTTACATAACTCATGGTACAGGCGGCATGATACAGCTCATGGTACAGGTACAGGTACAGCTCATGGTACAGCTCATGGTACAGGTACAGGTACAGCTCATGGTACAGCTCATGGTACAGGTACAGGTACAGCTCATGATACCTCGAGGTACAGATGTTAAACTACACTCTTACATAACTCATGGTACAGGCGGCATGATACAGCTCATGGTACAGACACAGGTACAGCTCATGGTACAGCTCATGGTACAGCTCGTGGTACAGCTCATGGTACAGCTCATGGTACAGGTACAGGTACAGCTCATGGTACAACTCATGGTACCTCTGCCGTGAGCGAATATTTTGAATATCTTGCAACAGAAGAACTATGGGGAACACAACCTGAAATATAATTATATTTCAGGTTGTGTTCCCCATAGTTCTTCTGTTGCAAGATATTCAAAATATTCGCTCACGGCAGAGGTACCATGAGTTGTACCATGAGCTGTACCTGTACCTGTACCATGAGCTGTACCATGAGCTGTACCACGAGCTGTACCATGAGCTGTACCATGAGCTGTACCTGTGTCTGTACCATGAGCTGTATCATGCCGCCTGTACCATGAGTTATGTAAGAGTGTAGTTTAACATCTGTACCTCGAGGTATCATGAGCTGTACCTGTACCTGTACCATGAGCTGTACCATGAGCTGTACCTGTACCTGTACCATGAGCTGTACCATGAGCTGTACCTGTACCTGTACCATGAGCTGTATCATGCCGCCTGTACCATGAGTTATGTAAGAGTGTAGTTTAATATATGTGCCATTCATTATCATACTGTTGACCAATATGGGCCTTACATTTGAATTAGGGGAAGGTGTTGGCGGGGAAATGTTAACTAAGCATTGGCCAAAAGAGCAGGAAAATACTAAGGTGTCTAATGATGGAGCGGTTTCCCATGCTCTGCTAGCAACAGAAACCCGTCGTCGTTGTGTTGGATGTTATAAACAATGTTGTATTACGAATGGAGTGAAACAGGCTCAAAACAAGACGTATAGAACATATTTTAAATGCCTTGCATGTAACAGACACTTTTGTAATCGCTGTTTTGAAACAAGTCATGGATTTATTAATTACACATAAATTACCTTTATTTTAGAAATAGTGTGACATGTGCGCATACATTCTTACTATTGACCTGCGTACTTGCTTTTTTCTATATTGCTTAAAATGCAATATTCTTACGTGCATTCAGATGTGTAAGTACAATAACCCTGGCTATGAATGCTGTGCTATAACCACAATAATAAGCAAATTTAGCAACCCATTTAAGATTCTTTTTCGAAAATCAGCTGTTGTTTGAGGGCGTCGATGATTTCAAGATTATAAAGATGAGTAACAAGACGTATAAAATGGATGAAAGCTGCAATTAACATG
Organism: Melanotus villosus; assembly: GCA_963082815.1. Taxonomy (NCBI): domain Eukaryota; kingdom Metazoa; phylum Arthropoda; class Insecta; order Coleoptera; family Elateridae; genus Melanotus; species Melanotus villosus. The sequence continues at coordinate 33,379,095 of OY720426.1, read as the reverse complement.
TATTTTGCTAGAAAGAGGAAGATAGACCCGGATTTACATATACATAAATTAATTAGATGGATAAATACAGCTTTAACTTGTATTTTAGCTAAATAAAATAAAGAAGTAAATAGATTTTCTGTGTTTTTAATTTTCTGTGTTTTTATTCAACCTTTACCTATAGAAAATAACCGGTGCGTGTGTTAGAATCATTATTTTTATTGCATCAGGTAATTGATTTTATACATATAATTGATAAGGACCTTGTGTAGCATCTGTTTATCTGTTAACTTTCATGACACCGGACGGGGTGCAAATGTACCCCACAGGTAGTTTTTTATGGTGTAATTCTGAAACTTTGACATCTTATGCTGACATTTTTTAATTTATCCGTGCATAGGTACACAGCAACAATATTGCATATTTAGATTGGAAAAAAATCTAGAAATCTTCTGGTAAAAATTAAAATATGAGTTGGGGCGCATTCGTAGCATGCTATTTTTGAGACGTCCGACTGTAGTCTGTCGTATGAATTAACTGTTGTCGGAGGTGTTCGGGCAATGTTGATATATGTGTTGGCATGACAATCAACGGGTAAGTAGTTAGATGGCTTCAAGCCACATCTGCAATCTTAAGAGAGATCAGTCTGATGCCTATATATTGTTTGAAAACACATATATAAACCGATCACAGAACCCTTTAAAGAGATTGCTGTAAAGCTAGAAACACCTCAATCGGCTTGACAATATTCGTAACAACCTGTTAATATTCTTAACCCATAAAACGTCGAACGATCTGTTAATTCTTGTCCTGACATAAAAATGGTGTTCAGTCCTCACAATAGTTTAACAGCAACTAATAAACACCCCCGCATACCAAAAACTTAAGACCGTCCGGCTCTTGTAATAAGCTCTTCCCGCAGTTTGAATGTCTGGAGATAATGCAACAACAAGTATTCCATGTTTTTAGTAGCATTATTATTATTTTTGTCCACGTTAGGTTTTGTATTATTATATTTTGAATTTGTTGTGAAATTTATATTGATGATTGTTGCAGAACCAGAGTGCTATTGATTTTTTGTTTTATATAATATTTTATGTATAAGTACCTACGTAAGACTATTAACAGTATTATCCAAGTTATCTACGTTTTAAGTGACAGGCATTTATAATTTTGTGTTTGCAATGAAATGTATATTGTTGACTGCTGTAGAATTAGAATGCTGTTGGGTTTAGGATTGTGTGAAAAAGGGATGGAAAAAACTTATGTACATCAAAATATGACATTAAAATTTATATCAATAATAATATTGTCAATTCTAAATACAAAAACAGAGATGAATAATTAGCTGAAGTTTAATAAAAAGTAATAACAAATTCAAAATGCAACCTTTCGGTAAATCCTAATGTGATATTTAACAATCTAAAATTTGATTTCACAGTAGTTAAGAATCCTTTTACATTTACGCAAACTTTGTGATCATCCGCAGTAAGACGATATGTATACATATGTAGCTATTCTGTTTTTAAATGCGATGTTTATTAACGAAATTTCAACTTCTTGTGCCACACTTATTTTGTTTTTATGTTCCAGGATCCTCTTGTGTTGTGTTATATATTTTTATCACTCAAAAATCCTAATAAATTATTGATAATTTTTTCAGAATAGATGAAACAGAAGATTTACCACTTAGCAGTAACATTGAGTTATATTTAGACATTAAATTAAATTAAATAAAAGTCGGTTATGTTGTTCTATCATGGTGGTGTTGACGTATAGAAAAATTAAGTAAGTAACATGTTTAAAATTCAAGTTGTGAATGAGCTGCTCCTGCTAGACATAATTCAACGAAATCAACTTGTAATAATTAGATGTTTCGATAATTTATTACAAATTGATTTAGTTGAATTTATTCCCTATTCTAGAGATAATAAGGGTTATAAAATAAATAAGCAAAATAAGCATTAGCAACATGTAATTATCCGAGAAATACAGCTACAGTTACAGTTTAATAAATGCCTAGGTTAATAATCAAACACACATGATTATTATTTTATAAATATTTAAAGACTACAATTTTAATTAGCATGTTTTATTGATTCTGATTATAAACAACCAAATAAACATTCACAATACAAAATTATTTGAAAAATCATCTATTGCTTCTTCTCAATCGTCATCCACGAGAAAGGGATCTTCTGGTACCATATTTAAAGGGATTCCACTTTGTCTATCGTTATATCTAGTATGAAAATTTCTCATAATTTGGGCGTCGGCTGCCCAAGTATGAATACGTTGCAAACCGCTATCATTCAAAGATGATACATAGCGATAATAAGGTGATAAAACTTCATCACTAAAAGCGTTTGTTTTCACCCTTTTACAGGGTACAGATGAGCATAAACCTACCTCGTTGTTTAATTCTAATTCAATATCCTGTATAGTAATTAAAGAGGCGTATGTACACTCGCAACAAAAATTATTAATATTTTTTAAAATTTTCACAACTGTTTTTCTGTTTTTACATAATCTAATATGGTTAATGACGTGCATATACGAAAAGTCTTCTAAATGTTCATTGTCTGTAGCACACTTATAACATAAATTTAAATATCTTTCGGAATTAAATACACGACACGTTTGATAAGATACAATTGTTTTTTGTGGTAACCAGTCGATTTCATCTTCATCTTCGGGAATTTGGTATAACATGATAGCCAAGTAAATCTCCAGGTGATCATCATCATGATTATTATCAAAGTAGGTTCCATGTAACGAACCGAAACTTCCGTTTAAAATCCAGTTTTGAAAAGTGTTCTTTACCCAATGAGGTACTTCAGCACTGTTATTTTGCACCTTATGTATTAAATCGAATACATTCGAACACCATTCTAATTCCAGATGTCGTTTAACTGTTGGTGGTAAAAGAAAGTTGTTGATTTGTTTTTTTGAAAATACGTAACATACTGCACGTGTAGCTAAATGATATAAGGAATGCATTTTTACACACTTTAATTAAGTTGTTCTCCTATTTTAATTTTATAATTTCTATAGGTATAGTTTCACAATTTACTGATGCGTAGGTTGAACTGTTCAGTCTACAACTGCACTTTAAAAAACGAATTATAGATCTATCGTTGAATTCTTACTAGGTATTAAACTGTGTACTTGCTTTTTTCTATATTGCTTAAAATGCAATATTTTTACGTGCATCCACATGTGTAAGTACAATAACCCTGGCTATGAATGTTACATCCTTCGCGGGTGAATCTAATAATTTTAATATCTTTATATTTTAAAAATTGGTTAATGATTCTGCATCTAAACCAATAACTTCAAAAGTAAATTTAAATGCATTTTGCTTAGTGGATATTATGTGTTCTATAATATTTTTTACATGTTTTGTTGAGTGTGAAATATCATGTTACCTAGAAAACTGAAACTTCCCTTCTTTCAGTTTGTTATTACAGTTCAATAAAAAGTTCAAAATGAACGCAGGTAAAGTGGTTGTGTTCGTGTATTTATGTTTGTGTGTTTAAATGTTTCTTACTTTTAGAAATCAATCAATTTATTAAAGACGCCCTGGTGCGTTTTAATGCTCCAGCAGCGTACCTCCTGCTGCCGATTATTGAGGTCATGGAGTGTTTGGGTCCTCATCTAGAACATCTTGGAATGGTTGGTTTACCGAATAATACTATAATAAGTGTGTGGGTAAATAACACCCACACACGATTATTTTATTATAAGTATTAAAAATTATTAATTTTACTTAGTGTTTTATTTGATTTGTTTTGCTTTTAAAATTTAGTTTATATGTATTCAGGTAATTTTATATTTAACTTTGATATTAATCTATTTATTCGTAAGAGTTTAAAGATTTCTTTTGCAGGTAAGCGTTTATACCGATTTTCTCATAATTTAATTATAAAAATAAAAAATATTTTGACCGTGACCGGACTCGAATCTACGGATCTGTAGCCCAACACCTTAAGTCATTAGACCACGTAGCTCTACGTGTTATACATAAGCTAGGTACCTACTTTTTATAAGGAACCAAGGAAGTAATAATTTTGACAACAAATATCCCATACTATTGCTTGCTTTGATGTTATAAGGGCGCATTTTTACTTCTTAAATATTTTAGACTGTTGTACAATTAATTAATTTAAATTTAAAATGTTATCACTTTGCTCATACTTCCCCTGCGTTAAAACAAAATATTTACTATTAAACTAAAACATGTCTAAAAATAAATAGCTTACCAAATATGCAATTCATTTGATCACCCATTATAACAAAATGTGTAGGTTAATATCCGACACAGAAGGATTATTATTATTTTACAAATATTTAAAGATTAGCAATATACAGTTATTCTAACCAGAATTACTAAAATCGAACTACTTTTAAAGTATAATAATTAATTTAACACAAGGAGGCATTTTAGCACTGTTATTTTTACGCATTTTAAAGTTCAATGAATTCAATAATAATTGATGTTTGTTTTAGTTAACCACAATCTAGTAAAAATTACAGCTGTTATTGTTGTATTCTGTAAACTGTAACTGCTGGAATGTTGCAACTCTGCAGTATTCGCATTCGTGTGTAAGTTCAATAATCCCGGCGAATGAATTTTATTTAAAGCATACTTACTTAAAGCAAAATGGAATATCGGTATTTATAACAAAAATAAAAATAAAATTCAGTTAGATGGATAAGGAACATCACATATATTAATTATAAAAATAAAAAAAATTTTTGACCGGGGTTGGATTCGAACCTGCAAACCTGCGGATCTGTAGTCCGACGCCTTAACCATTAGACTATGAAACTCTACATGTAATACGTAAGCTAGGTAGCTATATAATCAACATGAGGATCGTAACATTATTAAAATTTTTGTTTAGATTATTGCAGATTATTGATTATAATATAAAAAAGCGTGAATTTGTCTACTTTCCTTAGAAAATTCTAAATTAAAAATTGCGTTAAAAATGAAATACTACGGTACCTTTTTCGCGCTTTTCGAGTGTTAATTAATTAAGTTCTTTATGAACACAGTTTAATGAAAAAAGTGTAGTTGTTTTAACAGATGTAGAAAAAATATTTTTAAAATTTAAATGTCGCGCGTAATATTTAAATACCAAATATTCAAACGTAAACGAACTCGTGAATAAAGACTTAACGTTAAAATTTCTAACCTCTAAAAACACTTGTAAAGGGGGCTGGGGTTAAGCCCTAAGGGGGCCGAGGGGGGCGAAGCTCCAAGGGGGCTCCAAAAATGTGAGCTTGACTGGAAACTGTCTCATGCGATGACGTCATCCGCCTGACGTGTATGCAACCATCTGGTCATCCGCCTGATGTGTATGCAACCACCTGGTCATCCGCCTGATGTGTATGTAACCAGCTGGTCATCCGCCTGATGTGTATGCAACCCGCTGGTTTTCGCTAAAATGAACCTCCATAAGAAATAACATGGGATTTTGCGCTAGAACCGGCATAGCTTATCTACTTCCCATAAATAAAAATCATCAACTGGAACGCAAATGGCATCAAAACGCAGCCAAACTTATTGAAGTCTTTCCTCGCAAAACATTTCATTGATATAGCATGTGTCTCGGAAACGCACTTAAGTCACCCCGAAAAACTCAAGATAACTGGATACGAGATCTACCGCACAGACAGAAATGTCAACATTGCATCATGAGGAGTGGCCATCATCATTAAGCGTAAAATCATACACCACGAATGCCAATCAATCCACACTATAAACCTCGAGACTGTTGGAATTATAACAAAGCACAAGATGGCACTGCCGTAAACCGTAAACATAGTATGTGTCTATAAGCAACCCAAGAAACGACTACTAGAGCAAGACATCTCAACAATCTTTACCACAAATAAACCTATTCTGCTTATTGGAGACCTAAAGTCCAAAAACACCATTTGGGGATGTAGAGCAACAAACCCTGCCAGTACCAAACTCTACGACCTAACATCAACGTATGCTTTTCAAATAGAAGCCCCTAATCAGCCCACTTACTACCCCTATAGAAATGATCACCAACCCGACATACTGGATATTCTCGCTCGCAAGAACTTTCATAAGCAAGAACTTCAACAAGTGCTCCCCGAGCTGGATACTAAGATACTGTGGGTGGCTACTTTTGGTTGAAAAATCCTTATAGCGAAGTTTGCTAAAAAATTCCACGTCAATCTTATCAATTGCAGTGGTGCTGCCTACTACACACTAGGTCAACGAGGCATCCACGTGCGACTAAAACGCAAACTAGCGCAAGATATATTTCTGAGTGACAACAGTGATGACGATTAAGTGATCAGTTTCAACATACCCAGTACTCTCATAGTGATACACAACTAATTAGCACTTGAAACTTTCTTGCGGTCATACTTACCGCTCATGTTATTTAGTATATTATATAAAATATAAACTGTCATCAATGCCTTGTATAACAGTGTAAATTGCTGAGCAGGCAAAGGCCTAATTAAAAAGAAAAAACTTCGTAACCCGCAGAGACGGCACGTGTTGCGCATAGAGTCGCATACGTTAACGCACCAACCTCGACACCGAAAGGTATTTATAAGAGGCTACAGGTAATATACATACATACAATTTTAATTTAAGAATATTTCCGGTAAAACCTGAAATAAAGGTTCAAATAGCGTAGTGAAACGCACAATACAGTACAGTTTGCAATCACCATCGCATGATCCTCGACTTTGAATTCTACTTTCTTGTAAGAAATCCAGTTAATCTGAGCTAGTCTGTCGGTGATCTGGCAACGAACACAGGTAGATGACAAAATCAGAATCTTTTAGAAACAGGAAAAGTGACCCTTTAAAGAGGAAAGTGAGTAAAAAGCTGGCTACCCCCAGATACTTCTTTTCGCGTAAAAAACAAAATTCCTGAATCTTCAACGAAGCTTTGGGGTCAACGATGACATGGACTGTGAAATATTGAATTTAGTTTAGATTCATGAAATATCAACGAGCTATCAAAACCAAAGGGTCTGGAAAGCTTTCTGAAAGAACTGAGCAATAAAATAGGGGCGGAGAATTTTGTAGGTGCAATAGTTCGAGAGTTTGCCTCACGACCGCTCCACATAACTATGTGTATATTCCGACGGTAACGTGAAAACAGACGTTGAGATTCGAATTCTGTTAAGTAGAAAGCCCTATGGTCCTACGACAGTTGGTAACGTTAACCAACCAGGGATGGCAAGTATCTAGAAAATATGAAGGTTAAGAAAGAGAATCAAAAACAAAATCTCAGTGGTGGCAAAGGAGGAAATATAAACTTGGAAATGGTTTTTCTTGTAGATATTAATAGCATGAAAGCAATTATTAATGTCTTCAAACCTATTACGGAAAGGTTAAGCCTTCAACAGCTACATTATTTAATCTGTTTATAGTAAATCCAGAACTACAGAACGAAAAGAAGAGGAAGCTAAAGATTAATTCTATCAGCATTTAAAAACAGATTACGATGCCTCCTCTAAGATCAATACAATAATTATTATAAGAAAGAGAGATACATCACTTATTTTTATTTAAACTGACAACTTACAGAATCCTAATTCAATTTGATTTTAAGCTAAAACACATATTTTTTCAATAGCAAATGTTAAAGTGTGCTTTGTGCTACTCAAATCAAAAGGTCAAATCGCATTTTAACCGCAAGGGTAGACAAAGTAATACTTTAACAGCAATGGTAGATAATAGTTATTTACTATACAAGACGATAAAATTGTATTTTATCTTCGAGGGCGTATTTTAGCGTCGAGACGCCAGACGCTAATTACGCTCGAGGAAAAAAATTATAAATAAATTTTATTTCAATACAACATTTGACATTGACGTTTAAAATTATTACTAATCGAGTCACGTTTTAAAATCTCATTAGTATGGGCGTTGCTAGGGTTACAAACAATAAATAAAATACTTTATCTACCATTGCTGTTAAAGTATTACTTTATCTATCCTTGCGGTTAAAATGCTATTTGACCTTTTGATTTTAGTAGAACAAAGCACACTTTAACATTTGCTATAGAAAAAATAACTATTAATCATTAATAGGCCCCCGTGATTCCAAGACGTTTACAAATATTTATGACATAACGGGTGGTAAAGCAATGGGCATTTGTTTTAAAACGCTTATCAAAATTTCAACAAAATAAAAACAGGTGTCTTAGAATATTAATAAATTTTTTTAGGGAATTCTAGAATATTTTGTAAAATTATGAGACCTTTTTCTTCGATTTTTCGCTATATTGTACGTATTTTAACCATCATCACTACTTGTACAACATAAATGTCTACCATTTTAAACAACTTCTTTATTCTGATTTTAAGTTTCTTAGATTATTTAGCTTCCCAGACATCATTGTACATCAACCTAGAGAAAATTCACCGAAAATCCTTAACTGAGTGTGCCTTAAGTACTTTTAGACTTTTACAGGATTTTCTCCCCTTGAAAGAAAAATAATATTTTCTTCGTTTAGCTAATTTGGGGTGGTTCTAACAAGAGATGAATTCGCTAAGTCAGGCCAAAACATGTAATTATTATCAGAATGATATTTTGTGAGAATATTGTAAACAACAGGTAAACATTTTTGTTGATGAACTTCTACGCTGACAGCATGGCCTCTGCAATTTCTGATTACAGGTTCCGAAATATTTGTTTCCACCCAAAAATCTTTTCGAAGCTTCCTACGTTTTTTGAGTATTTGCTTGAGTTGTTTTTCCGTGTATCTCGGAGCTTTCTTTTTCTTATAATATCTGTTTCTTCAGAATGTTTCCAATGCAATTACGCGAAACGTCAAGTTTTTGCAGTTAATTTACATTGGGAAACATTTACTTAGTTCTGAGCCTATTTTTTCAGTACCGGACCTCTTCTTGGCGGCTTTGAGAGTGCTTGAGCAGATAATCCCAATGGTAGAAGTGGTCACATTTTCAATTTTAAAGTGTTACACAACATGTTTTCTCAGTATTTACAAAAACAAGTTATAAATGCGTTCGTAAATAGATTGTTTCTTAGCCATAACAACAATGTTCGCAGTGGCTTGTTGTTGAATACCTCAAGCAAATAATAATCTTTGTTTTCACATCTGCCAACTATGTCAAAAAATACGAAAACCAAAGAGAAAATACAAGAAGTGTGTGGGAAGAGAATGTAAACTTACATGCAAAAAAGCACTTTGGAGATGCATAACTGGAAGTTGTTTGCCACTGATAAAAGAATATAGAATGCGAAAATGGAGAAAATGAAATCCGGATTGGAGGTGCAGCAAGGGTGTTAAAGGCGGACCAGTAAAACCCTTTAAACATTCATGTCTGTGGTATTAGTGGTGTTGCTAACATAATGCCCACATGATACCACTCGATCATTGATAAATTCTGTATTGTACCTACTGCGTATCAATTAAAAAATATATTTTAGCGGATTATAAAAATTTGGCACCTAGAAGAATTTCTACTAAAATATATTAGAAGTATTTCCCAAGGTATGAAAAATTAAATTTCTAAAAAGTTTATTATTAACAAATTAAATTAATGAGTGCAAAATCTATCAACGAACTCTCTTATATTAAATTTACTATAATTGATGAATCCCAACCGTTTACCCAACCTCTTAAATTACAAAATCTGATAACAACAATTTAACCATGACTAACAAGTAACAGTCGTAAGTTTTCGAAATGCGATTTTCCTTATTTATCTTACAATATCAGTTAACATTTAACGTTATCTCTCTTCCTGTTCAGTGTGTGATTTTCTAATTACGTAAATAAATTTAGTAACGTTAACGATTTTGTGGTATGACGATGTAATAATTAACCATGAATGAGTAAATAAGGAAAATCGACGGTTGTTCCTATAATGTCAACATGATACATCTCAATCATGGATAAATTAAATTAAAAATCGTTGCCGATCGGCTTTTGCCACTCTTGGAGGTAATAGCGCCATAGAAAGAGCAGAATCAAAGTTGGAAGTACCAAGCGATGCAATTTAAAGTCACTCTCATTACCCCCATTGAAATTAAAAGTCATACCGTTAACTGTTAACAACTAACAGAGGCGTAAATAGCCTATGGCCGATATGGCCCCGGCCATAGGCGCCTTGTTGCAGAAAGGCGCGAAAATTATTGCCTCTTCCAGAGGACAAAAGAAAGCGCCGAAAGATAATATTATCAGGTGAAAAGGCCCCAGATCTGAAGGAGCATGTTTTAACTAAAGATTTAAAACCTCCGGCACAAACTATTTTTAAAAATTTAAAAGCTCTTCATCATCTTCAAATTCTATAAGGAATGGTTAAATGGGATTTATGCGAATCATATTCAAACATAACAACTTCTTTGCGGATACTTCTTAGTCTACCCGTAACAGTTGCTACTGGTGAAAGAAGTTCGAGTAAACTAAAACTTATCAAGAATTTTTTAAGATCAAGTATGAACCAAATTAGGATTAGTAGTTTAAATTTACTTTCTATAGAATATGATGTATTTATTGAAGTGGACTTTGATTCAGTCATAGATGATTTTGCAAATTCAAAAGTGCGAAAAATTAAAATTATGTAAATAAAACATTTTATTTTATACTTAATTATTTTATACAAGGTGTGTATAAATTGGCGAAAGAACTACACGTGGCGATGTTGGTCATAAAATTCTGAGTCGAAAATCTTAATACCAAAATATTGTACCATGCTTCGTGGGTGTGCAGTTTGAAAATGGAGTCTTTTAATAAGTATTTTAATTCATTATCTGTTGACAGAAAGAGCTGCAAATTAGAAGAAAGAAGAACTGCAAAAATTATTTTTGCATAGATGCTGTTTTTCAGCCCCAAAAGCGTGTTTTAAACATTTCTTCGTTAATTTATTATTGTAAAAAATACATATGGCAGCATTGTAAAACAGTAATTATTCTAGAGCGATGTAACGAACATCCTTAGTTACCGTGTTATAATAAAACACCTATGGTGTGTGGATCCAATGTTGTCAAATATATGTTCCTTCAAAATGGTTCCTGAGGACAGAGGAAGCATGGTCCAACATTTTAATTTGGTATGTATTACGATTTTTGACTCAGAATTTTATGACCAACATCGTCACGTGTAGTTCTTTCGCCAATTTATACACACCCTGTATAATATGGATATTGTGTAGGTGTATTTTTTAATAAATGTGACTTTTTTTATCAGGCATTTTAATGAATTTGAATAAGTACTATTATATCTAGAATCTAGATCCCATTATTCTATACGCGTGTACTTATAAAATGCGCATAATTGTCGGCTGGCCACAGGAGCTTTAATTGCTAGTTACACGCCTCTGACAACTAATATAAGTAATTAGAGTATCTATATTTATGTAATTATTATTTGGTTTGCATTTTGTCAGTATTTTCTGAACCAAGCTAATGTGCAACTTTTAGTTCTACGGGACACTCAGACTTTATATTGAATAACTGGATACTTAGCTTACTGTTTAAGGTAACACAGTTCATACTTTCGATTTTCCGGAAAGTTCGTTTATTTTAATCGCTTTTTTCCTAGGTACCACTTAAAATTTATACAGTGAGTTTCTTTCTTCTTGCATCATGGGGATTTATATCGTACAAGCTTTATTTTACTTTAATGGTTTTTCTATTGTAAATTTTAAGATACTTCTAGTTTACCTTGTTACCTTGTAACCTTGTACCAAGTAAATTCCTATCATACAAGGATAAAGAAACTCACTGTATAAAATATTTTAAAAAATTGCAGGAAAGCCTGTCTCATCTCCATACTGTACACCATGTTAACAAAAATTAAAAAGAAAAATAAAATCATGATGGCTTTCGTTTAACGAATAGCATACCATGGATTCCAGATTATTGCTGTATCGTGTCTGAGAGACATATAGTCGACTAATACTGATCAATACAAAACGAAAATCAAATGAAACTTTTTTTTGCTTTATTTATAAATGTAGAACACCGTACATAATTAACTTAAAATAAACAAAAAAACATAACAGTCCTACAAAAATGCAAAAATACTAATTTTATTTATAAATTCATATTGTATGCCTTTTGCAACCTTTTAGGTCACTGTAAATAGTTAAATATAATAACAATTTATGAGAATATATTTTATATGTAAATTTCGCCCGTTAAACAAATTTTACACAAATTAAAAAAATTAATTAGTTATTATTATTATTGCTAATTAAGTTACTTGTGAATTAAAGGATGAAATAAGATATAAAAGAATTACACAACCGGTAGGAATTATTTACATAAATCAGAAAAATGTGACAATTTTTAAAAATTGATTGTAGTGTTTTTAGTTGTAGAAGTGAAAGAATCATACGTATTAAAAATTTTCCGAGGATAGGGTGTTTCAAAGACGTAATTAAAGAAATAATTTTAAAATAAAAAACGTAGCAATTAAGTATTCACGTATTAAATAACCTTTTATTGAAGTGGATATTATTATAATTACTTGAAATGTAGAAATAAATACATGACAAGGACGCCCACACCTTGGTTAAAACAGGATAAAATTAAAAAAATATTTTTCATCTTCAGTTAAAAATAATGCAATAGCTCGCTTTTCTAACAGCAAATCTTAAAACTATCGAATTAAACTGGCGAAATTTTCCTTAAATTAAACCTATAAGACGTAATTAAAAATTTAATTTCTTAAACCTTTTGTTTAATGTGTGTTTTCCATTCGATATACAGGTTCGACTGACCCCTTGTAGTGCCTAGCAAAATTAACAATTCAATCGTTACAGATTCTTTTTATAAATCGAGTTACCCAGATATTCGAGACTTCGTTCTCTCAGTTGCACATCCGATTTCTAACCATTAGGCCACCCAAACATTTACATTCTATTCTTTCGAAGTGAGCAAAATAAAATTGCATTTTCCTATCGTAGAAATAATTTTCAAAATATAAAAATTGAATTTGAAATTCTTAAAAACTCGCATTCTTAAAAAAAATTTAAACGCCTACTTTGAGGCCTGTTTTTGACAAGGTAGAAAAGTTATCAAAGCTTTTGATCCAAATATGTATTATGACATTTTACCGTTCCAAAGTGAAGGATTTCCTTACAAAAATAGCTTGATATAGCTGATATTTTGATGAAGAATGACTCTCAGAAGTTTAATGAAGAGAAATCTTAAAAACCCAATCCAGTTTACTGAAAAGGTTTTCACTGAGATTTTACAATTTAATTATCAAAATACGTATTTGGTTTGTAAAAATAGTAAAATGCTTTAAAGATTTTTCAATGTTTCCATTAAATCAAACCTCAGCTTATAAATTAGGCTAAATAACATTTTTAAAATATTAATTAATTCTAATAGTCTTAATTAGTAGCAAGTATTTGAATTCGAAATTGCTAAATTTAGACTCTTTTGAACTTAAGATCCTCCTTTAAAAATAGTTAGTAGTCATGCAGGACGTAAAAAATGACCAAAGTAAAATTCCCCAAAGAGAAAACGGGTGAGGTATTCACATTCATACATTATTTGTGGTTAACACGAAAACGTACAAAAACGTGATACTACATACTGATAAAAGTAGAAAACAACCGTCGATTTTCCTCGTTTATTCATTCATGGTTAATTACATCGTCAGACCACAAAATAATTAACGTTACTCAATTTATTTACGTAATTTGAAAATCACACGCTGAACAGAAAGAGAGATAATGTTAAATGTTAACTGATATTATAAGATAAATATGGAAAATTTAATTTTGCAACATACGATTGTTATTTGTCATGGTTAAATTGTTGTTATCAGATTTTGTAATTTACAAGGTTACTCACGCTTGGGATTCACCAAATATAGTAAGTATTTAATTTGTTAATAATAAGCTTTTTAGATATTAAATTTCTCATTCCCTTGGGATGTACTTTTCTGTATTACCGAATTTTTGCAATTCGTTAAAATACATTTTTTTGATTCTTTCAATTTACCTTACTTTATTTCTTGTAGGTACTTATTGTAATTTAATTTAAACGTATTTTTGTAGATTGTAAAGGCAGTTTAAAGCCATATCCTGTATAACACTTAGCCGTTACTGATTTCTTATTTCTGTTGTAGTTCATTTGCCATAAGATGAATACAGCATTTACTTACACAAATGTATTAGCGTCGATTTGAATATTGTTTGTTTAATTTATCAGGGGTATCTCATGTTCACCAAAGGTCATTTAACACTATACGTTTTTAATTTTCTCAAATTCTAAGGGCTTCCATCACTGGTAGATCGTTTTATGTTCTCAACACCACGTTGAAACAAAACTGGTTTACCGAAAACTATTCAAAATTTCTTTTTCGTTAGAAATGTGAAGAATTGGGAATGGGAATAAATCCGAAATTGTTATTTTATATACAAATATGCTGAGCTCGACACCGTCACTGTCAAGTTTAAACATTAATTAAATACATGTTTAATATAGTTAGTTTTGGATTAAGCATTATTTAATTCTGTTGCTTGGTTCTAAAAGAGCCAATCTGGATTGCAATTGATGTAAATTTGTATGTGTAGAACTGAAGCTACGTTGCACTTTGTCATAAACAGTTTCGTTCGTTAAACAGGTTCTCTTGTGGTAAAGAGTTAGTGAATTTAGGTTTAGCTACATCAATAAATAATAATGATCAAGATAAGTAGTTAATACATACAGTAAAATGTAGAATTTGAGGCTTAGGTTTTTTTTACAAATTATGAAAAATTAGCATGTTGTACGTAAGCTTTAACGAAAATTAAATCCAATCCCAGTTTAATTGTAAAGATCGTGCAAATTAATATTTATTGTTAATTAGTCTTGAGGTAACACACTGGCTCAATGAAAAGGTGTTTGTGATGGCCGAAATTTTAAATAAATCCTGTTTTAGGCACGATTTCATAAATTTCTTGTGGTTGCTAAACACAAATAGCAAGATCAGTTTTACAGGCAAGAATTGATATAACATTAAATTACTGTAAGAGGAACACATAGGTACACAGATGGAGACTAGCGACAAGCGCACGCGATACAGTTTTAATATTTTGGAATGTTATACCATGTATAAATTTTAGTTTCAGAACCACTGCAATTTTTTCCCCGAAGAACACATTTTAAAAACTAATGTTATTATTACCAATTACCAAAAGCTGCTCAAGTCCTTCAGCTGAAACCCAAAATGAGAGAGATTTTTTTGAATAATCGAGCTAAACATTGAATACAATGAGTCACATTACTGTTGAAGCTCCGCACTTAGTGCATAATGGACAGGTTAAACCAGGACAACACACATCATCAGGTAAAATCTTTTATCTTTTAACTTTTAAATCTTTATTAAGAAATCTACATTTGTGAAACAAGAAATCAAGTTTCCTTAGAAAATGCCCAGGGAAATAAAAATAAATTACAACTACAACCTAAATCATCTTTTCCATTTAAAGAAAATGAGCAAGATAATAGTGAAATTCTTGATTGATTGATTGCATTTTTGAGGAAGGTTGCAGTGATGACTATGAACTTGAAGAAGATGCAAATTACATCTAAAACCTAAATGATCTGTTCGATTTAAAGAAAATGAACAAGATAAAAGCGAAATTGTTGGTTGATTGATTGAAATTTTGAGTGATGACTATGAACTTGAAGAAGATAATTCAGACTCAGGTGAAAATGCAAGCACAACAAGGAAAATATGTTACGGCACATTTTAATAATATCGTGGAGAATAAAGTTCACCAGGATCTATTAGATAAACAGAAAAAGAAAAGAGGACGAAGAAAGGTTCAAGAAGGAAATCTTAAAAAGCTCGCTCAGGGAAAAGTGTTTATTGCAGTTGTAGGGAAACTAAGTCCCTGGGAAGTCCTTAAACGGTTCCTGCACCTGTAAAAAAGTGTTTTGCAAAATATTCAAACGAAAAAAGGAAATTCTTAGAGATTTATATAAACTGTTATAGGAGGCACAAAATCAGTTTATGGCCAGTCACGTTTAAGAGGTTAAAAACACGTAGAGGGTAAGGGAGGGAAGGAGGAAAGTAGGAGAAAATATGGCGAATTTATTATTTGGATGAAAATTTAGAAATAATTGCAGTCTGTCGAATCATGTTTTCATGAACACTGGACGTGGCAATAAAGAAAGTTTGGATCCAAATGATGATAGAGGAAAACAAATCATTCGAAGATAAAAGAATAAGAAAGAGACGTAATCAGATGCCATATTCAGATGTCTTATTTATTTGAAAGACGTTATTCCACAGAATAAACTACAACTATCTTCTGATATATAGATATGTAAAATGTAACGTGTGATCGAAAAAATTTCACCTCAAAGTTTGCCATGAAAAATATAAATCATGTCTTTGCTAAAGTCATACAACATAAGCCATTAGAACTACTAAATCCAAAACCACGCCTAACTGATACAAATTAGAGCAGATTAAATTATTCCAAAAACTAAAATTAAATACAAATTGAACAGAAAAATGTTATTAACGGAAAATTATTTTAAAGTAGTTGAGTTATGTGACCTCCATTTTCTTGGTGGCAGATTTGAATTCTGTGTTTAATAGAATTCGCGACTTTTTATATGCCTGACAGCAAAACAGACATAACCTCACACACCTCACATAACCTATAAAACAACAGCTGACATGTGTATGGCTTAAAAGTCGACATGCCTAATTTTGTGTTTTCATGTTTCATAGCCAACTTGAGGTGAAATTTTTTCGATCGCATGTTATAAAGTTTATATTGAGTTCTGTCAATAAAACAATACAGTACTGCGAAATTAATTAATGTACCGAAAAATTTTTGTGGAAAAATTTAACATATCTTTCAAATAATCGTATAATGATACGTGTGTTACATGCCATAGATATGATCTTTTTCTAGTCAGTCAAAGACGCAAATGAAAGAACAAAGATCCAAATGAGCACATGATTTTAGCAGACTCTTCATATAAAGAAAAAAGAAAGAAAAGCTTACATTCATGAATATCCCAACCCTAAACTAACTGACTGCCAAGTGCTAATAATTATGGAATGAAATAATAGCTCGACGAAGTGGTCAAGAAATTGTATTATGTTTGTATACTGAGATGATATCAATTCATCAATTGGTATTAACATATTATTTTAAATAGGGGTTACTTTTATTTTTATAGCTATTAAGACAACAAGTGTTTTATAGAAGGTTTAAAAATCAAGGCCGTAGTTCAAATCCGAGCGAACGAAGTGAGCCGAGGATTTGATAGACCGAGATTTTTAACCTATAAAACACGAGTTGTCTTCAAGATTTTTTCTAACACTAATATCGGACATTTTCTTTCACTAATATATTATTAGAAATTTTAATAAATTATTATTTGAGACGCGTCATAATATACAAAATTCGAAGATTGCTAGGCAACGACCTATTTAAAGGCCTATAAAATACGTTGTCATTGACGACGTATTTTATAGAGAAAGCGTATTTTAAAGGAAACATAACAAGTGAGCTCTTATGCACCATAGAAACAGTATAAGATATTAGTGTTAGAAAAATGAATTAAGATTCATAATTAAGTATTTTTATGCCGTTTTAATATAACATAAAAATGTAAATAGGATTAAATAATGTTGTTGTATTATAATAGTGTTATTTATGTTACAAGTACAAAATGTAGGAGTTTTTTGGATGAGCCGCGTTTTATGTCCGAGCGAGCGCTCGAGCGAGGGAAATAAATAAGGCGAGCCTAAAAGTCCGTTTTTGTACGAGTTACATACATAATTTTATGTTCGACTGCCCTGAAATGATATTTCCTACTTAAAATAATGACGTTTAATTTAATATGACAGTTTGATATGACTTTGTTACTATGACCTACCTACCTAAAAAGTTAAAAGGTACTAATTCAAAAAAGTGGGTCTTTTTGGACACTAAAAACTGTCAAAAATGACGTCTTTTTGAAACAGTCGAACATAAATTTAATTTATGTTCGACTGCATCATAATCACTTGATTTATGGATGCATTTAGTGTCCATAATGTGTCACTTTATTGGACTAGTACTTTTACTTTATTTTATTGGACAGAACTGTCACTGCCACAAAAATGGAATTTTTTATTTACATGAAATAACAAATTCAAACCATTAAATTAACATATTTATTCTTTGCAACTTGCTGCTAACTCTTCTACACTTTCTAAAGTATCAATTTCTTTGTATAAAGATAATAAATTATTAAATCGTATTTAACCAATTTTTGACATTTGCAACACTAGAAAAAAACACTAAGTTATACCGAATTTTTATATAGGGAAATAAAAAAATAATTCTAGAAGATATCCAGTTCCTCTCGAGCAGTCGAACATAAAGCTTTGTATGTAATTCGTACATAAACAAACTTTATAGACCCGCCTTGTTTATTAAGACTTGCTCGCTCGCTCG
The DNA here is from genome assembly GCA_963082815.1 of Melanotus villosus. NCBI lineage: Eukaryota > Metazoa > Arthropoda > Insecta > Coleoptera > Elateridae > Melanotus > Melanotus villosus. The sequence continues at coordinate 33,360,672 of OY720426.1, read as the reverse complement.
CTCGTCCATAAACAGCGGCTCGTCCAAAAATATGCATGTGAAAGGACAGTATTGTTATTTAAGTGTTACCAAGGAAATTGAATGAATATTTAAGTGTTACCAAGAAAAGGAACAAATATTTTAATTGGAGGAAAATATGGGAAAACCAGGACAACGGGAGTCAAGGTAAATAAATAAGCAAGTAGAATTTTTCTTCTGAAAAGGGAAGTTCTGTATTTTATCTGTGAGCCTAAAAAGGAAGATAAAATAGGAGTGCAATTGTATTTTCAAAAGGAGATTGAATTTATGCGTAGAAGAAGTAAAATAAATGGTTTCTTCTAATTTGATGAAGAAAAAATAACGTGATCTAAATAAAAAGAATCTAGTTTGCTGATCAACTTAAAATTGAGAAATCAGATTCCTGAACAGCTAAATAGTAAAATAATATCAAGTGATTTGGATAAGAAAATTATATCAACTGTTTTGGAGTAAGAAAATAATAATTGATTTGGATTAAAAACTTAAAAACTTGATTGTATTTAAAAACTATAATACCTAAGTGGAAGTTAGGATATTAAAAATTGTTAATAAAACTGCATAAAACATATTTTTTCTACACATGATACGAAAACAAGTATTTTCTTCACGATAAACCCTATGCGAAAACGCTGCATTTTCTATCTAGAGATGAAAACATATTCACTTCTAGAGATGAAAACATATTCACTTCTAGAGATGAAAACAAGAATTCCAAATCTATGGCAACAAAATAAAAAAATGCGTGTGTTACTATGGAACCGATTAAACAAACAATTAATAATTTGCATTGACACAATTCGGTTTGAATTAAGTCGAATTAAAACTTATTTCAAACAGATAATTAAAATGTCGTAGAAAAAATAGCATTTACTACTCGACATGAAATACGTTTTTTTCGTTCGTGATTGCCCTACTCGCTGCTAACGCAGCTCGTGGGCAACTTCTCATCTCACGAAAAAAACGTCATTTTCATGTCTTGTTGTAAAATATACTATTTTTATTCTTATTGAACTTAAAAAGAAAGGACCTCATTTAACGACCCGAGGCTGGGTTAGCTGGAGCAAATAAATTTGATACCAAAATTAAAATTTACCAAAATTACTATTAAAGTATTAAACAATAATAAAGGTTGCCATAGCAATACATATCTTAATAATATTCCAGCTCACATCAACCAAATTGCTATGTAAGTGATTGTTATCTTGGACAAAATAAAAACATTTTAGTTTTGGTAATGCTACTTACCGTCATAGAAATATTCAATAGAGAAGGAAGACAGATGGACATGAATTATAAATTTCTGGTGTCAGGACACATTTACCTGGAAGTATGTAGATACGATCAACGATTTTTGTTGATCCTAAAAGGATCAATATTATTTCTTAGCAAAAATGTATTTAGAAAATTCGAATGCATTTAAAAAATAAAAACAACAATGCCATTTAGAAGAAAACATAATTAAAAGGAGGATTTAAGTGATCTAAACATGTGTTACTATTTAAAACGAAAACTTGAAAACTGATTTACAGAAACTCAGAATTTTATACTTTGATCCCTTTAGAACCAAGCCACAGATTATTATTATTACTTTTCTTAATAAATGTCCTGTATTTCGGTTTAGCTGAATATTTATACAAAAAATTTAATTAAAATAAAACAAAAATTAAAGATTTTTATTGTAGAAAAGAATGTTCCCATTGTTAACATAAAAAGAATTAAAGTTAAAACTATTTTACTTGTAAAATTCCTAGCAGGCACTGCAAACGTTTTTACGACATTGTCCTGCTGAATTTGTTTTAATATTAATTAATTTTTGGAATTTTGGTGTGATGTGTGATGGGTATTACCCGAAATTAATTTGGTTTTTTAAGTATCGAATTTGAATATGACCATGTGCCGTCAGTACGTAGATCGATAGATGCAACGTAATATGCGGGTTTTATTTACATTCGCCGTTTGTTTTAGCAGTTTGCTTCAATAACAATACCAAAAGTTAATTACAATTCTAAAAGTCAATAACGGTTTGTAAAAATTTTTATTGGAGATTTCTCGGAAATTGTGTTTTTGATAAAAGTTTGTATAACATTGGTAATCTGAATTGCAGTTTAAACTGTTGCAGTGGCACGTTTCGCGGATGATTTGAATGTTTTAAAATAGGCGAAAAAACAAATTAATATGCTTATTTTAGATATTTTTAAACACATGTATTTGTATAAGTAAGGTGTTGTAAATTAAATAATAACTAAAATTGCGCTTACGACCTAAACTATTGTTGTTTTTTTTATTTTAGTCTGCGTAATCAAGGTAGGAAAAAAGCATTGAAGATTTTCAAACAAATTTCATGTTCCAGCTTACCTTTTAATTTTTGACATATTTTTCTAAGATTTTCCAAAACAAGCATACTTTTGGATCTATTTTAAGGAGAACAAACATTGCATTGTACTGCATTTGACGGCAAATTTAATTTTGAAAGGATATCAAGATTTTTATTGACAATAATTTTAATTTGAAAGAATTAACAGTTTTCCATTGGTTGCAAACTTTCCAAACCACCCTGTATATGCAGCTTTACAGATTATTTGTTGAGTTTCACTGGTTCATTTAAACAAGTAAACTTTTTGTTTATCGACCATTCTGTCTTATGGTGGATATATTTTTATCTAAATACTTTACGACTTTGTAATTATTAATTACTTATCATGCGATTATTTAAAAAAAGTAGTGCAATTAGAAATTCACAAAATTTTCGTTTTCCAAGGCAACTTAATACGTACGTAATCAGTGAGGTCAAAGGGAAAAAAGTGCCTGTTCAACAGGACAGACAATGACATTTACTAAAGAAAGCTAAGAACAAGAAATAAAGAGAAGAATAAGACTAGCCTGGGTGGCCTATGAAAAAGTGAGCTATGTCATGAAGTTGAAACTGCCAATAACGTTGAAAACTAGAATTTATCATGAATGTATTCTCCCACTAACAATTTATAGGTGTGAAACATGGGTTAAATAAAAGAACCCTTAATAAATTACAAATACACCAACGAGCCATGGAGAGAAGGATGTTGGGTATATTACTTAGAAACCACAAAACCAACCAGTGGATAAGACAAAGAACCCACAAGTTAATGTCCAACGAATCTACTCCCTAAAATGGCAGTGGGCAGGTCATGTTGCTCGACATACAGAGAATTGGAATGGCAAAATAACAAGATGGAGGTCTTGGTGATAACGGCGCAGTGTAGGAAGACCACCGCAGGTCTCAACTGGTACCAAAGAGCCGAAGATAGAACAACCTAGCAAAATATGAAAGATGCTTAAATACAAAGGATGGGAAATAGCTAAGAAGAAGAAGAGTAAGTAGGTATATGGTGCAAACGTTCGCTCCCTTTTTTCCTATTATTTTTTGTTGTTGAAAATTGAAATTTACAAGGATGAATATAGAGGGAAAGAATAGTTATTTAAGCTACAAGGAATTTAAGGACGTATTAACATTTGAGGTAGGCGAATGCGAGCCGAGGCGAAGCCAAGGCTCGTCGCCTTCCGAAAATGTTAATACTCCATACATTGCGTGTTGCTTATTATATATTTTTTTTGCTTAGCAAGTAGTTTAAAAGAACAAGAAAATATTATTTGCAATGTATGAATTATTTTGTGACAGTTCTTGTGGTAACTATGAGTCCTATAATACTTGGCAATGAAAAAAGAATCAATATAATAACAGTGGTAACAATGACAATGGTAAACGTACAGTTCTGTTATCTGTTCATTATTTTCCTAGGAACGTAAGTGACACTATTAAGTTCCGTCGTCCAGGGTAGCTAGAGCCCAAATGTTATTAGCCACTTACAGTCACTGTTACCATGGATGTAAGGCTTGCTTACTTTGCTGGTAGCGCAAAAATTGTTTTTTTTTTACTATAAAACAATTGACTAACACTTTCGGTTTCGCGGGAAATGACCTTAGTTTTCGATCTTTAAATAAACTTGTCTTATCAATAACCACCTTGGCTTTTACAAATGATAGTGGCAATCTTATATTTAGTTGTGGAGAAGTCAGCATTGACAAAAAAATGAAATTTTCTAATTTTTGTTTATTATTTGAAAACATTGTTTAGTGTTTTAATCGAAATAAATATTAAATTGTGGCCCCCACTTCAGAAATGTACGTTCATAAGTTTAAAAGACCCTTCCACCTTGGAACCTTTACTATTTACGATTATAGAAAGATTAAAAGAAAGAAGGCAGGCTTTCGTTTATCAAAATTTAAAGACTATTAACTTGGGATTTTAAAGTGGAAAAATTCTGATAGGTATTTAATACAGGATTTTTTAAAAATTATTATATAAATTTAAATAAAGGTTGCATTGGCCTTTCATAAAGCTTTTCTTCTGTTGACAAGGTTATTTTTATTATAAATATAGGGTGTCTACAAAAATGTTACCCCAATTGTATTTATAGGTAGGTAGTATATACAAAAATATTATATGATTACGACATTAAGGTCACGCTTTCAACAATATCCATCCTATACATACACGAGTTGTGTTTTATCTGTAGTGAGGGTACCTTCGTATATTGCTTATCTTCTTGTTCTTCCTCTTATGGCCCATTCCTAAGCCAATGTCCTGTTATTAACTTATAACTACGGAGCAGGAAGTTTAACCGCAGCCATTTAGACGCGGCCGTTTAGACGCAGATCCACTTGGACACAGGGACACTAATACGCAGGGCAAAGGGGCGTCGAGACAGTAGGACGCAAAGTCGTTACGGCAGAACACAAAGACGCTTACAGTTATGCTATTTTAACAACGGGCCTTTCTTTAGATACCTACACTAAATGTAATTACCGATACAGAATAAAATTGCTGTATATTTAAATAAAAGTAATTATTGAGGTCTTAAGAAATATTAGCAATTATTAATCTTGTTATTAGGATAAATAACAGGATTTAAATTTATAGGTTATCTGTATTTTATTTTATTCCCTAAATAACCAAAAATTGCCAGTTCGCCCTTTTTATATTTTACTCAATTGGTTTCTATGTAAAAACTAATATAAGGTATAAGTCTATGTCCCATCTTGATCAATCCAATTTTTGATACTTAACCCTTACAGGTATATTTTGTTCTGCTTTTCGATTGTAATCTAGTTTTTCATAAAAAAATCCACTAACTAATATTGATTTTAGATTTAATCAGCATTTAAATAAGTAGTTGGGTTGTCGTATATACAAATGCATAACACATGATATAGCCGTCTAATACAAAAGTGCAAAATCGGTGGCCTTTTTCAACGCATACATAAACATGCCACTGGACGAAAGAACAAAGTTGCTTACTGCGTCCTAATATTTCTGCGCCCAAGTTTACTTCGTCCTTTTGTCCCTATGTCCTAGTGTCCCTGCGTCCATGTATGTATGCGCCGAAACGGCCGCGTCTATACGGCTGCGTCTAAGTGGCCGCGCTAAACGTCGTAGACCACTCATAACTATGAAAGATGTGAAGATCATCTCGCAGTGTTGCTAGGTTACTGGTTATCAAAGCTGTTAGTATGATAACCAGGACCGCCGAAGCACGAAGAAATGTACGACCTCTAAAATTCCGGCGGAAATTTGCCGGTCGCGGGAATCGAATCCAAGGCTATCTGCTCCTCTGTGTATTGATTACAGAAACAATTTATAATTTTTTAATGGTTATACATAGATCTCTAAAAAAATACAACTTTTTCTATTATAAAGAATGGCCTATTGCAATCCAAAATAAAATCCGAAAATCGAAAAAATATGACAGGCCTTGTTATTAAGGAAAGCCCCCTAGAATCAAAAATAACCCTAAATCCCGAATTTGGTGAATTGTTTAAGAAATAATCTAAGCAAATTTATTTAAACATTACTTTTCATAAAAAAGCAACATCAAAATCGTTTAGTTAATAAATAAGTAAGGTATAGAGGGTCTATTCTAAAAGTGCATATTTATAAGTTTTATGTGCATTAATCCTTATACTTTTGCTAATTTTGTAGTGCATATCAAAATCAACTATTATCTCGATGCCGGGGATTTCTTAAATTTTGGAGAATTTCCAAACATCGCACGTATAAAACGAACTTAACGATGTGAATGATTTGTACAAAGGGGAGCAACATAAAGGGGTAAAACGTTTGACAACAAAAATACCTGACTATTTTGTCGCCCCCAGCAAAACCCCCGTATCTGCAAAAAAAAAACAAAGAACTGCAAAAAAATGCCTGGAACTCAAAATGTTACTCTTATGTCCAGATGTTTGCAAACTACGTCGTTGAAAACGATTTGAAATAAGGGAGAAATTGCTTAGGACAACAAAATTGTTTTTTCGGTCAGCCAAAACGCTTCAGACAGGGCGAGTTTCGAGCGTTTTTCATTTTAATTATTAGGGATTTTGGGAGCTATAACTGAAAGAAAAACGTTTAAATGAGTAAATATGTAATGCAATATTATCACAATGTTTGTTTTTGAGAATAGTTGATGACTTACTGGATACTTATAAAAACTGTATTTTTCTTTATACAAGGCTTACCCTTTGTACTGATGATCAGTTTAGAACAAAACCGCAAAAGGAAATAATTTCAGATAATTTAAAGTTTTCGCATTGCATTTTATAATTAGTTACTCGTTCGCAAGGTACGACGTCATAAAGATGTAATTTTTCAAATGAAACCCGTAGTTGACCATCGCTACATTAAAAATTTTGCTTTTTACTGCAGTTGGCCATGGAAGGCAAATGAAAAATTACCCTTTTACCTGTGTGTGACCGTACCATAATTACAGCTTATTATTGAGATTTGTTAACACTAAACTCAACCATAAGGTTTGAAAAAGCATTAACAAAAATTAAATTCAGCATTTTAATTCTAATTTTTTGTTTTCTAAGTATCATAATATAATGAGGGCTTTTAAATTTTGGTTAATAAATTTTCATAATCGTCGAATACCTTATAGCAGTAGGTTTTTACAGTAATTTGTAACCAATATAAGGACGTTAGTTACGTGTAATATTTTTGCTGTCATTTATTTTTCATGGCTAATTACAATTTTTAAAATAAAGAATTTTGTATAACTTTGAATTATCTAAAAACCTTTTCTTTGCTGTTTGTGTTTAAACCGATAAATAAACGCTATGAACGAATATAAATAATAGCAAAAATCAGTTGATTCCAAATGCCTAGTAGGCCGCGGATTCCCAAAAAATAAAAGAACCCATAATTGAACCCTTAAAACTATAGATATCCTTCTATTTAAACGTTCTCTTTCTGCAATGGTTTCCTAAATCCCTATAATTAAATTTGAAAAAAAAACCCTCACCCTGTATACGTGTCACCGTTAAAGTCCGCATCATATGGGAATTTTTTTTATTATTTAGTTTACGCAAATTTAGATTTCATGAACAGTTTTTGCTTGGAAAATAATGCAAAATGACGTTGACGATTTCTTTTTATCGATCGGCTATACCTGTCAAATTCGACATATTTTCAAAAAATTTACAAAAAGTTAGGTTATTTTTCAAAATTTCGAAAAATGTTAAATGAAAAAGTTGTTTCATTTTCAGTTTTATACGCACCTACCAAATTTGAATAAATTTGGACAACCTTGATATTTTTCACGTTTTCTTAACATAACAATTTTTTAGCTCATTCGAATTTATTAAAATCCGAAAAGACCCGTAAAGATGTAATACACTAATCTGCCAAAGGGTATTTTTTCTGTTTAAAAATGTTTCTAATTGGATTTTTTCAAAAAAATTCCAAATATGCTAACTAAATTATGTCATACTTGATGCAAAGTTGCTCTAGTTTCAACATTTCACAACAAAATCCGCTTTATTCACTTTTATCACAGTAAAAAAAGGCATGTCAGTTCAAAAATGTCATAACCAATATTCTGAAATCCATTTGCCAATTAATAGACCTCCAGTTACTTAATTAAATTAATTTAGGAAGAACTGGAGGTCTATTAATTGGCAAATGAATTTGAGAATTTTGGTTTATGACATTTTTGAACAGAAATGCCCTTTCTAACTGTGATAAAAATGAATAAAGCGAATTTTCCTGTGAAATGTTGAAACTAGAGAAACTTTGCATCATGTATGACATAATTCAGTTAGCATATTTGGAATTTTTTTGAAAAAATCCAATTAGAAACATTTTTAAACAGAAAAAATACCCTTTGGCAGATTAGTGTATAACATCTTTACGGGTTTTTTCGGATTTCAATAAATTCGAATGAGCCAAAAAATTGTTATACTAAGAAAACATGAAAAATATCAAGGTTGTCCAAATTTGTTCAAATTTGGTAGGTGGGTATAAAACTGAAAAAGAAACAACTTTTTCATTTAACATTTTTCGAAATTTTGAAAAATAACCTTACTTTTTGTAATTTTTTTGAAAATATGTCGAATTTGACAGGTATAGCCGATCGATAAAAAAAATTCGTCAACGTTATTTTGCATTATTTTCCAAGCAAAAACTGTTCATGACATCTAAATTTGCGTAAACTAAATAATAAAAAAAAATCCCATATGATGCGGACTTTAACGGTGACGCTGTATAATTTAAATTTTTGGATTTATTAATTAATGCAATTTTTGAATGCCTATTGAAGGACTTCTTCGGTAAATTCAAATAACTAAATTACTATTCCATTTATGCATATGATATGTAAAATCGTAAAGTGCTGAAGGCCTACATGACCTGCTGCAGTGCGTAAGGGCAAAACCTTCAAAATGCTTCTTAAACAGCACCTGTTTAATCGATTAAAAAAAAATATTATAAAAGAGAAATGTGTTAAACTGAAATTTCTATGGAACTAAATAACCATAATTACCATTTCAAGAATGATGTTAAAATAATGGCAATTTATTAGAAATTAAAGCTTAAAAGGAGTATGATATACTTACAGTTTTAATTTATCCGTTATAAACAAGTAAATTCTAGCAAAAATCAGTGTTATTTTTTATTCAAGAGCATACCTAAGCAACTAACAGTTTTCTACTAAAAGTTGTTATCTTAATAACAATTGATAAAATCATAAGTAAATAACAAAGCAATTCGTATAAAAAAAAACAAAAAGGAGGAAAATCTATTGAATTTCTCAATTTTACTTCAAATATCATAAATAGCGATAACCTATTCATGTTTTCATGGATTGCTGTTGTATTTAGTAAACTAATAAATTGTTATTTTAAAATCCCTTCCCCGTAGAAAACTTTATTGTAGCAAACCGAAAAGCTCAAAATTACAGGGAAAGGATTTTAAAATAACAATTTATTAATTTACTAAATACAACTGCAATGCATGAAAACATCGTTATTTCTACATAAATATTTTACTTTAAATAAAAGTTCAAATATTTATGTAAAATTCTTTCCCTGTAATTTCGAGCTTTTTGATTTGCTAAAATAAAGTTTTCTAAAAGAACAATTTTATGTGGTTCCTACTATTAAAGAATCCCCTAATTTAAAAGATCAAACAAGTAATTCTCAAAAAAATGTTACAAAGCATCCACTTTAATATATAGAAGTAATGTTAAAGATATAAAATTCAGATTTAAAAAATAAATAAAAGAAACTCACCATTAAATCCTTAATTTGGTTTACTAAAGGGGAAGACGAAAAGAAATTGTTGACAGCAGAAAAAATTTTTCCTTCTAACTTCGCCACTTTTCTGTTTGTCTACTCTACGTTTCACGTACTGAAACCATAAAGATAAAATCACTCCTTAAAAAGCCTTCCAGTTATGTATGACATAATAGTTTAAACAATATTAATCACATCGAAAGTTGTTGCATCCGTGACTAACGAAAAAAATTTACACAAAGGCACGGTCGTGCATATTTTACAAAACAGAAACCTCTACGTTAATAATAAAAACCAAAAAATACGTTTGACGGTGGTTTTTACAATTTGCAATTTGCATGTTTACTTACCTATAATAATAAAACGAGAACTGCCCCAAAACGTACTTCGATCGTTGCAGCCCCGTGAACTACTAAACGGCAAGCTCGGAAAAGGGTGTTACTCTGCGCAGTCAGGAACAGGGGAAAATCGTAAAGGTTAGTTAGGGATTTGCACGGAAAAATAAAATGACATTTAATATTTACCCGGATAAATGTAAACAATTATGGTAGCGAAGTAGGGCAGTGTCTTTTTAATTAACAATAAAACATGCCGCGTTTACGACCACGATAAAATTTTTGTAATCGGTGGAGATTAAAACGCGTTTAAGCGTTTGATGACGTCAAACCAACACGTCGTTTGCAAAAACTCTTTGATTGTTTTCCTCAAATTTAAAATTAAATTTGAATAGGTTTGAAATAAGTTTAAGTTAATGCTGGAATTAAAAGAAAATAGTAGTCCAGTCAATCGAATCATAAAAAGGGCATTCCCTTGCAAAAACTTCAGGAAAGTTTATACTTAGCATAGTTCTTAAGTTTGACATACTAGTTAATATTCTGTAGTTTTCTACCATGAGACCGTCGCTCGTGCCGCCATGTTGGAAAAACGGAGCAAAAAATCACCCTTTCGCGAAACTCTCATTCTTTTTGAGAGATACGTGAAAAATAGTTATGTATAATAAAACATATAAAGCATAAAATTTTCTACATTTTACGTACAAAACTGTTATTTCTAGAACTAATAGTTTCTGAGATAAAAGGCGATAAACTTTTTCCAATTTATCAGAATATTTCAGTTTTCTCTGGAAATTTAGGGTTAGTTGTTAAATATTTTTTTGTTTTTTATTATTTTCCGCACCAGCATAGAGGTAGAGTAAAAGGTGCAGTTTTCTTTAATGTGGTTTCCCCAGTAGTCCTAAGGTCTCAAGGTCTCAAGGAATAGACCATCAGTGTTTTAATCTTTTCGATCTCCTGGACCGCGGTTGATCGGGATCGATTGGTTCATCCTGTGAATTCTCATTTTTTCTTTGGCCCATTTCGTTTGTGAAAAATTGAATGATTTCAGGAGTTTCCTCGTCTTCATCATCAGAGTCTGAGAGTAGTTTTTACACGATACTACATTGATCCGCATTGGGAATGCAGCGGTTAGTTGTCTAATTATTGTACTACGTATGTATATTCATGTTTAGAATTCCAAATATATTATATATCATAATAACTATAGTAGATAGGAAAAAAAAAATAAATGTTAGAAATAATTCTTTAGGTAGAATAAGTGAGGCGATAATTTTTTGATAATTCTTTTCATTTCCGAGTAAATTGGCCAAACTTGTATTTTTTTAAAATGGGAATCATGGTTGGCAGTGACCTAGCTGCAACACATTTTTTCTTTTTTTAAGCTCTTTTATTGCTAAACTAATACAATACTAAGTTGACCGTTAGGCTGTACTAAACTACTAACCTAATTTTAAAACAAAAGTATCAAGCCTAGATTTCACTCAGTAAATAAACAAATAAACAGTCATTTAAAAATATGATTTCAAAGCTGAGTCACGACAAAATGATACGAATTACATTAAGCTGAAATCAGCTTCTGCTCTAACGTAATGCTAACTTGGTTGCCTACATTAAGGAGTTTTCAAAGCATAAATATATCGCCGGTGTGTGACAATACCTCCTATCTGAGTAAATAGAAACTTTACAGAGGGGATAAAAAAAACTGAGTTATATCCGACTGCAAGGATTTGCTTTTCGGAATTTGTTCCGGCGTTGTTGTTAATGCTTATGCAAATATTTATTAAGGAAATAGATGATGTTACTCTGATTTATTTTATTAAGTTTGTTGTAGATAGGATGTACTAATGTCCCTAAATATTTGTTATACAGGGTGTTAAAAAACAAATGTATGATATTTGTAGGACATACAGTACAGACCTAAACAGGCGTCCTAAAATTAATCGTTTCAGAGATATGGTTGATTTTAATCTTTAATTTTATTTTTTTTAAATGTCAGTTTTTAGTAACAAAACACTTAAATTAATTGTGAAAAGTTTTAGCTGTAGCGAAAGAAAATGTTCGAAATGCCGCCCATCGTTTTCAACACATGCATTACACCACCGAATAAATGAACCGCGAACTCTTTCAAGAATTCCCGGTATTTATAGAATTGTTTGGCAACCTTGCTCGATTCGCTGACGTAATTCGTCTAGGTCATCAATAGGTGTGGCATAGATTAAGCTCTTTGACCCCACAGAAAGTAGTCTAAGGGATTCAAGTCAGGTGATCTCGGAGACCATCCAACTGGACCCCCCTATCAATCCATCGGGCATTGAAATGCTCTCTCACAACAACCGCGAAATGTGGTGGTGCTCCGTCGTGCATGAACCAATGTTGTGCTCTCTGGTTTAGCAGTACATCGTCCAGGAGCCCGGGCATCTATTGGAATATGACTAGACTAGGCGACACCAAGCAGTTAAGCATATCCGCCCCCCTGACATCTGAAGGATGTGGAATTACACTTTTTAGTTCTTGTAAATGCAACCATTTTTTCTTTTGTATTTTTAAGTTTCGAGTATACAGTATACATCCTTGGATAATTTTCTATAGGTGCAATTTGCTTTACCCTGCAAGGAAGATCAATCCAAGGTTTGTCTACATTTTACTTTAACTTGAATAAATCCTTGTAGTTAATGACTCTTATATCGGTCACTTCCGGATCTGTTGTTGTTTTTCCAGGTCTTATTGACTTATAGCGATGATGTTCCTCCGAAGAATAATTGTAAAAGAAATTGTAATCTAGCTGTTTATATTTGCAGGGAGCTGGTTTAGACCTAGCTTCTTCGGTCGCACGTAAAAAATCGTTTGGCATGAAAATCTTTTTAGTCATCAGTTTACGTTCAATACAGCTATCTACCGAATCTATCATCATTTGGGAGTGCCCCTTTTCAAAAAATTTCTGAACTATGGGTGCCTTATACACCGTAGTTAAATTAAGTAGCGAATTAGCCAATATGACGTTGCGGGTTTGAAAAGTACAACCATCGCTGTATATTACAATAAGAGTCTAAGTGGTAGACAATTTTCTTGTAGGTAGTTTACAATACAAAAGTCGATGCGCGCAGATCAGCATCAATTTCTGTAAACCAATAGCAGATACAGTCATGATTGGCCACGTTGTAAATAGTAAAGTTATGACAGCTTAAAATAAATTGCTGTTGCATTTAAATGTGGAGCTGTCTTCACAGCTTGTAAATCCATTGTTACCATAACCACCTCCTTTTGCTCTGACTTTTTCTTGTCGTGTTCCTTCTCTTGTCTAATTCTTTCCTTCCGTTCAACATGCTGCTTCCAAACAGCATCGTCCAAGTTCCCTTGTTCATGTTCAATACATAAATTGCATTGGTCCTTTATAGGCTGGTATAGACTCAAATTATTGTTGTTAAAATATTTTGTGAATACAAATCGACCTAGAGTTTCAATCTGAACTTTCTTGCATTCTTCTTTAAACAAATCAAAAAGTTGTTTAATTGAATTAAACTGTTGCTCTAGGTAGAGTTTTGCAGAATCCTTCCTGACATAAAATGCGAAGGCTGTTTGGGTAACTTAAAAAAACTTGTTCGAATACTGTTTAGCAGGGTCGTAGATGCTGCTTCTATAGTTTTTGCCTTTTCGAGATGTATTTAAATATTCACCTTCTGGTTGCATTCCATATTGTCCTCCTTTTACCCAACTCTGAAGCGTGAATGCAATAACACCTATCTACAAAATACCGTACAGTTCGCAATGAAAAAATTGAGAAAAATGGTTGTTAATAACATTCTTTGCAAGTCAATTGTGACCTTAATCAAAAACAAATCCAACTAATGCTATAGGGTGTAGTACTCCATTCTAGCATGCTTTGTGTTCGTCACATTTCTTGTTAAAATATTAGGTGCCTGTAATTATATTATTCTATACTTACATCTTCCCACCGTTCATTACCTGCCAGACATACTAGATAGGAGGTTTTGTCAGCTGTTTTAGCGAGGTATAAGATATGAGGTATTTTTTTATACGGAATTTAGACCTGAAATAATTTTTTGGCGTTTAAGAGGTATTGTCACAACATGCGCGCTGATACGACGGTTACAACGCAACCAATAACTGGTTTTCGCTAAAATTGGTAGATAGGAGGTATTGCCACATCACCGACGAATCCATAAGCTTACCTTTTTCTATTCAGAGTTGATCGTCTCGTTTTCGTAAAAGTTTGTAGATCGAATTCAAAAGGAAAGTGATTCTAAAGTTTTTTTTAGATCGGGTATTTCAGCAGTTAAAGAACAAAAGTTAAACAGTTAAAATCCATAACATACAGGGTTTGTCACAACAACATTCGATTTGATGTATCTTGGGAATTATTTACAGCATTAGTGAAAATTTGCAAAATCAATTTTGTTTTGAAAAACTCAGGAAACCGTTGAATTACAATTATCATTTCTGTATTTTTAGGGCAGCCCAAAAACAACATCTCGTACCGTAATATAGACACAAAATTACTGTGCTACATAAGCCTACTTACTAGAAAAAATTCTTTACAGCATAACATATTGGTGCTGATTTAGTGTACACATATTCTGTATGATAGTCGCATTTTAAATCTTGGCCAATACATGTATGCAGAGTAGGTCTACTTCAACTGAACCGAGAAACTATTAGGATAAATATGTTTCAATTAAAAAAGCAACAGAAGAAGTCTTTGAAAACAATTTAAAATAGGTAACTGATAACTGCAGATTTCGCTAAATAGACTTGGAGTGGGTTTTACAAAAAAATTGTTAAGTTAAAGAATGATCAAAGCTGACAAAATGGTATTAGCCCTGATCACAGTTATGTGATCAGGGGTATTAGTTTTGGTTACCGGCACGTTACCAGTGTATTAACTGCCATATGACTTTGTATTATTCTGATTCGATTTTGTCCATTTTGACGAATGATTAATTTGATGATTCTGTCAAATCATATTTGTGCTTGACCTTAGTTGCCCTTAGCACTTCAAGACGTTTTTTCTTCTTTCAGCAACCCTGACGTTGTTGCTTTACGTTTCCCATCCGGTGTTTATTTACAAAGGTTTACATCAGCAACCTTTTAATTAATGCGCCACACAGTAATTTATTTAGAACCACTTCTTACAGTGTTATTTATGTAAGGGCAAGTCGTTGACCAAGGTTCGCTGTACTAGCTTAATTGTAACTCCTTGTTTTCTAAATAGGAATTTAGCTAAAAATGAAGTTTACATCTTAATCCGATTTACATATCGTTTCTAAAAGATATATCGAAAGTCTTGAAGATGCCGAGAAACAATCCAACTACCGCCTCTCCCATTTTCATCAATTGTTTACTGCCGAAAAGAGTGAATAAATAACAAAATCAGGGATTTATGGCGGATGGCGGGCAACAGCTAGACCAATGCAAACTGCAGTAACCGTTCATCCTACAGTGTATTCACCGAGTTCTGACAGTAAAATGTGAAACCTATGTACGGTGACGATTGGTTGTTTTTTGTTTTCACACGATAATCTCAAGTGATTTGGCCAACTACTAAAGGTTAGAATTGGGAAACTAGAAGGAAGAAAGGAGGCAAAACAAGATGTGAGAATTACAGGGGGATAGCCCTACAGGATGTGACATATAAGATATTAGCAAAAATTATACGTGACAGATTAAAACGATATCAGTACGAAGTGGTAGGAGAGTACCAAGGAGGGTTTAGGTCGGGGAGATCGACAACAGACCAAATCTTTACGTTAAAAACAATACAAAATAATAGTTGCGAAAGAAACCTGCCGTTACATACCTTATCCTCTTTATTGACTTCAAACAGGCGTACGACTCAATAATACGAGAGAAGTGGTACGAGGCACTAATAAAGTTGAGAATACCAAATAAACTTATCAACCTGGTAAAAATGACGCTATATAGTACAAATAATACAGTTCTAGTAGAAGGATGTTTTTCAAACCGATTCTCGGTAAAAAAAAGGGTTAAGGCAAGGGGACCCGCTATCCACAGACCTGTTCAATCTAGTGTTGGAAGCGGTAATGAGCGAAAGTGGAATACAAACGGCTGGAGTGCTTTTCCATAATAAACACCTATTAGTAACATATGCAGATAATATTGCAATGTTAACAAGATCAAGACAAGAACTGGAAAAAACCTTTAGAAAATTTGACGACGCGGCAAAGAAATATGGACTTCAAATAAATCAAGAAAAAATAAAATGCATAGAAATGCAATCGGAAGTGACAGAAGAAAATAACTACATAAAAATCAAAAAAACAGAAAGAGAATACAATTTTGAAAAAGTAGACAAATTCGAATACTTAGGTGTAACGGTAACAAGTAAAAGCCAGGAAGAGAATGAAATAGACAAAAGGATATTGAAGGAGAATAGAGTAGTCGGATCTCTACTAAATATATTAAAAGCAAAGGATGTGTCGAGAGCAGCTAAAGTTCATGCATATGAAACGATAATACGACCAACCGCCTTGTACGCAAACGAAACATGGATAATAACCAAACAAAGTGAGAACAAACTAGCAATATGGGAGAGAAACGTCTAAAGAAAAAATTTTGGAGGGGTAAAAATAGCAGAAGGGAAATGGCGTACGAACACGGAGGGACGGAGGTGATGGAAATGTATGGGAAGCCGGGAATCATACAAAAGTTTCGAGCACAGAGGGCTAGATGGTTAGGCCACATCATCCGGATGCCAGAACAAAGAATAGTAAAAAAATACTGTACCTAGGAGAAGGTGGTAAAAGGAAAAAAGGATGCCCAAAGAAAAACTGGTTTCAAGAGGCTAAAAACGGTGTAGCAGAAGCAGGAATAAGAGATTGGAGGGAAAGAGAGAAATGGAAACAAGTAGTCAAAATGATAGAAGCTAAGGGCCCATAAGGCCTGTAGCGTTGAAATATATAAAGAATGAGGCTATAACCCTTTTGGGTTGAAAAGCCTATACATACGAGGATCGTTCGAAAACTACGTGGCCTAAGACAAATATGCCGCGAATTGGGCAGAATCTTCTTTGCCATTCTGTAGAACCATCCTTTATATATAATATATATAATCAATTGCCCATTTACCGTTAGGTGTAGGGTTAAATTTACATAATCTTCTTTTTACATAACAACTTAAATCTAAAACCTAATATTTCATTCCTATAATGTTAAATACTTTGTTAAATTATATCAACTTAATTAAATTCTAATTGTTTCCATGCTCAAATCTGTTCCACTGTTTTTTATCCTGCGTCAGCACCTTTGCTTTATTCCACTTCACTTCATTTTTTGTTAATATTTTTGCTACTATGCCATTCCATATGTCTTTAGGTCTTCTTCTGCTTCTTTTTGCCGGTATTCTTGTTCCCCATATTTGTCTGACTGGTCTGTTTTTCTCCATTCCTTGCAAATGTCCCCAACAACTCAGCTGTCTCGTCTCAATAAATTCCGTTACATGTTTCATCTCTAGTTCTTCTCTGATTTTGGTATTACGTATTCTATCCCTTCTTGTGATGCCCTTGACTTTTCTTAAGTATCTCATTTCAACCGCCTCTAATTTTATCTTCATTCGTTGCGATACTATCCATGTCTCACATCCATAGGTTAATATGAGCATGAAGATACTTTTGTAAACAATTAATTTTGTTTTCCGGCTTACTTCTTTTTTGTTTTTAAAGGTGTTACTCATTGTGTAGTATAATTTATTGGCTTTTTTTATTATTTCGTTTAAATCTACCTCTTGATTTCCAGTATCTTCAACTATAACTCCCAAATAATTAAACTGTCTCACTTGTTCTATAAGTTTTCCTTCTATCTCTATATGTATGTGTTGTGGTTCTTTTTTTATTGCCATCCTTTATCCGGTTAAATATGACAGTACAGAGCGATCTGTCAATTAGTGAATGTGTCGTCTAATTTTGTAAACAATGGGAAAAACTGATTTGCGAGCCATGATAAAGTACTTTCATTTGAAAGGCTTTAAGGGGCTTTAAAGGGTTTAAGCAAGGGATCTTGCTGGCCAACGCACCGGGCTTACATTAAATATTTTTGACAATGTGTGATACATGAATGAATTTGTAATTTTTCTCTGCACCTTTTGGTATAAAAATTCAGTATGGCGGCCAAAAGAAAATCATAAGTTACCCTTGAAAACCCAACTATCTAGTTTTTCTGAAAATTTTTAAGGGGTGTAATAGATAGCCCTTGCTTAATTATGTAATTATCCAAAATTTCATTTTACTCGTCCTATTAGCAAATAAGTTATTAAAAAAATAAAAAAACGCAACTTTTCAGTTTTTTCAGGATAATTCAGAAACTACAAAAGCTATCTCCGATTGCTCTTCAATTCTTTAAAGAGCCTAAAATGGTGTAACTTTTTCCCTATTTAACCAACACTGTATCTCTTACCGTTTCCGAGATCCCAATGGTGTACATTGTAAAAGTTACCACCCTGTATGCATATATGCATAATATTGTTTGGGCGCTGGGAGAGTCGACGCTAACTCTATGCGTGTCCGGTTGTGTACGGTTGGTTTCCCTTTTACAATTCAATGTACAACAACAATTACACATAATGCGTAGTGTTGCACTTCTTCCTACTTATTTTCTTTGGTTACCATGTTTCAAGTAGCTCTTTATCTAAGAACGGGTAGATATTAATTTCGAACGGTCCAGGAAAAATAGTAAACGCATACTTATGCAACCCAATCTACAGAAGTTTACAAAATTTGCATAAATGTAATTTAATGGCTTGGTCAAATTAATCATTCGTCCAAATGAACAAAAATCCAGTCAAAATTCAATATATTAGTAAACAAAAATGGTGTTCTTTTGTCAATCTTGAATTTTGTTAGTTTACTTTAATTTTGAAATAGTATCTACACTAAAAGTTATCTGGTTATATCAACCACACCTGCAAACATCAAGTTTACTTCTCTATCTAGTAATGTCTAATCTTACACACTAAATTTTTATTTATAAAACCATCAAAATAAATATTTTCTCAGTTTCGGTACTAGAATGACATCATTCTAGCACGCATTTTGGTGCTTTAATGAGCTTCATTATTAAACGATTTTTTGTGATATTTTGTTTTCAGGAATTGGTGACACTGTACCAAATAATACACAAAATACCTAGGCAACCATTCAGTTGCTAGGCAACTAGTAAGTTGCTAGGCAACAAAAACGTCAAATGTCCAACTTCTATCAACTGTCAAGCAAAAATCACTATTTCCAACCTAACTATTTAACCAAATTTCCCCAACTCGAAATTGTCAAGTATTTTTATAGAAAGAAATAATGTAAATGGAAGCGAAACAGAGAAAATAGTATAAAAAAATTGTTACAGAAGGCAATTCGAGCACTCGTCCGTTCGACCACTCGCCCGACTCGCCGCTACGTTGCTCGTGACCAAATTTCGGACTCGTGTGCGAAAACGATGCCTTCCGTAACTTGTGTTTTAATATACTATTAACAGTCAACTTTTATTAGAACGAAAAAGGGCGAATCAAGAATACCGGGAAAATTGCATAAAGGCAGTGAGTTTTATAACAACCCCAAGCCATTGTGAATGCCTTTGCTGAAAATTTTCTTACTGTTTATCAAGAATCCAGCATATTTAATCTTAATAGCGAAGATATGCCTATTCCATTTTCCAATGTGAAAGTAAATATTCCGTCTGTACTTATCAGAAAATGATATCAAATTAGCAATCCGTAAGTTAAAAAATAAGCCAACATCTGGCATTTATCAGGTAGAGTGGTCTCAAAATGTAAAGATCAGGTAGCCATTAACTGTCTATGCGGCGGGAAAATTCCAGTGGCGTAACATACGATTTTTAACTTAACAAACACAACGCACGCCAATGACAAACAACGAACGCTTCCTGGTCTACGGCGCATGATGGCTACCTGATCTTTACATTTTGAGACATTTCTACCATCTTATTTAATTAAAGATTGTGC
Organism: Melanotus villosus; assembly: GCA_963082815.1. Lineage (NCBI taxonomy): Eukaryota > Metazoa > Arthropoda > Insecta > Coleoptera > Elateridae > Melanotus > Melanotus villosus. Next base: position 33,340,732 of record OY720426.1, on the reverse strand, counting down.
GAATATTTTCATAACCCCACTACTAATTATTTTTAATTTATCTCTAAAAACTGAGACAGTTCCCAGCATGTGGAAGTTTGCTAGAGTTTGTCCGGTATTTAAGAGTAATGATGCTACCGATATCTGCAATTACCGACCCATAGCGATATTTTATATTATCCCATTTTTCGAAGGTTTTCTAGATGATCCTATACAACCAGGTCCATACGTCTGCTAAACACGTAATATCTCTCTATCAGCACGGGTTTGTTGAGAAACGCTCGACAGTAACAAATTTATGCTGTTTTGTTTAGTTTGCAGCAGAAATTATGGATAGTCAAGGCCAAGTACATGTGGTCTACACTGATCTCTCCAAGGCCTTCGACAGAATTGATTATGGATTATTGCTTAGAAAATTACACACGTATGGTTTTAACAATTCCTTAATTACACTGTTTAACTCGTCTTAACTGAATCGTCTGCAATGTCTGGAGTGCCCCAAGGCTCGAATCTCGGCCCTCTGCTCTCTTTGTTATTTATAAACGACCTTGGTTCAATTCTAAACTATGAAACACTAATGCTTGCAGATGACGTAAAAATATTTACTTCGGTCAAAACTTTAAGTGACTGTAACAGACTTCAAAACAACCTTAAACTTGTACATGGGTGGTGTAATACTCATAAGCTAAACTTAAATGTTAATAAATGTAAAGTAATGAGTTTTTCGAGAAAAGAGAACCCCATTACTTTTGATTACACTATTGATTGCAACAAATTAATACGATGTAGTGAAATGAAAGACTTTGGAGTTATTTTTGATACTATCTCTCAATACGCATGTAATACAGATGGTTTCAAATGCTAACAAAATGATGGGATATAACTATACTGCCCAATTCAAAGCAATTTTCAAACATGCTTACGTTAAGAACACTATTTTTTACATTTGTAAGGTCTCGTCTTGAATATTGTTCTCTAGTATGGTTTCCAAGGGAGTTAGACAAGGCGATACCATATCGCTGAAACTGTTTACATTAACGTTAGAGGACAAATTTAAGCAGTTAGATTGGGACAAAATAGGTGTCAAAATAAACGGACAAAGACTCAATCACTTAAGATTTGCAGACGACGTTGTTAATAGCTGACACATTTGACGATCTGCAAAAAATGTTAAACGACTTACAGACTTACACGCAGCATCAAAACTTAAAAGCCTTAAAGTAAACTTAAATAAAATAAAAACCATGACAAACACTAATGATGATAGACAATTCTCAATAGATTTAACGCCTCTAGAAATAGTCGAAGAATATATTGTACTGTACCCCTGTTTACTGTAACTTACGTTGGTTACGACAATATTCAAAAATAATTTACTTTGCTCTTTAATTTAATTTGCTTTCAGAGAGCTCTCCTCTCGGGTCGTTAGGTAGGTTCGTTGTTTGTTCAAATTTATTTTAATTAACCAAAATAAAACTTTACTCAAATTTTATAATGCAAACCTTTTTTTACTATCTTGTTTTCCCTATTTAAAATTATCTTAAAATTATTTTTATACACTCACTATCTACTTTTAACTTCCCCTTCTTTTCCAAAAATTTCTTTATCCCCAAAAAACAAAAATCCAATCTGCCTCTGCTTGACTCGCTCCTACTGGAAGTTGCCCCCGCTCGAATTGCTTTTGCTCGAACTGTATTTTCTTGAACTGTTTTTGCTCGGACTGCTTCTGCTTGAACTTGCTTTTGCTCGAACTGCTTCTGCTTCAAGTTCAGTCTTCACTTTCTTTTTATTTAATACTGGTTCTTTATCTTGTTAACTGTATTTATACTTAATTATTTATTCGATATTTATTGTTTTTGGAACGAGCAACATAATCTCGTTCTTGCCCCTTCGAATGCAAAATATCAACTGAATTATAAATTTGTTTTTTCTGTATCCTGGATTTTTAACTCACATTTGTTTTTCACTATAACGACTATTTACAAGGTTTTTAAAGGAACTTATTTTACGTTTCTAAGACTACTAATTTAGCTAATTATTTACTAACAATGATCACTATAATAACTTAAATTTAATCTAGCTATCTTAAAATTATATTACAATCTTTTATAATTTAAAAAAAATCTGCATTAACAATCTTTGCAAAATAATACTTTCGTTAATAACTCAAAAATAACATAATCTTTAATTATAGGCATCCAAATTAAATATCACTTCAATATATGTATACCTAGGACAATCCGTTAAATTTACTAAGGAAAATCAAACAACGGAAATAAGTAGGAGGATGTGCTTGGCATGGATGGCCTTTGAGAAAATGACATTTGTACTCACAAATAAAAACACGCCAATGAAGTAATATCAAGGTTGTCCAAATTTGTTCAAATTTGGTAGGTGGGTAGAAAACTGAAGAAGAAACAACTTTTGCATTTCACATTTTTCGAAATTTTGAAAAATAACCTAAGTTTTTGTAATTTCTTTGAAAATATGTCGAATTTGACAGGTATAGCCGATCGATAAAAAAAATCGTCAACGTCATTTTTTTGCATTTTGACAAAAAAAAGTGAACTTTTTTTATTAAAAAATCATAAAGAATTTATTACAATGATAGTGAACGTTGTTACAATTCTGAATTGGCTTGCGGCTTCGTGAGTTTCTTCAAATTATCATGCAAGATTATTTTAATAATAGCAATTCCAAATTAATTTATACTATGACATGCACACATGCACAGAAAAAAAAATTTCTAGGATAAACATATTATCGACGACATTTAATTATAAAACAATAACAGTAATTATTAACAATTATAGCAAGTTTGTTGCCATTTATCATAAGATCAATATGACATATTTTTGGTTTTAACCGTTTCGTGTACGGTATAAGTAATAAAGGAAAATAAGGGATAGTTTCTACCTTTTTAGTGTTGCACGTTTAGCAGATGCTGATGTGACAAAGAAATTTAATTTTTAAACTTTAACCTTTGGTTTTATTGGTAGGTTTATATAGGACAGTGTTTAGCATTTATTGACGACATCGATTATTTTTAAATTACGCGAGCATTAGAAGCTGTTAATTAATTTTTGCATTCCCGGGGGTAAAGTGACTACTTTTCGCCCGCAAAGAAGGGCGTAAAGTTCATTATTGCAGACCTCGGGTGCACTTTACGCTCACGACAAATTAATTTGAAATATCACAAAAATATCTTAGTTACAATACAATTTTTATAAAATCACTCTTGCCGTGAATGCGTCAATTTGACATTTTTTAAAATGTCATTAGAAAAATTTTATTATAAATCAAAAAGTTTAAATAAAATCTCCGTTCGTTCAAAAAATATTGTATGTACCACAGGCGTAATAAGCGACTTTGGCCTTTGGCGTGTTATAACCCTCGGCTAAAGCCTCGGGTTATAATATTCATGCCGCAGGCCAAAATCGCCTTCTTTACGCCCTTGATACATAAATAACTATTTTCCACCTTCATTCTTTTTACTCTCAGTAGTTGCTAAATATATCGAGAGAACTAGTTTAGTTGCTAGTAGAGTGTGATATTCTGTGTTATATTACCAATAATATAACGTTGTGCGTATCGATTTCCTCGTTTGAATAATGTAGTTACTGAGTTTGTTTATAATTTCTCGTAGATAAATTTTCTACAATCGTATTGCATTTCCTTAAAATCTCATTGAAGGAATTAGAAATTCGATTGTTGGTATTTATTAAATATTGAATATCTACTTGATATCGGTAGCCTAGTATTATAAATTATCCGGTTTTGTTTGTCCAGATTTCCTAGAATGAAAGTTCACTGACATTACGATTATTTATTTTAAACGTATAGGAAGATACCGATAAAGACTTGTATTAATTTTTCTGGTACTTCAGTTGCCTATAAAAAATAATCTCATCAAACTTATCGTCCGGCATACTGTCTTCTAAGTGGATTGACGGGTATTTTCAATTATTGACTAATACCACATAGAAAAAGGTAATTTAACCATAAATAAACTACTTGTTTATTGCAAAACAATTATACGAGACCAGTACTCAGTGTTTAAGTGAAATCTTGCTTGTGGTGTTAAATATGATGTTGCTGGGATTGACACTGTTTTTTTGTAAGTACTTGATGTATTTTAAAATGTATGTATACCTAGTTATATTCTTTTAAAGTGAAGCTTTAAAGAGATAGAGATTCGCTATATGAAATTTGCTTTTCTCAGTACTTGTCTTTTTGATAATTATGCCAAAAGCATTCGTGCTTAGTTATTTTCTAGCAGTGTAATATGGCCGATTCTTTTCAGGTTTTACCTGTGCTTATACGGAAAATTTGCCTTTAGTTACAACACCGTATGGAAAAATACAAGGAACGTTTTCGGTTTCACACAAAGGTCAAATTTTTTCTCAGTTCGTAGGAATTCCTTACGCACAGCCACCTGTGGGAGAGCTTAGATTTGAGGTATGTCAAAACTTCTTACACATGCCTTTTTCCAGATAAAAAAAACAAACAAAAGGGTGCTGCCGCTTGTAATTAAAAAGCTTCGTGATTTCTGTCACAATCATTCTGGGTTCTGGGAGAGTTCCCCAATGGGTTACAAAAAAATTTAGAACGCCTCTGTATTTCGGAGAACACGCTAAGGATAGGGAATCGTTTCCCTAAAAATCAGATTTCGACTTTGAAAATCAAAATTCGAAATTTGATCATTCGACTCTGGAATCAGAATTTCATTCTTCCTAATTTCAAGTGCTATAATCAGGACTCGTTTTTGCTAGTTTAGAATCGAACATGCAGAACAGAAGAATCTCTTACCGATTTAAAGAAGTAAAATGAATAATTTAAAAAAAGAAAAGAAAAGTTTTGTTTTGTAAACAGGTAAACCCACTACCCACTAGTAAGCGTTTTATAGAAAAATGAACTTGCCTAGAAAATACAAAAAGGATGCAATTACCACATACACAGTTTGGTCCTCTTTTACTAGTAGGTGCAGTCGAGATAGTTTCCAATTTATTGTTATTGTTTTGATCTTAGTTCTCCAGTTCTTCCTATCCATATTCATCCATTTTCAAAATGCTATCTTCGCTGTTCTTCGGGGTCTTCCTCTTCTATTTTTACCTGCTGGTTTAACTTGCCATATACTTTGACCTGTCTGCTATTGTCCATGCGTAGTAAGTGTCTAAACCATTTTGACTTTCGTGTTTCTTACTTTTAGCCCTTTCTGAATGTCTTCATTTCTTACTCTGTCTGATTCTCTCAACCCTTTAATCTTTCTTAAACTCTTCATTTCTGCAGTTTTGAGTGTTTTCCAGCTTCGTCAAAATCAAACTTTTGGCTCCATAAAGAAGAGTTGGTTTGCAGATAGTTTTATACATAGTTAATTTTGTGTGGGTTGATACTTCTTTTTTGATTAGGAAGTATTTGTAGGTGATTTGGAAAACTTTGTTTGCACCACTTATCCTGGTATTTAGTTTTTCTCCTAAAGTACCGCTCATGTTTATGGCACTACCTACATATTAAACCGATGTATTTGTTCGAGGGCCTCGCTTCCAAGTTTCACGTTTATTTTTATGTTTTCATTTGGTATTGCAGTCACTTTAGTCTTTACATCCCCTTCCATACTTCAAGATTTTTTTGAAAATGTTTTTTTGTATCATCACAAAACACCACGTCAACGACAAACGCACACACTTCTAAGTTAATAGCTTTAAGAGTTTTATATCCTACTTTGAAAGTTTTCATTTTTTGTGTACACTCCTTTATGATTTCATTTATAACGCATGAACAAAAGCGGGCTCAAAACTCCTGTGCGCCAGTGCTCACTCTGCTTTTGGTTTTGTCATAAGTGCTGTATATAGTCCGCTTCAATGTTTTTCTTTGTTAGGGTACTCCATATGGTATTTCTTTTAATAGCCACAAAAGCTCCACGTAGGTCTACATAAAAGGAAAAAAATGCCTTTCTGTTTTTACCTAGTATTTTTTCTGCTAACTGCTGTGGGGTGAAGAAATGATCTTATATACTACTTATAATCAGCGTCGAAACCACTTTGCACATCGTGAAGTTCTTCTTCTTCGACTAATCGTAGCTTCCTGTCTACGATGCCTTCATAGACCTTTGCTGCCACACAGAGTAAGGAAATCCCTCTGTAATTTGAGCATTCTTTTGTGTCTCCTTTTTTGTATATAGGTAGAAGTACCGCAGTGCTCTATTTGTTGGGCATTCTCTTAGACTTCCAAACTAGGTTGTATACCTTGTGGTATACATAGTGGTGGCACTTCATCGCATCCAACTGTTTTCCCAAGTTTAATTTTGGACACAATTTCTGCTAGAATTCAATTATCACTCGCGATTTCTCATCGATTTAGTGTGACCTTCTCATATAACCATTACATTGTTAGTATTATTCCGGCCGACACTAGGTCAACTGTATCCCATTTAAAGTTACTCCGTAATTAGTTTATTTCTCGACCTGACCAACAGGTTATGGGCCCAGGGTGCGCAACACCCACGCGATCGGGAACGCGATAATATTAAAATCCGGTCAATAAATAAACTGAAATTCGTTGGATTACGGCCTACAAATTCGGATCCGTGCATTTATGTTGAGGAAGGATGGAAAGCTCCCGTTTTCCTACTCGTTTACGTCGACGACATCGTCATCGCCTCAGGAAACGTGAACCGGACCAGACAAATCAAGAACGAGCTCACGAGAAGATTCGATGTAAAGGACCTCGGAAATATAAACTACTGCATCGGCATCGAGATCAAGCAGACAAAGGACAAAATTACCCTATATCAGAGCGGATACATCAGGGACGTCCTACGAAGATTCAAGATGGAAGACCGCAAACCTGTGAAAATTCCGATGGCGCCGGGGCCAAACTCGATCTTCCCGATACCAGCGACGACGCTCTGCGCTTCCCATTTAGGGAACTCATCGGAGCGCTCATGTAAATAGCTATCGGCACTCGTCCTGACATCGCCTACACGTTCGACATGCTAAGCCAGTTCAACAGTAGTCATAAATAAGGACACTGGCCGGCCGCCAAACGCATCCTGCGTTATCTACGAGGAACCATCGATATGAACTCAAGTACCTATCAACCGAATTTATGACTGCAGACATCCTGACGAAGCCTCTACTAGGAGCCAAGCACGAAAGTTGTGTTCACGGATTGGGTTTACGAAATTGACTTTATCACGGTTGAAATTGAGAGGGGGTGTTAGAATTCAATTATTACCGCCATTGCATCATTCAACATGTGTAACTGTAATTAAATCTATTCGCGCTTTATGTTCGCGATTTGTCATCTATTTATTGTGACCTTCCCATATAACCATTACATTGTTAGTATTATTCTGGCGGACACTCGGTCAACTGTATTTTTATAATAAAGTCTCGCATTTAAAGTTACCCTATAATTAGTTTATTTCTCGACCTGACCAACAATTTCCATTACTTCTCCCAATTTTATTAGATTTCTAGCAGCCTTTGTTGTTCTGGAATTTGCTTGTTCTATAGTTTGACTGTCCCCTGCCCTGCAAAGGGCACGCCACTCGAAGAAGAAGTAGTTCCCGGAAGAATTCTTTCCCATAATATTTCACTTTCTACAACCATTGCATTTCCTTGCTTAGTTTTTACTTGTTTTAGTCGTACTTCTTTTTTGTTCTTGAAGGAATTTAGAACTCTATAAAACAGTTTTTCTCTAGCTCTCTTCCAAACTCATCTGATGTTTTAATTCTATAATAGCTTAATTTGCTATAGTTTTTTGTGTTTTATCGGTTTCATAAGACTCCTCATTTAGTTTCCTGATCTAGTTTTTCCATAGCTTCTTCTTTCCTTTGGTCCCTTTCTTAACTTGATCATTCGGCCGTGTTTTTTTGTTTTTTCTTATTTTATTTGTTCCGCATACTTCTGCTGCTGCTTTCTTTAGTAGGTACTTCTTTGAATCTTTCCCAAGGCTGAATGTTGTTGCACTCACACTCATTTTTACTTTTGGTTTGAGAACTCTCCTCTATGGTTTTTACAAACTTTTTCCTAACCTGCTCGTTTAGTAGTCTGTAAGCCCTTGTTATTTCTTTGTCTGCACTTTTCTTTTGTGTGTTTTTTGTTGTATGTCTATTTACACTAATTTTGGCCTCTAAATGGAAGTGGCAATGTAATTCCTATTTACCTCTTAGTTTCCACACATACCAAATTATATTTTAAGTTGTACAGTAATTTAAGTAACATATGAACACTTTGGTGAGAAGGATGTAATAACTGCACAACGCTTATGTAGGTAAAAACTAAGGATTAAATACGTTTTATTTGATTCAATTCTATTATCGCTTACAATCATCCTTTTTTGCATTAAAAGATCATACAATTTCAAAAATAACAAGGCGATACAAACGTCTTCATAAGATTAATAATAATTAGTTATTTAAAGAAATGTCAGAATATGCGAATTTGTAACAATTTAACAATATGTCTAAAAATTTTAAGGAACCTCAACCCTTACAAAAATGGGTGGGAATATGGAATGCAAACGTGAGCATTAAATGTATGCAAATCAGCCATGAACCAGAACCAGAAGGCGGAATCCTCTTTGGTAAATAATATGCATTCACACCTTTCCAAGTACGAATTAATTGAAGTTTTGTATGCCTTTTTATTCTTAGGTGATGAGGACTGTTTGTATTTGAACGTATTCGTACCAGGAAAAAATCCTTCAGATCACATCCTCCTGGACGTTATCGTTCATATGCATGGCGGAGCATTCACTTTCGGTTATGCAAGCTCATACGCTGGACCAAAGTATCTCATGGATACAAATGTTATTTTCGTAACCATGAATTACAGGCTAGGACCATTAGGTAATATTTAGAAATGTTTATCTAAAGGAAAAGCTTAAAGAAGTTAGTTGATTTAGGGTTTCTAAGTACTGAAGATGACGTTGTGCCCGGAAACACTGGAATGAAGGATCAAGTAGCGGCCTTAAAATGGATTAAAGAGAACATAAAACATTTTGGGGGTAATCCCGATTCTATCACGATTACTGGTTTATCAGCAGGTGGCGCAAGCGTTCATTATCATTATTTATCACCACTATCGAAAGGTTTGTATAAAATTAAAGAAGGATTACAAATTGTGCATTCGCATAAAAGTTATGATTAAACAATTGATATGCTCGTACAATGTCAAGAGTAATTTCCCACTGATATAAATTTCATGGTTATTGCTTGTTTTGTTTATTTATTGGGCAAAATCTAGGCTTATGGGTATCATGCATATCCAGACACGTCGACTGTTGTACTTGGACTAGGATTTTTTGAACCCAAGACTTTCAGCTCTGGAAGAAATTTATGGTGCCAAACATCGTATTAGTACGATACCTATTGTTTTACTTTGTATCCTAAAACGGCCAGAGTTTCAGAAAAAAAAAAACAACTACTATGGCTATTGCTATTTAGTTAGTGTTGCATCAAAGGTCTACTCAGTGTCTTATATTTTCTGACAATCGTGGTATTTTTCGCTCCTCTCCAATGTCCTTGATTTAACTCAATATTAGCGACCTTCTGCGAGTACTAAAAAACTTAAAATTAACTTAATTTTTATTATGTCACAGTGACTGAGAGTGACTAAAAAGAAATCCAACCGCAAAGCATTTCTTCCGGTTTCAGACAATTCTACAAAAGTGTCCGTACCGTGTCTATGGTTTTTCATCCTTCTTTATTAGTAACTTTCATTTCCATTGTATTGTTGTTTATTTATCTGGTCGTGGAAAGTCCACGAGTTTTCTGTAGTAGGTGTTCCATAGCTTGTAATGTGCCATTGTCATCTCTTTGTTGCGCAGATTAACGTTTAGTTTCTCCTCTTTATCTTCAAATGGATATGATAACATATCCGTTATGATAATCGAAAGGTAATGTTAATTAGCTGTTACCTGTTAAGACTTAACCACCGAAATTAATCAAAATTACTATGAAAGTTGATGCAGTTAGTATTTTCAACTAAAGAAAACCCTGAGTAAGTTCAGTTTAGTTTCAGTAATACGTAAAAATCTATCGGATGCGAACCTTTCCATGCATGGAACTCCTTTAGGTTCCACAAATTTCTAGTAAGGAAGTGCTAAACGAACGCAAAGTCGACGCGCATAGAGATCATTGGGATCCGTAAACCTAGATCTGGCCCAATAAATAAACATACAAACAGAACCAATTTTATAGGATTGTTTAGCAGAGGAATATCAGCAAGTGGAACTGCATTATGTCCATGGACAATTCAAGAGGCCCCGCTGCAGAAAACCAGACAACTTGGAGCTACTGTTGGGTGCTATCAAAAATCCACCAAAGACCTGGTACATTGTTTAAAACAACGACCTGCATATCAAATTGTCGAAAATATAAGAATGTTTAGGCCGTGGCTTTTTAACCCATTTTCACCATACGGATTGGTGGTAGAGCAAGGTGGAAATAAACCATTTTTACCAGAACATCCCTATTTGCTGTTGTCAAAAGGACAAGTACATGATTTACCATGGATAACTTCGGTGGTGTCAAAAGAGGGTTTATATCCAGCGGCTGGTATTTTTTTAATTAAAAGTTTTGTAACGTAACTTTTTAATTAGTGTGTTTGCTTAGATTTCGTCCTTAAGGATAACACTTTGCCCGATTTGGAAAGGCGATGGGAAGAATTAGCGCCAGCTGTTTTGGATTATAATTATACCTTACCTCTCAACTTACACCCTTTGATAGCTAAAAAAATTAAAGAATATTATTTGAAGGGTAAAGCTATATCGAGGGATACTTTTGAGGAGATTGTTCAAGTAAGTTCAGGAACGGGTCATCTCAGTATTATTTCTAAAGTTTCGTTTTAGATGCTAGGCGATAGACTTTTTGTATTTCCTTCAGAAAACGCAGCAAGAATGCAGGCAAAAGCGAACAAATCCCCTGTATATTATTATTACTTCAGTTACCCTAGTGAAGAAGCTCCGTCTGTTGTCTCCCTATTTACGTATTCTGAAGAGAGATACGGTAATTTAGTGTCAACGAAAAGTATTCATTATTTACAGTTTTGACTTTAATCACAGGAGTTTGCCACGGGGACGATATGTTGCTAATTTTCTCGTCGCCGTATACGCCTGTTACAAAAATGTCACAAACTGACGAAAAGGTAAAAGACATTCTTCTAAAAATTTGGAATAGCTTCGCACGCACAGGGTGAGTTATTTGAAAATGCTGAAACGAAGAAATGCCAATACCTATTTCGGCAACTAACTTCTCTGATAAAGTTGGTTGAAGATAATCTATTTGAAGATATTTCCTTAGTCAAATTACACCATTTCCTCAACTAGATTGCCGAAATACGATCCTGTTGTGTTTTTTTTTGGCATTTCTCGAGTTCGTCTATAATTAAGAAGCAGAGAGAGAGAGTATCGTTCATTTAATATTTTTCTTTCTAAAGATATCCCGAAGTCTATCAAACAAAATGGAATCCAGTTTCAAATAAAGAAGACCAGCCTTTAGATTATCTTCACATAAAATCTCCTAACGAAGTTTTTGTTGCCAAAACAGATGAAATGGGACATCGCAGTTTTTGGGAAACGATACCTTTTCAAGAAAATGAAAATTTATTCGTTAATAAAAGGGACGAACTCTGATATTTGTTACATACTACACTACAAATGTACAGTGATATTTTAAATGAACCATTTAGGTTATGGAAACTATTGTTTTGATAAAGAAAACGACAAAATGGTAGAAAGCTTCAGGTAGTTAAGTTAATTTTATATTATACTGTTTGTAATGTTTTCTTTGTACAGTGTAGGTAAATATTAATTCTGATTAAGTAATAATAATAATAATAATAATAATAAGCTAAAAAATGAATAAATCCATAACGAGGATCTAATCCAGTGGAAAATTAACTAATCCTGAAGATCGCAACAATGTATTATAACCAAATACATATTTCGGCAACTTACACAACTTGCTATTGTCAGGAAAAAGCGTCCTTCAGAAAAGGTGCTGGAATTTCCAGGAGTTTTATCATAGCCAACAATTTATAAAACAGATACAAATGAATCATCATTACCATCACCCAGCCTCTTTCGTCCACTGCTGGACATAGGCCTCCCCTAAGTATTTCCATTGGTGACGGTTTTGTGCGGTTTACATTCAGTTTCCAGCTACTCCCTTAATATCGTCACTCCAATAACGTGACCGGTGCTTTTCTTTTGCTTCGTTTGTCCATACGAGGTATCCACTCTACCATTCTCGTCGTCCATCAGTCGTCGCTGAATCTCGCCACATGTCCAGCCCAGTTCCATTTTAGCCTAATAATCTTTTTGATTATGTCGGATACTCCTGTTTTCTGCCGAGTGTTTTCATTTCCCACTCAATCTATCAGTTTGATCCCAAGCATCGACAGCTCCATTTTTGTTTGGACAACTTTCAGCTTTTTGCTACTTTTTTTGTCAACGTGAGTGTCTCCATTGCATACGACAAGACAGGTAGCACACACTGGTCGAAAACTTTCCTTTTCAGGCTCATTGGAATGTCGCTTTTAAATGTCTCCCTGAGCCTTCCGTATGCGGCCCCACCTGAGCTTATTCTTCTCTGCAATTCAAGTGTCTATTGTCTCTGTTAATGTCGATTTCGTGGCCAAGCTATTTGTATTCGCGGACTTCTTCTAGGTTTTCGTCGTCGATTGATAACTTCCCCGCAAGTACTAGGTTTTTTATAATCGTGGTTTGTTGTTTCTTTATGAGTTAATTATTGGTTAATTCGGTTAGCATTTCTTCCACTTCTTTTATGTTGTCTTACAGTTTCGTGCATCCGCGATTTAGTCATCGAATAGCATTAACATTTAGATGTCGTTTATGCGGAAAACGTTGCGCATAAAGTTGCATTACAATTATCACGGCATTCTCCTAACAACAAAAATGCAAAATTGTATCAATAACCACAATTTACAAAACAGAACGATATTAACTAACAAATATAGTAATTATAACTCAAAAAAAATGAATCAGAATGAAGGTTTCCTTGATCCAGCATCAACTCAACTCAGAAAATGGTGACACGAAAGTCTTATGTTGTCGGTTACTCCTATTTCTTTTGATTCATAAAATACTTATTTCTTCGTCTTCGTTGTCTTTCTCTTACACCCTAAGATCTTGGACCCTCTATCTGCTTTTGGAAGTTTGTGAAGTCCCACGCCAATCGGTTAACTCCTGCTTAATGAAATACACCCTCAAGCACACCGATTAGCAACTGGTAAACCTGTTGGTTCGTTTATTGTCAACAACGCGTACGCAGCCTTTCTTGAACTCTCTACGTAGGTCTTAGAGGGTTTTCAACGTCGCCGCTTCTCGTTACATTATTGCCTAATTACAAATGGCATTCACCGCAACATCTCCCATACTTTGTTCCTTTCTTCTCCACTTCTCTCTTGATCGTATCGATCCATATAAGCCTTGGCTTACCATGCCCTCTTTTTCCCTCTATTCTTGACTCAAACGCCCTTTTCAGCACCCTCTCTTCTCCCATGTGTACCACATGATCGTACCATCTCTAACTGCGTTTTTGCACTGTCTCAACAAGTGGTTTTTGGTGTCAACTGTACGTTTAATATCTCTGTTCTACGTTATAAATCTTATACAGCGTCACCGTTAAAGTCCGCATCATATGGGAATTTTTTTTATTATTTAGTTTACGCAAATTTAGATTTCATGAACAGTTTTTGCTTGGAAAATAATGCAAAATGACGTTGACGATTTTTTTTTATCGATCGGCTATATCTGTCAAATTCGACATATTTTCAAAAAAATTACAAAAAGTTAGGTTATTTTTCAAAATTTCGAAAAATGTTAAATGAAAAAGTTGTTTCTTTTTCAGTTTTATACCCACCTACCAAATTTGAACAAATTTGGACAACCTTGATATTTTTCATGTTTTCTTTATAACAATTTTTTGGCTCATTCGAATTTATTAAAATCCGAAAAGACCCGTAAAGATGTAATACACTAATCTGCCAAAGGGTATTTTTTCTGTTTAAAAATGTTTCTAATTGGATTTTTTCAAAAAAATTCCAAATATGCTAACTGAATGTCATACCTGATGCAAAGTTTCTCTAGTTTCAACATTTCACAGGAAAATTCGCTTTATTCATTTTTATCACAGTTAAAAAGGGCATTTCTGTTCAAAAATGTCATAAACCAAAATTGTCAAATCCATTTGCCAATTAATAGACCTCCAGTTCTTGCTAAATTAATTTAATTAAGTAACTGGAGGTCTATTAATTGGCAAATGGATTGCAGAATATTGGTTTATGACATTTTTGAACAGAAATGCCCTTTTTAACTGTGATAAAAATGAATAAAGCGAATTTTCCTGTGAAATTTTGAAACTAGAGAAACTTTGCATCAAGTATGACATAATTCAGTTAGCATATTTGGAATTTTTTTGAAAAAATCCAATTAGAAACATTTTTAAACAGAAAAAATACCCTTTGGCAGATTAGTGTATAACGTCTTTACGGGTCTTTTGGGATTTTAATAAATTCGAATGAGCCAAAAAATTGTTATATTAAGAAAACATGAAAAATATCAAGGTTGTCCAAATTTGTTCAAATTTGGTAGGTGGGTATAAAACTGAAAAAGAAACAACTTTTTCATTTCACATTTATCGGAATTTTGAAAAATAACCTAACTTTTTGTAATTTTTTTGAAAATATGTCGAATTTGACAGGTATAGCCGACCGATAAAAAAAATTCGTCAACGTTATTTTGCATTATTTTCCAAGCAAAAACTGTTCATGACATCTAAATTTGCGTAAACTAAATAATAAAAAAAAATCCCATATGATGCGGACTTTAACGGTGACGCTGTATATTAATTAATGATCCAAAAACATGTTCCCAACTAACATTCGTTTTCTATATAGAAGTCTATCGTTATATTTGCTTTATAATTTAATGCCCAGCAGTGTTTCTGTAGCACTACATAACCTCTTTTTAGGTTTCTCCCTTCTCAAACATTCCGATCTGCCAATATGAATGTAAACTTGTATCTATTCCTTTTTGCCTTCTCTCCATATGTATGTAGTGTACGTGTCAAGTAGCCTACAGACATAGGGAACCTACAGCTTTACGTGAGCTCCCAGCCACGGAACTTAAAGTCTTACTAAGATGAAATACCTCGGTGGTTTGCCGTTGCCTTCCGAGGGAAGCGGTCAGGTATTTTCGTTGTTTATGTGGTCCTAGGAATCGAACCCGGACCATCTCAGTGGAGTGATCAGACCCACATTGAACCAATTAAACCATGACCGTGGCAGTTGCTGGGCTACTCAATCCACCCAGAAACTAACGTGTATATTGTGTTTAGGAAATTTAGTATAGCTTTTATTAGTGAAGTAAGTATCAGAGATGAGTAGTATGTCGTTGTTTTGATGGAATATTTTGACTTCATGTGCTTGTAGGCTTAGTCCATTGGCGTTCCATGCAGCTATCTTGAGTAGTTTACCGTGGTGAGGAGATTCATAATTACCCCCATTTGTGCCATCACATTTTTTGTTATAGTTTTTAACTCTACGATGTCGCTTGTTTGTTGGTACAATACACCCATTGTTTGGTTTTGAAAGTGAGAGAGTCGCGAGTTAACTGTGATCGGAACTGGACGTGTGTTATTGGTGCGACCAGCGAACCTCAAATCGTAAGTTTAACACAAACTTTTCCAGCGAACGACATTAACAATTATTGTGGTCCCGCTTAAAACCTTGACAATTAAAACTAAGTATATTAAAGTCATATTGGGCCCTTCGGAAGGGTACCGGGACTAATCAAAAATATGACTAACGAGAATAAACGCGATAGCAGCGAGCTATCACCACCAGCAGACAAAAGTAAGAGATATATGTTTGAAAATAGCACACTAATCAAAACCAACAAATATTATGTTCCCTCAAATACAAACAACACAGAAGCGATTTATCGCGGATATAATGTAACGCCATCAACAAACATGGAAACCGAATCTCAAGACACAGCAAAACAAGACAAAATCCCATCAATCTACTTACACGAAGGTGATAACTTTCAAAAAGTAATAGAAGACATTAAAAAGATAGCAACAACAGATTTTACCACAGCATGCAAGGGCAAATTCCTTCGAATCTAACCAGCGGAGACGATTACCGTAAACTTACAAGCGTTTACGACGAGAACAACCTAAAATACCATACATTCCGCAATCCTGAAACCTAAGCTAAGCAATTATCAGTCGTGATTCGCACGGTCCCCCCCTCACTCCGCGAGGAGGAAATAAAAACCGAATTAAAAAGACGTAAATACCCAATAACTAAAGTCTCTAGGCTGTACAATAAAGACAAAATACCGATTTCAATTTGTGCGCTTGAACTTGAAAAAACAGATAACTTTCACGAAATTTTCAATCTTACCAGATTTATGTACTGTTTAGTATCAATCGAGCCCAGAAAAAGGTCTCAAGATATTCCCCAATGCAGGCGCTGCCAACGTTAGGGGCACACACGCAACTATTGCAAATTGGAACTACGCTGTGTAAAATGCTTAGGTTCACACCTATATTCGGAATGCCCCAAGAATTCAAGTAAAAAACCGAGATGTGTAAATTGCGGCGGAGAGCATACAGCCAATTACAGAGGCTGTGATTATTTCAAACAAACACAAAGCAGACAAATGACAAATAACACACCAACACGACAACTAAGAACCAACATGAAATCATCATTCGTTGATGGAAGAACGAATTACTCCGACGTAGTACAGCAACAGAACCATAACCTCCCGATAAACCCAGAAACCCCAACTTATAGCAACGATCTTTAAAGCAAGTTTTTACCACTTATTATGCCACTAGGTACTTACAGGCGCTATTAATGACGACTAATAAGCAAAAATTCCTCTATCAACACCAATTATATTTAATAATTTAATTTTAATGAACTGGAATGCTGATGGCATCAAGGGACAGCGCAGTATATTTATTGCTTTTCTAGCACGACATAATATAGACGTAGCCTGCGTGTCAGAAACACATCTAATTAACATCGAAAACTTCAAAATACCAGGCTATAATATTTTTAGAAGAGATCGAACTATGATAACTTGGGAGGGGGTAGCAATTAGGTATAGCAAAAAATAAACTGGAAAAGTGGTATATGAAAAAATGATTATCTTTTTTTTAGCTTTATTTCCTGGTAAAAGGAAAGAATGAACTTAAAAATCACCCTGTATAGACCGACGACTAACCTGGGGATTCTATATCAACCATAAATTGAATGAAAGCTACGCTAGACTAGCCCTGCTATACCCACTGATAAATAGGAAAAGCTCTTTACACATAGATTGCCCAATGTTAATCATTAATCTATAAAGCAATAATCTGACCAGTGGCATTGCATTCTGTGTATGGGGATCCGCTTCATCGACACACATCCACAAAATACAGACTCTACAAAATAAGATTCTACGTATTGCCACAAATTCTCCATGGTATATAAGAAACCGCCAACGGCATGCCGAGCTAAATATTCCAACCATAGAAGAGTTCATCAAAAAATCAGCGGAAACCTTCTTCAAAAATATAAAGAACTGTGCAGGAGCAGCCCACTACACCCTAGGGATGAGGCACATACATCAACGCCTGAAACGTAAACTGAGGCAAGATCTTCTCTCAACCGACGACAGTAGTGATAACGAAGTGTTGTGTAGTGACACAACAAATCAATAGTGAATGGGTAAGCCAGTAAGGCAATCCCGTAGCGCTAATAGTGGTACATGTAATAGTTAGCAAAACCATGTGTAGCACAAGACTGCCGATCTGGTTAAATATTAAAAAAAAAAGAAAGTTTTCTTTTTCGGCGAATGATGTTCCTGGTAATACTTCAGATTGAGCGAAAAGTTTTTTGAAGGGTGTTCCGATATCTTTTCTCAGCCGCGGGTATAGTTTTTCATGGGGTTGTTTGTGTATAATACAACCTCTATAGTTGGGTGGCGGGGTGGTTCCCATCTTTTTTTTTCATGAGCACTCAGTCGTACTGTGAAATTGTATGCACTTTACACATCTCGGGTTATATTGGCAATATAATGGTATACCCAAAGCGTTGATATTTTGTGCACTGTGGTATTATCTTTTTGCATGTGGGGGCTTCTATTATCACACCTTGGTTTTATAGATTTCTTTAAAATTTTCATTTTGTTTCGGTTCTTAAAAGAAGGTTCTTGGAGATTCCGTAGTTGATATTCCAGATATTCACAACCTCGTGTGCCATCTCTTTTAGATTTTGTTTGATTACATTGGTGTCAGTTGAATAATGCAAGGTTAATCACTACTTTGACAACACTATTTGTTAAAATTACATTGCTTATAACTTATAACTGAAACTTTCAGGTAGTTATGTAACTTTATATACAAGTACGTTTGATGTGTTGCATACGTTATAAGTTCGCAGGATTGACTAATCAAATTCTTAAAGAATCTTTTGTAAATTTTTAGAAACTTTAATAAGTTATTACTATCTTTACAGAAATTTTAAAGGGCAAAGAACCTTTTAAAAAATAATTTTAAGATGGATTAAGAAGAAGATCGATTGTGAAGTAATTATTTTTTAACAATTCACGGTGCATTAGAAAAGTGTTCAATATTACGAAAACAACCTGCGCTAGAATTTGAAAGCTTTAAGCAAACAACCCTAGTTTGGAATATTTTTATAGTTTTAAAACGTTGTTGTACTTTTACTTCTCGTATCCTTGTATCTCCTTAAACGTTTCCACTTGTTAACTAAACGTTTAGTAAGTAAATGCCAATTGAAGTATGCGTTAGGTAAATTAAAAAAATATGCCCATTGACTACATAAACTGGACAAAATCCTACACTTCCTATAATTTAATGGATTACGAATTATGAATAGCCTCAAATGTGAGTTTATATTAGAATATTTTTTACATTTTATTACTGATTACTTTTAATTAATTCGTAGACATATCAGGCATTTATCGGATTTGATAACCTTTAACATCAATAGCGACTATTCTTCGATTTTTTGTGTCTGTTTTATAATTACGCTCATAGTTGTCATCGGTTAGTTTGACCATTCAAAATATTTATTTATTTATAAAAAAAAATTCAAAACAATAATAACTGAAGATAAACTTTGACATGCATATAAAGCTACCATTTTCTAGTTGAACTTTCAGTTATTCATCTGAAACATGCAGTTCGGGGCACTACTACTTATTTTTGGTAAGTACAAAAAATTTATTTGTTTTCTGTTCGCATTATTTTAGATTTTGATATCAAATTTTCAAAGAGAAAGCGATGTTTCCTCGCGATGCATGCATCTCTCTTATTTATGTAATTTACAAGAAAACACCGTATTAAATTTAAAAAACACCCTGCGTGGGTTTAAAGCTTTAATCACTGTAAAAAATGTCAACATTTTAATAATGAGTTTGAAGAAGTTAAAATAGAAAACCATTTAGCACTTCTACATAATATTAACGATACATTAACTTTTTAACAAATTTAAATTTAAGCCAACATTCTGAGGTTTTTCAGCATATAATTTAAAGATATAACCATTTAACAATTTTAAAAATAACAATTATTTATGTCATTGTTGAGACAGAAGAACTCAACGTTTCACCCACTTTCTTAAAGGGCTTCATCTGAAGGAAAAAATGGTTTACAAGTGAAGTTATCGTGTTCTTTTTTCTCTTACTAAAACAGTTTCACCTCTGGCGCAGTTCATACATAGTTACCGCCCCCTTTTGCTCCTGACGAAACCACTTAAGAGAGTGGACGAAACGTTGAGTTCTTCTGTCTCAACATTAACACGGCCTCAGTCCGGAAGGCATTCTTTTAACACTGACATTGGCCGTGGAAATCTTCGAATTAATGTTTATTAAATTATAAGAAACAATATTATGAAAGACAATTAACTGAAAGGCATTCCATTAATATTTATTTACATAACAGAAAGTAACGTTAGATTTATTCTGTTGAGTTTAGAAGACGGCAGGCTGAGCTTAAGGAAAGTTATTAGACAATAAGAAATTTTAATAATATTTGACAGAATAATTTCTTATTAATTATCGCTAAATTAATCACCCACTTACATCCCTAGGGCGGTAAGTTTACGTTTACTTCCCAACTGCTATGGTAACCAACAAACGAATGGTAAAATCATGCTACCCCCTTCAAATGTGACCAAATGTCACAACTTATCAAATTGGCAGTGGAAACACTACTTCAAAATAACAAATATACAAAAACTGATTACTTTTCCATAAGCTACCTGACTTCTATTAGTAAATGTATAACTCAAATTCATGAATAAAAATTGCTTTACGGCTTCTGGACGTGTTTCTATTGCTTGCACAATTCTCGCACTTTTAACCGTATGGTAGTCTGTGAGTATAAATTATATAAAACACAACACAAATTTGATTTGATTTGACGTATTTATTTATAATTTGTTGTTTAATATTTCGATAAGGTGTAAATGTGTATTTTGTGTTGCATAAGCTACTTTGTGTTACAAAATATAGACTATAATAAACTACATGTTTCTCTTGCTTCATTTAAATGCCTCACCCAGCAAATTGTGTGGATCACCCACGAACAAGTTAAGTAATTTTCTTTTAGGCTTCTCCTTGGCTTTTGGGAAAGATCTCCCGTTGGCAACAACCCCATATGGCAAAGTGCAAGGAATATATTCATCCTCATACAACAATAAAATTTATTCGGAATTTTTAGCAATACCTTATGCAAAGCCACCTATTGGAAATCTACGATTTAAGGTAAACCTAAACATGATAGTACTACCCCTTTAAAGACCTTTTTAAAGGAGTTTAAAAAATAGAAACAAGTAAACACTTGATGCCTTAGGAACCGCAACCCTTAGAAAAATGGGAAGGAATCTGGAATGCAAATATATCAACAAAATGTATACAAATTGGTCATAGTCCTGAACCGGAAGGAGGAAACATGATTGGTAAGTTAAAAACTCGAAATTAGATCAATTTTTCAGTCAAATTATTCTTAAAACAGGGATGTAAGGTGATGTGATCATCGAAACGTCCAAAGATTTTAGTAGGTGCACTGCGAATAGTAATTATTAGTTAATAATTTGTTGATTATGTAATCCACTTAACAATCACCCGAATTCTTAATCATTTTAATGACCCATTATATTAAGCTTGTCACAGGGTGTAAATTTTACGCAGATAACAATTTATAGAACCCTATTTTTGAACAGGTTTCTGCGGTCTTTCTACTTTTTACTATCTTTCTAAGTAATTTAAAACTTCTTTGCGTACTGAAAATTTGTCGCCACATCTTCGAAAAAACTTTAAATTGTAAACATGTTTTTACACTGGAGTGGCCGAATGGCTAAGCTATAAATATGCCAATTTAAAAAGCATAGGTTTACACTAAAGCTAGTCAAGCTTTATTTCGATAAGGGGTTGATGACTGTCGATCGTTAATCCGATTTCCAAAATAGTTCTGAGAAAATGAAAAATTTTATTTATGATTTTCGCATTTTATATACAGGGCGATTCAAAAGTATTTTCATTAATTTTAAGGGCAGGTGGTAGGTGGAGCATATCAAATAGAACAACTTTTCTCTATAAACCATGTGTCGGAAGTAAACGATAAACTCAGAAAAAAAAATTAAATAATAATACAAAAATTATTTTGGGGTCACTGAAACAGGTTCTGTTTACATTCAAAATTTAAATTTATTAATAGTTTTTCTTGTCAGTACTAATAAAAGGCCGCGTGTGTGTGTGCCTAGTTCATTGTTCGCTTGAAAACTGCACTGTTTAGAACGCTTTAATGGAAAGTCATTCTAACTTTATAACTGATTCAATTAATTATTTTATTCAATTTTGCCGTATAAACTGACGTTTATTTGTTTCTAGCCTGCCCATAAAAGTTGATGTTTTATAAACAATCGTTTAAAATTTTTATTCCGCTAGCGATTTAAAATTTTTATTCCGCTAGCGCTTTAAAAATGTCAAATCCCTTTAAAAATGTCAAATAAATGTCAAAATTGAATAAACAGTTGTATTACACTTGCGGATTAAAATTAATTTATTAACTCGCGGTATCAACGCGCTTGCGGCTACCGCCGCTCGCGCGGTTGAACGTACCGCTCATTAAACATTAATTTAATCCGCATGTATAATAAATAACTATTAATTTACGGGAAAGCTCTTCAAAATGCTGCGATAGCTCTGAAAAACAGTTTTTGTTTGTGCGTTTGTGTAGAAGTATTGTGTTTTTTGCATGGAGGAATTTGAATTTTTTGTATGTCCTGTTTCTCTTTATTAACACCAATTTTTTTTAATATCACTTTTTAAACATGCCGCTAATTGTTTACTATCAGTCTCAAGCCTGAAAGAATGTGAGAGGAAAGTGAAACCTGTAAATTACATAATTGTGTAATGTTTCATTTATTATTCAAATTTATATCGCAGGCCTTTTAAATGCATATTAGCCAACGGTTCTCAAACGTGTGTAACCAAATTTAAAATAAACAAAAATGGCGATAAACTTTAACTTTTTGCTGTAATGTGCTTCCATTAAGGTCAGCATATACCCATTTAACTTAATGACAATACCTTTGAATCACCCTGTATATGAGCAAGTCCTTTGCAGCATCTAAGGCCGTTTCTCGCATCTTAAGCCATATTGTTTTTTATCCTGTCAATCATCTTCATCTCCACAGCTTCTTTCACTATCTCATTCCAGTGTTTCTTTGGTCTTTCTTTTTTTTTCTTCTGTCTATCGGGATACATTTCCACACGCTGCTTCTGGGTAGTGCACCCATTAATCTTATTTTATTCCTCTCAGTAATTTCCAATGCTTCAGAGCCGTTTGTGGCGATACTTTTCACTATGCTGTTGTAAATTCTTTTTTTGTGTTTCTTCTTATTTATTTGGACCACCGTATGGAAATCAACCCCTGCACCGTCTGTTTCCCTTGCATTATTTTATTATCAGTATCTCGACTGGTGTTTGATTCTTCCAATATTATAGCATTTGTGGTCTGAATATCGGTATACAAGCGGTTGTTTTTAGACCCCATCGCTCATAGGTCTCTGTTAATTTCCTCATCATATTATTGATATTGTCTCATCTGCCGCTATGACCACTTGGTCATCCGCAAAAAGTAATGTATGCAGAAACTCATCTTTAATTGTTATTTCCATTGTAGAGTAGGCGACAAAACACAGCCCTGCCTTAGACCTTTAGTAACATTGAATGGAGTAGATACTTGTTTGCCCATTTTTATAATACTTTTTTGGTTGTCGTATGGGTCTCTGATGGTCTGAATATATTTTAAGAGAATTCCAGATGTCTGTTGAAACAGTTTTTTGTGGGGTACTGTATCGTACGCCTTTTTGAAGTCTACAAACATTAGATATGTATTTCTAGTTCTTTTAGATGTGAGTTGACGCAGTGTAAAAATATTTTCCTGCAGTCAATTCCGCTGATTCTTTCCCTATTACAATTTCGTTCTCAATTCTGTTCCTAATAACTCGTCCGTACAGTCTCCCAATAGATGATGGTGATTGTATAGTAATGTCCTTGTAATTACTGCATTTTTGCCTTGAACCATTTTTGTGTGGAGAGCTAATCATCCCTAAATGTCAATTCCGTAGGTATTTTTGACTTGGTATTAGGCATTTATTAAACAAAATCTATAATTTCTCGATAAGAATATCAGGGTCATTCTTTATAAACACCATTGGAATACTTTTGGGACCTGGGGAGTTCCCCTTTTACACTATTTCAGTTCCTCGTAGGTTTCGCTCTTCGTAATTTTACTTATAGTAGTTCTGTCGTCCTCATTATCAACCATTAGTTGTTGTCTACTTTGTCTATATTTGCCTCTGTCGTCATATATCATTTATTTAAAATCTTTCTTCCATTGTTTTAATAATTGTATAATGTTAATATCTCTAACTTCCTTATTGCTTTTTCTGAATTCTATTTCTTCACATATTTTATCAAATTCATCATTAACCCTTAAATTTTAAATGACATCACTACTGTTAAAAATTCGGCTTCGTCTTTATTACGACTCATCAGCTGAAAATCTATTATAAAGGGCGTTCCAGAACGACTGAAATAATATAATAAAATAGGTATTGTTTGTACAATAATTGATTTTATAAAATACTGCTTTTAGGGGAAGAAGACTGCTTGTATTTAAGCGTATATGTACCACGCAAAGAGCCTACAAAGGGAGATCTTCTGGATGTTATCATCCATATCCATGGTGGTGCTTTTAATTTTGGTTTCGGTAACCAATACGCCGGTCCAAAATATCTCATGGATGCGAATATAATTTTAGTTACCTTCAACTATAGATTAGGACCTTTTGGTATGTTTGTCTTTATTATCTTCTAATTAAGAAACGCTCATGGGAAAAGGAACAGTATTGCCTTGGGAAAAGGTAACTTCTATCGTTATTCCTTAAAACATTCTCACCTCAAGTTTAGATTTAACATCATACTTAATTACAATATCGTTTTTCTCCGTTATACGCATATAAAATTAAATAAAGCTATATCGTTTTATGGTTACGTTAAACAGGATTTTAGTTAGAGACAACTGTAAACATGAGATGAGAATACGGCCGAATGTTGTTAAAGCTGAGTAACCTTTTCCCAGATTAATCTGCTTCCAAATAAATATTTACATTATTAAATAAAAAATAAAAAGCCGACCTCAGTATCAGGAGTAATAAATAAGGTTGCCTTGTAAACCACAGGTTTTGGATTTGATCCCGACCGAGGTCAGATGCGATTTTTAATACGGAAACAATTTGAAACTTCGCACTCTTTTGGATGTGCGATTAAACTGTAGGTTCCGTGTCAACGTGGTTTGTGGTACCATAAAGTACCTTGCAGAGATGGGAGTCCCTTCGATTGTGCAAAATTAAACAAAAAAAAATATTCCATTTTCAGGTTTTCTTAGTACCGAAGATGAAGTAGTTCCTGGCAATAATGGAATGAAGGATCAGTCGATGGCATTAAAGTGGGTCAAGGAAAACATAAAGCATTTTGGTGGTAATCCTAATTCTATCACAATAACTGGTTTATCAGCAGGTGGTGCTAGTGTGCATTACCATTATTTATCACCACTGTCGAAAGGTTTTAACTTTTCCTAATTTTCAAAATTCAATTAAATTGAGAGGAAAATAAATTATAGGATTATTCAGTAAAGGGATATCCGTAAGTGGAAACGTGTTAGCTCCATGGACACTTCAAGAAGCAGCCTTAGAAAAGGCAAGGAAACTAGGAGCTTCAGTTGGTTGTTCTCAAAAATCGACCACTGATTTAATCGAGTGCTTGAGACAAAGGCCGGCCCATCAAATTGTTGAAAATGTGCGAATTTTCAGGCCATGGCTTTATAATCCGTTCTCGCCATTTGGGCTCGTTGTAGAAAAAAATGGAAAACGACCCTTTTTACCAGAACTTCCTTATGCAATGTTAGCAAAAGGACAAATTCAAGATTTACCATGGATTACTTCTGTGACGTCAGAAGAAGGTTTATACCCAGCTGCAGGTATTTTTTGTTTATTTTGCAGGTTAAACCATAGTTCATCAGTTAAACATTTCAGATTATGCTGTGAAGGCTCACTTCTTATCAGACTTAGAAAGAAGGTGGGAAGAACTAGCTTCGTCGATTTTAGACTACAATTACACTTTATCTCGCGAAACACAACCAGCGATTGCAAAGAAGGTTAAAGATTATTATTTAAAAGGAAAAGCCATTTCGAAAGACACTTATGACGAATTGATTCAGGTAACTAATCTGTTAAATAATGCTAATGTAATACGAGCTTCTGGTGAGTTTAGTAGGACAACGTCTCACCAAGCAATTAAAGAGGCATATGTTTGAATCCTGGCTGCGGCTAAATCTTCAAAGAATTGCCTAACAGAGAGACATAATAATTTCCAACTTAGAATTTTATTTTAGATGATAGGCGACAGACATTTCGTCGTTAGTTCAGAAAAATCAGCAAGACTTCAAGCAAAAGCTAATAAATCTCCTGTTTACTATTATTACTTTAGTTATCCTGGTGAAGAAATGTCTTCGTTCGCAGTTTATTATACCCTATCCGAAGCAAAATATGGTAAGTTCTTTAGTTCTCCAATTATAACTTCATCTACCACTAATTTAGTTGTTTGTTTGTAACTCTTCTCTTAACTGCTTTTTAGGAGTATGCCACGGTGATGACGTGATGTACATCCTGTCAATACCACAAAGACCAATTAGAAAGATGGCAAAGCAGGATGAGGGTATGAAGGACGTGCTCATAAAGATTTGGAACAGTTTTGCAAAAACAGGGTAGGTGATGACTAACTGATTATTAAAAAGAAGAAAGTTATAATCCCGAAATAAGCAAAACAAAGCCAAATATCAAAGAAAAGTTCAAATTACACTGGAATGGAAAGAAAACGTTAGTGATAGGAACCTAAATGTAATTCCGATTTTTTTTTAAGATCTCCGGAAGTACAGGGTATAAACTGGAAGCGAGTTACAAGTGAGGTCAACCAACCATTAGACTACCTTCACATAAAATCACCAAAGGACATTTTTATGACGAAAGCCGACGAAATGGGTCATCGTAGTTTCTGGGAAAGTATTCCTTTTGAAGAAGATGAAAATGTATTAACCAATAATAAAGATGAATTGTAACAATTGTTACTATTTTCGTTCGTTTTTTGCGGATCTACTAAAAGTAATCTCTTAAATTTGCAACGAAAGCATTTCATACTAGTAGGTAAACCTTGAATATAAAGCTTCTGAAATATCTACAGAAATAACTCCATATTTGTAAAAATGTAACTTACGGAAATTGCTTAAAATTGTGGCAATAAATATAAGATTCTAATTACACTTGCTTCTCTTAATTCTTAAAAGAATAATTTGGTAATTTGTGTTTTATGTCAAGCTTTATTATACAGGGTGTCAATGAAATCGAGGGCACTTTTATTTTTTAAATTATACTTTAAGATCTCTAAACGAAATTTGATATACGTAATATAGGCTTAAAACTGTATTATTTGAAGTTCTAAAACAATTTATCTTGAGTGTTGGGGCTCCCTGACTTTCATTTTACGCAGGTCACGGCATTCTAGATTAATGAATAAACTTTTGTGTAAAAATTTCCGTTGTTCTCAAAATATTTCAAACTTAATGCTAGCATAATTTAAAAGGAGGTTTCAAAAATGTATAAATATACAGACTGTTCTATTTAAAATAACAAAGTTGAAGTTAAATCCAGTGAAACCGGAAGTGAAAGAAATTCGTATTCGTTGAATAATGCAGTTTTAAGAGTATATTACACATACCAAATTTCATTTTGATACCTTACATTTTAATCTTAGTTGTAAGTAGTCAACAGGCTATACGAAAAACGCTCACTGTTTCTTTTTTGTAGACCAAATAGTACCCTTTTAACTTCCTTAAACTAAATGTTTTGGCTTGTTTTCAGAAACTTTCATATTATCTAAATCTATACAGGGTGGCCCAAAATGAATAAGATAACACAACCTAATTATTGATTCTTTTTTGTTTATTGGGCGAGATGTAGGCTTATGTGTGACACGGATCTCAATAACTGTCTTGAAGGACTTCCAACTCTGGAAGGAATTTTTAACGTGCTAAACATAGTATAGGCATGGGACCTATGGCTTTAACTCGTATCCGAAAAAACTCAAAATTTTTAGTTATAATACGAGTTAAAAAAATGCCTCCGATAAAAGTCAAACAGCTAATAAAAAAAAAAAAGAAAATGATATTACAACATTTATTTAGTTCAACTAAAAGTTGATCGATTACCAGTTTCCACAGTAGGCGTGATAAAACTCCCCCTTGCGGAAATCCTTTGGTAACTTTTATCTCCATGATCTCACCTTATCCCTTGCAAATGGTATTTTGTACTCCATGATTCTTCACTGTCGTTAACATTGACTGAGGTATGATCAAATGCTCCTCCAACGTCAATTTCCTGATGGTTTATTGGTTCCTCGATTCTTCTGTCTAGTTAGTGAAGAGCGGTTTCGCTTGATTAGTCTCCTCAAGGAAGACTTCCTCTGATGCGCTTTTCAATCAGTTTTTTCCATCAGATTTAACATAAAAGATGATAGAGTGATCGGCCTATATGTCTTTCCTGTGAGATATGTATATCTACCGGGTTTTGGAATAAAGGCCATTCTTGATTGCTTTCAAGCTGAGGGAATAAATACCGTTGCTAGGTTATCCCTTACTAACTATTCAAAGCTTTGGCAGTATAATAGTTTCCCCTTGGTGTAGCAGCACACGCATAATTCCATCAGCGCTAGATGTTTTGTATGGTTTAAAAGAATCAATGGCCCATTTAATGTTAATGTAGGTAATAATTTTGTTTGCTATTTGCCAGTCTCTTTTTGTTGGCCTATCATTGGGATTCTCGAGATCTAACTGGTCATCGTTTAAAGGTTGAACTGTATTTGACTGAGAAGATGAATTTGAAGAACGATCTCCTATTTCAGTGTATTTACCATTTGGATTCAATATTGGTACTGGTTCCACAGGATCTTTGGCCAAGATGCTCTGCAGTCGTGTTGCTATAGAAGTATTCTTACTTACTTGGCAAAACTTCTCTGTAGGCGTTTCGAATTTATTTATTGTATACTGTGAGGTTCTTGAGCTCCTATCGAGCACAAATTTGGATTATCAAAAGATTTAGGTGATATTACTAATAATTTCGCAAACGTAAATGTCTAAAAAGAAATTTTTAATTTAAGTAAACCAATTATTTTAAACAAAATTACTATTTCTAAAACAATTATCCTCAAATTTTACTAGATAATATCTATATTGAAATAATATCTTTAGGATAAATTTATAAATAAATATTTTTTTTTTAATTAATTTGATTTTGAAATGTATACTTTAAAATTGTACAAGTCTAATTTTTAATAACATGTAAATAATGTAAACTTTTTAAGATAAATGTTAATAATTTTAAATTTTGTAGAATATTAGATTTATGTAAATATTGTTAATTTAATGTTGTAAATGATAAAGGTTTTGTTATATTTAAAAAATTAAGATACCCAGGGAAATATTACCATGTTAAAATAAAAAAATTGAAAGGATAATAAATAAAACAATTTTGAAATTAGAAGATTCATTTTCGAAAATCCTAATTTTGAAAAAGGAATTATAAACAAAATAGATTTAATAAAACCTTTATCAAAGTTTATAAAGAAAATGTTTAATGATACCTATAAACTAAAAATAAATGGAAAATATTTATAAAAATAAAAATACAGTTCTTAGTTACAATTATTTTATTGGAAGAGGTTGAAATTGCAAAATAGGATATTTTGGTCTTGGAATTAGATTGGAGTTGGAAGTTTATTTATTGGACGAGAGTCAAAAGGTGGAATTTTAAGATAACAGTGACAGGAGCGGAACGTGTTGCAGCTATCGTGGGATATTGCTGAAAACAGGATTACATGATTATTAGTGTGGTGGTTAAAAGTGATTAAAGGTATTTATAAAAACAAATTTTGGTTCTTAAAGAGTGTTTAGTTAGATAATAATTTTGTGTATTAAATTGTCAAAAGTTGGTAAATCGATCCCTTTAACGTCCTTTTGATAAGAGTTCTTTTAAATTAGTAAATTTTAAATACAGGCTGAGCAAATAGGAGAAAAATGTGTGAAATGTGCTAGTTTTTCAAAAATAATTAATTTACAATTAATTTCAAAGAGGAAGCATCTCATATCATTACAAATGGCGCTCAACGTAGGGGCAATTGATATTAGTAAATATCATATGTCATTTTGACAAATAAAAGTCAAGAAATAAAGTGATATTAAAGGGGTTTATTGAGCAAGTTTATAAAAGGTGTCTTTATAAAAGGTTTGGAAGAGAACTGTCAATTTTAATTGTCAAATTTGAAATTTGGGTGAAGTATTGTGTATATTTTAGTTTAAAGGGTATAAAATCGTTTATAAAGGTAATACATATTGTTGTTTTGAAAATTTATATCAAAATAATTATTCATTTGAATGAAATTTTGATAAATTTTTAAATATGTCTGAAAGGAGATCTTTAAGAAGTGCAAGTAGGAGGAATGAAGGGGAATCGGAAGTCGAAGAGGATTTAGATCGTGAGATAGAGGCCGAAGTTCAACATTTAGGGGATTATGAAATAGAATCTACTAATCCTATAATTTCAACACCACAAGCTCAAATTAATGAAGATTTTATGTCAAACTTTATACAAAAATTATATGAAAAGTTAGATGCAGATCAGAAAAAACAAGAAGAACAACGACGAGAAGATGCAAAGAAGCAAGAAGAACAACGACTAGAAGATGCAAAGAAACAGGAAGAACGAGAGAATAACCGAGATAAAAAATTAAATGAACAGTTTAATGAAATTAAAGAAGAGTCAAAACAGTTATTAAATGAAATAAAAAATGATATCAAAGAAGATTTGAAGAAGAGACACGAAGAATTAAAAGAAGAAATTCAAGAGAATAAGAAGCAAGTCGAAGAATTAAAAGAAGAATTAATTAGAAATAAACAAGAAGTACATGAGGAAATAAGAAAAGAAGTCATAGTTGTTACAAAAAAGATTAATGAACAAAATAGTATAATCCAAACTCAAATGCAGAAAGATAAAGAAGATTCACAAAAGAACTTTGAACAAGTGCAAAATGAATCTAAGCAAAATAAAATTGAGATTTCACAATTAGAAAAGGAAATAAAAAATACGAATGAACATGTGAAAATCAATGAAGAACAGATTACAATTATCAAGAATTATACTAGTACATTATCTGGTTCTTCAGATATATTTTCATCTTGTAAATTATTTAATTCTGAGATGACACCAAAATTTGATGGTTTTAAAAATGAATTTCCTATGAGATTTTTATCTAAAGTTAATGGAATAGTAGAGTCTATTTCAAATGAAAAGAAAAAGTTAACATTTATAGGATTATGTCTAAAAGGGTATGCAGAAACGTGGTATAATCTTATTAAAGAAGAATGTAAGACGTATACAGAATTTAGAAAATGTTTTATAGAACAATATTGGAACCATACACATCAAATGAGTATTAGAAATAAGTTAACAATGGGATGTTATGATACAAATAAACAGATCACACGAGAAAATTATGTAATAGATTTATACAGTAAAGCTCGATATTTAGAACCACCGATGACTGAAGAGGATTTAATCCTACAATTATCTTTACATCTTGAAGAGGAAGTAACGAGAGCTGTAGCTTTACATAATATTAAAAAACTTAAAGATTTTCTTGAGATATTAAGAAATTATGATTCGGCTACCAACAACCTTAAGAAAGTTAATAGAAGTGATAATATAGAAGATCAAAAAATAAATAATTACAATAAATTAAATTTTAATACAAGAGGGGATAATAATAAAGATGGTAAAAATAATTTTAAAAGGCAATCAAATCAGTATCAACGACAATATTATGATACGAATTACAATAACAAATATGATGGAAATAATAGGAGTTTACAATATCAAGATGAGAAGAATCAGGAAAGAAAGACGTACCAACAAATGATACAAGACAAGAATCATCAGAAGATGTTAAATGAGGTTTACATTAAGGAAAATCAAAATGAATTAGATAAAATTGAAACTGCAGAAGTTTACAAACCTCCTGACATATATAAAAAAAAAATTGAATTTTAAAAAATTATCAAAATCCTTAGTAATAAATTTTAATTATATGCACCCTAAAGAATTTTTAATTGATGATGATAATGATATTGAAACACAGAATTTACCATTCTTAAAAATAAGTTTCCTAAACAACAATTATATTACTTTAGTCGATACGGGGGCACAAGTTTCTCTTATAAAAGAAGATTTAATAAAGTTATACGGAAATGTCCTAGATAAAAACATTTTTAAGATTTCAAAGTTAGAATTGTTAGCAGCAACTAAAAGAAAATTAACTTTTATTGATAAAGTAATTATTGTAAAAATTAAAATAGCTGATAATGAATTTTTAATCAGATTTTTTATTGTGCCTGGTTTACAATTCGATGTTATTTTGGGAATTGATGTTATTGAACAGATAAAAATGATCATTGATGGTAAACAAAGATGTTTTATTATAAATGAAGTTAAAATACCTTGGTTAAATAATGTAGATTTTATTAAAGAAGATGTTACATTAAATACTTGTTTAGTCGAAAATTTAATTCAAGATGAGCAAATAGGAGAAGAATTTTATTATATGAAAAATGAATTATTAATATTATTGAAAGAAAGAATTAGATTAATTAATGACGAACCAGGTTTAGCTAAAGGTTATATACACAATTTGAAGGTAGATAATGAAGCATCTTTCAGTGTGAAAAATTATCCAATTCCTTTTAAATACAGAGATCAGGTAAAACAAGAAATCAAAAATATGTTTAAGAATAATATTATTGAACCGGCTGTTACTAGCTATATTAATCCGTTAGTCATTGTTAAAAAGAAAAATAATTCTATAAGAATTTGCCTTGATGCAAGGGAGATAAATTCAATCACAAAACCTCAATTTGAAGCTCCTCAAGCAATTGATAGTTTGTTAGGTAGAATTTCTAATAAGAAAATTTTCTCAAAGTTAGATCTTAAAAATTCTTTTTGGTTGATTCCACTACATGAAGAAAGTAGAAAATATACTGGTTTTAGCGTAGATGGTGAGATTTTTCAATTTAAAGTTGTTCCATTTGGATTATCCACGTCATGTGCAGCTTTGGTTAGGGCAATGCAGAAAATATTAAATGTTTATGAAGAATTTTGTGTTCATTATGTGGATGACGTACTTGTTTTTAGTGAAAATCTAGAAAGCCATTTTAAACATTTAGAAACTATTTTGCTCACATTAGAAATGAATGGTTTAAAACTTAGCTTAGAAAAATGCGAATTTTTTAAAAGTCAAGTGACATATTTAGGTTATAAAATTAGTGACAGGGGTGTACATATCAAAGAAGATCGGATTATAGAAATTAAAAATTTTCCAAGACCTACCAATCTGAAAACTTTAAGACGATTCTTGGGAATTTTGAATTATTATAAAAAATTCATACCGAATTATTCTGAACTTACTATTTCTTTAGTTGAATTATTAAGAAAGAATGAAAAATGGAAATGGGATGAAAGGAGAGAATCAGATTTTATCAAAATTAAAGACAATTTTTATAATGAATTACTATTACGTTTTCCAAACTTTGAACAAACCTTTATACTTAGGACGGATGCATCGAATTTTTCTATAGCTGCTGAATTAATTCAGATACAAGAAGAAGATGAAGTGCCGATTTGTTTCATTTCAAGAATATTAAAAGGTTATGAAATAAGATACACTGTATCAGAAAAAGAAATGCTTGCAATTATATTTGCTATAAATAAACTCAAATTCTACTTAACTGGCAATAAATTCATAATTGAAACTGATAATTCAGGCTTGACATTCATGAAAAAGAAAGATTTTTTAAGTAATCGTTTGTATCGTTGGGCATTGTTGTTGCAAGAATATGATTTTGAAATTAGACACAGACCAGGAAAAGATAATATATCTGCTGATTTTTTAAGTAGAAAGGATATAATTCCTAAAACAAATCAGATATTAATTGCAAATCAATTAATATATGAAACAGGAAGATTTTCCTTAATAACAATTAAAAATCAACAAGAACATCTAGAAATTGTTAAGATAAAGGATGAGTTACAATTGAATAACAATTTAGTAAATAGAGGTTTTAAAATAAATCAAGATAATATTTTGATTAAAATTATAGGGGAAAAAGAATTATATGTGATTAATAAAAATTTAGCAATTGAAATTATTGAACAACTTCATTTAAGTTCTGGACATGCAGGAATTAGAAAAACTTGGTTGATGTTTAGAGAATGTTTTTATATAAAAAATGATCTTCAGTTAATTAAAGATTATGTTAATAAATGTAGAATTTGTATTTTCACTAAGGATAAGAATTTTAAGAATGCGAATATAATTAAAAGCGTAAAAGTTGAACAACCATTAGAGTTAATTGCAATTGATTATATAAGTAACTTAATAACAGGTCAAGGTGGTTATAAACACATTTTAATATTCTTGGATGTATTCACAAAATATGTTAAACTTTACCCGAGCAGAAAATGCAATACAATTCATGTTGTTAACAGTTTAAAGAAATATTTAACAGAACTAGGCAAACCTAAAAGAATTCTTGCAGATAATGCAACATATTTTCGTAATGAGAGGTTCAAACAAAGTCTTAAGAATATAGGAATACAATTTTCATTCTGTAGTATACGTCATCCACAGGGAAATCCAGCAGAACGTTATATTAAAGAAGTTGTAAAATATTTACGAGTAATAACTTTTGACAAACATAATGCGTGGGTTAAATACTTAACAAAAATAGAAAAATTCATTAACGATGTACCTAATACTGTAACAGAAATCTCACCAGTTACCTTAATTAAAGAATTATTACCAGAAAGACCATGGAGATCTGAACAAATAGCTACTGATGTAAATCATTTATTACAACGAACTAAACAAAGAATTATTAGAAATAATCTAAAATATGAAGCTAAACAGAATTGTAAAATCAAAAAGAAATGTCAATTTAATGTAGGAGATATAGTGATTGTGAAAAATTTGAAAGTTGCTAATAAACAAGAGAACCGATGTGCAAAATTGCAATTATCTTATATAGGACCTTTCAGTATAACAAGAGTAATTTGTGAAAATTCTTATGAATTAAAAGATATGGTTACTAATAAGATTAGAGGAATTTTTCATGTGTCCATGTTATATCTGTATTCGGGAACATTAGAAAATCAAATTTAATAAAAAAAAAAATAAGGGGCAATTTGAAATAATATCTTTAGGATAAATTTATAAATAAATATTTTTTTTTTAATTAATTTGATTTTGAAATGTATACTTTAAAATTGTACAAGTCTAATTTTTAATAACATGTAAATAATGTAAACTTTTTAAGATAAATGTTAATAATTTTAAATTTTGTAGAATATTAGATTTATGTAAATATTGTTAATTTAATGTTGTAAATGATAAAGGTTTTGTTATATTTAAAAAATTAAGATACCCAGGGAAATATTACCATGTTAAAATAAAAAAATTGAAAGGATAATAAATAAAACAATTTTGAAATTAGAAGATTCATTTTCAAAAATCCTAATTTTGAAAAAGGAATTATAAACAAAATAGATTTAATAAAACCTTTATCAAAGTTTATAAAGAAAATGTTTAATGATACCTATAAACTAAAAATAAATGGAAAATATTTATAAAAATAAAAATACAGTTCTTAGTTACAATTATTTTATTGGAAGAGGTTGAAATTGCAAAATAGGATATTTTGGTCTTGGAATTAGATTGGAGTTGGAAGTTTATTTATTGGACGAGAGTCAAAAGGTGGAATTTTAAGATAACAGTGACAGGAGCGGAACGTGTTGCAGCTATCGTGGGATATTGCTGAAAACAGGATTACATGATTATTAGTGTGGTGGTTAAAAGTGATTAAAGGTATTTATAAAAACAAATTTTGGTTCTTAAAGAGTGTTTAGTTAGATAATAATTTTGTGTATTAAATTGTCAAAAGTTGGTAAATCGATCCCTTTAACGTCCTTTTGATAAGAGTTCTTTTAAATTAGTAAATTTTAAATACAGGCTGAGCAAATAGGAGAAAAATGTGTGAAATGTGCTAGTTTTTCAAAAATAATTAATTTACAATTAATTTCAAAGAGGAAGCATCTCATACCATTACAATATATTTTCATGGCTAACTCGATAAGATTTTTCGACCACCCTATGCACATGCACATCGGTGGGTTTTAGTTAAAATGTTTTTCGTTTTTAAGTATTTTGGGTTGCCTGACTTTAAAACAGCCAAGAAAGGATTGGATCTTCTAGTATTGCTTCTAATACCTAACAAAACTTCAAAACGCAGTAGAAGTATTTGCGAAGACTGATTTTTAATCTCTTAATCCCCTTTGTAAACATTGAAAGTGATGAACAGAATCGGCGAATGTTGGGTTGCCTATCTTTAATCAGTTTTTAAAAAATTATAGGCAATTTTGTCTAAAGTCAAATCAAGATTACGCCAAAATTATACAAATTTGCAAAAGGGTCGATACATGCATAGGAAGATAATATTGAAACCCACCCCGCGACATGCAAAAATTAATACATTGTTGATGGATGTCTTGTGTAAGTCCCTTTTTGTATGTTTTACATAATAGGCCATAATTTAATGACTATATTAAAATTGGTCGTTCTGGGCTTGTTGCGTATGAAGGAAAGGTCTAAACATTTTAATTCATACCCGTCCTTCTTTTCAACTGTCATTATTTAACCGTACCGTTATTTTAAAATTATATAATTTTCAGCACGTAAACATGCTACTAGAATTACCCCTTAAGTTCTCGATTTTATTTTATATTGCTGTCTACTGGAAAAGAAGTTTTTATTTTAGTTATTTGTTATTTATGAAAAACTATTAGTTTTTTAATACTTATGATGTAGGTACGTTAATAAACATTTTTATAATTTTATTTGTGAAAAATTTCCTATACAACGAAAAATGTGAAAGAGGTACAAAAATGTTTCTTGCACAAGGGCCCATTGATCCCTAGGTGATAAATTTAAAAAATACATGAAATTACTCTCACGAATAAACGTTATTATTTAACTAAACTAGCTTGAAGATACTTCCCCTTTGGCCGGAAGTTATATGCAATTAATTAAATATGTAGTTCGCTTGTTTTCTACTGTTTCTACTTTTGTATGTCACACTTCGTTATAAATCGCATAATAGCTAAATGATGGTGTTGTCTGAGATACTGCATATTCAGCAATGCTTTATTTATAGTAATACATTGTTATCTATTAGTTACATAACATAGATCTCTGAATTATAAACAAATTATACTTAATAAGGCAAATAATACTTAAACGGGTATCGAAACTCTGTAAAACGCTCGATTAACTTCTTATGTATATAAAAGAGGATATTAAAATACCGGGTGTAACAAGATCATGGTACTCCCCCCTTTTTTCCTTTAGTTTTCAAAATAAATGGTTGAAATTCGGGACATCCTATATACTTAATAAACTTCACTTTTTGACATATTAAATGATTTTTTGCCACTTCATTTTGCCACTTCAGGTTTCACCGAAAGTGACACTAACTTTTGATTTTCAAATAGAACACCCTATATATTAATGCATTTTTGAATTCTGCATAATTTTCTGAATCCAATGATACCACATAAGTGACATTTCAGTGTTCAATATTTATTTTAATTTAATGTTTAGTTTTCTATTTAAGTGTGCCATGACTGTTCCGATTTATTCTAATTGAGCCGTGTAATACTAGAAAAATCGAAATCCCGTCGAAACTAGTAAATTATGTGATTTATTAGCAAATAAAGTTTATCAAAATGGTTTTTGGGACAAAACACGATCTTTTCAAATATAACCATATAGGTACCGTGGTACCATTTATTGCTAGCATTAATAAGAAATTTATTCATGTGCGTTATTAAAATCTGCGATAAATACAATCAAAATTACAGCTAAGACGAAATAAGAAAATATAAATTTGTTCCAATTGTAAGGCAAGAAGTAAATAAGGTGGCTTTGAAAACAATGAAATATTTAGCTTGTCAAACATTTGTTGATTTACCAGTGTTTTTATTGTTTTCATTGTTTTCAAAGTCACCTTATTTACTTCTTACCTTATAATTGGAACAAAATCGTATTTCCTCTTAGCTGTAATTTTGATTGTATTTATCGCAGATTTTAATAACGCACATGAATAAATTCCTTATTAAAGCTAGCAATAAATGGTACCACGGTACCAATATGGTTACATTTGAAAAGATCGTGTTTTGTCCCAAAAACCATTTTGATAATTATTTGCTCATAAATCACATAATTTACTAGTTTCGACGGGATTTCGATTTTTCTAGTATTACACGACTCAATTAGAATAAATCGGAACAGTCATGGCACACTTAAATGGAAAAGTAAAAATTAAATTAAAATAAATATTGAAGACTTATATGTCACTTATGTGGTATCATTAGATTCATAAAATTGTGCAGAATTCAAAAATGCATTAATATATAGGGTGTTCTATTTGAAAATCAAAAGTTATTCTCACTTCCGATGAAACCGGAAGCGTCAAAAAATCATTTAATATGTCAAAAAGTGACGTTTAATAAGTATATAGGATGTTCCAAATTTCAACTACTTATCTTGAATACTAAAGGAAAAAAGGGGGGTGTACCATGATCGTGTTACACCCGGTATACAGAAAAATATATTAATTCTGAAAAAGCATAAGGTTATCTTAAGATAATGCTATATAAAATTCAAAATATTGATTCAGCCAACAGTTACATGCAACATCAGCCAAGTGCAAGATGAATTCCTTAGTTTTGTTTTTTATTTTTAGTAAGTAATTTAAGTTGGGTGTTTTAATTTATGTACAAATCAGTTCTTATTTTTAGTTGATACTTAGGTTGTAAGAAACGTTTATTCTGTTAACGAATTATCCAAGTTGATAAAATACTTGCATTAAGGACTACAATTTTGATTCGATTTTGTCAATTTTGGAGAACACTCAATTTGATGAAATTGTGAAACCAAGTTGATGTATCCTGCCCTGATTTTTGTGCTTCTATAGATTTCCTAACACGATTCAAACCTCGACGGTTTGTGGAAATTTTTTATGGCACTCGTTATAGAATTTCAAACACTGTGAGTCGGTTACGAAACAGTCTTTGAACCTTTTACTGGGACTCAAAATTCACACATTTTCAAGTTAACTATTAAATCAACAAGATAATAGTATATTATTCTACGAGTGTGTTATGATGGTCATTATTCAACGAGGGTATCGTTTGCGTTGCGAGCGAGAGCGGTTGTTGTAATCCGCCCGAATGAGTACCTAACAGTCATTACACACTAGTAAATATAATTTTTCTGATTGTTTAATTTTTGGTATGTTAAAGACATAAAATCGCGAAGCCATGACAGTGTCAATAATTTTTATGAATAAAATAACCGTAGTGGATGACTTACCCATACATACATAATAATGTAATTGTGAGTGTCAGAGTGAGTTGAGTAATAAAATCTTGATTTAGATTAGGTCAGATTGTTAATGGGTCGTTTAGGTTACCATATCCTCTCATCACTTCGACCTAAAGAGATCTTTTATGATTTAACCCTACTACAATTATTTATATCGTTCCCAAGATTTGTAGACTTTTTGCAAAGTCTACAATTTTAGGGGTCATTTTCCATATTTACTTTGGCGTGGGACCCAGCATTCCAAGGAATTTAAATCTTCTGCGAATTACTGCGCTGCATTCGCACAGTAAGTGTTCCGCAGTTTCATTTGCAGATTTGCACAATCTACATGTTTCGTTATCTGCTTTACCCATCTTTTTAAGATGGTATTGCAGAGGGCAATGTCCGGTGAATAGGTCAGTTATTAGCCTGAGATTTATCTTATTGAGTTCGAGAAGCTTCTTTTGCGAGTAGTAATGAACGCTTTCGCATGATTTTGTCCCGAGACATTTTACCAGTAGGATCTTTTCTCCTCCTTTTCCCATTTGCGTACCTCCTCCATAATGTGGCCTTTAGTAATGCCACAGAATGGTTCAGGTCCTACAAATGAAGCTTTTGCAGCCTGCCTTGCCAAGGCATCTGCAGCTTCGTTTCGAGAGAAATAGAGGTATCCCTTCGTGGCCTGGACCCACAATAGTGTTAATGTGTTGTACGCAGCGAGTTGCGTGAAAGATTGTTTTCCGACGACCACTATGTAAAATGAATCAATTCACACGGTTTACTATTATTGAAAATAGCAAATTTCGCATAGCAACGAAACTGTGATGAAATGACTGTGTGCAAAACTTTGCACATGCTAAACCACACAAAGCAGTCGGCGGACGATGTCAAAAGTCGTCATTTGTTAAAAAATAAATAATTAAAACTTCAAAGTGTTGCAAGTGTGGTGCTGGTTCCATTTTTTCAATAAAAAATTGGTAAGTGGTCGTCGGAAAAGTATAGTGTAAAACACGTGCTGAAAGGATATTTCACACTCGTGTGATTAAGCCACTCGCCTTCACACTCGTGTAAAATATACACCTTTCAGCACTAGTTATACAATATACTATTGCAGTCCCAGACTATTTTAAACTCTTGAGTATAAGAACTCAGAGCATTCAAAGCTACCTGGCTGTCTGATAAGATATAATTTTTTCCTTTACGCAAACCTTTCTTGCGCACTCTTGTGCACAGAGGTCTATTACACGAATTTCGACTTGTAAAATAGTGGGGATGATTCCTAACGGTTTATAAACCTTGCATTTAGGCCCTAAGATGCCTATACTAACCCCTTTGACCGTTTTAGAGCCATCAGTGTACCATACACTTGCTCTTTCATCCAGCTGAAGTCGCTCTGATTCACTAAAAGAGCAATCGAAGTAACACTTTGCCGGCATTACATTAGATGGTTTGGTCGCGGACTTCAGGTAATTTATTAAATTTACAATCCTTAACTGATCAACCAAATCTCCTGGTTTGAAGTGAGTTGTCTGTTGCAGCCTAAAAGCGCTTAACCCTGCCTCTTTCCTCACACATAAGTGTAAGTATAGGAGGTCTAGCATTGCTTATATTGCTGTTCTGGAACGTGAGCGCATAGCTCCTATTATACCTAAACAGGCAAATCTTTGAGGTTTCTGTAACTTGCACATGGCTATATTTTGCTCAGTTTTTGGCCACCATACTAAAGAGGCATACGTGCCAAGGGCTTTACTGCCATTTCGTATGTCCAATGGATCAGTTTTGGCTTTATACTCCAAGTCTTTTCAAACAGCTTATGGCATACCCATAGTACCATTGTTGCTTTTGTAAAAATCATTTCTAAATGGCAGTTCCAGATAAGTTTTTGGCCAAGGACAATTCCCAAATATATAACTTCCATGGAAAATTGCAACTGTGTTTCATTTAGAGTGGGAGCTCTTACGTTTAGTATCATTCTTCTTGTGAATGGAAGAATGACCGTTTTACTCGAATTGACACTTAAATGCCCTACCGAACACCATTATCTAATTATATTGAGGGCAATCTGCATAAGACTGGACAGAGCTACATCATGCTTGCCCCTAATGATAATTACTAGGTCCTCCGCGCAACCTTGGATACTGAAACCCTGTCGGTCGAGCTTGTTCAAGAGGTCATCAGCGACCAATGACCACAGCAGATGTGATAGAACTCCGCCTTGCGGGCATCCTGTTGTGATTAAAACGGTCGCGGATGCACTCTTAATGGTTGCTGTAATTTTTCGACCTCTTAGCATGGATTCTATCCATATAATATCTCTTTCGGTCGTAGCCCTATGTATTAGTTCATAGGCGGTCAGGAGGTGTTGTCAAAGGCACCCTCTATATTTATAAAAACACATATATTTAGCTACTTCTTTGGATGCTATGGTTTTTTCAATAGCATTAACTAGACAGTGTAGGGCATTAATAGATGATTTCCCCTTTTGGTAGGAAAATTGCCTTTTGTGAAGCGGCGATCTTGATAGGATTTCACTTGTAATATGGTAGTCTACGATTTTCTTTAAGAGAAATGAGGTGAGAGACTAATCGGGTGGTAGAATTTTGCTTCCACTGGAGGTTTGTATATTATAGTTCAAAGGTGCAGTGCAGGTTGCCTATCTTGAGTTCAGTTATATCCAAATAAAGTCGACGCTGGGAGAGTCGACGCTAAGTTCATGCGCATATTTTACGTAACTGGTTCTTAGTTAATATTTTTATTCTATTTAGGTTTCTACATCATCCACGCCGAACATCTTCCATTAGTAAAAACACTATATGGAGAAATTCAAGGAACATTTTCAACTTCATACAAAGGCACGGTCTTTGCACAATTTTTAGGAGTACCTTATGCACAGCCACCT
Organism: Melanotus villosus; assembly: GCA_963082815.1. Classification (NCBI taxonomy): domain Eukaryota; kingdom Metazoa; phylum Arthropoda; class Insecta; order Coleoptera; family Elateridae; genus Melanotus; species Melanotus villosus. The sequence goes on along the minus strand of OY720426.1, from coordinate 33,298,654 downwards.
ATTGGAAAATTAAGATTTGTTGTATGTAAATCAGGAGGCAAGTTAAAAATTAGATTTTAAAATTTCTATGAAACTTTTTCAGGAACCTCAACCTTTGCAGCCCTGGTCAGGGGTATGGAACGCCAATATTTCTACGAAATGTATACAAATAAATCATGGACCGGAACCAGAAGGTGGAAATTTAATGGGTAAATTCATATTAAAGAACTTGAAAAATAAATTTCTGTAGGCTTTAGTGCACACAATCCAACTGATTACCGTTCACAACAAGTAACAAATGTTTAGAAAACAACAGTTGTTTACAGGGCAAGCGAGGTCGTCCTTTTTTATAATATTTCTGTTTTGATAGTTTGACGTTAATTATCACCAAATTAACCATTTAATTTGCGTTATTCTGATTAGCATCAATTACAGACTGGGGCTTTTAGGTAACGTTTTCTGTTTTAATGGATGTTAAATAAACTAATAAGAATTGCTCAGGATTTTTAAGTACCGAAGATGATGTTGTGCCTGGTAATAACGGAATGAAGGACCAGGTTGCTGCATTAAAGTGGATTAAAGAGAATATAAAACATTTTGGTGGAAATTCCGATTCTATAACGATTACTGGATTATCAGCTGGAGCTGCTAGTGTTCAGTACCATTATTTGTCTCCGTTGTCTAGGGGTAAGCATTTTAGTTGATTTTGTAGTACTTTGAGCCATCTTTGCTTATATTGTTTTATAAAATATCGAAGCATTTCGACCTGTATATTTTTACTTATGAAAAGAAACTTTCACCATAAAAACGCTACAAAGATATTGCACCTTAAATCTAAATAACAAAGGTTTTGCTGCTTCCTGTTGTACTGGAAGTATCATTTAACATGTGGTGGGCCCTTTTTGTAGAACTTTAGGCTTTGTTTAAGGCATTTTTTAGACATGAACTACTTTATAATTAAGTGTAACAGCGCAACACTCGTTGTAGGCCACCCTGTATATAGGTATCCCGCTAAATAAATCCAATGTTTAAGGTCTATTTAACAGAGGAATATCAGTAAGTGGAAACGCATTATGTGCATGGACTCTTCAAGAAGCGCCATTAGAAAAGGCTAGAAGATTAGGAGCATCAGTTGGATGTAATAAAAAAACAACAACAAAATTGATAAACTGCCTGAGACAAAGACCTGCCCATCAAATTGTCGAAAATATAATAATGTTCAGGCCGTGGCTATTTAATCTAATAGCGCCTTTTGGGGTAGTGGTTGAAAAAGCTGGAAATGAACCATTCTTGCCAGAAGATCCTTATGTAATGTTATCAAAAGGGCAGGTGCAAGATTTACCGTGGCTTACTTCTGTGACATCAGACGAAGGTTTATACCCAGCAGCAGGTATTGTTTTTATGTGTTATAAAATTAATTTATGAAAATTCGAAAATTTGTAGATTTTGCCGTAAAGGATAACTTTTTACCAGACTTGGAAAAAAGGTGGGAGGAGTTAGCTTCATCTGTTTTGGAATATAATTACACTTTGCCTGTTGAAATTCACAAAGAGGTTGCCAAGAAAATTAAAGATGGTTATTTAAAAGGCAAACCTATTTCGAAGGGCACGTATAAGGAAGTCATACAGGTAAATCAATAAAACTCTGATTCTAGCAAACGTTCTTTGAATCATTTTTGGTTATATTATAATACCGACCGAGATAATATTTTGCTAACATATTTCCTCTTATTTTTTTCCTTGGTGAAAACCTAAACCAATAGACTGTCATTAACTGTAAGTACGAGTTCTATGCGCTTCCTAAGATATTGTATGTTGAGCAGATGGGTAGCCTTATCCATCGAAGGATTACTTTAAAAGCAACGTATAGCTTGTTTAACTATTGTTTATTTCCTTTCATAGTAAAGTTATATAAAAAATTGAGGTAAAGTGGAAGAACAGAAAAGGAAAATACACATATGTCTTGTTTATATTCTCGAGTCTTGTACAAAGATTATTGCTCACTATACTCTCCCTTCTTTAAGCGAGGTTAGGTTCAACGTTTCAGAGACCGAAAGCTAAGAGTTCTAATTCAAAGCAAAGTGTGTGACCAAATAGCGATACTTATAAGGTATTAAGTAGTTGGTGGTGGCCAAGTAGGCCTCTATCACGATAGTTTATCCGCGCTATTATGAAAGAGTTGTAGTGGAGGGGGCGTTAGCACTTTGGTGATATGCAAACATCAACTAACTTTGTTCTAGGTATTCCTACAGCGAACCTTCTTCATTTGATTTTGGGCATCACTAATGGTGGGATGTAGTCTTCTCCTGGTAGTATCTAAGACTGTAAAAAAGACAGCTTAACGAAATTTTCCAATTGTTTTTTCATCCAGATCTTCCACTTATCTTCAATAAGATGTGGTTCATCTCTATGATGCGTTACTTTGTTTGTAAAGTTCTTATTAGAGTTGCTTATATTCTAGATGGTTAGTAACACTTGACATCCTCTTGAAGTATAGTCATTCCACGACGGGTTCGACCAGCCTGGTTTTTTGTCAATCTTGCGCGTTTTTAGAGGTTTTACATATTGACACAGATAATTGAAGCCTTAGTTTGCACTGGAATACCTTAGGGCTGGTAAAGTGTATCAGCGATTTAAAGAATACACATCTATAATATCAGTACGATCACGTACTTGATCTTTTATAATGTCTCATAACGCATACTCACAACCAGGTATCAACATTTTGTCATTTCTTGGCTGATGCAACTTTTAAAAGCAACACTTCTATCGATTTCGCTGCTGTGTGGTTTATCAGCAGATCAATTATTGCCCTAATGGATTTTTAATCGTGGTTTAGAGAGATTCCCAATCAGTATCTCGAACATTTTGATTAGAACGAATGTTTGTAGTAAACCTACTGATTTTATTACTTTATATTGATTATTTATTAACATTCCATGCAAATTTAACATATTCTCTTACATATTTTCGGACGTCACATTAATTCCAGAAGGCCTTCTGTTAGCACGCCGTTGTATTCTTTAATGATTGCTTTTATTCCTGTATTGTAACTACATCCTGAAATTCTTCAAGGTCTTAATCTACGATGTATCCATCTGTATAAAATTAAAATAAATATTTTTTGACACAACTTAACCCTATGTGAATCATTTTTATGCTTATCTGTGACGTTTAGTGTCCCATTTTCTTAATTTTATTATCTTCTATTTGAACCTTTTGAAAGTTATAAACGGGCCTTATGTGGAATTTCACGTTGCCTTTCTTTTTCTTAAGAGTGGCATGCTCTTTACGGGACGTTGCTGTCTTCTCGCCTTATGTTTGTAGTGTGCGTGTAAATTGGTTTACATACATAAAGGACATACAGCTTTACGTGGGCTCCTAGCCACGGAAGTGCTTACACTTCTACTCCAGAGAAGACTTACTAGGCAGAAACACCTCGTTGGTTTGCCATTGCCCTCCGAGGGCAACGTCCTGGTGTTTCCAATCATTCTTAATCCCAGTGGTCAGACGCACGTAGAACCAATTGAGTCACGACTGCTACTACGTTGCCTTTACTTTACTAACTTCAATTTCTGCTTAGTCACTATTATTCAGAGACGGTTTTGAAAGCGTATTAGCCACAACGTGTGCTTTCCCAGATGTGTTCAATCTTTGAGTCATACCTTTGCAACTGTAGATCCCATCGAACAAACATTCTTTCGGTGATTTTATTAAAATAAACACTGTAACGGTTGTGAGTAGGTACTCTGCTGAAGTGAGTAATATACCAGTATATTCTAATGCTCTAAGTACTTGCATCTGTTCGCAGGAAGTAGTTTTCAGCTGTATTTGGTTCTTCTAGGATTGGAATGTTCGCTAGATGTTATTTTGATCTTTTCAAAGTTAGTCTTAGTTAGTCTGGAAAATGCTCTATATCAAAGACTCTGAATTTAAAACGTCAGTGCCACGAACACATTTGATGAAAATGAAGTGTTCCCTCAACCTTCGTCGACTCGCAATGGTTTTAACTTTTTCTGGATTTACTTCAACCCCACTTCGTGAAGTGACATACATAATTAACTGATTTGCACAAAAAGAAACAGTTTGTTAAAAGTGTCAAGTGAAGTTCTGAAGATGTTCTTGAGAGGTACTAAGACAACATCGTTAGAATGAATACGTATCTACTGTTTGATCACCTATACCAACCTGGAAAAAATCCATCAGTCTTTGAAATATATCAGCGCATTGTGTAATTCAAAACTCATTCAGATGAATTCGTAAGTTTCAACACGACGAAAATTGTATCTCTATCCTTCTCGCATACATGTACTTACCTATATCCGGACTGATGCATTTTGTGGAGTGAAAAGGTCCTCTTGGCGTTGTTGGCATTTGAAAAGCAATTTTAGTAAGTAATTATAGCCTAATTGTTCTGTTTTTTTATTATTATACAGGAGTCGATTGGTTATTCAAACCTGTCTGGACAGCGATTTTAACTAGATCTTTTTGCATTATCTTATCAAATGAGTCCAAGGACTTGTAACTTATTTGCGAAATTAAATAAATTCCTGTCAGGCGTGTTCCTAATATAGTTAATTCCACACTACCTAAGTAGGTGTATACAGGGTGAAAATAATCTACCTGTGTTGTATGGGTAACTTTGTTATTATAGAAGTTAGAGAGTCGGCTAAATTACCAAAGTTGGGAAGAATTTCAAGACAAATTAGATGCCAGTTTCATATTTGACATACACTTTCAACTTTTTCAAATGTTTCGATAAAACTAAAAACATGCGATTTTTTAAATGTTTTATAATTCCATAACCACCTATTCTAAAATCAAAGTGAAATATGTTTCTTGTAGATATTTTTACGTAGAATTATAAAAAAATATCTACAAAGTCATAGCACTCTCGATTTTTGAGATATAAGCCAAACTTACGTTTTTTTAAATGGCAACCATAGTAGGCTATGGATTCATTAAAGAGCTTATTTTTTGCTGATTTCAAAAATGTATAGGTTGTCATATCTGTTTCCGTTAATTTTCTCAGAATTTGCAAAAAACTGTATTTTTGCCGTTCTATGAGTTCTAGTTAGGTCACAGGCAACAGGATAGCTTCCGATCGATGAACGTAGCTTTAACCTATCTATGCTTTTGCCAAGTTGTCGTAGACATTAGGTTACCTTCGATTCTTTTAATAGCTTGCTATAGTCGGATTCGATCTAATTTGGCATGTACTGAACCGTTCTGAACACAGTAAATGCTATCCCTTTTCGTTTCACAAGTCATTTCATGAATTTCAGAGCGGCTATCTGCAAGACTTGTGCTCGCTCTAATAGCCTATATGCACTAACAAGCTAGAAAGAGAGCAGTATAACTATACAAGTAACTATACTGCGAAAACCCACATACCAAATTAAATCGAATCCGACTATACCCACCTTAGGATGAGTTTTTCCTGCTTGCTAGTAGTTTTAGGAATATTTTTGATCCCTGAGCAGAATTAACCACAAAGCTAAATACTTGCAGAATTTTTAATATTGTTTGACTGTCCGCCATTGATCATTATAAAGGTAAAGGTATCGGCATTTACACCCCGCGAAGTAACATGGCTGCCAACGTTCAGAGTTAAGGCCTCTTAAAGTAGCTTTCCTACCCAGTTGTTTCACAAGCTATAGGCGTACGGGGTGATGTGATAAGCACCATGCTTTTGACAAACGTCTGCCTTTCCTACTCCGCCAATGTGTTTCAGTTCCCAATTGTTTTGAGTGATTAAACAGATAGACAAGCATTTGAGATTCACTAATTTGTGTTATTGGGGTTTTTACTACTTGGTGGTAATGGTGACCACTTCATATGACGTTTCAAAGTCAAACTTATTATATCCGATGGATTTTTGTATAATTTTGTCTTTAATAGATCCAATATTTGTCTGATCTTCCAATTTCAACATTACAGTATGGGAAAACCTCAGAGTGATTTAACCCTTGTGTTCTGTTCAGATTTTACCTACACTTGATATGTTCTGGGTCATAGTGACCCACAGTTTTTTTCTCATTACGGGATGCTGTTGGTGGTGAAAAATTAGGATTTTACAGAAAATTATCGTTTATTGGGCTAAATAAAACTTAAAATACAAGTCAAAGTTAAGGAATTATGCACAGTTATTGCAAATTAGGGTTGAATGAGCACTGCAAATAACTGATAGAAACACGAAAATGTTGCAAAAATGACAAAGCGGCAGAGTACCACTGCAGAATAATATGTATATAACTGCTATATAAACTAGCACACTGTGCCGAATGACACACACTGTGTCTTACGAAAGTTACTAATACACTACCAACCGTAAAACACAAAAAAACTCTGCTAACTACCCGTATTTTTATATAAGGGTCTATTTGACCCAGAACAGAATAAGTGTAATTATATTTACTACAAGAAAATTATAAATGTAATATTTTTTCAAACATGTGGACGTTGTAAAATACAATAAAAAAATAAAAGTCGTAACATGCTATAGTCTTACACAGCATAATTACAGAACTACATTAGCTTGAAACCCGCTTTGGGTCATATAGACCCAGAACAGTGCATAAGGGTTAAAAAGCGCCATTCCATAGCTGTTGAACAGCGGATGTTGGTGTATTTATTAACTATAATCTCTAGAACTGTAGTAAGTATAGTGCACATTTCACCAATTATTCCAACGCCAGTCTTTGAAGTTTTTACAACATACCTTGTGGTGCCATCTGTCTTGTTTTCGTCTGCCATATCATGGATGCATACGGAACGATGGGTGTTAGTAGCACTAATATGCAGAGGTGGGAAGTAGCGAGCTATTTGTAGCGCGCTACTGTAGCTAAGCTACTTTTTTTGTAGCTTTGTAGCTGTAGCGCGCTACTTTTAGCACAAATAGCTTGTAGTGGTAGCAAGCTACATTTAAAAAGTAGCTGTGGCGGGATCGGTGGCGCTACTTTTTCGCTACAAGCTCAAATTAAAAATACAGACTGCAATTCTAGGTGGGTTTCCATAGGCGACGAGTTTTTTCGCTAGCGATCCGCGAACAAATGATATTATAGACGTGTAATTTCATTACTACTTTTTTTATTTCATATTGTAAATTGTAATTTGTACCTACCTATTAAATAAAACGGAATTTTGTTTTGGGAGTTTTTTTTTATATTTTTTATAAATAGGGGGCTTAATTTTGAAGTAGCGAAAAAGTAGCTACTACAGCTACTTTTAAAATAACTGTAGCTTAGCTTAGCTACATGAAAAATTGAGTAGCTTGTAGCGTAGCTTAGCTACAATTTTTTTAAAATAGCTTGTAGCGTAGCTAACTACTTTTATAAAGTAGCTTTCCCACCTCTGCTAATATGTTCGCCTTTTTAAATGGTCTTTGGCATACCTAAATTTTAGTCGTTACTTTAAAATAGTTATTTATTATACATGCGGATTAAATTAATGTTTAATGAGCGGTACGTTTATACGCGCGAGCGGCGGTAGCCGCAAGCGCGTTAATACCGCGAGTTAATACATTAATTTAATCCGCAAGTGTAATACAACTGTTTATTCAATTTTGACATTTACTTGACATTTTTAAAGCGATTTGACATTTTTAAAGCGCTAGCGGAATAAAAATTTTAAATCGCTAGCGGAATAAAAATTTTAAACGATTGTTTATAAAACATCAACTTTTATGGGCAGGCCAGAAACAAATAAACGTCAGTTTATACGGCAAAATTGAATAAATAATATTATTTATGTGCGAACTCGAATTAAGTTATTATAGAGTTAGTCCAGTCGCTAGGTTCGTAAAAAGGTCGTTACCTTGCAAAAGGTCGGGTAGAAGATTTTTTTTTTTTACTTGTATATATTAGGGCCAACATTGGAAAACCAAGTTTTCCAATTCGGCTGACCTTGAGGCAACTTTCTGTGGCCAAAAAACCACGAAATTTTAGGACTGTTCTTGGTTTTTTCAAGATACCTCAGATGTGGTTCGGTCTAGCGCTTTCTTTCTTCTTATCTTTCTTAAAGAGGACAAAATTTCCAACAAATTTCATTATTACTACTTTTTTCTAAACCCAATAACAAGCGCGTTACGGCATCCGATATATTGAAATATTTTCCCAATTTGGCGAAAATAGCACCTTATTAAAAAGAATAAAGTGTGCTATTTTCATCAAGTTGGGAAAAAAATGATGAAAATAGCACACTTTATTCTTTTTAATAAGGTGCTATTTTCGCCAAATTGGGAAAATATTTCAATATATCGGATGCCGCAACGCGCTTGTTATTGGGTTTAGAAAAAAGTAGTAATAATGAAATTTGTTGGAAATTTTGTCCTCTTTAAGAAAGATAAGAAGAAATAAAGCGCTAGACCGAACCACATCTGAGGTATCTTGAAAAAACCAAGAACAGTCCTAAAATTTCGTGGTTTATTGGCCACAGAAAGTTGCCCCAAGGTCAGCCGAATTGGAAAACTTGGTTTTCCAATGTTGGCCCTAATATATACAAGTAAAAAAAAAAAAATCTTCTACCCGACCTTTTGCAAGGTAACATGTACTTATTCACTGGACTAAGTGTAACTTCTAGATATTTAATTTTCCTGGAGTTCATTTTCTTTTCAGTTAGAGTGCTTTTATATTAAATCCATATATTCACAAACATAATTATTGTGCTTTTATTTGATTTGCTACCTATTTAAGGCGTTTTGAATTAGGTCTGACAAAGTATCATGCCTATCTTCTTCTTCCTCCTCTTCTTCTTCGACGGTACAAAGTAGCAGAACTCAGGGCCTAGGCCCATTGTACATTCGCCACAAATTAAAGGATGATTTCATACAGACCGGCACGCGGCGCCTATCCCGAACGCCAGGATCTTGTCGTCGCGCTCTAAGAGTCTGGCTCCAAGTAGTCGATGTATCAGAAGAAGTAGTCTTGGGCACCGTAAAAGTAGATGAAGGGGTCTCATTTTCGTCATTGCAGAATCTGCAAGTTGGGTCCTCAGAGAGGCCCATCAGATGCAGGTACCTTTTAAAGAGTTTATGGTCCGTAAGGGGGCCTGTGACTATCCTGATGTGCTTCCGGCTAAACCTAAGAAGCTGTTCGAACCTGGTTTTAGAAGTTCTGTGGATGAGTAGCTTCACTTGTCTTAACCCAGGACGCGAAGCCCAGTATGAGATGAACTGAGAGTGGGTCCAGTCTCCAATTTCTTGGCGAATGCTTGCTTTAGATAGACCGAGGGCCGGTTCAAGGCCTAAGAAGGGTTCCGAAGAGCCCTGCCTAGCCAGGCGGTCGGCCTCCTGGTTGCCAGGAACGTTACTGTGAACGGGCACCCAGATTAGTTGAACCCAATTGGTTGAGTCGAGCCTTTCCAAGGCCACGCGACATTCCTTTATCAGGTTTGATTTGGTTTTAACAAATCAATCATGCCTATAATAACCACGTCAGCTGAGGATTAGAACGTTTGTTTGATAGGTTCACTAAAAGGTCATCGGCAACAACATACCAAACAAAGGAAACATATTGAACTACACCTTTTCGCATACAGCTAGAGTTCAGCTTTCCCTTTTACGTAACATAAAGGCAGTTATAGTTGCAACTACCAGTTCTTACAGGCGCTGTTTTTTTCTGGATCTCCGCGAAGTATCACCAACAAAGTTTTAGAGTTCTGTTCGAAATTATTCGCAAAGCACCAGGTGTTTCAAACATGTTCTATTATCTTTCCATCTCTTCGGAGGAAATCGATTCCCGATTTTAGTTAGGTACATTTGATATGACAATAAAATTTATTCGTAAGGTCTGATTAAGTATTTTAGTGGGCAGTTTTAGCGGTGAAAATATATAAAATAACCCATATACATATAAATAGAAGCAAGATAAATCAAGCGCAAACATGTAGAACACAATTTATTTCATGAAGGACAAGAAACTGCTAGTTTATACTTAAAATATTAATTAATTTCAGATGATAGGAGACAGACACTTCGTAGTCAGTTCAGAAAAGGCAGCAAGATTGCAAGCAAAAGCAAATAAATCACCTGTTTACTATTATTACTTTAGTTACACCGGAGAGAAGGTTCTTACTTACGCAATTTATTACACGCTTTCTGAAGAGAAGCATGGTATAATTTTCTGCAAATTTATGTAATGATAAAATAATGATTATTATCTTTCAGGAGTATGCCATGGTGATGATATAATGTTCATATTATCAACGCCAACTTTGCCAGTTAACAAAATGACAAAAACTGATGAACGAATGAAGGACATACTTTTGAAAATTTGGACCAGTTTCGCCAAAACAGGATAAATTTGTTATGATTTTTTTATATTTCACCGATGATGATAAATTAATTATTAATGAAAGCTATTGATTCTAAACAGTCTAAAAGTGGAGTAGAGACAAGTGTGTCATTTCTTAAAAAAAGTTTAATTAGTCTTAATATCTGAACAGCAAATTTGTAAATTTATGAAAATCGATCTCTTACTTCTGTTCATTTTACAGGCTGGCACAAATTAAAACTAAGCCACAAATAGCGTAACTAATAGAACTTAATATTTAGATCTGAAGTTTGGTTGCTCCATTTTTAGGAATTTTGTTTTCTGGATTAAAAAATATATTGGTTTGTTTCTAGTTCTCCTAAAGTAGAAAATATAAAGTGGACTCCAGTTTCAAAAGAACCCAATAAACCAATGCATTATCTTCACATAAAGTCACCCAACGAATTACTTATGACAAAAGCAGAAGAAATGGGCCACCGAAGTTTCTGGGCCTCTATACCTTTCATGGAGGATGAGAATATTTTACAAAATAAAAAGGACGAACTCTAAAAATATTCATCTGATCGATATAAAAAGTAGTTTACTACTTAGTCGAGTCAATAAAGCGGAAAAATCGTCAAAACTTCTAAACCAGCAAAAACAGAACCGATTTTGATGATTTTTTTTTTAAATGTTTGTTATACTAAATTATTCAAAATCAGAAACATGCCAGCTGGCGCTATCAATTATTTATATTGTTTAAATAATTAAAAAAAAAAAAATTGGCAATTTTTTTTTCGATGAAATTTTAACAAAGTATAAGTGCTTCATTTTGAAAATTTAGTTTAAAAATAATTTTTGAATTTAAAAGTTTCAAAATTTCCATTGAAAAATATTAATTATCAATCATTCGGATGGAATTGGAATTGAATTCCAAATTTGAAATTTTTGAAAAAACTTTGTATAATTTGTATATCTGCACTCTCTTGTCCTTTGCAAATGCAACAATTAACTATAGAGTCTACAGTATCTTGTTTCTGTTCCTGTAACATATAAAAGAATGTTGGAAAATGTTTTTAACAAGTATGATTTTAAATATGAGGATCAAATTCAAATGGAAATAGCTGTAAGACAGGAAATATATTTCTAATAATTTAAAAAGATTTCATTACATTCAAGGAATAATTTAACACAAATTATTTTAGCAAATAATCTTAACGACAAGCATGATGCGCGGAAAATTCGGTGAAAAAAGTACTGTAGAATTAAAAATATTACACTTAAAGGGCTAAAATTTTTAGAATCGTTAAATCAATACGTCCCAAATAAGCAAACAAAATTTAGTTAAGATTGAGTAATTATTTATTAAACGGGAAACATTTTTTAATTTATATGCAACGCAAGCGATTTAGCTGTAAAGATCAAAATTACAAAAATATGAATTTACAGCATATAAATGTATCGTAATAACTGTAATAATGTAATATAAATGTAACATAATAATAACAATAATAATTCGATTCTTCAAAATGCATAAACAAACTTAAAAGCAAATATAATCCAATTATTTTCAATACAAACTAAGAATAAATGACATATAATTACTTTTTCCATCGTGTTTTTACTTGTCTCATTGCACTTTTTTCTAAATTTTAATCAATAATTAAGTTCTCTTCAACAATTTTCGGTAATATATTCAATATTAAATTTAATGTTAAAAACTTCTTTTAACAGATTAATAACCTCAAAACACACGTGTTCACTCCGAAAATGATGGTGAAACATCTGGAGTTTGACCTTGAATTCCTCTACCTGCGATACAAAAGGTCGATTTCTTGTGCGTGTTTAGATATTCTTATAAAAGTATTCATTTTTTCAGTTGAAAATATACATATGTCTATATATTTGCATATTATCTTCTTGCATCCGACTGATGGAATAATTAACATTTTTAAATGGAAATTTTGAAACTTTCTTATTCAAAAATTATTTATTATACTAAATTTTCAAAATTAGTCACTTCTAGTTAAAATTCCATCGAAGAAAAAAAATTTTTAATATTTTTTTTTTATTATTGTTTAAACAATATAAATACTTGATAGCGCCAGCTGAAATGTTTCTGATTTTGAATAATTTAATATAACAAACATTTAAAAAAAAATCATCAAAATCGGTTCTGTTTTAGTGGGTTTAGAAGTAAAAACCTTCATTGACTCGACTAACTTGGAAATTTCAAGTATTAAAAATGGATTTTGCTTAATATATAATCACCATATTCCAATCCGTTAATTTTTCAAGTAATGTGTGCGGAAATAGAACTGAATATATTTTTATTCAATAGATTTCTGCAAAATAAATACTAATTTAAAAAGCAATACAAGTTATTATTTAGATAACAAACTTTTAAAAAGAAAAGAAGATGCCAGGGTGGCGCATTGTAGAGTGTTAGCGTTAGTCCTTTGATCGAATCTCCCGATGGGCAGGATTCCTGCTGACCATTCGTCGTTGGGTACCAAATTAACGGCACTCTCCTCTGAATTCAGACTTAAGAGGTAGAGTAACAAGGTCCAACACGTATACATACTTACACTATACACTATACACATGGTGCAGTAGGTACCTATGTAGGCAGATGAACCACATAACTGGCAGAGGCATTGAACCCTTAAAAACCACACACACTAACGCACCAGCCTCGACACCGAAAGGTAAAAGAGGTTACAGATACAGATACGGAAAAAAAGGAAAACAAAACAAAACCAAACAAATTATGGTTATCTATGAAAAAGCCAGCAAAAGTCTGTATTTATTCATACAAGTTAAGCTAAAATAAATTTAAAACCTACAAACTTAATGAGAACTTACTGCCATGGATATTTAAAAATTCAACAAATAAACAATTTTATAGAAACATGATTTACAAACTATTACATTCGATTTAACTGTTGCCCTCGTTAGACCTTAAATACTTACTCCCATGACGTTTCCTTTTGCAATCAGTAGCAATTTAAACAAGCTGTTATTTTAATATTGTTCTATAAATAGCAATTCGTTTAATATTAAAGATGTTAATAAAGTAGAGAAAGCAATTACATTTGTGTATTATGCTTGTGGCTAGCGATAAGCATTTTCATGTAAATTCTAACATATTCATTATACAGGAGATAATTATTTAATGGAAATTATTTACTTTTAATAAAATGTTAATATGTTTAATTGACTATTTTAATTAATTGAATCGCAGTACCTTTGAGTTTACGGATTTTAAAAAAACTACTTTCGTGTCCTTTACCACTATTCTAAAAATGTAATCATGATATACAAAGTACACTGACAAGATTCTTTATGATTAGAAACACAACAAATAATTGCCAGCAAATATAATTAATTTTATTATTTTGAGTAAGCCCATAATATATGGCCATATTATACAGGGTGTCAAAGAAACCTAGGACACCCCTATATTTTTATTCTTTTTTAAGATATTAAAATGAAATGTAGTATACGTAATATATTGTTAAAACTGCATTATTTGCCACAGAACATAAGTTCCAGTTCCGCCAGAATTAACACCACCTTTGTTATTTTAATAGAATATCCAGTATATTTATACATTTTTGAAATTTCCATTTAATTTTACGTATGCTAATATCAGGGCTGAATTATTGTGATACCAAAGTAAATTTTTGTAGAAAATTTTATTAATGTTGAGTGCCAAAACCTGCACAAAATGATGGTCAGAGTTCCCCAACATTCAAGATTAATTGTTTTAGAACTACAATTGTTTTTGTTGATGCATTAGAACGACCTGAAGTTAGCAAAAATGTTTTTTCGAGAATAATCCTCTTTTTTCAAATAGGACTATAGTTTGACACTAGGATATTAAAATGGAGTATTTTTCAAGGATTTAATTGATACAAATAACGTAGCGTTAATCTAAAAATTCAATTATACAGAAAAACGGCATTTTGGACATTTAAATCTAGGCACTGGGTTTGCAAATAATTGAAACAAAGGTTGTTCAAAACAAGTGTTATAATTACTACAGTTGAAGTTCGCAAACAATTGGTTTTAAGTGTTGGGGAATTATGACTTTTTACTCATTTTACTCATGTCATAGCACTCTAGATCAATAAATAAATGTTTCTCCAAAAATGTACTTTGTCATTAACATTTTTTAAACGATACTAGCATATGGGGAGTTAACTGTATAATATAATAATGAATAAATATATAGGTTATTCAATTTAAAATAACAAAGTTGATGTTAATTCCGATGAAACCGGAAGTGACAGAAACTTGTATTCTATGTCAACTAATGCAGTTTTAAGAGTATCTTACCTATAAGAAATTTCATTTTTACATCATAAAATATAATTTTAAAAATGGGGTGCTCCAGGTTTTATTGACACCTGACACCCGGTATAATGTGAGTTGGTCATTGCATTCGAACTAGCAATGGTAGCGTTTTACGCTATACATTAGGGTGTCCCTTAATAATGGTCATTTTGATTTTTCGTGCTCTCACCCCCTGGAATCATTCAAGATACTAAAAAAATGAGGTGTGCAAAATCCTGGTCCGGTGGAACATGGTTAACCCGTGCCGCCAAGCTGTTCAAATTTCACATTTAAATAACATTGAATTTGAATATTTTTTCAATTTCACTTTATGATGAAAGTTTTTTTCTCGATCCAACATATTCATTACAGATCATTATATGGTAATATGGTCGGAGGCCGATGTTAGTTATTTTGAACGTGAAAATTACGCCACACTGGCGTGCACGGTAGCATTCAGAACTATGCTAGAATGTTACCGTGTACGCCAGTGTGGCGTACTTTTAAAGTTTAAAATAACTAAAATCGGCCTCCGACCATATTACCACGTAATGATCTGTAATGAATATGTTAAATCGAGAAAAAAACGTTAATCATGAAGTGAAATTGAAAAAATATTCAAATTCAATGTTATTTAAATGTGAAATTTGAACAGCTTGGCGGCACGGGTTAACCATGTTCCACCGGACCAGGATATTGCACACCTCATTTTTTTAGTATCTTGAATGATTCCAGGGGGTGAGAGCACGAAAAATCAAAATGACCATTATTAAGGGACACCCTACTATACATGTATTTATATTTTATCAGTTTCCTTCTGGGGTCGTGAGATGAAGGGGTTAAGGGGTATACTTCTCACTACTTTAGTTTTTCCATTCTCTCCTAGTATTACTTTTGCCTACTTCTAGTTCTTCGGGTACACTCGTATTACGTATTTCTTTTAGTCTGGTTATTGCTTTAACATCCCTTAGTTATTTCATTTCTAAAGTTTTATTTTGTTTTTCATTTTTCTTGTATGTGTCCAGGTTTTACTGCCAAATTGGTCTATATGTTACGGGCAGAGTCCACAAGGAGTGCAAAGTCAGCACTTCCCCAATTCATATACTGTACTTGACATAGCGTGTTAAGAGCGGCGTTTATTGGAGGTTAGAAGTAGAGAAAAACAGTTTTTTTTTAAGAAAAACACAAACTTCACTTTCTTCGACAGCGGACATTGCCCGGACAGTACCGACTCTGCTCAACCTACGGACTCTGCCCGTAACATATATATCATATCATATACTGTTAATTTGGTGTTCTTGGACGTTTCTTTCTTCTCAATAAAAGTGTATCTCATCTTGTAATATGTTTTATCTTTTCATTGATATCCATATCTTGTCTTTAATTGTTTTATATTATCACTCCTAGCTATTTCAAATTTGTAACTTGTTGGACTTGTTTTCCCTTTATTTGTATATTCAGTTTTTGTTGTTCTTTTACTATCATCATTACTTTCGTCTTCTTAGTTTTAGTCTTCAATATTGTACTGCTCTAGAGTCTTATTTAATACATTGCATTGCATTTTTGATTCTAGCCATAATCACCATGTCATCAGTAAAAGCATATTCCGAAATTTGCCGAAACTGCCTCCAGATTGTTATAATCGAAAATAGGTTCCTTTAATTTCAATTTATTGTATCTGTATTTATTGTGTCATCTATGGCACTTTCTTTCAAGATTTTCCAGATTTGTGTTCTTCTAACTCTATCAAACACCTTTCCATGCATGTGAAAAATGCTTTGGATATGATAGCACTTTTTAGTATGTCTTTAATGCTACGTACAACAATGTAATTCCTTCATAGTTATTGCAATCACGTTTGTCAACTTTCTTCACTTCTGCGTTACATATTTCTAGAACTAGTTCTTTATCTTATACCATATTTTTAAACATTTTGTATGTTATTTTATGATGTTTTGCCATTTCTCACCATGTTTTATTTGTCCCTTCTGCTTCTTCCATAATCAATGTATGATACTCTCTCTCGTTTCTTGTATTTGAATGTATGGTTTCGGGTTCCTTTTCTACAGCATCTTTTTTGTTGTATTACGAATTTTAATTTTAAGTTTTTTTTTTTATAATTTTTCATTACTCTTGGATATGGATTAAAAAGATAAAGTATTCTAAAAATGACAAAAATGTAGCGCTAAAAAAATAAGCCAAAAGTAAACGATGTTCCTACGTATTATGTTATGTTTTTCTACGACCATAATAATGATTATTAAGATTTTTTAAGTTTGCCAATTTGCATGTCGAAAGTCAAATTAATTGTTTCGACAGCAGAACCGCCAATGTCACTAAAAGGATTTAGTGATAAATTAAAATTCCCCTACAAACTGTAACGTAATGCAAATAATTACACAATAATTTTTCTTTTTATTACGTAACTGTGTCTGTAATATCAAACATAATTACTTAGGTAGACATCGTTTGAGAAATGCAGGTTGATAGATAAAGTCTTCGAAATAGATACGAATAGACATTTAAACTAGCTTGATAATAAAATATTAATCCTATAAAATGTTTCTAAATTGCTATAAAGTATTTTTATCTATATCCAAGTGTAAATCTCTGTTTCTATCGAGATATTGAAAATAACTGTAACAGCATTGACATAATGCAACCAGTAATTCAGCAAATCACCCCAAAATTGTATTAATAATTCTATTACAAATAGTAAAACTGCAGACCTAAATGCCAACCAAATATGTTTTTTCAGTGTCATCACCGAGATCCCCAAAACGCTAAACTTAAAAAATGGTTGACATGCAGTTCGAGAAGATTGAACTTTACTGTTCGATTTGTTTAGCATTGTTGTTGCTTACATAAGGCTGAATTTATAAAAGGCATGAAAGACTGGAAGCAACGAATTAAAGAATACGAGTAAACTCTTCTTTTTCTTAAGGCGCCGAATTCATCAGTGAAGGTTGGCAATTCTTTTTCGTTGTTTGCCTATGTTGTCCATGTCTCGATTCAAAAAATCAGTATTGGATATATGTAACACCAATCAAACCTAAGTCGTGTTTGAAGAAAAACATAGACTGTTATTTAATAACCAAATGATATTTGTTTGACGTAAATGTTTGTTGTAACCATTTACTACGCTCCACCATTATTTTGATCCAAGACTGGTGGCTCTTTGCAACTGCCGGGCTAGTTTACAATAAAAACAACCAAACAAAATGACTATACGAAAAACAAACCTTTAGAAAATGCGAAATATACATTAAAACAATCTCGAATATAACCAACTCTCTGCTCTACGGTCATAAGGACTGTAAAAACTGTAAACTTGAAAATTTCGGAATGTCCTTTCAAATGAGCACAACTACTTTTCATGCCGATAACGATCAATCTAATATCCTAAATTTTGTTCCACAACAAAACCTATATCACGAAATATCAAAAGAGAACTCATCTCTGACCATGTTCCTGTTCTGGTAGTGTTTGAAAACATATTATCAATAATTAAGAGTACTTTTCAAAGCTAGTTAATAGAAAATGATTTGGATTCGCTTTAAGCACTGATTAGAACCTACAATATCTTGTACACTGATGAACGAACTGAATTAGTGATAAACAAAATTACCGCCTCCATAAAAGGCAGTTTCTTCCATTTGATTATACTTATTATAATAACCCTCTAGGTTTCAAATCAACCTAATTAAAATCGAAAATACAGCGTGTAAGGCAAAGAGCGAAGAACCTGTAATTAAAAATTTACTAAATACCATACCACAGTAAATAAAAATATACACGCAATAATCGAAAACGGGTACTGGCCGAAAAAATATGCAGAACCTATTATGGGGATAGCATTTTGTCCACAGAGCGTTAATTTCGGTCAGTTGGCGAATAAAATTACGCAAAATGCGTTATGAGTAAATCAAGAGCGCCACAACCCGAATTAAATCTTGGTTTCGGTAAATAGGTATTTGCTCAGAACGTGCCACGGGCAAATGATTTTAAAAATATAAAATTCAAACACAGCAAGGGCACCTTACTTATTCCTGCAGGATAAATGCGAATAGCACATTGAATTGGACAATACTGCTAACTTTGTGTAAGCGCATTTCTTCATGTTTTGGTCAATTATACTTTGCAAATCCCTGTTTGTTATCACGTTATCAGTACTTTGCCATAATTCACATCTTTAATTGACACTTCGTCTGATGAACAAATTTTGTGCAAGTCGTTCTCTGCCTGTAAAATTACACCAGTAACATTTCGAGGGGCTAATCTGCCTCTACATCTGGAGTTTGTACTAAGACCATATCTCCTACCATAAGAGAAAGATACTTTGTCTGAATAGCTGCTTTGTATTCTAATGGCCGCTTACACTCTTTCCGCTGCGCTAGAAGGAAATTATTTCTGTACGCCCCGACAATTTTGGATCCTTCAGTCGGATGATGTTTCAAATATCCCATCCTCATTGACTTCAATATTTTCGATACTAAGGTTGCTTAAAATCTCTTGCAACTGTTCCTCAGTGTCCAGATTTCTAGTGACTCCAGATGGCAGACTCGAGTACATAAAGCAATTTATTTGAAGAACTCCAAGCATTACTTCATATGGTTCCCATTTAATTCCTAAGTGCAAGCTTCCATTTTCTGAGTTGTGAACGAATTTCAAACCTTCGTGGTCTGAAGGTTTCTTTTACTACTTTTGTTTTTTTGTCCAAACAGTTCAATAGTCCTTTATATTCTGATTGGCAAATGTGAGGCTAATTTTACCGCACGCCACAATTTAGCAAGACTCTATTAGAAAATTTACGCCCACTATCACTGTGTAAAATTCTGGATGCTAAGTAAGCAAAACATGTCCATTAATTAATTTTAACGGTAGTAACACAGCTCATTTTGTTGCGATCTTAATAATTAAAAATAAATATGTAATCTCCATATCGATATGGCACACCTAAAATTATATCACGTTATGTACATAATGCAATATAAAGATTGCCATCATAAAACAATCTTCTTGAACTTTCAACAAAAATTTAATTTTACTTTAACTACCTGGCATCTGGAGTTGATTACTGAAGAAATAATTGATTTAACAACCAAGCTGATTTTTTCTTTAGAGAACATAGTTCACAGACATCCAGATATAGCTCTACTACTCCTCTGGTTATATTATTATACTTGCGCTTCCATATCTGCAACAGGAATTCTGAAATTTTTTAAAAATCGTGGTGGTCGTGTCGTATTGTGAAGGCATATGCATATCCTTATATTTAAGAATCCCATAAGAATAAGAAGGACATAATAGTATATTATGCAATGAGCATAAGACACGAGTATGAGAATTAAAACACAAGCCGCAGGCTAGTGTCTTAATGAATACGAGTGTCTTAATAGCCATTAAATGCGAGTTGCATACACTATTTTTTCTACGACCAGTCATAATAATGAAAAAATAATTAAAATATGCACCTTCTGAAAAGCTGCTACCTAACCTTATTTTGGACAACAAAATACTTTGCTGCTATTGGTTATCTCAATTAAGAAACATCAACAACTCGCGTAACTATGGTTACCAAATAAAATACTTTGCTGCTATTGGTTATAAACTTGTATCTTAATGAAAAATCTGTATCTTAATGAATCTCATGAAAGTACAGGTAGTAAATGCTTAATAAATCAATTAAAGTATGGGAGTAGAAAAATAATTATAAACCGACTAATCTACTACTCTCACTATCAGCACTGTTAAAAAAAACATTTTATGCACGATCGCATTATAATGTGACAATTTTTGACATAAACGTGTCTTTATAGCCCGTGAGCGTCTTTATAGCCCGCCGGGCTATAATGAAACGTCAAAAAATTGATAAACAGTTTAACAGTTTTATAAAGAATTTTTTTAAATTAAAATCGAAAGTATGCTCTTTATTAAAACTCTATTTAGGGCAGTTTGTATTAACAACCCAGTTAACACAATTATTTATGTGAATATTCCTATTCGCAACTGCTTCAACCATTTGACAGTAGTTAGTAGAAATAAAAAATAATTGAGCAACTAACTACTCGATGTGGGCAGAAAATTAATTTATTCCTTTTATTTCAGTTTTAAATACTTCGATCGTGCATAAAATTATGTATGTACCACTGGCGTAACTTGCTTTTATGGCCTTCGACGTGTATTTAGCCCTCGGCTAAAGCCTCGGGCTCAAAATCACGTCTCAGCTCAGGCCATAAAAGCTTCTTTACGCCCTTGGTACATAAATAACTATTAAACGCCTAATAATTAGACAAATCTCTGTGAACTTAGCAACCAGAACTGGCAACCGAATACCGAATACCACAGAACTAATAAAAATAGTAGAGTGCCCATTACTATACATAACCACGCGGTCTAATACAATCGATCCCTTGTATACATAACATACGGACTATTTTCCACTTAACGGGTTAGAATAACCTTTCACACAATAGACAACATGCTTTATAACTGGTGCAAAACATCCGCCTTCGGACCGACGCAGAAAAATCGAGAAAATTACCTGTACTCATAGTATTATGGCAGCGATATTCAACTTTTTTTTTCAAATTGCACACTATGCTTTTTTTCGGTCATTCTGATAGTACTCTTTATTCTCTTTATAACCATGTAAACCAATATGGGTCTTACATAATAAAATTCTCGAAAAAAATACGATTGAAGTTTGAAGTCTAGGTTTGCCATGGAAACAACCGATTGTTGTAATTTGTACTCGTCGGCGATGAAAACAATAGCGTATAGCTGTAAAACAATTGCAATTTACGTTGTAAAGAATGACAAGTGCTCTTTCTGTATTTGTATGTTCTTGTTTAAAATCATAGGAGTATTAGAAATGAATTACACTAATTCTGAAGAGCTTGATATGATCCTTATTTATGGTTTATGCGAGAGGAATGCAAGAAGAGCATCAAGGTTGTATGCAGAAAGGATATATGATGTTGTTAGCAATTAGTAGGCCATGGTTCATAACAGCAATAAACAAAAGCTAATACCGCGGGTGCATGTGACGTCACCAAGCAGACAATAACGCGCCCGACTGAAAATAAACGACAGTTTTGAAAGTTAACAAAACTAAATAATTAATTTAATATTTTGTAGAAAATCTCGCGTTATCTTTAACAGCTTTCAATTATCTTGACATATGGAGATTTTACTAGTTTCTGCGTATAACCTGGCAAAATTTTTAGTTTCTTGTTTTCCAGAGCTTTTCTGTAACTGCTTTCTCTGGGAAGTATCACGTTCCCTAATACTCTTTTTAATTCACGATCAAATTTTCAATTACATTCGTATCAACTGATCGCGGGGAAAATTTTGAGTAACTGAAAATTTCATAATTATGTAGGCTAAACCATCCCTCATCTAGTTAAACACATCTTTATTCGGTTTGATATTGTAATATGTAATATTTCCTTTTTGGTAAAATTAGTATACCAGTGCATACAAATCTACCCTTTGTTTACCCTACAAGTGTTAAGCTGATGGCCTAGTGACGTCAAATGCAACCGCTCTATTACTTTTTGTTTTGCTATCATAAACCATGGCCTACTAATTGCTAACAACATCATATAATCTGATTTCGTTCAAAAACAGCATTGTTACTGCATTTAACCCCTATAAACTATATATTTTCGGAAAGCAGAAAAAATATGCAATTTAATGGTATAATGGCCAACTACGACTTATATTTAAAAAATACCAACTTTATGTCATTAATTCTTAAAACATAAAAATTAGAAGATATCTGAATTGACTATCGTATTCTTCTGAAAAAAGTGCATGTAGAATCTTTTTATCGTTTTTGGATATCTTCAAAACCAAAAGAGTTATTTGAAGTTTTCGATATGGTCAAATTTTGAATTTTGCGCTATAACTAAAAAATAACAAAAGATAGCGGAATTTTGTTTTCGGGACTTGATCGAACTTGCATCAAAAAAGAGCCCTGTACTCCGACATCAGTTTTTGTCTATCTCCGATATTAAGGGTACTTCCCATTTAAAAACATCGAAAATGGGCCACCCTGTACTTGCAGGGATATCCGTCTGAGCTGAAATACGACGCACTGACATTTGTAGATTTTGTACAACAAGAGCTTCGGCATTTTCAATAACGTTTGGATCAATGGCTGGCATTCCGTAGACTGGCCTTTTTTTACACTTCCTATCGCCAGAAATTTTTCAACGAAGCAACGAATGTGGTGCAGCAAAACAGTTGCTTCAACAATTCTGTTAGGAAACTGTAGTTAAAACTGCTGCTTAGGAATATTGCCATTCCCAATTTTTTAACTATCCTGAACGAAAATATGCCTCAATAATAAAAATGTTTTCTTGCACAGTGTATGTACATTTTGTGTTATATTAACAAATTTGATTAAAACTATTTGAAGTGAATTAGTTTACCTTTTAATTTTACAATTAGCTAATGACAACTTTGGATAATTCAGTACCAATAACAAGGTCGTGGCATGTAAAAGTTTACATGCAAACAAATTTCAAAGCTAGCTAAATGTAATTCTTTTTAAGACATCCGGTATTTTAAACATTTTGGTCACACCATTGGTCTTTGCTTAGATTTGTTTGCTTGATATCAAGCACTCAAAATTAAGATTTTTTATAAATATGTAAAATTATTTAACCAAACCTTTTCAAATCTTTCAAAAACGAAATTGTTTAAGATTTTTATTTAGTCTTGCTTTGTTATTTTGCAGACATGGAAAATTGCTATAAAATATTTCAGTTTTCTTTTATAAACGATAAATTTAAAAATTCTAGTTTAATGGGATTTTTTTTTATAAAATCGAAATCTCGAAATGAAGTCACCTTTTCGAAACAATTCAAGACTTTTAAAGTCTTTGAAATTAATGAAAGAAGTTGAAGCAACCTCCTTTTAAAGTACGATCCAAACAATATATAAAGTAGACACAAAAATATTAACAGCTGAAGAAAAGAAAATCTATTTATATTAGATATGCATTAAGAAAATGTATTTGTTTCATCAGTTTTAATTCTTTATACATCATGTTAGACGTAGTACTGCAAATTACTGTTCCCTCCCTAAAACACGAACTGTTCTAAAACCAAAAAACAAATCTATATTTAGATTGACATAATAATCAGTTAGATAAACAACACTGTTCATGTAGCGTGACTTATAATTACCCACATCGGATATTTGCTTTAAAAAATAAATAACAGTACGCAGTAGATACTTAACTATAGTTCCAAAAATTAAGAACTTTGTCATTTGTTAAATAATACATACACGCAATGACCTAACTATATTCTTATGTTACCATTTACAAATAGTTAGAAAATTATGCAGGTCAAAGTATACCAGACGTTTAGGTGCAAAGTGCAAGGTACCATGTCCAATATAAATGCGCTGATTTATTTTTGGCATCACTCTGATTTAAATACATACTTCGGAGTTATTTGTATTATGAAATTTGTTTTTTTGAAATATGATAAAAGTAACCACTTAAACTTGCATTTTGCAGTTGTTTTATGAACATTAAAATTTTTCTCTTGAATGTTTGAATAATTATGAGTCAATACCCAAATTAAATTGAAGAATATTTATAGAACGCTCTTGAAGAATCCATTACTCAAGTTAAATTAATAACAACAGCTGATGTAGTGATTTTGACATCAAAAGATTTGATTATTCCTATCACATGAAAATTTTCCAACGAATTGTGAAATATGTAGAATTGTTATTTATATATTTTTTCAAATTTTAATTTTACAACTAACTTCAGATTTATAGATTCAATCGGAACATCAAATTTTACGCTTAATTTTAAACTTATTGTAAATGTAAACAAAAAACATAGTGGGGGATTTCTACAAAAATACATGAATGAACCATTCAGTACTCAAGCTGACCAAATTAGATCTTTGAAAGAATTTATTTTACAGCACTTTTCGGAATTCATTAAGATTAGTTTAAAGACCAAATTTTTGAATTTGAATTTACCTGCATCCGTAGCTTGAATTTAACTCAATAAATTGTTGTTATAAATAAAATAAAATGATTAGATAATAACAATAATTCATAATTTACGTTTACAAACCAGAATCAGATCACTTGGGATTTTTTTTACGCAATACAAACGATAAACATAGATTTATAATCATCTTAATAAGTTCAGGGTTTTGAGGTAAAAATATAAAACAAAATCAACGTATGTACGTAAATCACTTGCATTAATTTGAATCAATTTAAAATACAAAAAAAAAACAGAAATCTAAAATGACCCTTGAGCAGGTGCAAAGGTAAACCAATGTGCAACTATTCTCGTCAGTGTAGCTTCCAAAGGTTAAGTGAGGTTAAGTAATATGTAGATCTAAATTTATAAATGCGTACAGTACTTTAATCCAATATGTTTTTCTTCTGAGAAAAATATTACTTAGTTTATTTAAATACTTAAACTTATTTTAAAACATCAATTAAGATCATGAATTAACTACAATCTCAGCTCAGCTCAGCTCAACCCTGAAGAAACGATTATTACGATTATTACGAAAATTACGGTTTTAGGTACCATTTCGATAAATTGGGTGATTTTTGAGTTTATTCTGGACTCGTATTACAAAAGACTATTAATTGCAACATTTACAGCTGATACACAAAAATTGTCGTTTTAAAGGAGTTTTTATACAAAGGCAAAGAGTTTTCATAATCTCATATCATTTTGGTCATGTTATTTAAGAAAATAACGAGTGGATATGCTATTATGCATATATATTTATGAATCGCATGAAAAAATTTCGGTAGGCACAGACGAAGTTCAAAATTCACGTGAAACCATTACAAATACAGTCGAGAATTTTAATCAGTATGAAATGTAGAAAATGTAACGGGCTGCCGTCCCTTCTAGATGAAGTAACTGCTGAGGTTGCAGCGAATCTTCATTATCCATATGCAAATAATCTGAGGAAGTTAAATTATCCTACAGTACTTGCTAAAAAATACCGAAAAAAGTATCCCTATAAAATACAGATTTTGCATGAATTAAATTGAGTTAAAACCCCAGTGCCCATATTCGACTGCTCTTAGGATTATCTTAGTCAAAACAAATCTTTCGTTAGATGTACTGTTCTACTATCACTTATTAATAGACATAACGTGCAAAAAAATAATACAAAATGTAGCTATCTAAATATTTTCTAAAGGATTGTTTTGGCAAGTTTTGTATTTTATATTTCTGTAATTTAGGGTTACAACGCAAATCAGTCAACGCTTCTTGCGTATTTATAGGCCTTCTAGTCAGATACAATGCCGAACTCGTCTATACTTCTTAAACACATTCCAGTTTTACACTTATTAAAAAGGTATTGGGAGGTCATCCTTTGTAACGAAATAACTGTAGATGTTAGACAACTGCTTCTTTCTCAACCATGACACATTCCGAGTCCGGAAACCGCTAATTACATATAGGACAACATTTTTTATACCATGAACCTCAACATTCAGTACGTAAATTTCCTTAGAAATCCTACCAACAAAATATGCATGTTCAAGATTTGTTATCAACTAATTACCATAGAATATCTTTTTAATAATTACTGACCAATATCAACGGCTATACTTAATCATTTCCAATAACTTTTGTACTTTGGATAATTTTCTGTTTATGGGTGCCCATTACACATTCTGTTTTTTGAGTCACTATTTCTATAGTATAAGGAATTTCTAACGTCACACGCACCGCTGCTATACTAATTTTTTTTATTTAAAGATTAAACAACGAGTACAAAACCTGCTGACATGATGTTAGTTAAAACTTCACTTTAAAAAAGTAAAATAAATTATTACTTTATCATTATTTGTAGTAAATACTGCTAAGCCTACAGTGAACTACACTGTTCTCTCAAATTTGACTTTTATAGCTTTATTCTATATTTATTTTTAAATTTTAGGTTTATAGAATTTTATACAAATGGAAAATTGATTGGGAAGCGGGATGACACCTGGTGTTCTAGCTTTCTTTCCATCAGCAGCTTCACATGCTTCTGGAATGTCTCCAGCTTATGGAGCTTGGTCATCTCCAACTCCACAATCTCCAGTTATGTCACCTTACATTCCATTCACCACGAGCAACATCTTCATCATATAGTCCAACCTGTAGCATCACCTTCAAGGACACCAGTTTCTCCGCGATATTCACCTAATTCACCTAGGTATTCACCTATAATTCCAAATTACAGTTCGACAGGTCCTAGTTATTCACCGGCTAGTCTTATTCACCAATGAGTCGCAGTTACTTACCTACATTACCTAGCTATTCCCCAACTTCACCATTATATTCACCCACTTCATCGTCTTATAGTCCAACATTGCCAAGATATTCTCCCACATCTCCTAGTTATTCATCTGAAGACGATAAACCCATAGAGGAAAGGTCGAAGAAGGATAACAAGAAGTCTACAGTAAATAATATGCATGTAGATGTGAAATATTTAATAATTTTCTCCACAATTTTAGTGGTTCGTTGCATCACGTGTGGTATGGAGAAAAAAGGAAATTCAACGTTATTTCATTCCACCCCGGAGAGATGAGTCGGCGGGCCGCTTTTAGGAGGGCAGAACACCTCTTCAGCCACGGGGGAAGGATATGTAATGATAGGTTAAACTATGATGTAGATAAACTAGGATAAAGAGCTTATAGGTGGAAAATTTCCTGCCCCGGTGTTTACCTCAAAGATGGTTAACTCTGTTGAATCGGGAAAACCACCCAAAAACCCGGGTGTGCAAGGACAGGAATACACTTGGCCAAACAGTGGTATGAAGAAAGATAGATACTTAAATATCTACGGCAAACGCCGATAAACAGTTTAAAAAGCTGCCTAATTTAATAACTAAAGATTACTTTCAAAAAATGAAAAAAGCAGTGTTGTTCCACAGAGATTACAAAACGTTCTACTTTTCTATGAGTCAGGACTACGTGAAAATCTGTAAAAAGTCCGCTTATTACAGTATGGCAATTGAAAGCTATAGAAACGCGGTGGTTATATTTATCAAATAGGTACAACAGCTATGAAAAAAAATTAAGGCAAAGTATACATTAAAATTAAAAATCGCCGGAGTGGCTGAGTGGTTAAGGCATTCAACTACAGCACCGACGGTCTCGGGGTCAAACCAAAGTCGGATGGTCTGCAGGTGGCCAGTCACCGAAAATGATTGGAAACCGAAACACAGTAGTGTGGCGTAAAGAAGGTAGGCGATTATCAACGGCGTGGTGCTTACCACATCATCTCGTACGCATAGCGTGCAAGATAATCGGATATGAAAGCCACTTGTTGCAGGCCATGCTCCCTCACAGGGTATTAGTGCCGATACCTTTACCTTTATAAATTAAACAACAAGAAAAAGACAAAAAAGCAGCAGGAAACAAATAAGGAAAAATTGAAGAATATGAAAAGGGTAAAGAAAGGTAGCAGAAAATCACTATTTGGAAGATAATAGATACAGAATAAGACATTTGCTCATTTGCTCTGGATAAATAAAAATATGGTGGATACAACGTTTTGGACAATGGCCTGCTACTTTTGAAGTTTGGTGTTATATATTTGGGTAACTACTGCAGTCATGTTATGTTGTTAGCACTTCCATCACATATTGAACACTTAAACAATCATTGGTACCTACATACTAACCATGGGTCTCCTTAGATCAAGGCCTAAAATAAAACTCCTTTAATATGGCCGGTAATATGGAGGGTTAAGGCTACGATTATGGTGAATCTCCACCTATCTCTGGCTGTGTGGATTAACTGTTCTCTGTTGAGACCTAACCAGTTTCTGATATTCCTCTTCGTCTACCCCTTTCACGTTTTCCTTTAATCTTCCCTTCAATAATATATTGCATAGTGCCGTATTTTTCTTACCGAGTTATGTAATATGTCCGAAATACGACAGTTTACAGCGATTAATAGTCAGCTCCAGTTCTCCCTGAATTCCGAGTTGATGAAGTATTTCATCATTTGTTATTCTGGTGGTCTATGCAATGCGTAAAATCCTTCTACACGCCCACATCTCGAATGCGTTTAATCTGTTGAACATTGATTTTTTAATAGTCCAGACTTCACATCCAAGCGCAGACCAGACATGACATTTCATTTTAATTTTAAGGATATGTATGCTTAGGCTATTTGTTACAGAGTATTGTCTTGTGTTTCATAAAAGCTGATCTGGCTATTTCGATCCTTCGTTTTATATCCTGGTCACAGTCTATTTTATTGTTGATTACCTGCCCAAGGTTACAGGTGATATTTACCTGTCCAAGGTTACAGGTGATATTTACATTTATGTGGCTTTAACTTATCACTATTACTTTGGTTTTGTGTACAATTATGAAAAGACCCATAACGTTACTTTCTTCAGTAACATCGTCTAATAATTCATAAGATCAGCTTGATTTCCGGCTATTAATATTAGATATATATCGAATATTATTCAGTAGTACGGGGAGCAGCTATCTAATAGGGCGTTTTGCATTATTCTTTCTGAATAAATGTTGAACAAAGTAGGTGAGAGTATACACCCTTGGCGAATGGCGAACACTCCTTCTAATTTCCACCCCGTCTCTTACTTCTCCATCTATGTTATTGTTGGCCATTTGTTCCCAATATAAGATTTTAATTAGTTATTTTGATAGATTTTCCATCTAGATTAAGTTGTTGTAAGATTTCTAGTTTGTGGTGTTTGACTTTGTCGAAAGCTTTTTCCTAGAAAGGAAACTATAACCAAGCAAGAACGATACGACAACTTGAGGTGTTAATCATGCTTGATGGTGATTGAAAACGTTTTTTAGGCATATATTATTAAAAGTGGTTCAGAAATTAAATTACAGTACCTACTCTTCGTCCTCACTTCTGAAAGCGCTTCTCTTCTACTTTACTTATGTAGGATGTTGAGTTACCTTACTTCTTTCGAAAGTGGGAAAAACGTTTTTATAGTTTAGTTCCCCGAAATGTTTTGCAATTATATCAAAATATTAAGCTTATAGCAAGTTACCTCATACAATCAGAAAGTTTAACTACATGGAAATAAACGGCTTGTGATTTTGTATTTTGAGTACCGAAAATGAAATTCGATCGTGGTTTGTTTCACCAACTAAATAAATTTAAGAGGGGTACGTTTTATTGCGTTGGTGGTTTACCAGTATGGTCTACCAATTAAGACTGAGTTCCCCGTTTACAATAGTATTTCATCCATACATCCATACACACTACGCCTAAAAGACTTTTAATAATATTATACGAAAAACTTTTTAAATTTTTTGTCAAGGTTTGCCATTAAAACTGTTTGTTTGTTTATTTAGCGGGCAAAATCTAGACTTGGGTTATCAAGGTTATCAACAGCAAGAATGAATAGCGGTAGCAGAGTAAATGGATTAAAAAAAAGTATTTATGTCTTAGGGATCTCATAGTAGGTCAGCCAGCATGTCGTTTCAGTGTACGACTTGCTGATCATTAGGTATCCAGTCAGTCTGTTGATCGCTTAATCTTTCTTCATATTTTTGGAAGTAGATAGTTATCTTATCTTTCACAGTTTTAATTTGGAAGTCGTGAATAATGAAATTATTGGCACGTACCAAAGAACATTTGTTATAATACGAAATAGTTTTGATTGGAACCTTTCTAGGATGTCGATGTTGAAGGTAGATGCAGAACCACCCTACTTGTAACCCGTAGCGCCAAATGGGTTTTAAAATTGCTTTATACACTAGCACTTTGTTTTGGAATTGTTGAAACAAAAACAACATTAATAAATTATATTGTTTTGCCTTATGAATAAAGGCAAGGAAAGCGGTGCTTCCATCGCTTCCATGGGCCGCACGCCAGTGGACGGTTGTGATTTACTCCTTATTAACCAATAAACTGATCATACAGTGAAAAATAGTAGGAAAAAGAAGTGTTTGAAGACGAACTTCCTGGTTAAGAAACCTGCGGGAGTGGTATGGCTGTTCCTTCACAAATCAAAATTGCCATTATGATAACCAACCTCCGTTAGGAGACGGTACCCAAAAACGCACCAATAAAGTTTGCTGAGTTTGGGTCCCAGCTGTTTTCTCTTTGTGAAGATATGTTTCTTCTTCGAGGTGTATTCTTAAGTATTTAACATCTTTTTGTTGACGCAGCTAATTGTTTGATTACACTAGAGGGCAACTGCCTTTGAGGTGGTAAAGGCAATGTGAACAGATTCGTTTTCATTTGCTCAGACGCGACAATTTTCTTAACCAGTTTGTATCAAATCGAGGTTTGTATGGAGCTATTGAGACTCAATTTTTGGATTTTGGTTGAACGGCGGGATAGCGGTGTCATCCGTATATGTTGTAGTATGACATTTTGGGTTGTCGGGAGATAAAAATTAACACTAAATTTTTGTTAAATTTTTGAAGAGATGCGACTGTTCATGGGAGAATTTTTATGGAAAAATATCCTTAATTTTTGCCTTCCCCTCCTATATTTTCTCCACTTAAGAAACATTGTGTTATTATTGTTATTATAGTGATAAATTCCAACGACTGGTTTTTAACCAATCCTGATGCAAAACACTTGAAAATTCAACCAATGGGAACGGTATTATACTGATAAAATTCCGTTACCCCAATGAATTTCCGCTACCAAGTAAATAAACAGTTGTGTCTGTGTGACAGTTAAAAAATGTTTTTTTAATTATTGTACATTTACATATAATTTAAATTTGTTCTAAAATCGTTAAATAAAATACTAATAATTAAATTGTTTCATTTTACGTTGTCTTTGGAATTTATCTCACCAAATACCACACGACCTCTCTGATTTTATCAGATAAACTTTTATTTTTAAGCGCTCATTTTTTTTTGCTTTTAAGCAAAATCGCTATTTTGCACTATTTTTTTGATCGTATTATAAATGTCTACAAGATGACCTCAAAAGAACTGAAAACTACAATGAAATGCTACAGAACTATCCTAAACTATTTTAAACTTAAACTGCTTTAAAAATTGCTTTCTACTAAACAACGAAGCACTGTTTTAATGGGCGTTGTTGGCTCGATCTCATACTTCAGCATTACTCAAGGTCACACTCTACGCGTCTACGCTGAGGCATACTTCGCCGTTTCGCCGTTTGACGTTTACGCATTCTCGGCTGAGCAGTTCTCAAGTACCTACGAGATTGAGTTTCGTCTATAAGTATTGGCATTAATAAGCAAGTCTTCACCTATCTTTTACCTTTTCTTTGACTGTATTTAATCAAATTTTAATATAAGATATTTAAAAAATCTGTTTAATTCTGGTCCATTTGTTCATACCAAACCAAAAAAACCAAATGAATTTTTAAAATCAGCTCCATCCGGTGCACTTTAATTCAATTAAATTTTAAGATAAACTCATAAATGTATAATAAACACCCTGTATACTACTACACAGCATTTTTTTCACTTTCCCACAACGTTCGTTTTGGTACGGTACAAAAGTGCCACTTAAGAGATAATTATAGTTAAATTAAGAGTTAACAGTGTTGCAGTATTATTTAAGGGCGGATGCTTTGATGCTTGGTAAAATCATTAAATTGGCCCGGCAATGCGCCTGCTCCATTTTAAAATTCGTCCCACATGTTGAACATCCGATCTGGTTCAGTTACGTCACGAGCAAAGGAACACATGCAATATTCTCGCCTACTTTTTTGAACACGCGAGTTTGCTATTGTTGGTGGGACGCTGTAGTTTGGTACAAACCGACATCGTACGACCCATTTGAGAGAGAATACAGGCTACAATTCGTACAACAATACTGGCCAGTTAGCTAGCTGTCGTTGAATTAAGTAAGAGTGTGAACGGAAGTTAGCCTACGTACGGAAGTGTGAGTAGTTTTTATCATTAATAACGACTATCAGTAATTAAACCAACGGAATTGGATTAGCTTTTTTAATTTTAATTTCGGCGAATAGTTTCAGATTTTGCCGGTTTTCATAACCTCATCTGCAACAATGGTCGACAGCTTTTTAGGAAAGAAGTACAAACTCGCAACCAGCGAAAATTTTGATGACTTTATGAAGGCATTAGGTAAGTCAACTTGATTTTTTCAAATTTTATTTATATATTTTTGTTTTAACGTAATGTATTAGGTATTTATTGTGTTCCACTAACTAATTTTTTTTAAATAGTTTTCTACTGATATTAAATTTTATGAAATTAACTTTTTTTCGAACTTTCTAATTTAATGAGGATTTAAAATATTTTATTTGTGTATAAGTTTTAAGCGAGTTTTGAAAGTTTTTTGTTTTAATCTTCATTGTTTGCCGATTTTATTTTTAAGTTTCATTAAACGAATTCATAAAAATAATTAAAATAACAGAATTATTACAGACTCAATTTGTCAACTAAACATCTAGTTATAGCCAATTTATTATCATTGTCTCAATTTATCCAAAAAACAAACGAAATTTGCACAGGGTGTCCATAAAAAATTTGGTGAACTGAAACAATATTCATATCTCTGAATTTATTATTGAACGCTTAATTTTCATGCTTGAAGTAAATTTAAAACAATTTTTGGCAATTGTTTGGAACGATGCCATATAGTGGGGTTCCAATAACTCTGTCTTTCGTTTAGTATAGATTAAATCAAAATAACAAGCTTCCTTGCAGCTCCTAAATAAAATAAAAATTTGCTTCCCATTCGGAGCTTTATTTTTTTATGCTCAAAAAGTGTTGTTTCCTTAAAGATTCTGAACAACATACTATTAAATTGTTATGTTACTTTAGTTAGCCTTATTTTCTGCAATTACATCGATCGTGTCCTAACCACATATACGGTTATCACAAACTGAAGGAAATTACAGTATTTCAGTGTTCCATTCCACTTACTGAGGAATATGTATTAAAATTTAATGAAAAAGACGGAGCTAACGTGTAATATTTTTAAATGACAGAAATTTTGTTGTTATAAACGATATAAATATACAAGGGTAACCTGAATCTGAACCTGAAGCCTTCTTCCGTTTATTTAAAAATAAAATTTTTCACGATTTTTGTGGTAACAAATGACAAATTTTGAAGCCCCACAAAGTCGGGCCCTGTTTTAAAAATTCATTAACATCAAATTTCTGCTTTTGATATATTTATTTGATTTTTAATAATGTGCCCTTGGAAAAATTGTGATTTATTACTACTACCTTAATTTTTCAAACAACCACAAAAGACCGTTAAGTATAGGAGTCCCGTTTAAATCCCCGCTTCGAAAAAACAGCCGGAAACTGTTCGTCCAGGAATGTTAAGCGTTGCCGTGAAATATGACATGTAACGCCATCCTGTTAACTAGATAATTTGTTTCTGCATTTCTTGTAAGTTAAGTGCCAAAACGTTGACATTTCGCAATAACGTTAACTATTATTTAACTGCTACTGATTTCCGAAAAAGTACAATACAACCCCTCCTGCGAAAGTGCAAATGCAATTGTTTGTCGAAAAGTATCTAAAATAGGGCCTCTTATTGAAGTTATTCTGCTCTTCAATTGGCAAAAAATTGTATTTGAGTGAGCTCTATTGGACAAATATTTCGGGAGTAAACTTCGACAATAATTGTCGATCCTTATTTCTCGAATGTTAGCAGCATCTGTGCAATATGACATGAGACATCATGCTGTTAAAACCAAACATTTAGCGCTTCATAAGTCGGTGCACATATTTGTCGAAAATAAGTTACAAAATGTAAAATGTCTTTCGATTTTGATTTGTTCTATTGTTAAATTGACAAATAAAACTATTTTCGAATAAGCTCCACTGTATAATCATTTCGAAAATGACACAGCCGTTCTGGATCAGAATATATTCATATAAATATTTCCAGTTTATCGGTTAGTAAGAATGTCTAAGAAAACGAGTTGCGAATTTTTATAATCGAATAGAATATTTTCAATTCATAAAAATTGCGATTGATTCTTAGAAATACTTATTTGAAATCAAAAAATTTGGCAAAAATAGCCAAGAATCTTCGTTAGATTTTCCACGCTTGCTAATTTAATCTATAATATACAAATATACTGGGCCTCAAAGACGTTGAAATTAATGTTTTTGTCATCTTTATAAACTCTTAAATTATTTGCATGTGTAATCCATCAGATAAAAAAGCACTTAGACGATATACACTTTAACAATTGTCAGCTCAAATGCATCTCTCTTAGAACTCGTTAAAAATTATTATACACAATACTAGGTTGTCTGTAGCTTTTATCTCCTGAGTGCAGCGCAAATAGCCGGGCCGGCCTGGTGCGTCCCTCACCCAAGAGTGGCCCAATTTATATTATTTATTGTTGCGGAGTTTGTCCATTTTTCAAAATATAAAAATCGCAATATGTTCATGTATTGAAAGGTGTAGTATACTTGTGACAGTAATTTCTATTTTACGTTTATACCAAACTTCAATATTTAACGCAATTTTATACGCTAAAATCAAATATTCCAAAATTAATATAGCCTCAAACCCTAAATTTGCATATTACAACCTTTAAAAAGTGAATTTTTAAAGCCAATTTTCTTTAACAAGGAGATTTAACGTTTCAAACTAATCTAAAAGCAAATTGAAATTCATGAATAATGTATCAAGTCCATCCCAAACATGTATTTTAAGGGGTGGTATTGACATTAAAAATCTGTTTCTTTCTAAAGATCGATTAGAAGTTTATCAAAGCGGGGCATCTAAATATATCAGTCAGTGGATTTTCCTCGGATTTCCATTTTGGTAACAGCAATAAGGTGTAGAATTATACACCTGAAGTAATTTAACAAATTCACATGAATATGCGAGTAATAAAGTATGTAATCTAAAATATTTCAAATCATATCCATCCAGTTTCTTAAAGGATTAATATTAGCACAAAATAAGAAATTTAGTCTGGTTACTGGTTATAGTTAATTGCCGAAAGACAATCGTGTGACCATATCTCGTAATTAATCTCTTTTGTAGTTCGTAATATGTTTTGATCACGCGAACTCCTTTGAGCGCCTACTTCGATTGTTATAAAGGAAAACCTAAAGTGGGAACTGATCAAACCTGTAGGCCCAATTACTAATGAATTATTGATAAGGAATGTCCTAATTATTTATTTAAATGGCATTGTTGTTCGGTCTGGAACCTTCCACCTATACTTTTACTCGCTCGAATATCGAATTATTAATGCTGTAATAATAATACAAGGAACGAAAAGAAGTGTCTTAATAAACAATTTAGTTTAAATAAACAAGAAACAGCTAAGTAATTTTTTTTTGTTTTAATTTAATTTTTCTATTTGGGTTCTTTAATGACTACCTACTTTATGAAACTAGTTTTTTAAATTACTATTAAAGCTTCCAAAAATTTTGAATTTTACAAGTATATTTTGGAATTAACTTTAACTTTGAAATATGAACTTAAAACTTAATAAAACTCTGTAACTATGTTTGGTTTCCAAAAATGTTGTTTTACTAATTTTCAAAAGGAAGCGTAAAAAACATGTTTTAATTTTATACCAGGTGGCGCTAAGGTTCTGCTAAAATACGTTTTTTTTGTAAACCCTCATACAAATCGAATTTATTTGTTAGAGACGTAAAATTTAATTATACAGGGTGAATCCTAAATGGCGGATAATATTTGCACCATGCGATTCTGTGTTCAAAAATGGACAAAAAATTGTATAACTGTTTTAGGCCAACACGTGTAGTTTTTGAATAATTATTAATTAAAGTTTTGTAAAATTAGCAACACGCAACACTGTGTGGTCAGTGATATTACGTCACCTGCGATGTCACCAATAAGTAACCCACTTGATTTAATATAATTGTATTGTATATCGTTGCAACATTTATGAAAAGCGCAAGCACGGCAAAAATTTCGAACTTCGGATGGAAATTCTAAATAAACCAAGAGTATATCGAGTACAATTACAGATTAGTTATTTATTTTGTTGATTAAACTATAGCTAAAATCATTATTTCATAAAGATATCACACGACAAGCAAACCAGAATAAGACTTAAGGCTGTCAATAACTCCTCATCTAAGAAGTTAACATTAAATTGGTATAAGAATTTACTGATTTGTTTTTGATGCACAATCACGTGGTGTGGATATTATCCGCCATTTAGGATTCACCCTGTATAAGTATATGGTTTTATATTATGACGTTGTTATTGATTTATTTTAAATGAAAATCCCAATTTCTTCCAAATGTTTATAGATTTTTGACCAGTTAAGTGTATTGTAAAAAATTAACCCTTTTATGAAAAAACGAAATAAACGTAATAGTTAAAACAACCTTAATTAGTAAAATCTAACAAAACTGTTTAAATTGTCCCTATTAAACAGTTGTCATCGACCAAACTTAATAATTTTCGGCATGGTATTCTTCGTTATTGTATGCTATCCAATATTAATATAATAATAATAAATTATCTAAACTATTTGATTTGTTAATTTAAGTTTAAATGGTTCCATAGAAAGAAATCGACCTATGTTAAGTCAGGTGATCGCGGTGGCCATTTAATCAGTTTCCTTTATTTATTCGTCTATCAGTGAACAAGTGAACATATAATCAAGAAATTGCCGGATTTCTGCGCCAAAATGAGGAGGCACTCGGTCGTTTTGAAACTATATGCTTTGATAGGGCACATCGTCATCTTTATTGTTTTGATTATGTATTGTTGCAAATAACGCAGAATTTCTTGTTTTAGAAATTATTTTTATCTCAAGAAATCGTATTTTTTGTAGGTAGGTACTTCATTATTTTGTCAAAAAAGGCAAATTTTTGATATTGCCATTTCATAAAACAAAAACTGTCGATATGGTGGTTACGTGCAGTTTTGTCCCGTGCAATTTCGACTCATTACGTCATTGGTGCTGTTTAAGCCCAACGATGACAGATAAAGATAATTCGGTGTACTTTCCGCTCAAGTCATTGGTATCTTCTTATTCTGATATCTGATAACGAGAATCGTTATTGGTAAAAAAATCTCTATCTGTAGCATTTATGTTCATATAAACATTGCCAACTAACATAGTTTTCTGTTTCCCTCTGAATTCTATAGTCGTAATTTTTATCTTCTTTATCTTTTATTTAGGATCTCTGCCTGTTCTTCTTCATGCTTCTAGTTTTCAAATGTCGATGATATCCAGCTCTCGGCCCAGCGCTTCGGTGCTCCGCCTATCCCTTTTTTTCTTCGTGGTTTGCAGTCTATTGCATTTTTTATGATTCGGTCATCCTCTGTTCTATCTATGTGGCTCTTTAATTCTTTTCT
Organism: Melanotus villosus; assembly: GCA_963082815.1. Taxonomy (NCBI): domain Eukaryota; kingdom Metazoa; phylum Arthropoda; class Insecta; order Coleoptera; family Elateridae; genus Melanotus; species Melanotus villosus. The sequence continues at coordinate 33,260,791 of OY720426.1, read as the reverse complement.
TCTTCTTCTGTTAAACTTTACTATGTCTTACATCGCACTGTTTTCTTACCTCCTGATTTCTGACTATGTCCATCCTCGTCTTTTCCAATATTGTCCTCAGAGTATTCATTTCTGCCGTTCTCAATAGTTATTTAGTTTTATTTGTATTCGTTCTGGTCTCCACCCCATAAGTTAAAGTCGGTCTAATCACTGTCTTGTATATTTTTACTTTACTCTGAGTCGTCAGATATTTATTCCTCCATGTAATGTCGTCTCCTAAGTATCCCGATATTCTTGCTCCTTCCACAGCCTGACTTTTTACTTCTTTTTTGAAATTTCGATCGCTTGTAATCTCTACACATTGCTACACAAAGCACATTACTTGTTCAATCATTTGGCCTTTAATTTCTAATTTGCATCGTATTGATTCCTTTGCTATCTCCGATTAGGTATCCCGGAAGGTTTCTCAACTTTTGAATGAATTTGCCTATCTCCAAATTGAACAGGGACGGGCTTATTAATGAGTCACTTTGCCTTATTCCTCTGACGCACTTTATCTCTGTTGTCGAGGTATCTCTGGTTTGTACTCTTGTTGTAGTGTTGGTATAGATTAGTCTTGTTATATCTTTTGGTATATAGTTTCTTTTGCTATCTTCATCACGTCTGACAATCATACCCGATCGAAAGCCTTCGTGAGATCAACGAAACCTATAAATGCAGGAGTATAGAATTCAATCGCCTTTTCAATTATCTAACGTATGATGAATATAGCATCTATTGTTGACCGGTTAGTCCGGAATCCTTGTTGTTCTTCACTCATTTCTGTATAAGGCTTGATTTTTTCTAATATAATTTAGCTCAGTAATTTCTGCGGTGCGTTTAACAAAGTGATTCCCCTGAAGTTGCAAGGGTCCTGGCTTTTGTTCTTTTAAAATTGGGACTGTTTTATACTGCTTTTCCATTTACTAGGTGCACTTCCTTCTCTTAGGATGTAATTAAAGGTTCTTGTTAATTCATTAATTAAACTTTCCCCCGCATACTTTAGAAATTAATTTCTAATCTCGACTGGGCCGGGCTCTTTTCTGTTTTTTAGTTTCTTTAGCGTCTATTTCACTTCTGTTGTTGTTATTTGGTTATTTCAGTTTCAATCTCGATGTCTTCATTTGCAAGTTCAAGTAGTTTGGTCTCTTCCGCTATATAAATTTTCAAAATGTTGCTTCCACTATTCATTATCGATTCTGTTTATCTTGATCGTGTCACTGAGTTCTGCTTTTCTATTTCTTAGCATCCCACAAACTTTCTTCTGCAAACCATACAAATCGTATTCCACATCCTTCGCGAATTTCTCCTAATACTCTGCTTTTAATTCACGTATTTTTCTGTTGGTTTTATTTCTCTGACGCCTGACGCGTGTATTGTTGTCTAGCTTCTTCACTTTTTGTCGTTTTATATTTGAGGAATGCTTCCTTTTTTAATTTGGTTAGTCAGGCATGTGCAACCTTTCCCAGTTCTGGGGCCAAATTATCATTCTGTCTCCGACTCAAGGGCCGGACCAAATTATTAAATAAAATAAATCGATATTTACTGAATTAAAACAAGTTGCTACTTCTTTATTTATAATATAATGCTCTGACATAAAGCTCTTCGTTGGCAGGTGCTTTAAATGCTATGTTAAAGTCCTGATTATTGATGTCATAAAATTTCTACGAGTTATTTCGCCGCGTCTTATTTTTAATTTTAAATTAATTAAAAAAATTATAGACTGAATAAATACTGAACTTTATAAAAATTCTAAAATTTGTAAATTCTCAGGGTAAATGTTAAATATTTATAATGTTGCATGAAACTCTTAAAATTCTTAGGATACGCATGAAATATCTGTAATTATCATTGGTCAAATCGAAAAGAACACAAATAAATAAAAATAGTACCAATCTACCAGGGCCTACCTTTCTGGACTGCCACTGGCTTCGACTTCTAAACTTGATGCCAAATCAAATAGTTTTAAAATTCAATATTAAATTTTGAATAGAGATCGTTAATTTCTATTGTGAAATTGACCTTTTGAATTAAAATATTTTATTCTCAAAACAATAATACTAGCTTTTTCATTCTTTCTTATTCTAGTATATTTTCTTTTATTTTTTAATTCTAAATTTTCAGCTTTATAAATTCAATGCCTTTGATTTCTATGATTACGAGATTTAATAAAATTAAAATAAAAGGAAACTGAAAATAAGCTGGACGAATTTTGGCATCGTTGAGAACAACACATGTTTTCTCCCACAACGAATCCGACTAACTTCGCTGAGATGGGTCAGGGGTCAGGGCCAGATCAAAAGAAGTCGAGCGCCGCATCCGGTCCGCGGGCCGGCGGTAGCCCATATGTGTACTATGGCGTCTTACTTCTGTATGTGTTCCTTATGTTGACCTTCCTTTTTCCTATGGCTTCTTCTGCTGCGGCTACGATGTTTTCCTCCAGTTTGCTCCACACTTCTTCAGCCGAATCTTCGTCTAAGACTGGTGCTTTCTTTAATGTGCTGTTTAATCCAGGTGCTATACAGTTCTTTTGTGCTAGCATCGTTAAGGGATTCTACTCGTATATTAAATTTTGTTACGTACTTTGGTGTCGGTTTATTAATAAAGTTGCGCTTAATTCTAATTCTGCAAAGTACCAATACCAAAGCATGGTGACTGACTATATTAGCTGAGTTCAGTGTGTGTACATCCAAAATCTCTTGAGGTGTGAAAGATCTATTGATAATAATATAGTCTATTACTGACTGTTGGCAACGCCCTGTAAAGGGTAGCCACTCTAAGAAGAATAAGAAGAAGTTCTTGATAGTTTGATAGTTGGTAAAAGTGTATTTATATTTCATACTACGAGGGTATGACGGGAAAATGTGTTGTTTATTCGTAAGTTATTTTGTGCGTGGAAGTCAATTCGGAGGTCGCCGTTATCGTTCTGTATATCTTCGTTAAATCGCTGTTTTAGCTACCGCATTATTACCAATACGCGTGTTAAGATTACCCATAATTACGAAGTAGTGTTTGCTGTGTACTTTATCAACATATGCTTGCAGCTCTTCGTAAAAGGATCTCCTATCTTTTTTGACTTCTTAATGTTTGGAGCATATATACTCAAGAAATGGACAAGTAGATGACTATTCCAGTTTGTAGGATGTTTTCATTTACAAAGTCAATCTCAGTAATGCAATTTTCATATCGTTTGTGTAGAAGTAGACCTATACCAGCTTTAACTCTTTCATTCTTACTCTTCTCACTGTAGACTAGTATCTAGTTGTCGATTTTTGCTGTGCCTCTGCCTTTCTTCTTTGTCTCAGACAGCACAAATGTGTAAGTTCTTTTGCGACATCTCTACTAGAGCTTCCTGCTCTTTTAATTTCCACGATTTTATGTTCCATGCCGCTAGCCTCATTGTGTTCCTCCAATCAAATCGTTTAAACCTGTTTTCTCGCCGGGTCATCGTCTTATTTTTCCGTCCATATCCGAGGCTTTCTTTGTTGTGGTCCATTATTGTCTGTTCATTTGCGTGGTCCTATGAGCAGTACTATTTTACAGGGGGGTAGGTAGCTACCGCGGTCCCCAACCCTCCTCCTTTTCCTGGGATTGGGAGCGGCAACAGCATCCATGAGCTACTCAGTCTACCCATTAGGTGCTGCAGGCGGTTTTTGTAAAATAAATAATGCAGTTTTCCTATAATCATCTGTTGGGCATTTAAATAATCCGACATTGTAATAGAATTAAAATAATAAACTACTAAATTAATAAACAATACTAAAAAAAAACACACGAAAAAGTAAATTTGCAGTTGAGATTTTATTATGCTCATTACGCCGAGTCGTGATAACGTTCTGTATCCAATTAGTAATGTGTTATTTAATACCTTTTGAAAAGCTTGAAACAAATCAATTTTATGCTTTTAAGAGCTGTCGTATTGGTGTCGTACAGTTTTGGCCCGTGCAATTTCAGCTCACCGATGGCAGGTTTATTTTACTTATACTAACATCTATTTCAAGATAATCCTCTTTCGTAAAAAATCTTTCAAAAGAATTGGATTTTCAAATGTTATACAAAAAAGACTTTGACTGGGAAAATTTCATTTTGAACGTAAGCCTGTTGGACTATTCGATTAATGGTGTTTTTGAATATAAAAAAATATTCTTTTATGTTGCTTTTATAGTTATAATTTATAATAAATAGAGCCACAAATATGGCAATACTTTGTACCAATTTCTTTTTTATTAAACATTTATACGCCCAGTCCGCTTTGTGTATTAAAAAGTAATGGGTCAAACTAACATTACATCTTATCCATTACCTTTATTAATAAGTAACTTCTGCAATAGTATAAAGGATAATTTTCAATTTATTTTTTACTAACTATTACTGATGAATCAAAGAAAGTAAAAAACAAAATGAAATAGAGAATGAAGGGCGGGGGAGGAGCGATAAAAACAGAATAAACCAGGAAAAGCACTGAAGAAAAAGAGGTGTAGAGAAAGGACGGCAAGAGGCAAAAAGATGTTATAAAGAGATAGAAAAAGAGTGGTTGACAGGGAGAGGTATAGAGAGGGAAGAAATTACAAAGAAAGGCCGTCGAAGAACGATCGCTTGGTGATATTTAGTGTAGTTGATTAGAAATCAGCTTCGCAATCAAGACACAGGTTCGAATTTCTGTCGTGAATCCAGTGAAATGCCAATCTTATTCACATATATATATATATAATCCACTCCTCATCTACTGTTAAGTGTAGAGGATTATTCACAATATTAGGTTAAATTAGATGACCAATAACTTTAGTAGCCGTTTTTATAACATAAAAAAAGCATTGTTAGCTGGATTAAAATTTTGGTAAATTAGATCCTTGAATGCTTGAATTTAATCCTGTCCAAAAATATGAATTTGAATTTTGAAACGGAAATGTGTGTGGATTTTAACAATCGGAATTGTTCAGTTAAAAACAAAAATTTTAGTTTAGGTCTTAATTGCAATACAAGCGATTGCTAAATTTGTGGAATTTTTATAAATGGTTTGCAATTATGAAAACTTTCCAACATGTCCTGTAAGAAGCTATTTAAAGTAATACCAGAAACATTTAAAGATATTTTTAAGTTCCATTTATAACATTAATAGCCCACAAAGTTATAATCCTGGCACTGAATATAAAAATTTAAATTGCTAAAGTTAAATATGTATCTCCAAATATTTAAATAACATCAAACGTTACGTATTTTGAAATACATATTTGCATTTCGTTTTGTTATGCAAGCTCCTAATTAAATATTTACTGCATTTTCAAATGTTACCTACTTGCTAATTGCTCGTATATATTTATTTTATTTATTAACCTGTTGATTAGTACCGAAGGTTTTTAATGCACTTAACGAGTTTGATAACGTTTCGTACTTAAATTAACGTGTCATGTGCAACTAATTATCTTTTGCAAGTGATAACCGTAACCAAGATAGTAACTGACAAAAACTGTACGAAACAATTCATAAAACAGAAAACAGGTTCCCAAATATTCTACGAAGTGTACACGTCAGTACTGTCATTGTTATCAAGATAACATGACAATTTTTATTTTTAATCAAACTGAGAATCTCAAGGTTATTGATATATAAAACGGATGGATGTTTTGTTGTTGTAATGTTATCAGATTTTCTTTTGTTTGTTGCTGAATTTAATGTTTCATTCTGAGCATTTACGATGTTCCATTTTATTTTACGTTAAGTAAACACAGCAAAATTTATTTTGTAGGTGACCTTTTATTTCTGAATTTTCATGAAGTTACCTGGGCCTTCCAAGGATTTTTTGAATCTTCTAAGTACTCTTAATCAGGTGCCCCTAATTCTTGGTATTAGGATTGTTTCTAAGCATTCTTTTGCGATTTTATAGATTTTATAAAAAATTCATAGACCGTGCCAAAAATTCCGTGTAAAGTTGCTGAATCAATATTTTATTGTTTCATCGGTTTGAAACTCTTACGTAAATTGCAAGTACCACTTCGAATTGTCACAGCGTGCATAAAAAAGTAATTTGGGTTGCATAGCTTCATAAGGTTTAAATTGCGTGCTTGAACTAATTCAAACTAAGGCAAATTTTTTACATGAGTCATTTTTTTAGAAAGAGTTAAATGGTTAAATAATAATTTTCTGTTAGACCTGATATTTATTGCCCTTTGCCAAAATTGTTAGGGCATTATGGATTTCCTCATATCAACTATGTTAAAGACCTAAAGCTTTAAGTAACCTACCTTTTAGAAAATTGTGGTTTAATATATTTTTTCTGCGTCCAGTTTTCTTCTTCTTAAAATACCATATTTCAACGGGGGTTGGTAATCATGATAGCGATTTTAACTTTAGAGTACTGCTGACTTAAACAATTGGTTGCATGAAAAATGACACGTCAGGAGATTCTTCAATGTCCAGGACAACGTTTTCCCTCTACTTTCCCCTACATTATGAATTGAAAAATGCAGTGTTTGTCTCCCCTTATCATATGGCCGAGGTATACTTACTAATTTTTTTTTCCTGATAGTATGTAGAAGTTCTTTCTTCTTCTCCATTCTGGTTTGTACTGTCTCATTTATGATGTGCTCCGCCCAAGATATCTTGAGGATGCATCGATATGTCCACATCTCAAAAGCTTCTATTTTATTTCTAACATTTTTTTGTTTCAATGTCTACGCGTCCATGCCATATAATAGGCAATAATAAGCGTAACAGCAAATTTATATTCTGATCGCAAAAGATTTTTTTCATTTTTATAAAGTTAGATCTTGCAATTTCTATCTAGCAATTTTTATTTATTGTCCCTAGTCATTTCTGTCATTTATCCATGTTCTGAGATGTTTATATGCTTGGACTTTCTTTATGTGATTTCCTACTAATATTAAGTTATTGTTTAATGAATTTTGTTTTGTTGGCATTGGCCTTGCCCGTATTCTTGAGTGACTTCGTTCATATTTTCCACTATTTGTTGTAAGTCTTCTATGTTATTTGCAAGTACTACTGCATCGTCAACATACCGGATATTATTCGAAGATGTTCCCTTTTCAATATTTTTTGCGTATAAGTTAAGTAGCAGCGCTGATAGTATACACCCTTGTCTTAGAGCCCTTTTTATTTCCACTTCATCTGTTATGCCTTGATCTATCTACTGTGACCACTGCTCATTGTTTGCCATACTTTGACATCTCGTTTATCGATGTTTTTTTTCTGCAAGGAGTTCTATTAGTGTATCATTTTTTATCTTGTGAAAAGCTTTTATATAATCAATATATCGTTCTTCATATCAAGACTTCTTTGTATCAGTACATTAATAGCGAACAGAATTTTTAGAGTTCACATCCCACTCATAAAATCAAATTATATACGGGACATATCTTCTAATTTCCTGTAAATCTGTTGACGGAAAATCTTCAAAAATATCTTCAATACGTGGTCATTAGACTTATTGTCCTGTATTCCTCTTTAGCATTATCTTTCTTTGGTATCGATATGAACACCGATTTTAATCGTCCGTCTGGTATTATCCTTGTTCTATAGATTTTCTTCTATTATTTTAAATATTTCTACTGGCATCAGCTGGTCTTACAGCTCTTCCGCCTTCGATGTTTTTTATTGCACTTGCAACATCTTCTGTTAATATGTTCAAGGCGTCTATGTTTTCTTCTAGATTTTCTCTCTCAAATCTATCATTTTTAAACAACTCCTCTATACAGGGTGATTTAAAATTATTGTCATTAAATTAAATGGGTATATGCTGACGTTAATAGAAGTACATTAAGCAAAAATTTAAAGCTTATCGCGATCTTTTTTATTTTAAATTTTGATACCCACTTTTGAGAACCGCTGGCTAATATGCGCGTTAGAAGTTTGGCTCTGCAAAAATAAATGAAACATTACACAATTATGTAATTTACAGGTTTCACTTTTCTCTGCAATTTTTTCAGGATTAATACTGATGACAGTAAACAATTAGTGGCATGTTTAAAAAGCGATATTAAAAAAAATGTTGTTGATAAAGTGAAACTGCACTTACAAAAAATATACCTCCAACAAACACACACAAACAAACACAGCACTAACAAAACACTGTCTTTCAGGGCTGCTACAGCATTTTGAAGAGCTTTCCCGTAAATTAAAACGTCAATTATTAATTAATTCGGCCACACGGTTAGGACGACCTTGAATTAAAGCGTACGAACGGTGCAGTTTTACAGTGAAGAATGGACTAGCTAAGCTACGTCACATCGCACCTGGGCTCTTATCAGTACGGACAAGAAAGACGATTGATAAATTTAAAAACAGAACTGACATATTTCACTATTCCCGTGACCCTAAAACAATTTGTTCTATTTGATATGCTCTACCTACCCTTAAAATTAATGACAATACTTTTGAATCACCCTGTATATTCATTTCATCTTTTTAATATTGTTGTTGTTTCTAATACAATTTTCCCTTCTTTATCTTTTATGAAGTTTCTTTGTTCTCCAGCTGTTCAATTTCTTCACATTTGTCCTGTAACCATTTTTCTTTGGCTTGCTTAATTCTCTTTCTTATCAAACACTGAATCTGTTTCTACTTATTTGTATCTTTAGTTTTGAATTTTCTTCTCTTATCCATCATGATCAAGAATGATGTCTGCCATCCATTCCATTTTCTTTTTTCTGTTAATCATCGGCAGTTCTTCTTTTCCTGTTTTTATATGGAAATAAATAAATAATGAGGTAGTTTCCCATTTTTCCTCAGTCTCTTAACCGGTTAAATTAATAAGTAATTGCCGCCTGTGAGTATCTGGTATCGAAACTAGTGAGAAGTCATTCTTTAGCAGGCTCAATCCAGTAATCACCTAGCTGCTGTCCTATGTCATGCTCTCAGCTGATCCTCGGGTTATTTGGTTAATACACCTGTTCTACATGCCTGTAGGAACATTCTAGTCAGTAACACATTATTTTTAGAGATTAAAGTTTTAAAGTTTCAGTCCTTTGGAAATATATTTTTAATAGATTTAAAGGAATTTTGAAAATTCTTTATATCTATAAATTCGACAGTTCAAACCCTTACGGAGGTGACAATTTTCTGTATATACTCTTGTAAAAATTTTAAATCAAGTTTAATGTGACACATGAGCTTGTCGGCTTTTGCAGATTTTAGCAACATGGGCGTAATATGTGATAAAGTTACCCTCATTTCTTCATCAATATTCCAAAGTCTCTCCCGTTTTTTAGTTTTTATGTTCGTAAATGTTGAAAAGCCCAGTTCACATAAATATTTATGATGTCGAAAACTGCAACAAAATTTTCAGTGCCTTTGTGGAAAGAATTGGGTACTCAGGAAATGAATTTCGAATTCGAAGTAAATCGTGCTCGGTAGTAGCTTCTGAATTGTTTTATTATTTCGCGGAACACTTGTAACATGTTGACGGAACACCTGTATTCCGAGGAACACCGGTTAAGAACCACTAGTAGGTATACGGCCTGGGGGGTTATTCTTGAACCGGTGATATTTTTCCGCAGGTGAAATATTTCTCACCCTCAAATTTCACTCGAAATGCAAAACTGGTATTCCCGAATCTCGGGTGATAATAAGAGGCTTGCAAGTGGAAATTCCGTTAGTCGAGGATTACTCCGTCCGTCGAAGGTCGTTCTTGACCAATCAGGGTTGCTTTCACAGCATACTTCATAAATACAGCGACTAATTTAAAGTTGACTTATGGCCGATCTCAGCGAGCGTTCTTAAAATTTAAGAAAGACTTAAGTAGCTTAAGACATACTTATGCGGTCTCACCGTCAATTTAAGTCTTACTTATGTCTCTAAAAACATCCTAAATATAAGTTACCAATTTCGGTGACTTAAAACGCTACTTAACCTATAAGTTGCCGCGTTCTGTCAGTAAACAGTAGTGGAACTTCAAAAAATGCACATGGACAACCATTTATTATTTCTGCATCGGACGATAATATTCTATTTCATCAAGTAATTATTGAGATTATTTTTAATGGAATTCCACGACAAGTATATGTCAGGAGTGACCATTTTAATGCAATGAGCGATCGGGAGGTTATTCTTGATCCGGTGATATTTTATTTCGCATGCGTAATGCGGAAAAATTTTGCATTTCGCCTGCTTTGGTATTCTTGAACTGCGAGTTCGTAAATTTCGCACGAAAAATGGTCAAATATCGGGCGATATTTTTCCGCCTGGGTCAGGGCAAGCGTAATTTCAAATATCGCCGTCATGACGCGCACAGTTTTAAGTACTCTTTTATCACATAAATGTTATATTTACACACAAAAAAATTTATATGGTAAAGATTACTGTAATTTACATATTAAATTCAGAAAACAATGAAAATTTCCATTAATTTGCCCTAAAAAATTAATTACGTCATTAAGTGATAAGTTTGGTATTTTTAATTTTGAAAGTTGTAGTGTTTTGACCAAATTGTTATGGGGGCTGTACATAATATTGCAGAAGAAGCAGCTGTAGCACCACGTTTACGCAACAGAGAAGATGCATTCGAACTATCAGACCAACAATTTTTAAAGTAATTTGATACATGTTATAAAAATAAATTATATTAGACCAACATTATGGAAATGGGAAAAGACGGAAATAGAACAAATGTAGACAAGAAATAAACCGATAAGGACCACATAAAAAAAGAATGAGAAGTATTATGGATAGAGCAGGAGGAAGCGAAAGGGACATAAAAGAAAAAATACATAAAGCTCAAGGTGCCTTTAATACCCTCAAAAAAATCTGGCAATCGAAAGAAATACATATGAAACCAAAATCAGATTATTTAACACAAATGTAAAGACAGTATTACTATACGGGGCAGAATCCTGGACGGTAAACGAAAAACATATAAAGCAACTTCAAGTATTCATAAACAAATGCCTCCGAAGAATTCCAGGTATATACTGGCCAGAAAAAATCACAAATGAAGAATTATGGAAAAAATGAAACAAGAACCGATACAGGCAACCATAAAAAGAAGAAAATGGAATTGGATAGGACATACTCTGGAAAACGAATAACGATATAACAAAACAAGCATTAGAATACAATATTAGGCGGAAAAGATGGAGGGGAAGGCCAAAAGCCACTTGGATGAAGAGGACACAGCAAGAAATCACCGATAAAGGACTAAAGTGGAATGAAGTGAAAGAAAAAGCAAAGGATAAAACCGAATAGAAAAAACTGTGTGAATCACTGTGTGTAGTGTAGTGAATCAGCAAAAGTTAAATAAATAGTGACGAACAATGAGAAAAGGAATTAAAGAGAATTGGTACAGAGCTGGCAACTTTGTATAGGTGGAAACACTAACGCCGAAGAATCGTCGAAAGACGCCCTACGCTTCTACAGGAGCAAAAGGAATGATGATGATAAAAATAAATTAATTTTAAGTTTAGTGGGTTCTTTAGGATATTTCGTTTAACAAAGCCATAGGTTAGAGAACATACAACAATGCTTGAGCCACATATTATGCCCGCTTATAGAAAATCTGCTAACTAAGCTATGTTGTATCAATATAATAAATAAAACAGCACTTAATCAAACCTAAATAACCGTAGGTTTTAGCAGCTTTACGATTTTTTGGAAAATTGCATTGTATTAAAATAGTCACTCCTGACATATATAGGTACTTGTCGTGGAATTCCATTAAAAATAATATTAATAATTACTTGATGAAATAGAATATTATCGTCTGGATGCAAAAATAATAAATCGTTGACCAAGTCCATTTTTGAAGTTCCCCTTCTTTTTACTGACAGAACGCGGCAACTTATAGGTTAAGTAGCGTTTTAAGTCACCGAAATTGAAACAGATTATGCCGTGAAAGCAACCCTGATTGGGCAAGAACGACCTTCGACGGACGGAGTAATCCTCGACTAACGGAATTTCCACTTGCTAGCCTATAATTATCACCCGAGATTCGGGAATACCAGTTTTGCATTTCGAGTGAAATTTGAGGGTGAGACATATTTCACCTGCGTAAAAATATCACCAAACAGTCTGTGTTAATGTTGTTAGAAATTATCGAGGGCCAGTTGGAGTATATTCATAACTTGTAAGTGAGGTTATTATCATAATACTATCAATAATAACGTGAAGTTACATTAGTTCTTCAGTCATATGCCCATTTATATGAAGCGGTACTTCCGTTTATCGATTTCGAACATGCTAACCAATGTAAAAGCCCTTTGCCGCTTTAGTGGCAGAAATCGAACTAGACTTTGCCTAAGTCGCGACTTAACTCGCTTGATGAGACAAAACACAAATTTAAGAACAACTTTATTTTAAGAACTACCTACTTATCTAAGCTTTAGTGATAAGTATTGTCGGTGAAATCGGTCATTAAGGGTGGGTTTTAGTAAAAATATTTTTAGTTTTTAAGTATTTTGGGTTGCCTGCCTTAAAAACAGTCAAAAAAGGATTGGATCTTCTAGCATTGCTTCTACCTAACAAAATTTCAAAATTCAGTACAAGTAGGTATTTGCGAATACCGATTTTATCTCTTAAACCTCTTTGTAAACATTGGAAGTGATGAACAGAGTCGGTGAGTGTTGGGTTGCCCGTTGGGTTGCCTATCTTTAATCAGTTTTTAAAAAAATATGAGCAATTTTTTCTAAAGTCAAATAAAGATTACGCAAAAATTATACAAATTTGCAAAAGGGTCGATACATGTATAGGAAGATACTCTTGAAACCCACCTCGCGACATGCAAAAATCAATACATTGTTGATGGATGTCTTGTGTAAGTCCCTTTTTATAAGTTTTACATGATAGGCCATAATTTAATTACTATATTATTAAAATTGGCCGTTCTGGCCTTGTTGCGTATGAAGGAAAGGTCTAAAAAGTTTAATACATACCCGTCCTTCTTTTTAACTGTCATTATTTAACCGTACCGTTTTACACAATTTTCAGCGCGTAAAGATGCTACTAAAACCCACCCTTAATGCTAAATTATAATTACTTCCTATATCTTAACTGGTAACTACAGCTTCCAAGAAATTGTAAAGCTGTTAAAACCTGCGGTTATTTTGGTTTGTTTAAGTGCTGTTTTATTTACTATATTGATACAACATACCTTAGTTAGCAGATTTTCAATAAGCGGGCATAATATGTGGCTCAAGCATTGTTGTAAGTTCTCTAACCAATGGCTTTGTTAAACGAAATATCCTAAAGAAGCCCCTAACTTAAAATTAATTTATTTTTATAACATGTATCAAATTACTTTAAAAATTGTTGGTCTGATAGTTCGAATGCATCTTGTCTGTTGCGTAAACGTGGTGCTACAGCTGCTTCTTCTGCAATATTATGTACAGCCCCCATAATAATTTGGTCAAAACACTACAATTTTCAAAATTAAAATGCCAAACTTATTACTTAAATACGTAATTAATTTTTTAGGGCAAATTAATGAGAATTTTATTAAATGTTTTCTGAATTTAAAATGTAAATTACAGTAATCTGTACCAAATACACTTTTTTGTGTGCAAATATAACATTTATGTGATAAAAGAGTACTTAAAACTGTGCGCGTCATGATAGCGATATTTCAAATTACGTCTGCCCTGGCCCAAGCGGAAAAATATCACCCGATATTTGACCATTTATCGTTCAAGAATACCAAAGCAGGCGGAATGCGAAATTTTTCCGTATTACGCATGCGAAATAAAATATCACCGGTTCAAGAATAACCCCCCAGATCATATGCTAGCGCTCGTCGTTCAAACGTCATGCTCGGCACACAAAATGACACTTTTACTCCGATTATCACTTTTACTCTGAATAGCACACCTTACTTTTTCTTCAAACGCATAAATTAAAAGCAATTCAGCAAGAAAATTTAAAAAAAGTCAAAAATGAACGTCATACCGGCTGTCATTGCTACGGGTTGCTTTGTTATAAAAAATAAAAACAGAAAAATTACGAGTTGCCATTGGCTCATTTTGTGTCACTTTTACTCCTAGGAGTAAAAGTGAATGTTTAACTGTGTGTATCCAAGGACACAAACCGTGTTTTTCTGACGTTTGAAGAAAAAAATTATTATAGGATGATATAAACCGTGTTACTACGCACGTAACGTTATTTGCTGGTTACATTACTTGAGAATTAAAAGAACTCGCTCCTTCGTCGCTCGTTCTTTCAAACTTTTCTCTCGTAATGTAAAATGCTTCATAACGTTACTGGTATCATAAGAGTAGATTACGTGCCAAGTGCAGAAAAGTGGATTTTTACTAGACGAGTATGGCAGGTTTGAGTACGAGCGATAGCGAGTACTTAAATGCCATACGAGTCTAGTTAAATCACTTTTCTGACGCGGAGCGTATACTATTTTTTCGCATTTTATATTCTCACATAAAAAGTTATCCAAATTTTTTGAGATACATTCTGAATAAAATTAATAAAAACACTGAAAAAAGCAGGCGGATTCTCGAGAACATAGTAATCTGACTGTTTTTGACATAACAGAATTCAATTCAAACAAATAAATACATTTTTTTTGGAAATCTAATTCCGAAATATACTTGAATGACGAAAATAACTTGGAAAACCATTCAGAAGATATTTTAAATGCTGCCCGAGAAGCTGTCAAGTTGCATTTTAATGAAACCTGACGTTGCTATGCAGTAATGGTTGCTATACTGTAATGTGACCCATTACTTCACGATTTTGAGTGTACTAATATAATACATTACTGTACGAAATCCGAAAAATTACTATTAAACTTTACTTTACCCAATGGGCCCTCTTCTATTTTTTTGCCAGGTGTAGGGGTAATAAACTTTTACTTCTTTATAATTTTCCTCCATTTCAATCGATTTTATTTCTGGCTTTTTCTTCAATTTCGGTCCAAGTCAAGTTTCTGTTATTTAGTATTGTCGCTGTTCATTCCATGTACACATGTACAGTGAGGGCGTCCTTTGGCCTTTTTTATGGTATCTTCAGCTTTCAGATTGCTTTTATTAATTTCCCCGGTTCCATTTTTCTTAAACGTCCAAACTATCATAATTGGTAGTGCTCTTTTATTTTGTTAACTTCCGTAGCTCCTAGAAATACCGTTAGTATAAGATGATAAAACATGTTTAACCATCTCGGCCAGGTATCCAACTCACATTGAATAAATATGTGATCTACTAACTACCTTTCACTGTAGAAGCGGTGTCCTGCAGCTGGCGTCACAGGTATGTTAACGTTATACAGTGCTCCCAATCCCCACCTATCATAACAAATCCTTTCACATCCTATACGCTGATTTCTAATTTTTTTCTCTCAGTATTTTGTTCCAAATATTCATGTTTTGTTGTAGGTTTTCTTGATTATTTGCTATAATTGCCGAATCATCAGCATATGCTAAGTTAGAAAGTCTAACTTTGATTTAATCTGCAATATCCCCATACATTCTTTCTGGTATCTTTCAAGCATTCTGAGGTTAATTGGCCCATTAAAATTAAAAAGAGGTATGGGCTTAAAGCTGCACCTTGTCTAATTCCAATTGTAGTAATAAATTCTACTGATCCGCAGTTTTGTATTCTAACTGCATTTTTCATACATTCTGCCATTTATGCCAATTAAATTTTGGTCTACTTTTTTAAATCTAATACAGATTTGATCGTCCCACCTTGTCAAACGCTTGGGTTATATCAATAAAACATATAATAACAGCTTTGTTACATTCTATTACTTTCTTGTATTAGTTGTTTAAGTATAAATATATTGTACCTTGTGGGCCTTTTGTGGGCGTGAATCCAAATTAGCGAAATGCCTCGATAATTGTCGCAGTCTTTGGAGCCCCTTTTTTGTATATTTGGAGAATTATGGAATTATTTTCAGTTTTTTTATTAGTAATTGTCAATAATAATTTAAATCCTTTTTCTCCCATGTATTTTATATATTCTGGAGTGATTTAATCGTAGCCTGGAGCTTTTCCAATTTTTAGTTTATTTCTGTTTCCAATTTCCTTTGTGTTATATCACTGTTTCTTGTATGTACTTCTATATTGCTTTTTTGTATACTTGTATTGTCCCATCCGGTGTATTTTCTTATCTTGTTTTTTGTCTGTAAGTAATTTCTTATATGTACTGTTGTCTCCATCTCTCCATAATTCCCTTGTTTTATCTTTTATTTGAGGTAAAGGCCAATTCTTCTACTGTCGCATAGTTTTTAACGCCCTGTAAATAGTTTTTGGTTGTTGTAATTTTCTCCTATTTTATTTACGAATTTTTCCCATTCTTCCTTTTTTGATTTTAAAATTGCATCTTTCACTTTTCTTCGTTCTTCCTTATACATCTCATAATCTTCTGTTCTTCTACAAATTTTTTTCTTCTTTACTAATAATATTTTCATTTCATCGCTCCACCAGGAAGTTTAATTTTTCTCTTAATTTGTTCTGTAGGTTTTATATACTTTCGTAGCTGATGTTTCTTTAAAGATGCCCCAAATTTCTTCTAAATCTCCATTTTATATTGCCTCATCCTTTTCTTCTAGTATTTGTGATATACATAGTTTATAGTTTAGATCTCCCTTGCTGGTCTGTATTTCTTTGTTTATATACCTTTATCATCTCACATTGTTTTTCCTTGTGATGTTTTATTTGTGATGCGACCAAATAATTATCCGTCCCCGCTTCTACTGCTCTTTATACAATTCTGTCTTTAATTTCCTTTCTGTGTTTATCTCCCATTATTACATAATCTATGACCGATCTTTTTTGCTTGGCTCTTCTCGTGTGTATTCGTGTATACCTTTATGTTTAAACTATTTGTTGCTGCTAAATTATTTTCTGTGCAAAATTTCAACAGTCTTATTCCATTTCTGTTTTCCTACTATTTTTTTCCCCCAATTCTTCGTGTCGTTGCCCACTCGCAGTACGATTTTTGTGCTTTTACACTCATCTAGTGTATCCTGGAGTTGCTCATAAAATTATTCCATTATGGTACTAGTTCTCCTTCATTTGGCACGTAAACATTTATTAAGCTTCAAATTTCGTTCTTCTTTATTTAAATTTCTAGAAGTAACACGTTCCGAAATTTTATACCTATTTTTTATTTTCTCCGCCCAATCTTTATGTATGATGTATGTTACCCCAACTTTTAAAAGGAAACTGTATTTGTTCTACGATAACCTGATTCTCATTCAATTTCATTTCCAACATACATTTTGTCCCAATGGGTGGCTTTTGAATTACTCCAGGCCCACTATATGCCAGTAGGTGTGATAGGAATTTAATTGATAGGTGGGATGAATTGTGATGCAGCAGGTTTGTTACTTCAGATATGTTTTATGAAAACTTGATACCTTCCTTAATATGAGAGCAAAAAATGCCAACTATATTATAGCCTAGAATGAGGGAAACGTCACAGTTAGAGAATATCAAATTTCATTGCCAATACAATAAAATAAAATCATGGCCAACTATTGTCCAAACAAGAAGTTAATGGTGTATGTAAAATAATCTTCAGATTATTAAAAATAATATTTAAGAAATCAGGCTTTTTAAATACTATTTTCAGGGATACTTTGGCCTTAATTCTTGCTTGAAATTCAAAATAGTGTCTCCTCATCTACAAAGAGTTTCAGTTACTTTGTATATATTGCCTTTAAATTTACTTACTATATTAAATTGCCGATGTATCGAATGACAAACTGAAAGTAAAGTAAGTGTAATTGTTCAGCAAGGTATCGATTTTGGTTCGATTGCACGTTGGGCATTAGGCCAGTATAAAGCCAGTTTTACAACTGATAAACTTAACGAAGAACAAACTAAGCCTACAATAACACAAGAACGAGGAAGCTCGAAATTTTAGTATAACTCTAACTTTAAAAAATTCTAATGATACTACTACAAATCAAATTAATTATTTCAGCTGTACGATTAACATGAGAAACTATGTCAAGTGTACAAATTATTTAAGATTTCTTTTTAAATGTAAATTAAATTACAGTTTTCCATTCAGTTACGCAGATATTGAATTTTATACTTACTAGTGGATGGTGGTTTGAATACAAATGACTGATAAATTAATCTTGTAGACGCTATTGAGGCAATTTGTATAGTTAATTGGCTAACCGCTTATGGTTATTAAGGCTTAGTTAGGAAATGTTTAGCTGGGATTGTGTTGATGCATCAGAATTTATGGCTCTAACCACCGCGACACTTCTTTGGGCTTTAGAGATTTTAATTATAATTTGTAATTCCTATGTAATTCATATAATTTGGTTTTACCCCGTCTTTTTATTTTGAATTTGCTATTAGTAAGTGTTTTGTAGTACTAAAGGCAAGATGTGCAGTAAAGTGCATATTTTTCCTGCATAATGCATGCATGTTTTCTTATTTAAGGTATATATTTCCTTACTTTTTGCACTTGTTTACTGAGGAATCTTTCCTTAACATTAATTATTTTTTATGTCTTTACCTTTGCTTACTGCAAACTGTCCTAAGTTTTATAATAAAGAATCATTACACAATAAAAAAATCATGTTTACTGCGTTTCAAATATAAAAAACATTAATTTATTTCATATATAATATGTACCTGTATAGTTGTTTTTAATTTACCAGCTAGTTGGTCTCTTCAATAACATTTATTTATTGTTTTGGACTTTAATATATTATCATTAACTGACCGTTACTGATTTAAACAATGATTAAAATATCCTTGAAAGTTTTTTTAGCTATTCGGATTCCAGCGAGATTCTTGAACTTCGTTATAAATTTGAATATTACGTTCTTACTCATTCATGAACTTAACATTTATCTCAATAAAAAGAAAAACAACTACTTTAATAAAAATTAATGGAAAATTATCAAGTTTTCTAAAAATTACTTTGTTATTTATTATTAAAGATTTTAAAAAATATGAATAATACTTACATATACAGGGTGTTAGGTAATGCTTCTGCAAAACTTTGGGAATAGCTTTGTAACGACAAATGGGGCAAAAAAGTATGATACAATTTTTTTTTAATATGCATAGTTTCTGAGAAAAAGCATGCTTTAATTTTACTTTTCATTCTCGGGAAAAACAAAAACAAAGGGTTAAAGATAAAGAAACAAATTTTTTACTGATAAAGAAGAGTCTAATACATCATGTAGGTAACAATAAAACTTTACTAATAACCACAAACTATAAAGAAAGAAAAAAAATTGTATAAGAATTTTTTATTCCTTTTATCGTTACAAACCCACCCCTAAAGTTTGGCAGAAGCATTACCTAATACCCTGTATGTTTGTTTATGGGGTCCCGATTAAAGTTCGATTTTGGAAAATGGTCTAATAATTAATTATTCAGTTAATTGAAGGGAAAATTTATGGTAAAAAACTACAAAAGTGTGTTAAAACGGCAAGTTATTAAAATGTAAATATTTAGAAAATTTAGCTAATATTAATTGAAGTCAAACTGCGACATTTAAAGCTGAAATATATTAAATTTTAAAAGTTTACTTTAATGAAAATGCTTTAAGGGAGTTTTATAGGCAGAATTATCAGCCAAAAAAATGGTTTCTAACAATCGTTAGAACTTAGAACTTCCTTCGCTTCTGTTGCGTGAAGTTTCTCTCTAAATTAACTTTAAATTTTGTGTTATTTTGCGAATTTGATTACATTTGGTCCTGCAGAGACGCTTACATCGCTAATTTTATTTTTGCATAAAAGTGTCACCTAGCGTACAAGATATCATAAATAAGGCCAGGTCAATACTTAGTGCTACTCTTACAGACTCGGTCAGCAAGCCAATGTTGCCAGATGACAGCCAAATTCCCTTTTTTTTTCTGAATTTTGACCATTGCGAGGGATAAAGGAAATTCACTAAAAACCAAGCAATTGTTTGAATTTAAAACCTTATATTAATGTAACGAGACGCGTAAGCGGTCGGGGAGAGCACGTGCGAGATCGTATGCGTCATCCGCGGACAAAAGTTATTTCGATAAATTAAATGAAATACTGGAGAAGATACACAAACCATACGAAACCATAGTTATAAGAGACTTCAGCTGCAGAATGGGTAAAACAGAAGGGGTTAAAGCAGTGGGGAAATATAGGGAAGAGAAAAAGAACGGATTGATTGAAATATATCGAATACACCAATACATTTTTTTTTTTGACATAAAGTCATACACAAGTACACATGGGAAGAACCAGCAAAAGGATGAAAATCAAGTATTGATTTACAAGAAGGAAGAACAAACACAAGAAAGATCACAGTATATAGAAAACCAAAATTTGGTTAGAATCATTTTTTGATATCTGGAAAGTTTGTTTGCATGGGCCAAATGAAGAAAACTAGAAACACATAAACAAATTCTGAACAACTTCAACAGATAAAGCAATAATTATATCAATTACGCCTGGAAGAGCGGCTTAACTTAGAAGGCAGACCCACTAAACTAAGTATATGAACATGTAATACAATGTGTACATACAACAGCATATAAAGCTCTAAGACTCAAATACAATGCAAGAAGAAAGAAAGAAGAGATAAGTGCAGAACTCTAATTAAAATAAAAAAATAAAAATACACAAATTGGCTTAACAGTAGAACACCCCGCATAAGAGCAGAATATGTAAAATGGCGACAGACATTAAAACAGAATGCTGGAAGAGGAAAATGAACAATGAGATAATATAATTATGCAGATATACAGACAGTACCTAGGGGTATCGCAGAGCTACAGAAGCTTGGAAACTAAGAAAAAATACCCGTAGAAACACAAGGGACAAAATGAACAAACGGGTAATACCAGCAGCCTAATGGTTTATACACCATAAGCAGTTATTACAAGAAGATAGAGAACAATAGTTATAAGAAAGAACAGAAAATACAGAGTACATAGAACAAGATGTAAAGAAAGCCATAAAAGGATTAAAGAACAATAGAGCGCCAAAACTGAGAGGAATAAAAGCAGAGCTATGGAAATGAAGTGGAAACAATTAAATCCAATTCCTAACAAGGATATTCCATTAAAATGGAAAAGGGAGAAAGTGTCACAAGAATGGAACACGTCCTACATATCGTCAATACTTAAAAAGGGCGAAAAAAGGAGCTGTGGAAATTATCGAAGATTAAGTGTCATACCAACCATATTATATACAGTGTGTCCCAGGATTGATGTTACAATAGGTGCGATGGACTAAAAATTTTTGAATTTTATTTTAAAATTGTGGGATTAAGTCCTGCTTGGTTTGAAGAGAATTTTAAGAATATTTTCAGTTTTTGAAAAGCAAGGCGGCCTTGACATTGAAGCGAAACCTATTTTCTTTTCAGGTAGTAAGAGAAGTTGTTTAGAATGAGAAATTATGGTCCCATACAAAATTTCAGCAAGATCTACGTACTTTGATTAAACCGTCATTTTTTAGATTAAACAAAATAAATTGTATTTATAAAAATTTTTATTTATAGAACATTAAACGCATTAATATTTATTTATGTACCAAGGGCGTAAAGAAGCTTTTATGGCCTGAGACGTGATCTTAAGCCCGAGGCGTCAGCCGAGGGTTAAATATACGTCGAAAGGAATAAATTAATTTTCTACCTACATCGAGTAGTTAGTTGCTCAATTATTATTTTTTTACTGACTACTTTCAAATGGTTGAAGCAATTGCGCCTAGGAATAGTCACATAAATAATTGTGTTAACTCTGTTGTTAATACAAATTGCCCTAAATAGAGTTTTAATAAAGAGCATACTTTCGATTTTAATTTAAAAAAAAATTCTTTATAAGACTGTTAAACCGTCAATCAATTTTTGACGTTTCATTATAGCCCGGCGGGTTATAAAGACGCCGACGGGCTATAAAGAGACGTTCATGTCAAAAAAATTCAGACATAATTGTCAAATTATAATGCGATCGTGCATAAATAGTATTTACAAGAAATTTAACTTACGAAACGTAATAATAACATTGATCTACAATAAATTATTTATTCAACATAACTGCCAGGAGGCCGTGAAAAGACAATCATTGACTAATCTTCTTGAAATTTTGTATAAGACCATAATTTCTCATTCCGAACGACTTTCCTTAGTAAACTTTTGCCATATCATGAGCAAAAAGGGCACTTTACCTGAAAAGAAAATAGTTTTCGCTTCAATGTCAAGGCCGACTTGTTTTTGAAAAACTGAGAATATTCTTAAAATTCTCTTCAAATCAAGCAGGACTTAATCCGACAATCTTAAAATAAAATTCAAAAATCTTTAGTCCATCGCACCTATTGTAACATCAATCCTGGGACACACTGTATAAGAATATTTGGAAGAGCAATTAAAACAAAAACACAGGAAAATATGACAGAATTAATCGAAGAACAGTGCGGTTTTAAAGCTTATCGTGCATGCTTAGATAATAATATATTCTGCATATGACAAATAATAGAAAAAAATGTAGAATATCGCCATTATTATTCAAGAATGGAATCGTAAATGTGCGAAGAAGGGCATATTCCTGAAATCGCTATTGTTGGAGGGAGACAAACTGATCTTAGCAAAAACAAAAGAGGACATACATGAAGTGCATGATTGAAAGGATGAAAGAAGAATTTGAGAGGAATAATATGGAAATAAATGTTGGAAAAACCAAATACATGTGAATAGGAGAAGGAGAAAACGATATACTTACACATCAATTACAACGAGTGATGGTACTATACATAAACGAAAATATAAACGATATGATCAGGATGGAGAAAATAGCAACTAAAGCACTACACGCAATTATATGGAACAAGGATCTAACAAGAGAAACAAAAAAAAACATATTTACAAGAGTATCGTATACAACGTATAATATTATACGGCGGAGAAACTTGGCCTCTTACTACGAAAAACGCAGATAAAATAGTAGAGCTTTATTTTCTGAGAAAAAGTTTAAAAATTACTAGGGAAGATAAATGACAGAAGGAATATCGTTGGAAATGGAAATAACCACATCAATTATAAAAAAGTTGGAGAGCTAAAATGGCACGGCCATGTGGAGAGACCAGAAGAGAGATGGCTGAAAGGCATACTCCACTGGACACCATGAGGAAAACGAATAAGAAGTAGACCACCGCTGAAATGGAAAGCTTACGTAAACAACATCATGGAAGAAAGAGAAAAAGAGCGGGTGATTGGGAAGATAGACAACTATGAAGGCTTAAGAGGAATAATCCATGAAGTACAAAGTTGAAGAAGAAGAAGAAGAAGGTATTTGTAAACGATCAAAGAGCAATTTCTTGTTTTGAAATTAAAAAATGACAAATAACAGAATGGTGAGAATAGCGCGGGATAAATCCTCCGATGGAAGACGAAGCATAGGGTCCCCAAGAAAAAGGTGAAGTGACAATCTAGGCCCAATATGTGGAAAAACCGAAGGAGGAACAGGTCATAGACCTATCATAGAAGAAAGAGAAGAAGAAGAACACTTAAAAAAAATGATGAAGCCGAACTATTATTCAATATCTTTTGTACTATCTGAAACAAAATTGTTGAAATTAGCGCATATGGATGCGGGAAATTGTACAATAGAAACCCTTTTTAAACTGCGAGTCATACATAGAAGTACCTTGTACAGAAACGCCTTTAAACTAGAAACTGTGTCTGGAATTCCATCCGATAGTTAATGTAAAATACTAAAAACTAAGAAGGAAGTAGCTCAAGTCATTCTAATAAAATGTATTTGCAACTTGCAGCTCTTAGTTTTGTTGCACACCACTTGGGTCATCGAATAAAGTGTACATACATTTATCATTACTTATCTTTTATTGCGTAGCCAATAAAACTTTTAGCTCCGAAAACAATGCTTTCCTTTCGTTTAAATAAAAAATAATTAATAACAAAGCACTGTTTTTTATTTTGAGTAATTGTATCTACTAACTTCTACATATCAGTGGCAAGTCTAACCTAAAATTAAAAAATCAACATCATTATTAACGTAAATTCTTAAAAACATACGACGGATTTACTTTTGTTATACATGGCCAACTCATATATTTTTTATTTAAACGCACCATATAAAATTAGATTATTAGGATCAATGAAAGAAGTTCTAAATATTAATAAAAATTTCATAAAGATAATAAAAAAAAAATTAAAAAGGTTTACAAATTTCGGAAAACAAAAAACCTTCGCTTGTTTAATAAAATGCTTGTATTTGTTTTAAGATATTTTTCTAAGTAAATATTTTCGTTCGAGTTATTAATACCTGAAATTTGGCCCAGAAAATATGGTTTTTTAATGGTAAGGCTCTGTGTACTAATTATTCTTATTATAGCCCAGTCAAATTAGCCAAATTAGCCGAAAAAATTCACGTAGTTTTGAAAGTTGGTACAGTTGTTTGTTGAGGTGTCCTGACAAACATACTGTAACGAGATGCGTCAGTCAGCACACGTGTGGGATCATATTCGTCATCCGCCGAGAAGCTTCCATAGCGGTCGACGGTTACTCATACTCGCGCGACTAGTGGAACTTTCTGGAATGGAGTTCTGGAAGGACGAGGTGGGATATATAAGGCGCGACCAAACGAACACGGGCAGTCTAATCCAGCCTACGAAACAGTCGAATATGTGCGTCGGTGAAGTTAATATAAATATACGTGAATAGTTATAAATTATAAATAAACTGTGCAAATAAATTAATTAGTGTTACGGGTTAATATTAGTGTTTTGTACTAGAATTAATATTAGTGTTGCGTTTTAGTATTAAGTGGTTATTTCGTGATTCTTCGTTGTTTAATAATAATAATAATATTTGTTAATAAATAATTCACACAACGAACCGAAGTTTTAAATATACGTTTTAAAACCGTTACAATACTAAAAGTTCCCGGGGGTGGGGGATGAGCTGGGGGTGGGAGAGCTGTTTGAAGGTCCTTTTCCTCACTTTTTCGCTAATAGCTCGAAAATTTAAAGTTTTTGCGTTACGACCATTTTACATGAAAATGAAGTAGTCACAATTTCCTACCAAAAAGATTCTATGTATTTTTCCGTAAGATCAATATCTTGGGAGTAGAAGTGGGATGAATGTTAAAAAAAGTTGAAAAGTGTGGTAATTTTATTTACAAAAAAAAACTCAAAATGCTATGTCAGTTATAATTATTATTAAGTCAAATGTCATCTTCTTCGTACCCTTATAACAAATCTGCGGACGCACCTTTGGTACACGCCCCCTGGTAGCCGCAAACTGGGCTGCTCCTCATTCTCATCTTCACACTTTGATATTTACTACGCATCGTTATGGATTTTGCGACCCGTATCACGAAAGCATACGACGGTTTTACGAGTTTTTAAGTGACTGATTAGAATTTTGTCACCATATGTATATCTCCTTCAGTTTTGCGTTAATCGTATCCGCTGTTGGCTTTTCCCTTTTTTCATTTTTTCGCTAATAGCTCGAGAACAGTGAGGTTTTGAGGTACGACCATTCTATACGAAAATGAAGTAGACAAAATTTCCTACCAAAAATGTGCTATTCATTTTGAAGAGGTTTACCTAAGGTGGGTCGTAGTGGGTGGTTTACAACCCTTCTCCCCTGCCAAATTCCCAACCCAAGTGGCAACAAGGGTATCATGTGATTAACAACTTCCAAACACAACGTTATAGTGGCCCAGATATAGGAATGCGTATCACCATTGTCGGCT
The DNA here is from genome assembly GCA_963082815.1 of Melanotus villosus. Classification (NCBI taxonomy): domain Eukaryota; kingdom Metazoa; phylum Arthropoda; class Insecta; order Coleoptera; family Elateridae; genus Melanotus; species Melanotus villosus. The sequence goes on along the minus strand of OY720426.1, from coordinate 33,235,151 downwards.
ACAGCTGTATACTCTGGGCCGAAACACGAGTGGCTGCTAGTGACGATGACTGCACCATTATACAAAGTGCAATTGACAAAGCCGCAACAAATGCTATGGTTACTGTTGTTGAAGAAGATGTCGATCTCGTGGTACTTTTAATGGCATTAACATCACCAGAGAAGGGAATATTCTTTGTCAAGGCGGGAAGAGGGAAAGTCGAAACTAAAATATTTTCTTCTCAACAACTCCAACAACTTCCTTTTTGTTCATCCATCATTTTCCTGGACAGTTTCAGCGGCTGCGATACAACCTCTGCTATTTACAGGAAGGGAAAAACATCAATTGTCAAGATGTTCAAACAGAAACCGTTGATCAAGGAGATAGCAACCATCTTCTATGACCCAACATCAACTCCGAACGCCATAGCAGTAACAGGGGAAAGGATCTTCATGGCTGTGTACCACGCTCTCTCCACTCAGACTGATCTTAACCGCCATAACTACTCAGCTTTTTTAAAGTTCAGCACCAAGCTAAAACCTGATTTTTCTTCTCTCCCCCCTACTAAAGGCTCAGCGAGACATCACGTCTTCAGAGCCTACCACCAGGTACAAGAGTGGCTGGGGAACCGACTACCCCCTGAAATGTGGGGTGGGGGGCGAAGAGCCGGCGGAAACCTCGAGCCAATCGCCACCTAGGACCCTCCGGCTCCTGAAACTGTGCTTAACTCCATTTTTTGCCGGTGCACGAGAAGATGTGAGAGGAAGTGCGGGTGCCGAAAAGCCGGCATTAAATGCAGCCTAGTTTGCGGCTGCCAGGGGGCGTGTACAAACGGTGCGCCCGCAGATTTGATAGAAGATGACGAAGACGACGAAGAAGATGAAGAAGATGGCGTTTGACTTAATTACAATTATAACTGTCATAGCATTTTTTTTTTGTAAATAAAATTAGAAAAATCGAAATTTTATAACTTTTGTTTACATTCACCCCGCTTCTACTTCTAAGGTACTGATCTTACGGCAAAAATACATCGAACCTTTTTGGTAGGAAATTTTATCTTCTACATTTTCGTATAGAATGATCGTAACGCTAAACTTCACGGTCGTCGAGCTATTAGCGAAAAACTGAAAAAGGGACCTTTAAACAGCTCCCCCACCCCCGACTCACCCCCCACCCTCGGGGACTTTTGGTATATTCGTCAGGACACCTCAAGAAACAACTGTACCAATTTTCAAAGCTACGTGAATTTTTTCGGCCAGTTGCCATTATTTTGGCTAATTTGACTGGACTATTACTGAATTATTAACTTTAATTTGCAGAACTGTTGTGGATTTTGTTTCAGCCCTTATTAGAGAATATTTTATGTAGTTATGATGTTATATTGAATCGAAAACAGTTGTATTATATGCCTTAGATATTCAGTATTTCGTTATTGACCATTCTGAATCGCTAAATTTAAAACTTATGAAATAAGGGATTAATTGTATTTCAATCACTCATTTGTTTAAATTTAATAATCAGTATACTTATCTATAACAGTAAAATTAACAATAAAACAAGAAAGATAAATGTAGACGAATGAAGATCTTTAAAGACGTGAAAATAAAAGTGCCTTTAGTTGGTTAAGTAGTGTAATACTTTCGATTTTATCAGTCTTAATTTTTGACCTAACATAATATTATGGTTAGCAACCTTTTTTCTAGACAAAATTATAGATTTTGTTTATTTTTCACTTTACTAAAACTGAATCGCAATTTCAGACTACAAACCTTTTGTGTTCTACTGCTTTTTAAACAACATTGTAAATTACAAACTTAAAATAATTAAACTCGGGGAAAAAATCTTGTGAATCTAATTACATATTACATCAGCATGAGAACATGCGGGACCCGCATATTTAACTAACATTCTCACAGACCCGAAAGTGAAAGTGTTCAAAAACCGACAGTTTTATTACCAAACATTCCGTCTAACTGTAAATCCAGCTTGATACTTCATTACTCTACGTAAATTTATTCTATTTAATTTTCAGCATTTTTTCGCTCAAAACTTGTGATATTGTTTTAATTTTTTTTTCTAAACTCATTTAGATAATTTGCAAATTTATTCAAGGTTAACGATTTTATGGCGGGAATCAGAGCTTCATCGTTTTCGTATCAACCACATTAAGAAGTTTAGATACGTGATTACCCGTCTTTCTTTAAAGTTGAAGTCTTTAAGACAGGCACAAACGTCCAGTGTTTTTCCATACAACTGCTCTTAAGTTTGTACAGATTATCTACCAAATACGAAGCGTAGGTCAGTGATATTTCCTTTTATAATTCAACGTAAAGCGGAATAGAGTCAGTATAACTAAAACAAGTGAAGTTAGTGCTAGTATTTCAGGTTATTGTTGTTAAATAATTCCACTTACAATGTCGTTAGACGCGTTTCTTGACAGAAAATATAAACTTAATACGAGTGAAAATTTTGAACCCTATATGAAAGCACTTGGTGAGTATTTTCTATTAGTATTTTTTTGATTTCCTACAATTACATATAAGTATGTTCACTGCAAGTTTTTATTTAATTTATCGAGAATGTCTTGACTTGTAAAATTTGAAAAATTACGTTTCTTCCCTGACAAAAAAGTATTTCAATCGCCCCCCAAAACCTGATCAGTGTTAACCGCCAACCTTGATATTTAATTCAGTTTCTATTTTGTTACTAAACAGGCAGTTGCCTTTTATTTGGTTATTAAACAGGTAGTTATTTTGTTGTCGATACAAAACAAGCTGTCACAATGGTTTTATTAGAGCAGTTTCTTAGTAAAAAATACAAGCTTAAAAGTAGTGAAAATTTTGATGATTACATGAAGGCGCTGGGTAAGTTCCTGTTGTTATTTTTGTGGTATTTTGAGGCTTCAATTTAATGGCAAAATATAAGGAAATTAAATGTTATTGACAAAATTGTTTTCCGGATAAATCTGAACGTTATTCTAGTTTTTGCTTGTCGACAAATACTACGGGAGGTTTGATTGATATTGGTGGGAAACTGGATTTTTGCAAGGCGGTGCTTAAACATAGAAACCCAAGAAAGCGAAAACATCAAATAGAACTGATATCGGCTTTCATTTCAATTTCAAAATTTGTATTAATATTTTTAAATCCGCCTTTTTAGTTCGTTATCCGATAAGATTGATATTAATTTCTAGAATTGCTTGTAGTTTATGAAATTTCTTACAATTATTGCTTTGAAGATATAATGGCGAATCAAATTCTTAAAAAAATGTTTAGGTTATTAAAGCTAAACGTTAAGCTTTGTACCAGATAACTCAAATATGGATTGCTTTTCCCTTTATTTGTAAACGATGAGGGAAATTTAAAAATTTAAATTAATATCTTCGTTTGTTTATATTCTCGGTCTCGGTTATCTCCCAACTTTTTAAAATTTTATCGCTGAAGTTTCTTAAAATTTCATTCTGAAGTGTGAAGTCTAAAGTTCAATCTCCAAGCAAACCTGAACATTGCGGATTTAAGGTTGTCACGAAGATCTTCATGTTAGGCTTTTTAAGATGAATTTAAAGCATCAGTTTAAAACAATAAAGTAGTTCTTCAAAATTAGCAATTATAATAAATTTGAAGACTAAATACATACAACAAAGTTCATGAAATTCTCCTGGCTGCAGTTTCAAATGTAATACCCAAAAGGTGTTGTTTCGTTTTAATGACTAAAAATTGTGCAACGTTTTTCTAGCTCACTCAGTATGTGTAAGATTAATATTTACTAAACCTACTACAGACCAGAAAATAAAGTCAAAGTTCACTTCTAGGGTTAAAGTTGAAATTTCAACATTAATCACAAACAGTAGAAACTAGAATTGTTATTTTATGTAATGTTTACTTCTCTATAAGATTCGAATCCTAAGTCGAATATTGGAAACGAAAACTAAAAAACTATTCGATTAGTAAGCTTAGATCTCTCCCAATAAATAAACAAACGAACGAACGAACTTAGTTAGCTTTAATACACAAGTAAAACCCAAAACTGATCCCTAAGTAAAGTTCAATTGGCAAGCTGTAATAGAGGTAAAACAAAATAATTCAAATTTTCTAACTAAAAAGGTTAACAGTTAACTCGAAGTTTATAGCTATTTTTTTAAATGCATAATTTTTTCTACAATTTGGAAGCAATGCCTAGAAACATCGAGTCTAATTTTCTGTTAGATTTTAAACTTAAATCAAGGTTATATTAAAATGTTAAAAAACCTAACCTTAATGACATTTTCATGTTCTACATTATTTCCACTGCAATAGGTATACCTGAAGAATTCTGTAGATCGCGATCTTATAGTTTTAATGTAATGCGTCTTTATCTGGCGTGATCATATTTTAAAAATACCATTATACCTATGTTTCACACGGAGAACACCAGAAAGTGGCGTATAATCAGGCCAGATAAATATTTTTACGTCAAAATCTAGGTGATTCTAGGAAAACGAAGAACCTCCTGGGACTCAAGTGGGGCTTTGCTTAGTCATATCTTGAATAATAACATTTTTAAAGCATAATTGTTCAATATAAGTAATTAGACCGCTTACTACTCGTATCTAATTCATTAGGCTTTCAGTATAGCCCTTGTTAAACATTTTTTGACTCTCTTTGCCCTGGAGTTGACATCTAGTACACCCTAAAGATTTACTTTAGTCAATCCTTAATTACGTTTCTGATTATGTTTTGTGTTATTCGTGTTACTCCATTCGCCCGCTCTAGGTCTATTGAACTGCTCGTCCGTTAGATTTTTGATAACCGATCGATCTTCTCAATTTCTGTAATTCCACTATGTTCCAGCATCCACATCAAAGTCATGTTGTTTGCAATTAAATTATTTCAGTGACACACGTATTCCACTTATCTGGTGTGATAGCCATCAAGTACCTTCAGCATTCGTTTGCACACAGGCATTCATGGTAATCGTCCTTGTACATGCTAATATTGTAAATATTCCATCCTAAAATTGTTAAATGTTTGCTTAGACTGTAACTAAATTCTTCTTGGGGGTATTCATTACAGTTCAGCCTCTGCGCCTTCATCATTTTAGATCCATTATATCTACTAATTGAGCCCTTTTACCGCCAATTGTATTCATCTACTTTTGTTGTGGCGAGATTCATTCTTAGATCTATTTTTTAGTTTTTCCATCAGCTGTTTCAACTGCTCTGCGTCTGTATTTATAATAACTATATCGTCAGCAAATCGTAAATTGCTTAAACATTCTTGGTCTATATTAATTCCACTTTCTTTCCAGTCAAGTTCTTAGAAAACATTTTCTAGTGCTAACGTGAATTAGTTTCGGAGCCATCGTGTCCCCCTTCTTGTCTTACGCCTCTGCCAATTTACCAACTTTTTCGGATATTAATTCATCGTAAATTTTTATATGTATGGTTACGGTTTGGTATATGTTTTTGTTATCAGGCTAGTGAGGCGGTAGTCAATTCCGGCATATTTTAAATATAGGCATCCTTCGGACGACTTAGACATATCTTTAACAATGCAGGGATCAGATATGTTTAAAAATAAAGGTGTTTGACTCGTACATAATCCTTGTACTGACGAACGGAACGGAAACTATAATATTCACTAAAAAGAGCATAAAAAAACATTCGAAAGGCTTCATGTTAGATTAAGGGAAACATGATCTTTCAAACCGGTAGTCCTAGATCGCGGCAGACCACGAACTACAAGAACTTTGGATAAAAAACTGAAAACCTCAAGTAGCTGTAACTCAGTAATGAGCCATTTTAGGATATATGTATATACAGGGTGAGTTAAGATAGCGGCACCCCCCTATTAGTTCGTTTAATATTAATATTAGAACAATAATTTGTTAGCAAAAGATATTCAGAATTATATGCTCTATTTTATTTTAAATGACATGCTGTATATTTTTTACATTTTTTTGGAAGAACTATCTTTTCTCTACACGGTGCTATAAAAATATTGTGGGGTCAGATGGGAAAATTACACTGTTAAACACGATTAAAATTGAAAAATGTCCAAATTTAGCAACTTCATCTAGTAGCCTTGTTTCGTCGCAGTAACAGTAAAAAATTTGTTGTAACATTTTTTGTTATGGAGTCAAATGACAAAAATAACACCGTTAAAGTGGTAAAATAATAATGTATCATCGAAAGCAGCAAGTTTTTATTAATAAATAATTTATTCTATGAATACAAAAGAAAGTATCGAAAGATATAACCAACATGAAAACACATAAAAGCAATTCTGATATGCTAAATGTTCAAAATTAACCCCATTCTGGTCAATACAAGCTTGTAAACGCATATGATTGTGTCTAAAAATGTTTGACATTTCAGCAGTAATAGCGGAAAAGGCATTTCTAATTCTTATTTTCATGTCGTCGGAAGTAGTAGGTGCTGTACTGTACACAATATTTTTTACGTGACCCCACAGAAAAAATCTAGTGGCGTTAAATCAGGAGAACTTGGGGGCCAAGCTACAAGGCCGTCTCTGCCAATCCATTTTGCACCAAACTCGCGATCTAAAAAATTTCGAACCATTCTGCTGTAGTGGGGTGGCGCACCATCGTGCTGATAATAACTTCCTTGACGTATATTTAAAAGCACATCATCTACTAACTTAGGCAGGATTTCTTCAAGGAAATTAAAATAGGTCTGACCTATTAAAGCCCCATCAAAAACATGTGGCCCTATCACATGATCGTCGATTATTCCTGCCCAAACGTTCAACGACCAGACCATAATAGTGAAGATTGTGTCGATTCACTGAACCGTTATTCTTGAATGTGGCTTTGTCAATCAAAAGATTTTTCGTAAAAAGTGTATCTCTGTTCTGAATTTGTTCATTAACTAAATGCAAAAATTTGTCCGACTCACATAATCGTCGTCTGTGAGTTGTTGCTTCAGACACAAATGGTAAGGATGAAATTCGTGTTCTTTGATAATATGAACAATTGCGGTTTGACTAATACCTGTTTCTAATGACAAATTTCTCGTACTGATATGTTGATTGACGTTTATTGCACCTAAGACATCTATTTCAACGTCTTCATTAATTACAAATCTATTTTGCTGATGTTTCTGATATTGAACGGATCCAGTGTCGCGAAATCTTCTTAAAGTTTTCCGAAAAACTTCTCTACTTGGTTGCCTTCTATCAGGAAATTTTTCTAAATACAAAGGTTGAGCCCTCTTAATGACACAATTGGATTCACCGATTACTAAAATCATATCTACCAAGTCGTTTGTTGAAAAATGAACATGGTTAGGCATTGTAAATGCACTTATTATTTCGGTTTTGAGTTATGGAAACGTCAAAACACAAAAAAATGTGACAACTAATTTTTTCACTGTTTTGTTTCATGGCTACTAGACGAAATTGCTAAATTTGGACATTTTTCAACTTTAATCGTGTTTAACAGTGTAATTTTCCCATCTAACACCACAATATTTTTATAGCACTGTATAGAGAAAAGACAGTTCTTCCACAAAAATGTAAAAAATATACAGGGTGTCATTTAAAATAAAAAAGTTGAATGTCACTGCTCAAACCTCAGAAGGCCATGAAATAAAATAAATATACAATAATATAGAGCATATAATTCTGAACATCTTTTATTAACAAATTATTTTTGTTTACGTTAAACGAACTAACAGGGGGGTGCCGCTAGCTTAACTCACCCTGTATATAATGTAGTATCAAGATGTCCATGACATTGACGTGATTATGACTGTAATGTTTCTAAAGTTGTAAGTTGTATTCTCTTCTTTAGACAATTTTGTTTTTTTTTTAACAATGGAGCGGGATTATCAAACAACACCTAGGACTAACTGCTTATAAAAGTCGCATGAGATATCATTTACTAACCAACTATTTAAAGAAAGGTAATAAATATAAATCAAAGAGATTGTTGACTGAATGAGCGTGTGATCTCATAGAGAGGTTTTGTCTATAGATGAAAAAATGTTTATAGTGGAAGAATCCCTTAATAAACAAAATGATAGTGTATGCTAGGTCGTCTAAAGAAGTCATGGGTTCAGAGAGGTCATCATCCAGTATCTGGGGCATCTGCAATGATTTGGTGGGGAGTCAGTTACCCATCGTGACCGATATTCTCTTTTATGAAAAAGGCGTTAAAATGTCAACCACTGTGCATCAACGGAGTGTTTTGGAAGTTATGGCAAAAACTCTGAATCAAACGCTTTTCCGAAGTCGCCCGTGGGCATTTCAACAAGACTCTGTCCCGTCGCATAAAGCGAAGTCAATTTAGGTCTGACCAGGAACAATTTGCCCCATTTTTAAACTATCGAGTAATCCAGATCTTAATTCGTTGAATTATAAATTATGGACAATTTTAGATGATATGGGTCATTCAAGAAAACATTCCAATCAATATTGACTCTTCGAAGAGAACCCTAACGACTGCAATCCACGACTTTCCGATGGAAGCAGTGCATGCCGATATTTAGACATTTGGCTCAAATTCCTTAAATCTTCTGTAAAAGCTAAGCTGCATTTTTTGATCGTCGCAGTAGAAGCGTGTATTAGCTGCTATTTGGTATTCCCATATGGAGAAAAAGATTCATCATCATAAATAATGGGCCGTATTCTGATCTTATGTGTAAAGTTGTCTCTAACTAACTTTAGCGTAAACATAAAACAATATAGCTTTATATAATTTTATATGTGTATAACAGAGATACGCCATATTGCCATTGTAATTAAATATGACGTTAAATTTAAATATGAGATCGGAATACCGACCATTATCTTTAATGCTATGGAACCTATAAAGTCTCCCAAAATAAAAGTTTGCAATTGTGGTTGCTGCCTTTCAACGTACTCTGGAGTGCATTTTGGATTATCAGTCCTTTTATTGTATATTGTATGCCACTTTGTTTTAAAACCTTTAAAATGTGAGGATAGGTAACACCAAATTTTATCACAAGATTACGAGATAACATGAGTTTGCCTTTACCTGACCGGACAATTTGTTTAATAAATTGTCGTTGTTAAGCCTAATCATAGTTCTACCTGTTTCCGGCTTCCTTGGGATGTTTTGATCATCAAAAAACTCTTTCACCTAACATAATAGGACGACTAATTCCAAATGTTTCAAGTTCCTTTGCTACCTGATATGAACTACATTTGGGCACACGATTAAACACTTTTGACGTTCTAACTCATTTCAAGTACTCATTATATACAACTCGTATCTGTAATATTTATTATTTGATTGTAAGTTGATAATTGCTTACATGAACTAACATTTGTTAAATAACATGGCAACTTAGAACTTAGATTCTATAAAAAAAGATTCTTAAAAATTAGTACCATTTTTGATTATCATATCTTACTAAATCATTCTTGGAGTTCTGTGCGGGACGCGGACAAGGGAACACGTGTTTCGAGCGGCTCTTGCTGTTTCGGTTAATTTCAAAGAGTTTTTCTCAGAAAACGCGATTTGCTAAGGGTTATAATTACAAAGTGATATAATGCTCCTACTTGAGTATCAAAGTAATAATAGATTGGCGCGAATCATAAAACTGGTGGAATGGGTGAATAAGTGAACTACATGGAGGCGTGCTGCTTGCTGCAAGAGTGAAGAATGCCCGCGAGAAAGGTGGAAACAGACGGGAAGAGACCTAACCACATCCACGCGGAAGAGGAGCTGAATATGGATCTTGTTCACCTGAAATATAATACAGGAGCATATGTGAAATCAAAACACCTGCCGCATAAGATAAGTCGTAATTTAAGCATTATCTAGGTCATTTGGATAGGTGTAGATTGAACTAGAGTCGGATGATACTGATTGCACATCTTCTATTTACATTTAAGTCAGTGGGTATATGTAATAATTAGAACACAAATAAGATAGATATTGTGCAGAGATGTGCACGGTTCATTAGGGTCCATTTTCGGTTTGACGGCGTCGTTCTAACTAGCCGAACTAAAGCTGTCCCTTTGGTAAAATGTAAACCAGATGTGACCAGTGATCAGTCCCAAAAGCAATAAATCTATTTACAAAGTCGACTGCCGACATGACGAGGGAAAAACAACATATAATTAATTAATATTATATTGAAAGTATACGTGGTTAAAGTTAAAATTAATAAATTGCGAATAGAAGTAAATATGTATGTAGTAATAATTGTAAAGCTAATAATTTTAGAATAAAAAAAAAATAAATTTCAAGGCCTCTCTTTTGTAAAGAGGGTATACCAGAAGACTTGCCTTATCAGGGTCACCTGTGCTTATTAAAATGTATGTCCGGTATTGGTACCTAAGTTAATCTTCAAATAGACTTAATCACAATTAGTTAAATGACAGCAGCTGTCAGCAGTTTTAATAAATAGTGGATATTTAAGAATTAATCTAAGACATACTTAATTCTTTTTCATAGGATTACTCCGATAGGACGAGTTCTTCTAACACTCGTTATAAGTTAAAAGTGTATTATATATTGCTGTAAAATAACAATAACATTACATTACAATAATTAATAGTACCCAAGATTTAAAATTTTGTTCGCGCCTCTTAACAGCAAAAAACGCCATGGATACCACAATCGGGAAGGCGGCGGGGGCCAGGAAGCTGGTGCTGTTTCAGGTAGAAAAACCCTATTTAAAGAACGGTCACAAAAACGAGGACCGCTAGCGTGCAGGGTAGGGATTAGAACATTTGAAATATGTTTACAGGGTAGTACTTAGGTAAATAGGAAATAGAAATCAAATAATAACACCTAGTATTACAAAGACTAATAGGCAATAGGGGCATGCGAATGGTACATATTGTAGTGTATTCTAGAGAAGTAGGTAAAGAAGTTGCAACCCTAAGGGTGATAAAATGTAAGAAGGTTGTAAGAAAGCAGTCTGGCACTGACCATCAAAGCCAACACTTAGTGACGGGCAGTATAATAATAAAGTGTGATATTTCAATATTACTAGTGTGTTATTATTTATTACCAACCACCCGCACCTCCAAACACAACAGTGGCGACGAGGATTAAAAAAAAATTAGAAATAATTGGAAAGTGTAGTGGTATTAGGCAGTGTTTTACTCAGTGTATTTAAAATATGGCTTTAATAGGAGCTATGGTGGAATTTGATCCTAATCACGATGATTGGATAGTTTACCAAGAGAGGCTTGAGCAATACTTTAATGCAAATCTGATAAGGGACAATGATCAGGTGAAAAGACAAGCTGCAACATTGATAAGTTTAATTGGTGCGGAAACTTATAAGTTGTTGCGCGATTTGTGTTATCCCTCGTTACCGAAAGACAAAACATACGTTGAATTGTGCGAGTTATTAAAGAGACACTTTAGTCCTAAAGTATCGGTATATCGTGAAAGAGTTAAGTTTTATTCGGCAATGCAAAGCACAAACGAAACAATAGGAGAGTGGCACGCGCGAATAAAAAAGCTTGCGATAAACTGTAATTTTGGAAACGCTTTAGATAAAGTGCTAAGGGATAAATTTGTTACCGGTTTGTGTTGCGGATATATTTTAGACAAAATATGTGAAGAAACTTTTTCCGATGACGCGAAATTAATTGAATTGGTGGGATCAGCTCTAACAAAGGAAGCCAGTATGCAAGCAAGAAACACGCTGGGTGCAGATGTGCGGGACCTTCGTTGGGCCTCAAAAGAAAAGTTTCCCAAAAACCCACAACGACAGGCAAGAGCGGCAACAAAAGGACGGGTAGGTCCGGGCAGTCTTTCCAAACAGAATCCCGAGGAACCAAACAAGAGGTTTGGGGAAGGCCAGGGTAATAACAATAAAAAATATTACTGCAAGTGCTGTGGAAAAAATCATCAGGTAGGACAAACTTGTAAGTTTATAGGCTACATGTGTTTTAAATGTAACAACAAAGGACATTTATCTATTATGTGTAACAAAGGACAAGTTAAAAGACATAATTATGTAAATACAGAATTAGATAATAGTGATGTCGAACTACCGATATTTAATTTTAAGTCAGAACGAAATGATAGAATAAATCCTATTGTAGTTAGCTTAAAAGTAGAAGGTAAACCAATAAAAATGGAGGTAGACAGTGGCGCCGCAATTTCCGTAATATCAAAGGACTTGTATTTAAATAAATTTCGTAGCTGTAAATTAAAACCTAGTAACATTGTACTTAGGGAAGTTACAGGAACTAAGAGTAGACCATTAGGTTTTTTTGTAGCAAATATTGAATACGAGGGAGAGACAAAAAGTATCGATATGTACGTAATTGAATCAGGCGAAACCGCGCTATTGGGACGAGATTGGTTGTCAGCATTCAATGTAGGTTTAGTTAAATTAAATCGAAATACTACAGAAGTTAATCAGTTAAATGTAGTTAACTTAGATGATTTAATTAAGGAATTTTCGGAATTATTTAAGGGCGAACTAGGCACTTTTAAGTATGAGACCGTAAAATTAAAATTAAAACCTAATTCAACACCCATATTTTGTAAACCGCGACCGATTCCGTTGGCATACAGGGAACAAATGGAGTTGGAATTAGAGCGTTTGCAAAAAGAAGGGGTCATCACACCAATTGAAACGAGTGCTTGGGGTACACCACTGGTGCCGGTTTTAAAATCAGATGGTACAATCAGGGTATGTGCGGATTATAAAACCACGTTAAACAAATACTTGGAGGAAGTTAAGTATCCACTTCCTAGAATAGAGGAAATATTTGCGTCGTTACAAGGGGGCGAAGAATTTAGTAAAATTGATCTTAGTCAAGCGTATAATCAATTCCTATTGGACGAAGATTCAGCTAAATTAGCAGCGTGGAGCACCCATAAAGGTTTATTTAAAGTAAATAGATTACCTTTTGGAATTTCGCCAGCAGCAGCAATTTTTCAAAAAAATATTGAACAACTTCTGCAGGGAGTTCCGGGAGTCTGTAACTTTGTAGACGATTTTATTGTAACGGGCAAAAATAGAGTTGAGCATATGGGGAATTTAAGGCGAGTTTTTAAAAAACTTCTTGATGCAGGTTTGAAAGTTAAACTAAGCAAATGCGCTTTCTTTCAGGCAGAGATCAGTTATTTAGGGCATGTAATTAATAAAAACGGGATAAAAAAATCTCAAGATAAAATACGAGCAATCCTAGATGCACCTAAACCTAGTTGTGCAACACAGGTAAAATCATTTGCCGGGATGGTGAATTATTATGGCAAATTTGTGCCGCAATTATCACAGATGATGCACCCTATTTATAAGCTGTTACAAAAGGACACAGAATTTGATTGGAATGAAAAATGTGACGTAGCGTTTACAAAAATTAAACAGATTATAGCGTCGGATGATGTATTGGTACACTTCAACAATAAATTGCCAATAATTATAACTTGCGATGCATCACAATATGGTATTGCAGCAGCCTTGATGCATTGGTTCCCGGATAATTCGGAGCGACCAGTAGGTTTTGCGTCGAGAACATTAACGTCCGCGGAAAAACATTATTCCATGGAGGACAAAGAAGCTTTGGCAATATACTTCGGAATAAAAAAATTTCAGCAGTATTTGCAAGGCCAACATTTTGTATTAAAAACGGACCACAAACCGTTAGTAGCAATTTTCGGAGAGAATAGAGGAATACCAACAATGGCAGCTAGTAGACTTCAGCGATGGGCTTTGTTTCTTTCCGGATTTAATTATTCCATACAATATATTAAAGGTGTCGATAATCAAGTGGCAGATTATTTATCGCGATCGCCTTTATCAATATCAGCTAACATGGAAGGTCGAAAAGGCACGGCAACATATTTAAATTTTATCGCAACATCGAGTTTACCGATTAATGCGGAAAAAATTAAATTGGAAACTCAGAAGGATTTAATGTTGACCGGGGTTTTAAATTTCGTAAATAAAGGATGGCCTAAAACTGTCAAAGATCCGCAGTTAAAATCGTATTTCTTTAGAAGAAATGAGTTAACTACAGAGGCAGGATGTTTGATGTGGGGTTATAGGGTAGTAATTCCAAAATCCTTGCAGCAAAAAATGTTAGCGGAGTTGCATGTCAGTCACCAAGGTATAGTAAAAATGAAGATGCTAGCCCGATCCATTATTTGGTGGCCAGGTATGGATAGTGATATTGAGAAGATCACGAAATCGTGCATTGCTTGTTTGCGCTCTAGAAGCGATCCACCGAAAGTAGCCAATGCAGAATGGCCGAAACCAGATGGAGTATGGCAAAGAGTCCATATAGACTTTTTAGGTCCATTGAGATCTACGTACTACTTGATCATTTTAGATGCTTACAGCAAGTGGGTGGAAGCATTTAAAATGAAAACAATAACGTCACAAGAAACATTGTTGCGTTTAAGAGAAACGTTTGCACGTTTCGGATTGCCTGAGGTAATAGTAAGTGACAACGGACCTCAACTAACATCAGAGGAATTTAAGGAGTTTTTAAGGAAAAATGGAATTAAACATATTACTTCACCGCCATTTTATCCAGCATCAAATGGAGCAGCGGAGAATTCAGTAAAAACGTTTAAAGTGTCAATACGGTCAGCGTTAAACGATGTGAGGAACACCAACACCTTAATTGATACATTGGTACAAAGGCATCTCATGTTGTACAGAAATACTCCTCACTGTACGACGGGCGAGTCGCCGGCTAACAGGATGTTTGGTAGAAGGTTAAGAACCAGGTTGGAATTGGTAAAACCGATGGCAAAGGAGAGAGAAGTGGAAGTTAACGTCAAAGGAGCACTCGAGGTAAACGATACCGTGATGGTAAGGGATTACCGTCAAGCCAACAAAAAGGACTGGGCTCCAGCAACAGTAAAGAAAAGACTGGGTAAGGTCGTGTACCTTTGCGAATTGGACGAGGGGAAGTTAATATGGAAAAGACACACGAATCAAATGCGAAAATATATTAAAAACCCTGAAGCCGCGTTAATCGGTGGCGGTAGAGAAAGTAGTAATAGAGATCTAACTAAGCATAAAATTAGTAGCGATAGCATTAAGATAGGATTAGGTATTACAGGACCTCATCAGTTAGGTAACAATAGTTTAGAAACAGCGAATGCGGTTTGTACAGAGGTGAGGAAAAGCAGCAGAGAGAGGAAAATTCCAGAACGATACGGGAATGCGTTTAGCTGTTAGTTACTGTTAATTCTTATACATCATATACGTTAAGGATAATTATTAATAAGATTGTATTTTATTCTTAGGGTGGAGGTATGTAGTGTATTCTAGAGAAGTAGGTAAAGAAGTTGCAACCCTAAGGGTGATAAAATGTAAGAAGGTTGTAAGAAAGCAGTCTGGCACTGACCATCAAAGCCAACACTTAGTGACGGGCAGTATAATAATAAAGTGTGATATTTCAATATTACTAGTGTGTTATTATTTATTACCAACCACCCGCACCTCCAAACACAACACATATGTATACACAAACCAAAAGTAGGGTCCACTCAAGAAGGAAGCTCTGGACTTAAGAAGAAAAATCGCAAGGTATGTGAGGGAAAACCAAGAAAAATGCAACTGCAGCTGGAAGAAAATATCAAAGATCTGGCCTACAAATACGATCATCTGATCCCCCTTCGGCCTAGCCATGCAAATCAACGCCTACATAAAAGATTGGGGAACAGAAGGATTTTGGAGTGGATACTAATCCATTCTCGCAGTGACAGAGGTCTTACAAACGAAAATAGAAACGCGACAACAATAAGAATAGCATATCGGACCTCAATAAACGGCTCGAGAAAGCACTACGTCAGCGTACAAGCGGTAGAAGGAAATAATAGTGAAAGAATATACACGCAAAGCGGGAACTGGAACGCGGATATAGAAAAGCAACTAACAGGAATATAACCAGAACGGTACGGCTTGTCCCTACAAACACAACCATCTTATAGGCAAATAGAAGTGCCAATATCAACAGAAATGAAGATAGCCTCGTGGAATGTAAGAGAAGCGCGAAGAAAAACGTGAAGAAATAGACAGACTACTAAACCAAAAGGAAATCACCGTAGCACGATTGCAGGAAACATACATGACCACAGGGAAGGCAGACACCACGAACAACAGATGATACCTCAGCGAAAAAAAAAAGAACAAACAAGAAGAAGCGCTGCGGCTCTAGTTGGAAAAGGCGTAACGATTACAGCTCATCAAGAAATCTCCGAGGATATCTGCTCAATGACAGTAGAAATAAACAACCACATTAGAGGTTTTATAGGGGTGCACATACCATCGGACAAATGGATGTACAACTCAATGCCAGAAGTATACCAGGAAACAAGGAATGCAATCAGAAGAACGTCAACGATAGTAGTAGGGGAGTTCAATGCACACCTAGGTATCGAAGAAGAGGCAAAAATTAATAGGACCAAAACTGAGGCACAGGAAATGCATCGCAAACGGTATCGTATTGAAAGACTTTGCACACCTCTTCCGACTTCATATTCAAAACACCTGGAGTAAATCGAACTCCGTCAGAAAAACATGGGAAAAGGGAGAACATCAAGCACAATTGGATTAGTTTCTAGGGAAAGAGGGAAGCAGACCAAATTCTATCACATATGTACAAGCATCATGGCACCATGAAGTACGCACGGAATACGTACCTGTAAAAATAACGGTTAGACTTAGTTAGAGTTAAGTAACATATAACAGGGCAGGCATGTCTGCGCTAAGGCGTTTCATACCATAGACCTAGAAAACTAGCGGTAATACTAGAAATAGTGTTAGTATAAAATGGAAAAAAAAAAAACTTGATTAACCATCTCGGTCATATATTCGACTCCCATTGAATATGTGATCTACTAACTACCTTGCACTGTAGAAGCGGTGTCTAGCGGCTAGCGTCACAGGCATGTTAACGTCATACAGTGTTCCCTGTTGGCATGGGGTGGGCCTGGCGTAATCCAGGATTGATCCACAAGGATCTGCTCCATGTCAATTGATGATGATGATGATGATGATGATATCTTACTAAATCATTCTTGGTTTCTGTGCGATTTATTTTAATTCTTCTTCTTCTGTACTACAGGTATTAGACGATTGCCTGTTTCGCTTTTCACAAAATTTTATGACCATCGCTTCCTCGGCCGGTCTACATCTCTCTTGCGTCTTGGGTTGTAATAGACTAAAATTAGCAGAATTAAACACCAATTTAAATCAATCTATTTACACTGAATATTTATTTGTATCGCCGGTATTTATTTTAAACCTTACGTGTGTAGCTTTTAGCGGGGCACATTTTTACGTATGGTTGGTTATGCGCGAGTTCGTAAGTGTGTTGGAGACTTCCAGAAACCTCCAGATCGTTTTCAGCGTTCGCCACTTACAACGCGTTTGCTAATGAAGGGCCCCGGACAATATTGTTCATTCAACCATTAAAAGCAAATCTTTCCTATAAATACAATAACATTTTCTAATGTATTTATGAATTTACTTCTGGTAAGAATATCCACGTCATCCTTTTAGTCCAGAACAAGCAGCCTCTTTTGCCTAGAGCCACTTTATTATTTTATTGGGTTTCAAAAATTGTTCCTATTTTAGGTAATTTAAAAAATGCAATTTTATATTGCTATTATTATTTTTTTAACACGGTAAATCGGCAGATTGATTATTATTTTTTTCCTATTTTGTTCTTGTCTTAATGATGGTAAATTTTGCAACGGGTTGGAATCAAGTTAGAAAGGAAAAGCTATTGTTTACTATTATTATTTTTAATCAAATGAAAAGTATTATTATTTTTGATAGCTATAACGAAATTTTGCAATTCAGCGACTCTCAGTCGGAAAAGAGCATTGCATTGAATGCAACCGTGACATTTACTTAAATCCAAAAGCCAAGACTTAATCGAAGAAATATGTTGATTTTGTTCCTTGCCTTTTCTAAAATAGTAATAAATAAATATTTGGGTGACAGCAAACAAAATTGCATTAAAAAAACAATTAGGAAACCAACCAAAGACAGCCAGTTTTACGTTCAACCTTGCCTAGTAGAATTGCAATGCCGCACATAATTGCGTACCCGTTCTGCAAATATTTTCCTACATTTAACATTTGTAGGTATTAATTAATAATTTAAAAATATATTTGAGAAACAATTAACTAAAAGGCTATAAATCATTTGCACGTACAAGGAATTAATATTAATTTCCTTGTTTTCTCTATAAATCAATATAAATAGATTTGATTGTCATTCTCATTACATATATTATGGACTTCCAAACCATTAAAACAAATTTTACAAAATGTAACGTTGCTTGATTGTTTACACTGAAAGTGATGTAAATAGATATTATGCCAAGTACAATAAGTTAATCGCTTCTTCCCAGACAGTCTATAAATTAAATATATGTAATTTAACTAGAATCTTATCAAAGTATTGACAGGGTCAGTTGTTGTTACATGTTATTGCCAGTTATACTAGAGTTCAGTACACTTTATCGGTTAATAGACTGGATAAAATTGCATAAAAGTGGATATTAATGCAGCAGTATTTAAATAATTAACAAGATCGTCAGTAATTCAGTTTTATAAACTAAGATTAATTAGAATTTTTTTTTCGTTTTATTTTCGATTTGTAAAAAAATTAAGTATATGGGTCTTGGAATGTATAGTAGAGAAACGCATGTTTCACTACCCTAAGTAAAGTATGATCAAAATTTCTGTTCATCAAGTATGGCCGTGGAAGTGCAAACCATCGCCTTTAAAATTGGCTTACATATATTTACTTCAAACTAAATATGTGTGAATTCGTTAATTTCAATATAATATTCTAATAAAATTTGCAAACATTACTTTTGTTATACACGGTCAACTTTGATGTATTTTTGTTTTATTTGAACGTAATTATGTATTATGTCAATTTTCGTTAAAAAAAAACGAAAACTGTTTTTCTGAATTTAACCTTTTCTACGTGTTATATTTTTTTTTATGATTAAAATTGCATACATAATTTTCTTCTTACAATCAAACTTTGAAAAAATAAATTGGTAACTACAGAAGCTATCTAATAACAGTGAATTATTGTGATTGTTTCACTCTTGAATAACAGAACAGAATCGCCCATTTATTTTTATCATCAGTTTGGCATTGACATTAAAATTTGTTTCCATAGCTCCAGTAGGAGATATGTAGATGAATCATAAACAAAAAATATACGCGGATGTAACAGTAATTATTATCAACTAAAATAAATAAATAAAAACTTAAAACTAAAAACAGATTAATTAATCATTGTTTGAAATATTTTGTTGTCCAAATAGCCTTACTGATACGAAGTTATTCAGTTTTATTTCTTCTGTAGATAGCCTGATCTCGACCACCACAATTTGGGTGTATTATTTATCAAAATTATTTATATATACAGGGTGATTCAAAAGGTATGGTCCAAACTTAAGGGTGTGATTGGTGATATTAAAATGAGCAAAAAATGCCAATAAACTCATGTCCGATTCGCAATTGTTTTCTAGTTATAACAACATTTACGATAATTTATTATTAATAAAGAACGTATACAATTACAAGAAAAATTAAAAAGTATCACAACAAATGTTTAAAATGTCCACCTTGTACTTGTATACAAAGTTGGCAACGCCGACGCAGGGAATCTCGAACATTCCTCATCTGTTGAGGATGTCTTCGAATATCTTCAACAGCTTCGTTTATTCTATAAACTAAATGGCCCCCGACCTGAATTTCCGATGCATAAGCTTTGTCTTTTAATTCACCCCACAAGTAAAAATCTAGTGGAGTAATGTCAGGCGAACGAGCCGGCCATAGTACTGGACTGCCTTTTCCAACCCAGCGCCAGCGCTGTGTAAAGCGGTTATTGGGTGGTCAGGCTGTCTCCGGTGAGGATACCTTCTCTCATAGTTTACCACTGCTGCACGGTCACTTTCGCTGCAATAACCACACACAAAATGCATATCTGCATAATCGCGTACAGAAAATGGCTCCATCATTGCCACATTTATTGAAAACTACGCCAGTTCAAGCTTGAAACGTCTTCTGCCATAAGAAATTACCATTTGTTTTACTTATTTCCTAGATAACGTGATTTGACAGAACATAGATAGAAACAAAGAAAACCTCTGTAACTAGATAACAGTTGGAAATAAGACATGGGTTTATTAACATTTTTTGCTTATTTTAACATCACCAATCACACCCTTAAGTTTGGACCATACCTTTTGAATCACCCTGTATATTTAATGTTGCAGGGCAAGTTTAAGCTAGTACACTCTAGTTTTAAAAATCCGAGCATGCTTGGATTCCAAGTTGTAACGTGTGATCGAAAAAATTTCACCTCAAAGTTTGCCATGAAAAGTAGGAATCATGTCTTTGCTAAAGTCATACAACATAAGTCATTAGAACTACTAAATCTAAAACCACGCCTAAGTGATAAAAATTAGAGCAGATTAAATTACTCTAAAAACTAAAATTAAATACAAATTGAACAGAAAAATGTTATTAACGGAAAATTATTTTAAACTAGTTGAGTTATGTGACCTCCATTTTCTTGGTGGCAGATTTGAATTCTGTGTTTAATAGAATTAGTGACTTTTTATATGCCTGACAGCAAAACAGACATAACCTCACACACCTCACATAACCTATAAAACAACAGCTGACATTTGTATGGCTTAAAAGTCGACATGCCTAATTTTGTGTTTTCATGTTTCATAGCCAACTTGAGGTGAAATTTTTTCGATCGCATGTTATCTGCTTGGTTATACAGCGTGTCCCAGGATAGATGTTACAATAGGTGTGATGGACAAAAAATTTTTGAATTTTATTTTAAGATTGTGGAATTAAGCCCTGCTTGGTTTGAAGAGAATTTTAAGAATATTTTCAGTTTTTGAAAAACAAGTCGGCCTTGACATTGAAGCGAAAACTATTTTCTTTTCAGGTAAAGTACCATTTTTGTTCATGATACGGCAAACTTTTACTAAGAAAAGTTGTTCATAATAAGAAATTATGGCCCTATGCAAAATTTCAGGAAGATCTACCTACTTTGATTAAACCGTCACATTTTAGATTAAACAAAATAAATTGTATTTATTCCAAATTTTCTTTGTAGAACATTGAACGAAACAAATAGCATTTACAAGAAATTTAACTTACGAAACATAATAATAACACTGATCTACAATAAATTATTTATTCCACATAACTGCCAGGAGGCCATGAAAAAACTATCGTTGACTAATCTTCCTGAAATTTTGCATAGGGCCATAATTTCTTATTATGAACAACTTTTCTTAGTAAAATTTTGCCGCATCATGAACAAAAAGGGTACTTTACCTGAAAAGAAAATAGTTTTCGCTTCAATGTCAAGGCCGACTTGTTTTTCAAAAACTGAAAATATTCTTAAAATTCTCTTCAAACCAAGCAGGGCTTAATTCCACAATCTTAAAATAAAATTCAAAAATTTTTTCTCCATCACCCTATTGTAACAACTATCCTGGGACACACTGTATAAACAGGGGCGGATGGGCTACTTTCAATCAGCCCGGGAGTTACAAAGAACCATTGGCCTGGTATCATACTAATGTTGGCTTACAACTTTAAGAAGTTAGTAACACTGCGTATTTTATTTTGTATTAAACAATAAACGATAATACAGATTGATTAGTTGATTACTCCGTCCACCACTTGCCTATTCTATAACGTAACCATTATTGTTTAGTACCTATAGGTAAAGGAAGCAAAACTTTGGTCTTACGTAATAAATATTTTGACGTTTGTTAATACGCAGCGTTGCCAAATGTATATAAATAATCTAACCTCACTTTGTTTCCAACTCTTCTTTACATTTATTTTATGAAATTTAAACAATTCAATTTAAAAAAAACTAACAAAGCCAGTTGTTCTGAAAAGAACGTTGTACTGAACTGAATTTTAAAAACAATACAAAAAACCGGGAATGGTGATGCTAATAACGTAAACAACACGCGCGGATTGTAATGACAACACTGTGCTCGATCACGAATCACTGCCAACCTTACGCGAGAAAGTAACTGAATATGACAGCGGCGGAGAGTCAGGGAAAGAGGGAATATTTTTGTTTTTATAGTGGTATTACTATTACCACGAACGGTGACGTAAGACCAAAGTGTTGCTTCCTTTACCTATATTGTCTGTTTGAAACATTCGAAAAGATTGCCGTGGTAAATGAATGGGATAATCACTCAAAGTGTGTATGTTTAGGACCGACTTTTCAGTCAACGAAATTTCAAATATACGTTCCGTAGCAAACGAAGAAATTTACTATTCAAATCCATAAAATTAGAAAAGGAAGGCGTATAAGGGCACTTTTCTGTTTGCATTTTCGATAGGGACCAACTTTTTTGTCTTAAATATTGACTTATCTAAACTAAACTGTATACCAGAGTTTTGTATGGGGTTCCACTGGTTGCTATTGAAATTAATTGGAAATAGTTAGCCGAGAAAGGTTCTGTCTTGTCATTTTTCAATTAGGACCTAGCATTTGGTTTTAGTGTTAACGTAAGCGAAGCAAAGTACGTATAGAAGGTGTATGTCAAATCCCCTTCATTTTTCGTGTAAATATATAAACAAAGAGAGATAGAGACATATTTTCCCTTGCTGTGTTTGAATAAAATTGGAAGGGAGATAAAGATGTACGCCTCACTCTTGTTTTTTTTTTATCAAACTTGCTGTTTTTAAAAGCAGATTGCTAAATCGCATAATGACCCAACAATATCTAGTATACAAGTACACTTCTCGGGCCAACAGAGATTTTGCTTTACTGTAAATGTTTAGAAAACAAATGGCATTTTGCAGGTCGGGAACACTTCAATGATTACCGTTTCAAATCCGCATAACTAATCATAAACGTTTATTTTTCGTTAAGTTTTAGGAATGTTAAAATAACTCACCTATTTGAACATTTAGTGCCAAATATTAAAATATTTAGCATGATTAAACAACTGAAGGCGTAACAAAATAGCAGAAAAGTGGTAGACACAGAAAAATAATTATAACTGCATCAGATTTTCTCACAAATTTGCTCAAGGTCCGGCAAAGAGCACGGAGCATTTTTAGAAGTTGAATAAAAATTAAAGAATTAACAGAAACATCTTTGTCTCAAAAAATTATGTGCATTATACCTCAGAATTAAATTTGTAACTTACTTGGGCTCAGAATAGGGTCTGATTTTATGATTTTAATGCGTAACACGGTTGTGGTTATAAGTTAAATATTTTACTTAAATAACACTAAATACTATGTTCTGCTTCCTACATTGACTAATAATTATTATGTTCCATATCGACCTGAGGGTGCGATTCTTGTTAGGTTTTGTTTTTGAGTATACATGAAAAAAAGTTCTGCACTTTTGTCTTGTAGAGGTGTCTTTCTTCGTATCTCCAATAAATCCACATTTGTCTGAGCATGTTAAACATACGAAATAGTAAAGTTAATTTTTTCAAACTGTATATTAATTACAGCCTCGTGGTTTTCGAGTTTTAAAGCCCTTTCGCTTTTAAAATTAGTAGCGCTTTACAGCTTCGGGGATGATATTGAAAAATCGGTTTCCAGTCATTGAAACTAATTAGGTTCAGTTTAATTTATATCTACACTTTTACTCCTTGGAACAGTTTTTTAATACAGCTTTCAAGTAATTTATTATTTATTTTTGCAAATCCACTGCCAAGTTAATCTTGCTGTTTAGGCAAAGAAACGTAAACTAAATGGATAAATAATATTGCTTCAAGGCACCTTCGTTCAGACTGGATAGGCCACCCGTCATGCATTAGGGTTGAAAAATGTACTTATTTTGAAAGAAATATTATGGTGTTAAATAACGTACGTTCAAATACAGCTAAATTAGTTGACCATGGATGGAAAAAATATTGGACACATGTCACATATTAATTATTGTCACCGCCAATCAGTTACATTAGGCTAGGATATACAGTCCAAATTCCAAAGCGTATAACATATATTATTTTTATTATCCGTGGAAAAATAATTATCTAATTTGTATATGAATGAAGGTACCTCTACCTACTAATTATACTGATTTGTTTAAAACACAGTCACAAAAGAGGCAATTTTCAAAAATAATTTAATTATCAAGAGGACTTTTAAGCTTTTGTTTTTATTTTTTCTTAAATTAATGCTGTACGAACAAAATTTCTTGCATGAATTTACATTAAAGAACATCAATTTCAAACGTCAAGATTTAAATAAATTGCGTCAATTCTATCAACGCTTTATTATCAATAATTAAACCCTAACAACAATGTGTCCAATGTTCATCAATAATGAACTTTGATGTATGATTTATATCGAGAATTTTATCACGGAAATTGGAAAATTTTAAACGTGATGCAAATGAAAAATGGTAGCCCAAAATTAGGTTAATTTTTATCGAAAAATCCTTGAAACAAGAAATTATGTTGGACGATAGAAGTATCTAAGTGTTTGTTTGACAATCATATTATTTTAAAAATCCCAGCAAAATTCTTGAAATAAGAATTTTTCTTTCCATTTCTTTCTTGCTGTCTCTCTTTGCCCCCCCCCCCCCTCTCTCTCACACACACACCCTTTCTCTCGCACTTCTTTGCACCTTTTTCTCTGCTCTCTGTTTCTCGTACTTTTTTTCACTTTCTCTCTTTTGCCTCTCGCCGTCTGTCTCACTCTCACTCTTCTCATCCCTCCCCCTCCCTCCTTCAATCCCTCTGAAATTAATTAAATTTTGAAACAAAAGTACACAATGGATTTGAAATAATGTAATACGTAAATCTAAATAGGTCTTGCATAAACTCATATCAATAGATAAATATCACAAACTGATAAAAATGCAATTAAACCAGAAGCTAACACTCCAAAATTAATGTATGTACTTTTACTCCCTCTCTCTGGCACACACGTCCTTTCTCTCGTATTCCTCTCTCTCACTCCTCTCTCGTGTCCTTTCCGTCTTACTCCTCTTCCTCTCACTTGTTCTCCTCTTTCTTTCCTCTCGCGCTCTCTCCTTTGACTCTCACCGTACCTCCCATTCTCTCGCTCCTCTCATCCCCTTCGTTCAATCTGAAATTAATTTAAATGTTTGACTTAAATCCAAACAAAAAAACAGTGTATTTGAGATAATGGTAATACCTAAAACTTGTTATTAATTCCACTTTTCATAAATCTTGAGCAAACTCTTATCAACAGATAAAAATGCACTTAAACCGGAAACTAACACGCCAACATTACTTTTGCCTAAAAATAACCCTTAGCCTTGACGTAATTGTTTCTACAAAAAAAGTTAAATCTTTATGAGTCTGATTTTAGTGAATACCAAAAAAAATCAGAGCTTTTTACGCAAATAAAAGATCAAATATTCAAACTAAATGGAGGTGATGTGTACTTAATATTCTTATCTGAATGTCATAAATCCCACATGAGCAAAGTACAAAGTTACCATTTAGAATTTATTGGTGCAGCATACAAAAATCTATGCAGACGGTTCTTAGACTTTCTTGTGACAACACTCTCTCTTCAACATGGGTTTAGATTCGTTTTTGGGTAAAAAGTATAAACTTACAACAAGTGAAAATTTCGATGATTATATGAAAGCACTTGGTGAGTAGTTTTTTTTAGTAATTTTGGTTTTTTCGAGATTTTGGGGAACAAATTTGAAGACGTTTTATTTAATTTTGAAGTATGGTTTATGGAACAATTTAAAGTGTGGAATTTTTGGGACTCATATTTATTTCATTGCCCATCTGTTACTCATTTATATATTTATTTGAGAGCTTTTGAAATCTGATAATTGTTTTATGTGACAATCAAACCTCTAAGCTAAAATTTTAATTAATTAAGGGACTCTCAGTTTTTTTTTAATTAAAAAATCCAAAAGTTTATACCCTGAGTTAATTAAAAAAATGTAATAATTTCCCACCAACTTAATGTTAGCATTCTATTATTTCGCTTTATTAACTAACTTTTTACATAATTTCCCAGATAAAAGCTAAAACAGTAACACAACAGATATCGCATAATTTATTGTTAACGAACTTTGTTGCTAAGTTTAGTTAATCATTAACGGTTTATCAGCTAAAAAAGGAAAACACTGCCCATTATATCAGACAACAGATAATATTTTTGTTTGCTCAGTTTACAAGTAAATGAATATTCCACTCCCTTCAACTGAACAAATCCTTATGTAAAGTGAAAAAGCTTATCTTTTATTGAGTAATTCACCATAATCTTGTTTAATTTTCCTTTTTAAATTTGGGTAAATATTTACCTATGCAATGGCAATGGACCTTAATCTTTGAATGTATATTATAGGAATCATTTAGATTGGAAAATTCCGTGGCATGTTGTAAGTCAAATTTTAAACACAGGTGTAACCTCAAACCTTGATCCAAATTTACCCTTTGTAAGTAAATCCCATATATTGAGGTTAATTAAAACTGATTTCAATAAGACAAAAGCCTAAAGCTTAGGCTAGACCACATTCAATTTCGAATTTTAACAAATTTTAGCCATGAGAATTAAAAAGGTTAGATTCGTACAAGGTTTAATACATGATTACAATCCAGGATTCTCATCCACCGGTTCACAAAGAGCTGTTACCGCATTTAGATTAAATAATATAGAAATGTTATAGTTATTGCCTTATACATATGTTTGCTATAAAAAAGTTTCAGACTTTAGACGCTTACAATTAGACAATTACGTTTCACTTAAGGGTTAATGCATATTAAAACATCAAATAACTGACAATAAAATCTAAGCAATTTGAGGCTTTAACATAAAATGCACCTTTGTTGTTTTTTAAGAATTCGGGCAAATCTATTACGTAAAATGTAATCAAGATTCATTTAAACAAAATTTTATACAAAAAGCTGGAAATTGTTCGAAACGGTTGCCTAACGTTGTATATTTCACTGTGAAGCAGTATGAGTTCAAAAAAAATTTTAAGTTAGGAGTCATGCCAAAAAAAACTATGAACTTTCAACCAAAAATATTTCAAATTGGTTACGTCACGTGTTAATGGTTTATTTTTTTGTTACAGGTGTGGGTTTGGTAACCCGAAAAATGGGCAATGCAGTCTCTCCAGTAGTTGATTTAGCTAAAACTGGAGATGAATACACCTTAACTTCCAATTCAACATTCAAGAACATCATTCTGAAATTCAAACCCGGTGTTGAATTCGACCAAGAAACCGCAGACGGAAGAAAAGTAAAAGCTACCGTCACAATCGATGGGGCTACTTTGCACGAAATTCAAAAAGACCCCAACGGAAAGGAAACCACAATTGAGAGGACTTTTACTAATGATGAAGTCAAAATGGTAATTATTTTATCGTATTCGTCATCAAATCAGATTTAACTAAACTCGGATCTGCTTTTGGTTAATCGCAAAAAATGACTCAAATTAATTATATCTTTTCTAATTATGAGCAACGACTGCCGAACCTCCGTTGTTTTGGAAGTTTAATTTTTAAAGTTTAACTGCGAAGTAGATCAGTTACTCTAGTCACTCTAGTGTGCCATTCAAAATCTCAAAAATAACACCTTTAGTAACTGATATACATTTCAATTCGATATCTCGTTGCACCTAAGTAATAGTACAGCCGATTATTTATTCTGTGTGTAATTTGCTGCAAATATATCGCTAAATCTTGAGTAGTTGCAGGCCTGAACGTAAGTGATTAACGCGGTTGCTACGTAAACAATCAAAGTTTCGGGTTCGATCCCAATCAAAATCAACGATATTTCTCATGCGGAACTTATTTGAAACAAAACCCTCTTTCGGATACAAAGCAAAACGATTCCTACAAGAACTGGTACACTTCTAAATTATGGAAAATTCCAGGAAAACTCGCTCAATAAAAGCAATCAAATCATTCATACTGCTAAAAATATCTCAATATCTTTCTCCACCGATTAAAAATATACCTAATTAACAATATTGGCTGTTTTTGATTTATCATAAAGCAAACACTCAAAAAAATATCTCGACTAAAATAAATTTGTTTTGAGCTGAATACACAGCAATTTGGCGATATAGGTGCAAGCTATACGTGATTTACTAGCCTATTTGTGATAACAGAAAAAAAATGCATTTGAAAATCTTTTTGTTCAATATTTCATCCGTATGTTACAAAGTCCTTAACAAGCCCGTTAAAGCAAACTTGAACATTCTGATAGAAATGGGCTAATCCGAAAGGCCATTCTGATGTACGTGACTAACGAGGAGAGTTATACCATATGAACAAAAATTATTTAGATAAAGGGTGGCTTTGCAATTCTGAACGAACCTATCATGTAGAACCAACAACAAGCTGAACCTATCAAATGCAGCGATTTTGTTCACCATGGCCATCCCTTATCTAAATAATTTTTGTTCATATGGTATATAAAATTTTATCAATGCGTACTTTTTTTAAATTACAAAAATACTTTATTTGTCGAAAGAGATTTAATCAAACAAATCACCGCTGACAACAAAAGGTCATCACTATGATTTGTAAAACAAATGAAGGTCGTAGCCCACATAAATGAAAACGTTTTTTTTAAATAATAAATTAAAAGATATTTTACCTACAATTAATTTTTATAAATAGCTTTGACTGCAAAAATATTAAACAGATTTGTAAATAAAAATACTGTCTTGATAACAGAAAGACGAAAGAAAGTGTTATATGTCCTAAAAAAATATTTCTTTGTTTTCAGATAATGAAAGTCGACGACATCACTGCCACCAGAATTTATAAACTTCAAGAATAAATGCCCCATATTAACAGTATGAGGTTCCTTATCCTAATTTTACAATATATTATGCTGAACTGACTGGAATACAAGAAAAGTAGAAGCTATATTATAACCTGTATAGTGTTACCTTTTGTATTTAAAGAACTGCATAATTATCCTATTGTAATTTTTCATACATCACAAATAAACTTTTGCACAGTACGTGTATTAAACTATTAATTGGTATTTTTAATTTAGATTTGTAAAGAGTTAAACTACCTAGAGATATGAATATTTCAGGACTAATTATTATCAGTTAATTACCTACGGCTGATTAACAGCAAACACTGAAAGCTCAGCCGTGTACTACATACTGTTCACCAAAGTAATTGCTAAGGTTTTCATTTCTCACTTCTTGTTGTTTTTAATTTAGAATTTAGGAATCGGATGTTTTACTTTAGCATACAACCAAATAGTAGAGCCAAAGTTTTAAATGCTGAAAAAAATATTCATAGGATTCTAGAAACACTGCAATAATGATGTTATAGATTTTAAAACCTTATTTTAAAATAAGGTTTTAAAATTAAACAATTCAACTCGGTCCTGTGGTTCTTAATCAAATTCTAATATAAATTTGCACGATTAAATTTGAATTTTAGATTGAAAAAACATGTGAACATTTTCAATTCTAACTTTCACACAAAAAAAGATTTTTTTATTCAGTTTTCTAAGCGCAATCGTAAAACCTACAAATTTAATTAGGATTCTGTAGATTTCAGTTTTTAAAACTAATCATATACGGTTGGAAAGGAACCAGATATAATAGAAGAAATGGAAAAATATAAAATTAAGTTACTGGAAATATGTAAAATCAAGGAAAAGACTGAATAAAAGATATTATTGAATAATCTTTGGAATGCCCCACGTTACTGGGCTCCAAAATATGTTATGTTCTCTGATTGAAAACATACATTTTAATTGAACTTGTCTTAAACTCGCCACACTTTGGGACAGCCAAATTTATGTTGCCAAAAAAAAAATAAATATTCTATAATTTGAACACTTGTAATTTGTATGGATTGTAAACAGATGTGTATGTGTAAATACATAAAACCAAATACCAAACAAATATTCTTTATCTAAACCACCTGCAAAAAAAACACAAACACCAACAACAAATTCATCATGTTCCACAATACATGAACGAAAATTCATAACAAGCTCAATTTAAGTTTTTACATGGGTTCTAGCTGTAGTTAGGATTCAAAAGATTGCAATATTTTAATGTTGACAAATTAATTTTAGATAAATGAATAGTAAATAAATTTAAAATCATACGTTCACAATAATAGTTCACTGAAATTTCAAATTGAGAATTACTTCATAAAATTTTCAATATTTAAACTGACTTTATAAAATTACCTTATTAACAATTACAACAATCAGAACAAATTAACTTTATAAAACACAAGAAAATTATTTATTTGACTTATCTGGTGACTTCTTAAAATCCGGGTTAATCTTGGTGAAGGTCGAAGTTTGGCACAGCTGCATTCATCACCAGCTGTTCTACGTTGAAGCCCATGAATTTCAATCCCAACACTCTCAATGGTAAGTCTTTGTATTTTTACTTGTCTTTATAATTTTTATCACTGTTTAAATTTCACTAATTAATCACTGTTTAAATTTCCAGGTTCCTTGTTTTAGATTAAGGATTACCCTTCATATACGTAGGTAAATAAAACGATGTTTTATTCAAATAACAATTTAACTAATTTTATTTTCAACGAAGAAAATTCACATTACATTTATTTAATAACCCACTTGGTTTAATTATCAACGTTTACATAAATGTAAATATTATTATTATTATTATTACACTCAATTTTCTTTACGACTATTTATTATTAGTAAATTTTACTAGTACTTTCTTATTATTTATTTTAATTGGTTTTGTTTATTTTAATTCACTTCATTTTACACTTTTAATTTAAATCATTCTTAGATCACGTGATATCTGTTTCACCACATTTCAGTTGCTACCCGATATTCATCTGTCTTATTGTTCTAGAATAAAAACAAAAGAACTCTACTACGTCATAATAACAAACTTTGGGAGCGTTTTAGATACGTGCATCCCCAATGGATTTTTACGAGCAACTGACTGTATTTTCTTTTGTTAAAACCGATTAAAATAAATAAATCTAGCCAATTTTCAAACCATCTTTAACTTTACTTACTTATTTACGCTTAATTATCAATCAAAATTTATTATTAATTAAATGAAAATTATTTATACTAACTAAACTTAACTTTTAATTTAAATTTTTATTTAAACTAAACCTATTTAAACTTAACTTTAAAGAAAAAGTTTCTTTACTTCGTTTTTGGTTTAAAACCCTACTTGATTTACCTATTTTACAAAATTATTAATAACTAAACTAAAAACTATGTAATTATATTAATTATGACAAAATAATGAGATTTTGTCTCTTATCAATTTTCTCTAAAATTATCAGTTTGGCTGATAATTGCATTTGAAATCTGACGTTTACTCAAATTTACATTTTTATTGATAATTTCAATAATTCTTGCTTTTAACATTTAAATTCTTGACAAAATTAAATCTTATATGCTCTAAAACATTTTAGTTATGTTTTATACCTTGTCTCAACCTTTTAAAATAAGAAATTTGTAACTTTCTATTTTTCACATACATTTGTCCTTGAAATTTATCTTTTTACATAAATACGTAATGATTTTAGTTTTACTTAATATTTCTAGCACAACAAACTGATCTAAATGTTCCAAAAGACTACTTCATTAAGAAAAATCAGCTTTGTACTGCAAATTGAAATAAATATCTGGATATTTGAATTTCTATCCTTCATTGTCAACTTTAAATATCGTTTTTATAACTTAATTGTTGTTAATATTTGCTTTATTGTAATTAATTTGTATTAATAAATCGTAAACAATTAATAAAATGATTTTACATCAAAAATCAATTTGGTATTCAATTTTATATACTTGATGTATGTAAAATTGTGTTAATAAAATGTTCATAAAGTGTATAAACTTGTTTGTGTTTATTGTATGGATGTATTAGTGTTATTTAAAATGTTTTATGCTCAAAATACACAACAATATGTATTTGAATATTCTGTGATGGATGTAACAAATAGAGAGAAAGAGGAAGTTGGCATAATAATGGAACTGGAAATGTCGAAAATCTAATAGATATAGATGCAGTGAACTCGAGAATAATTAAAATAAAATGAAAATTGAACCAAACTATAGGTATAATTTAGATAGATTGTTATGACTGCAATTTATTCAAAACTTATTAACAGCCCCACATTTAGGGTCAAAGTTTTATTATGATTTTCCCACTAAAATTATTTTTAGTATATAAAATTTAATTTTAGAATTAATGTTAATTGAGGGTCATTATGGAGGTTCGTTAATTTATTTTTATTTATTTTAAATTAATATAAATCTTTATATTCTAAATTAATAACTATTTATTACTAAACTATACAAATTAAAATGCAGATTTATTACAAAGTTCTTATCTAAAATTCCTATCCTCCATATAATCCTATCAAATCCAAATATTAACTCACACTGCCCAAAACCATTCCAATTAATTTAACGAATCACCATCCAATTCCAAATTTTCATATGACAGTCAATTCCACCAATATCATCTTTCTAGCATGGACCTCCATCAAAAACACTTATATTTTTCATTTATCTTTAACAAGAGTCGATTTACGAATTCTTCTTATTTAGAAGAATTCCCAGGTTTATCAATTTTTCGTTTCATCAACGAAAATAACTTATTTAACAATTATTTAATTGTTATGTACAAAATTTGTGGGAATTTTAAATTAATTCCTTTTTTAGCTTGAAGAAACAACTTAATTTCTTCCAACTTATCTTTATTTATTATTTCACTTCTCTTTTGTTTTCCTGTAACCCTGGTTCTCATATAATTCTATTCCAATAAGAAAAGTCCTTTCTGTTACCTACCAGACAACTGCAAATACTGGCTTTTCCTCACTGCCCAACCCTATATCTAGCTGCATTGGTCTTTCTTAACAATAAATTATGTACATTTTTAATAATGAAGTTAAATCTGCATTAACATAAAAATCATATTAACCATTAATAAAAAATTTGTATCAACTCAACATTAACATTAAAATCATCCCACCAATATCATCTCAATGTGCATATATGCACCCGCTGAAGACAGCACAGAAAACGAAAAAATTGATTTTTATAACAAACTGTAAAAAGTAACGGAAATCGGAAGAGTTAAAGTCAAGTATGTAATTATCCTGGGGGACTGTAATGCGATAACTGGAAATAATGTATAAAACGGATTCAGCACAATTGGACACTATGGAGCAAAACAACAATAAAAAAAAATGATATAGTTTTGTGTAGAAAATCAACTTTTGGAAACTCATTTTACATACAGCAGCCAGCAAAAGTATTCATACACTAACATTTTCTTTAAATAAATTGATATAGCTTGTTTCCTGTTGCAGCGTGATGTGCCTAATCTTATGTTTTTTAGAATTTATGTTTTTCTTAAGAAAAGACAATTTAGAGACAAAGAAATTTAGGAGAATGCAAGGAGTCAGACAAGGAGGTAATCTTAGCCCACTGCTCTTTATCACTTTCATGGACGAAATTATAAGAAATGTCACAGTAAAGGCAATAAGATGATGGTGGGATACCACACACTAAAACCGGTGGAAGTAGGAGATTGTGTATTTGCAGATGACGTCGCAATAATGGCTAGTACAGAAAAAAGCTTACAAATTAATGTTAACCTATGGGTGGAGGAGCTAGAAAGAAAATAAATGAAAATAAACATCAACAAGACAAAAGTAATAGCGATAACAAACAACAAGGAAAGGAGATTCAACATAAAAATCAACAACCAGGCAGTGGACCAAGTCGAAAACATAAAGTATCTAGGAATAACCATAGACAGAGCCGGCAAAATGGAAGAAGAAATTAACAACAGAATCACGACAACGACAAAACTGTTCCACGGGATTTACAGAGGATTTATTAATAAAAACGAAATTAGTAACAAAACAAAAATGACAATTTACAAAACCATATATCTACCAACTTTACTATATGGAAGTGAAACGTGGGTACTAACTGAGAAATTACATAAGAAGGTACAGGTATTAGAAATGAAGTATCTGAGAAAGGTAGCAAAAGTAACAATAATGGACAAAATAAGAAATGAAGACATAAGAGAAAGACTAAAAATAGAGAGTGCTAGAAAGTACATAGAGAAGGCTCAATTACGGTGGTGGGGACACATGAAAAGATCACCTGAAGAAAGACAAGTTAGGAAAGTATGGGAAGCAAAGGCCACTGGCACAAGAAAGAAGGGAAGACCAAGTAAGATATGGGACAAAGAAATAGAAGAAGTGCTGAATAACAGAGGGTTAACTTGGAACCAGGCAGAAATCATAGCGAGGGATAGGAGTAAATGGAGAGCAGTGACGAAATAGAATAGAAAAGAAGGAGATGGTACAAGTGAAGTTACAAGTGAAGTGTAGCGAAAGGTTAAAGAAGTATTTAATTAATTATAAAACGGGAAGTAACCAGTAAAATTATAATTACGAAGTGATTATTTAAACAAAAGTTCATTTACTATAGGATATTAATTAGTTTTCTGAGTTTTCATTTATTTATGTATCTTTTCATTTGTACTTTTATTTGCGTTCTATTTTATTTTATTTTGCAAAAATGATTTTTATTAGTTTTGTAAAGAAAGGTTACACCCTCTACACTTAAAAGTAGAAGAGGGATAGATTATATATATACAGGGAGTTCATTTTAAAATTGAACGCCTAACAGCTTCTAAATAGGCAACACACATTGCATTCCAAAGATCACTTCTCTGTTTGATAAATTTCAAAGTATTATTCAGCACAGTAGCCTTTGAACTTTTTTAATTACATAATATAAAAGTGAAGTACAAATTAGATAATAATAAGAATCTTAAACAACATAACCGTAATCAATTACTGAAGGAACTGTTCAAATTATTGGCCATTATTTTCAATACATAATCTAAGTCTTCGTTTAAAATTACTTCTAACATCAATTAACATCTGAGGAGTAATTGACCTACACGATTCAGTAATTCGCTGGTGTAATTGATTGCGTTGATATTTAACATAGAATCATTCACCAATGAAAGCACCAAAGGCTTATATGAAAAAATACTAAAAAATCAAATTTGCTGTAATATGATAGAGGAAGAAGACAACGTTAAACAATAATGGGAAAAATTATGGCATTGATCAACCGGCTGCTAGTAAACTTCATTTTTAACTTATTGCATTCGCCTAAAAGAAGTAACATGTTTACTTTTTAGCGATTTGCGATTTTGACACTGACATAAAATAGGTTTAAGACTACTATGTTCTTAACGTTTTTGAAATTTATTATACTACAGAGTTATCTCTGGAATGCAATGTGTGTTGCCAATTCAGAAGCTGGTAGGCGTTCACTTTTAAAATGAACACCCTGTATATGTTTTTCTTATATCTATTAGCAATAAAATATGTAAAATTGTAAGTACAATTATTCATTTTTAAATTTAATTAACAAAGACTCACTTAAATTATATATTGCGAAAGTATTCATACATATTAGAGGAAAATATGATAGAACTAAAAACAAATGAACTTCAACTCGATTAATACTTAGTTGGATACCCTTTAGCCTCAATGATTGCTCTGAAACGTCGTTGCATGGATCTTACTAGGTTTTGTGTTGTTTCGGGCTGAATTTTTACCCATTCGTTTTTCAGTATGTTTTCCAGCTGAATTTTATTTGTAATATCATGTTTTCTTATCTGCAACTCTAACTGATGCCATACATTTTCAATTGGGTTGATGTCTGGTTATTGGGGAGGTGGTTTAAGTAGCTTTGTATTGTGCAATAACCACTCTTGAACAACTTTGGTTGTGTGTTTGGGGTCATTATTATCTTGATAAAAGGAATAATCTTGATAAATACCTAATTTATCAGCACTTTGATTAAGATTTTGTTTTGAAATGTTTAAGTAAACGGTTTTGTCCATGATTCGTGGTATAATTACAAAATTTCCTACCCCATTCGCCGCCATACAACCCCACACCATCGTTGATCCACCTCCATGTTTGACGGTACCTCGGGGATTTTCTTTTTTCGGTGCTTCTCCTGGTTTTATCCATCCTATCCAAATATATTGTATTTACTTTCATCCACAAATATTACCCTATTCCAAAATTCGGGTGGTTTGTTCAAGTATACTTTCGCAAATTCTAAACGTTTGTTTCTGTTAATTTCATTAATAAAGGGTTTCTTTCGTGCAACTCGTGCATTATAACCAGCTTCTTTTTATTACTCTGTGGACTGTATCGGAACTGCTTTATCAAACATTTCGCATATCTGGGCACGGCTAACTTCATTCATATCCACTAACGTGTATATGTCGCAGTCGGATTCCAAAAACCGTCAGTTTGCAAACTGACTAGTCAGATTGCAAACTGACCGACGTTTTCTAAAACGCTTTTAAAATGCAGATCGTTTTACAATCGAACTGAAATTTTCAGTCAGTTTGTAAACCGTGAGCCACGCCTCCGACGGATTGTCAACTCTTTAAATATGTCGCAGTGGGATTCCAAAAACCGTCAGTTTGCAAACTGTCTAGTCACAAGTAAAACACTATCACAAGTAAAATAGTTACCTATTATAGGTTATGTTATTTACCGAGAGAGAAGAGACTGTTTTACAGTGGTATGGGCACATAGTGAGGATGTCAAAAAATAGACACCCCAGAAGAATACTAGAAGCAAGGCCAGAGGGAACAAGAAGCAGAGGAAGGCCACGAGAAACATGGGAACAGAGCTTAGAAAGGAGGGTAGAACAGAGAGGAAAACACCTGAGAGAAATAAAAAGAATGGCAGCCAACCGCGACAGCTTCCGGAAGTGGATAGAGGACCCGACGCTTTAAGGGCACAAGGGTGAAGGAAAAGAAGAAGAAGAAGTTATTTACCGGAATAATAATTCTCGAGTTCTCGATAAAAAATATCCTTGTCTACAGTTTGAGGTGTGTTAGGTTTTGTAGGCCCTTCGACGGTTTTCCATATTCACGTATCAATATAAGACAGTATATGTATAATAAACAAATTTGCATAAATGCCACTGCTCACCAATGCAGACACAGCCGACCGTTCAAATAAGCGGTAAACACTCAGTTTAGAAACGGATAGAATTTGTTTCAGGCAGAATGTAAAACGTTGAGAACGATGAATAAGATTTTACAATGTGCCGGAGGCGTGGCTCGCGGTTTACAAACTGACTGAAAATTTCCGTCCGATTGTAAAACTATCTGTATTTTAAAAGTGTTTTAGAAAACGTCGGTCGGTTTGCAATCTGACTAGTCAGTTTGCAAACTGACGGTTTTTGGAATCCGACTGCGACATATATACGGCCATCCCAATTCAGCTAAAAACAGGTTTTAAGAAAATACACCATGGGTCCTCCCTGTGGCGACATCTATTACATAGTTTAAAACGTTAATGACATTTATCGTTTTCAAATTGATTAATAATTTGTCTAAATCCGTTAAATTAGATTTTCTGTATATTATTATTGGTATAATAACAATGCATAAATAGTAATAACCTCAATTAACAAAGTATTATGACAAAGCGTAGTTACACATTCTGCCGGAGAGGGCTCTGACAGGAGGACCTGTCAAAAATATTTAAGGAGCAAACATTCAAAAGAATTCATGTCCAAAATATTAAATTTTCAGAAATCAAGAAAAACGTTTAGCACCAGTGTCTTTGACTTGTCAAAGAAATTTTTTACCAAAAAATAGTATGGTTTATTAGTAATTTATAGCCTAAAATGAATACTCGGTACAATTGATAATGGCCAAAATAAGGGACATTTTCTGTTGGATATGTCCGATTTTGCATGGTTTGTATGGTTTTGAATGTTAGTAAAGATGGACATGTGTAACCAAAACAAAACATGCGTGATTCACCTGTCACTAATATTATTAATCCTTGTTCCAAGGCCTACTGTATCAATAGCGATTCGTCCCTTATAAGGCCGTACCGTTTCACATTTTTTACACTCTATCAATTTTACAGTTTGCGCTCTATAGGGCGACCTCTCCAGGCGAAATTTTGACTACGGTATTGTCAGTTAGTTGTCAGCTGTCGATTCTGTCAAAGTTGTCAGTCATAATGACATGAGTATTGTTTCTACTTAATTTTAACATTTCTTTGTTTAAGGTTTGTTTTAACTTGACGATACCTTTTTAATTTGGTTTTTTCTCTCTAAATATATGAGAATTTCTGTAAAAACCGTGTCCTTCTATTCAGAGCAGGTGAAAATGGGATTGTTCATTGCAATAGTATGAATACGTTCTTTTATTTGAAAGTAAAGAAACATTCAATCTCGAAATGCTCCTTACATAGATAGCACCGAATGCTCAAAGGTGTCTAAAAGTAATTCGAGTTTGTGTTTTCATCAGTGTAATGTCTAGAATTTGAAACTATTATACTTAGGGTTGCCATACGTCTGTTTTTATAACGGACTGTACGTTATTTGAAAAGTGTCCGTACGTCCGGTCCGTTTTCGCAATGCGTCCGTATTTTTAGTAATTTTACGTCCTTGAACAAAACAACTTCAAATTTATTCTTCGAATCCCTTCGTCATCCGTCTCCATACTCACTCCGCAGTTTAAAAAAGCAATTTCTTTTCTCTGTTTCGGTACTCGAATGACATCATTCTAGCACGCATTTTGATGCTTTAATGAGCTTCATTATTAAACGATTTTTGGTGATATTTTGTTTTCAGAAATTGGTGTTTTATTTAATATACTATTATAGACTGTGCCGAGCCAAAGCATTCTTACCGCAGTTTAGGTAAAGTAAAAAACAGTTAGTTCGCTTCGTATTGGAATCTTAATATTGAATGCATATTAAAGAAAAAATTCTGTCCGTTATTTCAATTTTGAAAATATGGCAACCCTAATTATACTATAATTTTGCATTAATAAAAGTTTGAAGATGATTCAACTAGCGTTAATAAAAGTCCTGTTAGGTACTACTTATTTCATTTGCAGCGTTTATAGACAGGCAACAATAGTAATTTGTAATACAAGTGTTGAAAGCTTGCGTTTGCCACACGAATGTGAAGTTTGCAGCACGAACGCTAGTGAGTGCTGCAGTCACATGAGTGTGGCAAATACAAGCTTTCAACACATGTATTACACACTATTTTTTCTACAACCACAAAAAATTTAAATATTTCTGCAAAATCAAATCTGACATTCATCAAATGTCATTTATGACATTTTGATTTGCGTGCGGAAAGTAAACAAATTAGCGTGTGGAAAGTTTACTTTCCGCACGCAAATCAAAATTTGAGTGTGGAAAGTTTACTTTCCGCACGCAAATCCAGATTAATCCAGATTTGCGTGCGGAAAGTAAACTTTCCGCACGCTAATTTTCACTTGTTCGGCAAACACTCATTTTCAATACTCGTATCTATGGAGACGAAGTCTGAAAATCTCACTTTCCATGGTGGTTGTAGAAAAAATATGTTTTTAGCCTTGTTCGTTGAATGTGAATTTAAAAATTAAATGTATGTTGATGTGTTGTAAAACTACGTTAAACTTTTGGCGTACGGAATACCACAAAAACGTTCAAACCACAAACTATATTTTTCTAATCTTGGAAGCACCTGCAACCAGGCCCCAAGAGGGGCAGGGCAGGGGGAGGGCCAAATTCCCCGGGGCCAGAGCCCAGGGGGGGCCCGGCAGCTTTTTAGAGAGTACTCACCCCTAGTCGTATAATAATAGAACGAAGAATTAAATTTTCAGTTTTCTTTATGTAGGCCTATATAAGAGTTTTTATTATTCGCTTAAAGTTCACGGTGACATAAAAAATTATAATATTGTGCTTCTACGTATTCCACCCCTCCTCTTCTCAGGTCTTCTCCCTCACTTCGCGCCATCTCGTCAACTCAGGTCGTTGCACTGTTACAGTTTACAGTAGCAGGTTGTTTTATTTACTTACTTGTTTTTACTTGAAGTTGATCCTAGATTTTTGACACGGTAATTAATGTGTTTAGTTTGACTCAATTTTTTGTGTTTCACACTTTCGCAAACCTTAAAAAGATGTTAAAGGTTGTAGGTTGTAGGTCAGTAGGTGTGTTCTAGTATTAAGAATGATGAATATTTCTCAGCTGCTACACCAATAATTGGTCAAGATCAAAACTGTAGCTGTTCACAAAGAAATTACGGTTCTTTACAAACATTTTTAGTACCTAATTAGTAAGTGCACTCATTTTAGTAGAACATGAAGAGTTTGTAGGTAAAAAAATAGATTACAACATGTGGGGGGGCCCTTGCCAGTGTTTTTCCCCGGGGCCCACCATGGCTCTCGGCGGGCCTGCCTGCAACATGAAAAATGTGTTATTACTACAGAAAATCCATTTCTTGGAGTCCGAATTTTGAAATTTTTATTTAAAATTTTTTAAGTGTGTCAAAATAGTTGAAAATACTACCTACAGAGGTCGGCCTATAGAGTGCAAACTGTAAATTTGATAAAGTGTTCGCGGTCTGCCCCTTTTCTTCTTTAATCCTGGTTCCCTCCATGCAATTTTTTTCACTATTCGGTCTTCTGGCATTCGTTCCAGATGCCCTAACCACTGCAGTCGTCGTGCTTTGACCACCTCGTCGATCTTTGGACTCTTATATAATTGGTACACTTCCTCATTCATTCTTCTTCTGTATAAATCCCCTTCTTTTTTTCCTCCTAGTACTTTCTTCAGTATTTTCCTTTCCCATGCCCTTAGCCTCTCTTGTACTTTGTTGTTTAGGGTCCAAGTTTCGCACCCGTACAGTGCCGTAGGTCTTACTATGGTTTTATATAGTCTTAGTTTTGTGTTTATTGTTAGATGCTTGGACCGTAGAAGTTGATTTATTGACCCTACACTTCTGCTCGATTTTAGTAGCCTCGCCTCAATTTCTTTTTCTTCCCGGCAGTTATTTGTCAGTAAGGCTCCCAGATATACAAATTCTTCTACCTCTTCAAACTTTACTATTTTATTCCCAATCTTCCGCTCTCTAACTTCTTCTCTTTTGGTTCCTATTCTCATAATTTTCGTTTTCCCATAGTTTATCTCTAATCCCATTTTCTTTGCCTCTTTTGCTAAAATTCTCGTTAATTCTTCTAGTTCCTTGATGCTTCTTGTCACTAATGCAATGTCATCTGCGTACCCAATCACTTGATGACTTTTAATGAGTATATACCCTGCCCTGTTTAATTTGCTTTCCCGTATAATAGCTTCTAGTGTCAAATTGAACAGTAATGTGGCTAGTGGGTCGCCCTGCCTTAGACCATTTTTAATTTCAAAGTCTTCAGTATTTTCTCCGCCCACCCTTACATTGCTTTTTGTGTTATCGAGTGTCATTTCAAGTAGCTTTACTAGTTTTACTGGTATTTTGAATTCCTTCATTATGCTCATCATCCTCCTTCTGCTAACAGAATCGTACGCCCTTTTAAAATCCACAAAGAGTATTACTAGAGGAATTTGGAATTCGTAACCGGTTGTTAATGTCTCCTTCATCAAAAAGATTTGATCTGTTGTCCCTCGGCCTTTCCTGAACCCTGCTTGATACTCCCCAATTTGTGGTTCTGCAATCTTCTCTACCCTCCTTTTAACTAGGCTTGCT
The DNA here is from genome assembly GCA_963082815.1 of Melanotus villosus. Lineage (NCBI taxonomy): Eukaryota > Metazoa > Arthropoda > Insecta > Coleoptera > Elateridae > Melanotus > Melanotus villosus. The sequence goes on along the minus strand of OY720426.1, from coordinate 33,193,670 downwards.
AAAATCTTATATGTAACGTCCAGTAACGAAATTCCACGGTAATTGTTACAGTCGGTGGTATCTCCCTTTTTTAGGATCGGCACTATTGTTGCGTTTCCCCAGCTGGTAGGCATTCTTTCTTGTCTCCATATCTCTAATATAATCTGGTATATTTTTTCCCTAAAGCCCTCTCCCGCATACTTTATGTTTTCTGCAGCGATACCATTTATTCCTGGACTTTTACTATTTCTTAGACTATCTATTATATCCTCTATCTCTTCCCTTCGCGGCTCTACAGTTTCTTCTGTCTTCCTTTGCCTCTCTTGTTCTTGTCTATCATCTTCTTCGCCCTCCTCTTGTATTTCTCTTTCACCCTCGTTTAGCATCTCACAGAAGTACTCCCTCCATCTTTTTTCTATTTCTTCTTTGCCTCCTAATAGATTTCCTTTCTTGTCTTTTATATACGTTGTTTGGTAGGCTCTTTTCGTTCCCTTCTTCACTTCTCTATAAAAATTTCTTATTTCTTTATTTTGGTATTGGCGTTCTATTTCTTGCACTCTTTGTTCCATGTACTCTCTTTTCTTTTTTCTGTTCAGTTTTTTGGTTTTTGATGGTTGCATTCTGGACATCCTGGTTTTGTGTCTGTAACGCTTTGAGTCTTAGTTTATTTCTCTTCTCCACTTCCCTTTTGCATTCTTCATCCCACCATGTGAGCCTTTTTATGCTTCGCTTCAATGGGATTGCCTTTTCCGTTGCTTGCTTCACAACTTTCTCCACTTTTTCCCATTCTTCTTCAATATTTTGTACATTTAGTCGTTTATCCTCTTCGTATCTGACCTTGATTTCTTTTTCATACTTTCGTTGAACATTCATGTCCTTCAGTGCCTGGTAATCGTACTGTTTCCTCCATTTCTGAATCCTCTTCTTCTTCTTCAGCTCCCTATTCACCTTCATGTCTATCCTAACCAAAAAGTGATCCGTGTCTGCATCAGCTGCTCTACATGATTTAACATTTTTTATAGACTTACAGTGCTTCTTGTCTATCATTATGTGGTCAATTTGGTTTCTGTAATTACCGTTGGGCGATATCCATGTCTCTTTGTATATATTTTTTCTTTTAAAGTTTGTAGTCATAATTTTCATCTGATTCTCTTCTGCAAATTCTATTATTCTTATCCCATTATCGTTGCTTATTTCATGCCGACTTTCTCCTCCTGTTATGTGTTTATACATTAGTTCCTTCCCCACCTTGGCATTAGCATCTCCTAAAACAATTCTTATGCTCCTTTTATTCATTTTACTAAATGCCCCTTCCAGATTTTCGTAAAAGACGTCTTTGACATCTGGGTCTTTCTCCTCTGTTGGTGCGTACATATTTAGGATAGCCATGTTGACCCCGCCTTTTATTTCGATATAACATAATCTATCCGATATTGGCTCGAACCTGACTACCTTGTGTCTTAGTTCCTTGCTGACGAGAAATCCAACCCCGTATCTTCTCGTTTCGCCTCCGCTTGTAAACATTATGTGTTTATGCAGTTCTACTGTAGCCGTTTCTTTTATGTGGGTTTGTTGTATGGCAACTAGATCCATTTGGTATCTTTCCGCTTCTGTAGTCAGTATTTTAACCGCCCCTTCTTCATATATGCCTCGCACATTCCACGTACCTATTTTAAGCTTCATTGATAATTCCTGTGTTTTTGCCTCTGTATGTTTTTGCTTTTCCTTTCTGATACTTATACTCATGTCCATTTGCTTTGCCTTTGTTGTCGTCAGATCTATCACTGTCGGTTTATTTAGTTTTTTGATGGAAATCCCCTTTCTATACTTCCCTCAATCAGCCTTTCCTTAGTTTCGTCCCAGACCCATTTATTCCCATTAATAATCAGCTTCATGTATCCTATTTTTGTCCTTTTCCCCAGGTTTCTCTCCTCTCTGGCTCTTTTAACAATTTTGTTCTGTATATCTTGTTCCTTCATTGTAAAGTCTTGTTTAATGTATACCACTTTAGTTTGCAGCTCCCTTAATTTATGTTTATTCCTGATTATGTTGATTTTGTCCTCCATTCTCTCCATTTCTGCCAGGCATGTATCATTCCCGATTCTTATTATTCTTTTGATGTTCGCCTTAACCTTTAGTTCTATTTCTTTGAATTTCTCCACAGTCTGTTTCAGGTTGCTGCTCTCTGTTCTTCCAAATTTTATCCCTGAAACTACGATATTGCATTTTCTTTTCTCCCTTTCAAGTTGTTCCACTTGGATTTGCAGTTCTTTCATTTCGGTTTTCCTCCTTTCTTCTATCTCTTCGTTTAGATTGCCTGTATTTCCTATCTTCGTTTTTTGTCCTGCTTTTACCACGTCATTTTTTTCCAGGGTCTCAATTCTAGCTTCTAATTTCTGCATTTGTTTCTTTAACTTTTCGTTTTCTTTCTTTAGCTCTATGGTTTCTTCATGGCACTTTTCTTGTCCTTTTTTTATTTCTTTTATATCACATGCAAGTTCTGTAAACATTGCTACTAATTCTTCCATTTTCATTCGGCAGAATACCGCGAAAAAGTGCAGAAACCGGTCAACCCGTCGAATCTCTGCTCTTTATCAGTGTTCCCTCTCCTTTTAAACTTTACCTTCTTCTGTCTTCAATATTACGGACTTTTGCGCACTCTGGCAACGTCGCTTTATTTCCAGGCGTGACCTTCTTCGTGACGCGTCGCGCTTATCACGCTAACCTATACTTCGGTTGTAATTTGCACTATCGTTTCTTACCTGCTGTTTCTTGATTTTTCCAGATCTTTTCACACTATTCGCAGCTCCTTCACTCTACTAAAACTTCTAATTAATGGCTAAGGATTTTTTCTCGTTACAGGTCTCGAGTTTTCGGGATTATTGCAGACGAAAATAAATCACTTATTTATACTTTCACAACACCGATGCCAGGCCTTATATGTAATATTAATTCAGCGGGCCTAGCTTATAGCGACGAAGTTCCCATTGATACAGTTGGCCTTGCTTGTTCAAGCAAGTGTTGACATCTATGCCAAAATTTTCGAAAGCTAGTTCAAAGTTTTTACAGTTTTAGTAAAGTCTTACAACTTGGACATGTCCACCTTAGAATGAATTTGTCTCAATAGCAATACCAAATAAATATGGACATGTCGTCCTTTGCTTGATTTTCCTTGCATATAAAACTATTGGGACATGTCTGGTTTTGATTGAAAAGGCAACTTTCAGATAGGAATTAGAATTGGATATGTCTGGTTTTGGTCGATTCTGAGCGGAGAAATAGAAAGAAGTCAAGGTTTTCACATGGAAATGATGTATCACTCAATTCACGATATTTTGGACAAGTCTGCTTTTGAATGTTTGCTCCTCATTTAAAAGTGGAATTAGGGCGGCCATATACCTATGTACCTATACACTGTTACGGTAGGAATTGCTCGCTTTCGTATTTAGTTAAATTATTGGATTTATATTGATCTGGTTTTATTCTTTTATTTAGACTTTCCCAATTCCGCCAGGATTGCATAGTTGCATACGTCATAGGCGCATTTTCACTTAGTGGTTTTAGAAATTTTAGGTTGGTTCTTCAGAGAATTATGTTGGCAAGTTCGTTAGTTTTGCTTTCTTCTGCGTTCAACATCGGTCATGGATGGATGTCAACTTTGGTCTTAGTATTTAATTATCCTAATTTAGTTGGATAATCCGAAGTCGACATAATTGAAAATGCTTTTAGTTTGCCTATTGGGCCTTTAGTGAATTTAGAACGGTAGTCGTTTTGGATTGTAAGCATTCTTCATTACCTTCATTGGGATTTTTAAACCGTCAAACGACCATTTTGTAGAAGCATTTTGAAGGGCATTTAAGAACTTTTGGGTATGTAACGCATTGATTTTACTTGAAGTTTTCTTACGGTATTCGTTGTATTTCAGCCCTTCTTCTTTTTTTTTTCTGGCAGTACGTTTAGTACCTACTTCTTTTAGTATTTCCGTACGAACCACGTGTTCGTTGGTAGAAAACACCTGTTAGTTCAACACCACGAGTTTGAGGAATTCGTAATTAATCCGAAGAAATTATTCTACCCCGTGATATCTAGAAGATACGTTTATTAGCCTGGAATTTTCCTGATCTGCAGTTCGTTATCTATACGTTGTACACCCCACATTTAGAGGTTGAAGGTCAGATAAACTTAAGATTTGATTTGGAGGTTATCTTATGTTATTTAGTTAAACTTAAAGACGTTTAAACATTTAGTAGATTTAATTTTGGTATTTAACTTTTGTTAGTAATTTGATTAGAAGCATTTATTAGTAATATTCACAGTAATTAATTTGCATTGTAATTTAAAGTGTTAGTAAAACTTTCAATCGTCATTTAGTAAATCGTACTCCAGTACGCTTGAATTAATACTGTGCTTGCCGTCACAGCAAAGTGAGTTTATAAATTGTATTTTTGATTTTGTAAAAGGAATATTCAAATTTCGTGATTCAACTAAATAGTTACTTCTTATTTTGTTTTTAATATTAAATCGTAATTGAATTTTGTTACCGGCAGGTTTTGCAAGATATTATTATTATTGTACTATGAATTATTGTTGTCTATAATCGCAGGTCACGACGAGAACTGAGCTCATTTCTGCGTATGCGTATTCGATAGTTTAGTGTAAGACTTATCCTTGCGAACCCTCAGAGGGTCTACGTTCGTTTAATTACGATCTTAGTATTTTGATTGGTGCATTTTACTTTTGTTTAGTTACGAACTTCGTTTGTTTTTGAACATTCCCTATATATTTTTTTTTTGTGTTAATTAGCTCTCGTGATATATATATTTCCTTTAGACTTACATTTGGTTACGATCTTAGTAATTTCTTTATTGGTTATTTGAATTAATAACTTAATTATTAATTTTCAATTTCAATTTTGTGTATGTGTTCTTTTTATTACGAGTTAATATATCCTATTCGTTAGTTACAAGTCTTGCGTTTTATTGTCAAGTCAATTGACTTTTGGAGGTCTATTCTTCAGTAGGTCCGGCTGAAGCTGTTACGTTATAAGGACTGGCGCCCAAGCAACATCGTTAGTTGAGTAATTAGTGAGCACTACTATTTTCTTTTAGGAACCTCACGCCCACGCAACAGAGTAGCGGGTTTATTTAGTGTTATCACCTCCGGATAACAATTGATATCCTTCACCTAGTGCTGGTGTAGCATATTTTTGACGCCCAACGTGTTGGGGCTTGATTAGTAACCAGCTCTTTTAAACTGGTTAGTTAGTAAAGTAATTATCGAATTTAGGATATTGTTAGTTAAATTAGTCAGGATGTCTTTCAAATTAGAAGTAGACAGGTTATTAAAGGATGAGTTGGAGTACGAACTCAAAGTTAGGGGTATTCATAAAGTAGGTAGCAGCGTGGATGAACTTCGTAAGAACCTGAGTGGTGTATTAGTATTCGAAAAGTCAGGTAGCGTAGTTTCGAGTTATGTTAAGTTAGACGCTTGTTGCTACCGTAGTGGTTCGATTAGTTAGTGTGTTTGTTTTATTCATTTAGCGGGTTTGGTTGGTTGGGTGTGTTATGTGTTAGTCTAATTAGCTGGGAGGATTTAATTAGACATTTGTCCCATTAGGATTTTCCATCTTTTCCTAGTTGTGTTGTTTATTTTTGTACGGGTATATCCCTCATATTATTGTGTCCGTTACCCTACATACATATATTTTGCTCTTTTGATATTTATCCTTCTGCCCTAGTCATTTCGGGGTCAGCTTTAGTGATGTAAGTCGGTCCTGGGCTTACACACTTAACCTTTAGTGGAGAGTGGTGGTGTGTTAAGATATTTTTTCCGTATCCATGGTATGTAATTGACAGATTATTTATCTCATTTGAGGTTAACAATGGCGGATAGCGGGTAAATATGAAAAAGCGGGACGATATGAACATTTGCGGGTTTTTACCGTGCATGCTATCGACGTGACATCTACCGATAGAATTTAGAATCAAAATTATTATTTGATTATACAAAAATCTTCATTTAAGTGAATGATGAGTGTAATTATTTTTTAAAATTCAAGCAAATACGATTATTTTTTACATAAATTCATTATAGAAGTTATTTTTAATACGAAAATTTGACATGTGTAATTTGAGGTTATATGTCAAAAACGTAGGTACGTATTATATTATAACTATTTTTATTTAATACGAACTTCTCATGGATGCGGAAAAATAACTTGTGCCCTACGGGAATCTAACGGCATATTTCATCCCTCGGCTTTTGCTGCCCTCGCTCACTACGTTCGCTCGTGCAGCAGAAATCTTCGGGATGAAATATGCCTATATCTTCCCTTATGACGCAATATACTATTGTTACTGTAATTGAAGTCTATCTATATTCGTGACAATCCTTTCGGGGACTCACGCTGGATTTTCGGATGTTACAGTAACCTCACATTTTTTTGGCCTTTTTTGAATTTAGAAATTTCTGATAATTGTTTATGTGTAGACAACCACTCGAAGCTAAAACCTCCTATCCATATCCTTCTTCTGTGATCGTTTACTATCATCTTTACTTGATTCCCATCCTTTCTCAAATTATATCTTTTCCTTCCGAGATGTAGTCTTGTGTTGGCTGCTATCTGGTGTTAGTTATTGTGAGTTGTTCGAGCGGCGCGCCTTAGTCATCCAGCGCGACGAACAATTCAGCTAACTTACAATAGTTAGTCTCCCGCACGGTTCAACATTCTCTCTTTGTCCGTCCCATTTCACATACTTTTCTTTAATTCCTTTTGTTCTCCTTTTTCATTATCATTGTTTTGGGGTTATTTACTTAGGTATTTTTCTGGGTTAGTTGCCATCCTATAATCCTATAGATTTTGGGAATTGTTTAGTTACGCATCTTGGCAGATGCTTGTTAAGAAAGGGAGGGATTTGTTACGGTAGGAATTGCTCGCTTTCGTATTTAGTTAAATTATTGGATTTATATTGATCTGGTTTTATTCTTTTATTTAGACTTTCCCAATTCCGCCAGGATTGCATAGTTGCATACGTCATAGGCGCATTTTCACTTAGTGGTTTTAGAAATTTTAGGTTGGTTCTTCAGAGAATTATGTTGGCAAGTTCGTTAGTTTTGCTTTCTTCTGCGTTCAACATCGGTCATGGATGGATGTCAACTTTGGTCTTAGTATTTAATTATCCTAATTTAGTTGGATAATCCGAAGTCGACATAATTGAAAATGCTTTTAGTTTGCCTATTGGGCCTTTAGTGAATTTAGAACGGTAGTCGTTTTGGATTGTAAGCATTCTTCATTACCTTCATTGGGATTTTTAAACCGTCAAACGACCATTTTGTAGAAGCATTTTGAAGGGCATTTAAGAACTTTTGGGTATGTAACGCATTGATTTTACTTGAAGTTTTCTTACGGTATTCGTTGTATTTCAGCCCTTCTTCTTTTTTTTTTCTGGCAGTACGTTTAGTACCTACTTCTTTTAGTATTTCCGTACGAACCACGTGTTCGTTGGTAGAAAACACCTGTTAGTTCAACACCACGAGTTTGAGGAATTCGTAATTAATCCGAAGAAATTATTCTACCCCGTGATATCTAGAAGATACGTTTATTAGCCTGGAATTTTCCTGATCTGCAGTTCGTTATCTATACGTTGTACACCCCACATTTAGAGGTTGAAGGTCAGATAAACTTAAGATTTGATTTGGAGGTTATCTTATGTTATTTAGTTAAACTTAAAGACGTTTAAACATTTAGTAGATTTAATTTTGGTATTTAACTTTTGTTAGTAATTTGATTAGAAGCATTTATTAGTAATATTCACAGTAATTAATTTGCATTGTAATTTAAAGTGTTAGTAAAACTTTCAATCGTCATTTAGTAAATCGTACTCCAGTACGCTTGAATTAATACTGTGCTTGCCGTCACAGCAAAGTGAGTTTATAAATTGTATTTTTGATTTTGTAAAAGGAATATTCAAATTTCGTGATTCAACTAAATAGTTACTTCTTATTTTGTTTTTAATATTAAATCGTAATTGAATTTTGTTACCGGCAGGTTTTGCAAGATATTATTATTATTGTACTATGAATTATTGTTGTCTATAATCGCAGGTCACGACGAGAACTGAGCTCATTTCTGCGTATGCGTATTCGATAGTTTAGTGTAAGACTTATCCTTGCGAACCCTCAGAGGGTCTACGTTCGTTTAATTACGATCTTAGTATTTTGATTGATGCATTTTACTTTTGTTTAGTTACGAACTTCGTTTGTTTTTGAACATTCCCTATATATTTTTTTTTTTTTGGTGTTAATTAGCTCTCGTGATATATATATTTCCTTTAGACTTACATTTGGTTACGATCTTAGTAATTTCTTTATTGGTTATTTGAATTAATAACTTAATTATTAATTTTCAATTTCAATTTTGTGTATGTGTTCTTTTTATTACGAGTTAATATATCCTATTCGTTAGTTACAAGTCTTGCGTTTTATTGGCAAGTCAATTGACTTTTGGAGGTCTATTCTTCAGTAGGTCCGGCTGAAGCTGTTACGTTATAAGGACTGGCGCCCAAGCAACATCGTTAGTTGAGTAATTAGTGAGCACTACTATTTCTTTTAGGAACCTCACGCCCACGCAACAGAGTAGCGGGTTTATTTAGTGTTATCACCTCCGGATAACAATTGATATCCTTCACCTAGTGCTGGTGTAGCAACACTTCAGTGAATATGAATGAAGTTTCCCATAATCTGAGTTGCCAATTTTACAGCGCTTGTCTTTGGATCTGCTTTGATTGTCTGTATAATCTTGCGACCTTCCCTTTCTGTTAACTTTTTTGGTCTACCAGCTCTTCTAGAGTTTTCCACAGTATTGGAGTTCTTGTATCTTTTTATGATAGACTGAATTGTTGAAAAGCTTCTATTCATTATATTACCTATTTCTCTATACGATCTGTGTTCTGTATAAAGTTCAATAATAAGTTCTCGTTCTTCGATTGTGGTTTCTTTTCCTTTTCTTCCTATTTTAATCCTTGGCTACAGTAACAGTGGCGTAACCAAGGGGGGCCCAGGCCCCCGTCAAGATCAAAGTTATTAATCAAAACAGTCTTTAAGAAAGGTGAGTGTATTATGTCCCGTTGAGTGCATATGTATTTCTGACACAATTGTTAAACAGTGGACTGGGCCCCCTACAAACTACCTGTTAAACAGTCGACTGAGCCCCCTACAAACTACGTTTCTACGCTTCTGGTTACGCTACTGTGCAGTAAAGTAAAAATTTAGGTGAAGTAACCAACAATGAAAGCATTTGACAACTGCCGCATGCCAGTAGCATCGGTTTTGTTTGTTATCTTTCAAGGCAAGGGTGATTTCTAATGAAACTGTTAAATATATGAATACTTTTGCTGTCTTAGCAAACCATCTTATTGTAAATTAAATTATTAAAAAATAATAATAAAGCAGAAATATTTAAATATAAATATAAATGTGCGTAAGAACTTTTTAACTTATTCACGTGAATTTATTTAAAAAAAAAACGTACTGGTGTATGAATACTTTTGCTGGCTACCGTACATAAGCAAATATACAAAAGCACATTTAAATCAATAGAAAATAATGTGACAGGTGCAATAGATTATATAACATTCAGCAAAATATTTCAACCGTAATTATAGAGGAGCTGAATTAAGCACTAATCACAGACGGGTTGTGGCAAAAGTTACAAGTCACCAAGAAAGATAAAAAGTATATAACGGAATTAGAATAGAAAACTAGAAACGGAAGAGAATAAACAAAGATAATATGGAAACACTACAGAGGGAACTAGAGGAAAAGAAAAGTAGCGGACCCTGCTACTACCCTGCTACTACCCTGCTACTACTCTGCTACTACTCTGCTACTACTCTGCTACTACCCAGCTACTACCCTGCTACTACCTTGCTACTACCCTGCTACTACCCTGCTACTACCCTGCTACTACCCTGCTACTACCCTGCTACTACTCTGCTACTACCCTGCTACTACCGTGCTACTACCCTGCTACTACCCTGCTACTACCCTGCTACTACTCTGCTACTACTCTGCTACTACTCTGCTACTACCCTGCTACTACCTTGCTACTACCCTGCTACTACCCTGCTACTACCCTGCTACTACGCTGCTACTACTTTGCTACTACCCAGCTACTACCCTGCTACTACCTTGCTACTACCCTGCTACTACCCTGCTACTACGCTGCTACTACTCTGCTACTACCCTGCTGCTACCCTGCTACTACCCTGCTACTACCCTGCTACTACTCTGCTACTACCCTACTACTACCGTGCTACTACCCTGCTACTACTGCTACACCAGCACTAGGTGAAGGATATCAATTGTTATCCGGAGGTGATAACACTAAATAAACCCGCTACTCTGTTGCGTGGGCGTGAGGTTCCTAAAAGAAATAGTAGTGCTCACTAATTACTCAACTAACGATGTTGCTTGGGCGCCAGTCCTTATAACGTAACAGCTTCAGCCGGACCTACTGAAGAATAGACCTCCAAAAGTCAATTGACTTGACAATAAAACGCAAGACTCGGTAATTAACGAATAGGATATATTGAGGTGATATTGTTTTAATTGAATTTGGATAAAGTGAATGAACACCTTTTGAAAGTATGAAAATTTAGTGTAAATAAAATTGTAAATAGTTATAAGTTAGAAAATGAATATTGTAAATAAGTAGGATAGAATCTAGATAGTAATTTTGTAAATATGTCATAAAAATAATTTTGTAGAGTGTTAAAATTTAAGAAACTAGGGTAACAAATAAAAAACAAACAGTGGAATATTAATTTTGGTAAACGAAAGTTGGTTTTTTTGAAAATTATCAAAAAACTTCATTAATTACCATAAAATAATATTTTAAAAGCAGATTAAAAATATAATTAGTTAAAATACTGTATGAAGAAAGTTGTTGTTATATGAAAATATAATTTTGGATTTTTTTAAAAATAAAAAAAAAATCTTATGAAATATAATTTATTTCTGAAGAAGCTTTATAAATTTGGATATTGGTGACGAATTAATTTAATAAAAGGGGAAAGCTTGTTGTTGGTTGGAGGATAAGGCAGATTTTGGGTGGAGTTGGAGTCAAAAGGGGAAAGTGTATTGTTTGAAAGAAGTTAGAGCAGCGCTTGGTGAATTGGAAGTCGAGGCAGGAAGTGTTGTTTTGTTCAAGTTGTTTAAGTGAAAAAGGTAATTTATATTTTAAATTTTAGAAAATTGTTTAGTTTGTTATTAGAATTATTTATTGTTATTTCTTTGTAAAAGTTTATCATAATTTTGAAAGGTGTTATATTTTTTAAAATTTTATCTTGGTGAATTTTTATAAATTTTGAAATTCGTCAAAGGGAACCCTTTAAAGACCTTGATTTAGGAGATTCTGAAAGAAATTAATTAAATCTTATTATTGAGCTAGCCGGAAGAATAATTAAAAATTGTATGTAATTCTTATAAGTGTAAGAGTATAACAATAATTGGCGTCCAACGTGGTTGCTTCGTGGGGTTTTGAAAGGACTTCGTAGGGCTACTTAGGGCTCCGAAGAGTTTATTTTGACAGTGATAGGATAATTTTGCATACATCATTCTAACAATTATTGTCATACATACAACAATAATTGGACCAGCAACGTGAGGCTTAATATTATTTTGTTATTAATAATTTTGAAGGGGTTCTGAAAGGCAAGGTAGGGTAAAAATTAGTGAATAAAATATTAACTAGAGAACAGAAGTAATAAAAACTTGGTAGGGTCATTCACAGTTTTGAATAAAAGTTATTTAGTAATTGAAATAATACAGATTTGAATCAATAAAGAAAAGTATAACGAATTTAATTGTAGAAGATATTTCCATAAATATTGAATTGTTTCATAATAAATGTCAGTTTGAAGTTTATTAAATTTGACAAATTGATAAAATTGACAAACTTGATTGTTCATTGTTTTGTGTGAAATTTTTGCTTAAATATTCAAATAATAAAATTCAATAAAACGAGATACAGATATTTTGACAAAGTTTAGAAATTGATAATATGAGTGAGGGCAGAAGAAATTTAAGAAGTTCTAGGAAAGACAAAGAACAGGAAATGGAACAACAAGAGGAGGAAAATGAAATGGAGGTAGTTGAAGTTGAAGAGGAGCATGAAAATGCAGATGAACAGTCAGAAGAGGAACCTCGAAGTGTTGGTGATCAATTACAAGTTCAAACTTCTCAAATTATTACAAATCCAGCTCAATTTGATGGGAATTTCATGCAAATGATGATGCAACATTTAGAAGAGGCGAAAAAACGGGATGATAGATTAGAGAAACAGTTAAGTAAATTAGATGAAATTAAAGAAGATTCCAAGAAACGAGATGAAGATTCCAAGAAACGAGACGAAGATACCAAGAAACAGTTAAGTAGATTGGATGATAAGTTAGATGAAAAATTAAATGAAATTAAAGAAGAATCAAAGAAGCGATATGAAGAGTTGAAAGAAGAAAATAAAAAGCATATTAAAAGAAAGAATTAGATTAGTGAACAATGAACCAGGACTTGCCAAAGGTTATATACACCATTTGAAAGTTAATAACGATGCACCATTCAATGTTAAAAATTACCCTATTCCTTTTAAATACAGAGAAAAAGTTAAAGAAGAGATCCAGGTGATGATAAAGAATCAAATAATAGAACCAGCAATTACCAGTTATATTAATCCTCTTGTAATTGTTAAAAAGAAAAATAATTCCATAAGAATTTGCCTTGATGCAAGAAAAATTAACTCTATTACCAAACCACAATATGAATCTCCACAAGCAATTGATTCTTTATTAGGGCGAATTAGCAACAAAAAGATTTTTTCAAAATTAGATTTAAAAAATTCTTTCTGGTTAATACCATTGGATGAAGATAGTAGGAAATATACTGGATTTAGTGTAGATGGTGAAATATTTCAATTTAAAGTGGTACCTTTTGGTTTATCAACATCTTGTGCAGCATTAGTAAGAGCTATGCAGAAAATTTTAAATTGTTACGAACAATTTTGTGTGCATTATGTTGATGATGTACTTATATTTAGCGAAGATCTAGAAAGTCATATTAAACATTTAAAAATTATTTTGGTTACCTTAGAAACAAATGGTTTGAAACTTAGCTTGGAAAAATGCGAATTTTTTAAAAGTCAAGTGACATATTTAGGTTATAAAATAACTGACATGGGTGTCAATATCAATGAAGATCGGATTTCAGAAATTAAAAATTTTCCTAGACCTACTAATTTAAAAACTTTAAGACGATTTTTAGGGATACTTAATTATTATAAAAAGTTTATTCCTAAATATTCTGAACTTATTTTGTCATTAGTTGAATTATTGCGTAAAAATGAAAAATGGATTTGGAATGAAAAAAGGGAATTAGATTTTATAAAGATTAAAGAAAATTTTTATAATGAATTATTATTACGTTTTCCAAATTTTGAACAAATGTTCATATTAAGAACAGATGCTTCAAACTTTGCTATTTCAGCTGAGTTAGTACAAATTCAAGACGAAGGAGAGGTACCAATATGTTTTATATCCAGAATTTTAAAAGGGTATGAAATTAGATATACAATTTCTGAAAAAGAAATGTTAGCAATTATTTTTGCAATTAAAAAGTTGAAATTTTATTTAACAGGTAATAAATTTATAATAGAAACTGATAATTCTGGTCTAACATTTATGAAAAAGAAAGATTTTTTAAGTAACAGATTATACAGATGGGCATTATTTTTACAAGAATATGATTTTGAAATAAAACATAAACCTGGGAAAGAAAATGTAACAGCAGATTTCTTAAGTAGAAAGGATATTTTACCTAAACGAAATCAAATAATATTAGCAACTAAATTTATACAAGAATATGGAAAATTTTCTTTAAATACAATTAAAGAACAACAAAGTCATCAAGAAATTATCAAGATAAAAGATGATTTACAATTAAATAATATTTTGGAAAACAAGGGATATAAACTTAAAAATAACATTTTAATTAAGACAATAGGAGAACAAGAATTTTATGTAGTTAATAAAAATTTAGGAATTAAAATTATTGAAGAAATTCATTTAATTTATGGACATATTGGAATACGAAAAACTTGGTTAATTTTCAGGGAATGTTTTTATATGAAAAACGATATTAAAATAATTAAAAATTACATTAACAGATGTCAAATTTGTATATTTGTAAAAGAAAAGAATTTTAGAAATTCAAATACAATAACAAGCATTAGAGTAGAACAACCTTTAGAATTGGTAGCAATAGATTATATAAGTAATTTAACTACAGGTCATGGTGGAAATAAACACATTTTAGTAATGTTAGATGTATTTTCAAAATATGTTAAATTGTATCCAAGCAGAAAATGTAATACAAATCATGTGATTAACAGCATAAAAAAATATTTGGTAGAAATAGGTAAACCAACTCGAATATTAGCAGATAATGCAACATATTTTCACAATGATAGATTTAAACAAAACTTAAATAATTTAGAAATTCGTTATTCGTTTTGTAGCATACGTCATCCAAAAGGAAATCCAGCTGAAAGATACATAAAAGAAGTTATCAAATATCTTAGGGTAGTTACTTTTGACAAACATAATGCTTGGGTAAAATACCTTCCTAAAATAGAACAATTTATAAACGAAGTACCAAATACAGTAACGGAAATATCACCTATTACACTAATAAAAGATTTATTACCTAAACGTCCTTGGAGAACAGAACAAATTCTAACAAATATTAATAATTTATTAGAGAAAACTAAAGAGAGAATTCGAAAATCTAATCGAAAATATGAATTGAAACATAATAATTTAATTAAAAAAAGAACCCAATTTAATGTAGGAGATTTAGTTATTGTTAAAAATTTAAAAGTGGCAAATAGAGAATTAAATAAATGTGCAAAATTACAATTACCATTTATAGGACCTTTTCGTATAAATAAAGTCATATTTGAAAATTCATACGAGTTAATTGAAATTAATACACAAAAAATTAGAGGAATTTTTCATATATCAATGTTATATCGATTTGAAAATTAAAAAAAAAATTAAGATAGAAACATTATGTCAAATGTCAAACGTCAAATTTATTAAAAGTCAAAAATGACTTAAATGTAAATAATGACAGATCTAAAGAAAAGTCAAAATTTAACTTAACCTGATTTTATATGTTAAAATGACAAATAGGGTTGTTAACTTAACGAAATTAAAATTGAAAAAATGTGTTTGAAAACAAAAATTTCACAAAAACAAGGTAGGGTTTTGAGGTGATATTGTTTTAATTGAATTTGGATAAAGTGAATGAACACCTTTTGAAAGTATGAAAATTTAGTGTAAATAAAATTGTAAATAGTTATAAGTTAGAAAATGAATATTGTAAATAAGTAGGATAGAATCTAGATAGTAATTTTGTAAATATGTCATAAAAATAATTTTGTAGAGTGTTAAAATTTAAGAAACTAGGGTAACAAATAAAAAACAAACAGTGGAATATTAATTTTGGTAAACGAAAGTTGGTTTTTTTGAAAATTATCAAAAAACTTCATTAATTACCATAAAATAATATTTTAAAAGCAGATTAAAAATATAATTAGTTAAAATACTGTATGAAGAAAGTTGTTGTTATATGAAAATATAATTTTGGATTTTTTTAAAAATAAAAAAAAAATCTTATGAAATATAATTTATTTCTGAAGAAGCTTTATAAATTTGGATATTGGTGACGAATTAATTTAATAAAAGGGGAAAGCTTGTTGTTGGTTGGAGGATAAGGCAGATTTTGGGTGGAGTTGGAGTCAAAAGGGGAAAGTGTATTGTTTGAAAGAAGTTAGAGCAGCGCTTGGTGAATTGGAAGTCGAGGCAGGAAGTGTTGTTTTGTTCAAGTTGTTTAAGTGAAAAAGGTAATTTATATTTTAAATTTTAGAAAATTGTTTAGTTTGTTATTAGAATTATTTATTGTTATTTCTTTGTAAAAGTTTATCATAATTTTGAAAGGTGTTATATTTTTTAAAATTTTATCTTGGTGAATTTTTATAAATTTTGAAATTCGTCAAAGGGAACCCTTTAAAGACCTTGAATTAGGAGATTCTGAAAGAAATTAATTAAATCTTATTATTGAGCTAGCCGGAAGAATAATTAAAAATTGTATGTAATTCTTATAAGTGTAAGAGTATAACAATATATTAACTCAAGCAAAAAACACATACACAAAATTGAAATTGGAAAAGTAATTATGAAGTTATTAATTCAAAGGACAAATAAAGAAATTAGTAAGATCGTAAACAAACTAAGTTTAAATGTTAAATTTCTAATGAGATCTAATTAAACACAAAAAAAAACTATGAGGAATGTTCAACGACAATCATGTAACCAAACGAAAGATAAATGAAAATAATTTACGGTTCAAATAAACCCAAATCGTAATTAAACGTACGTAGACTCTCGGAGGGTTCGCAAGAATAATTCTTAAATTAGCTTAAATAACTAACGAACACAGATAAGAGTGAGCTCACTTTAGTCGTTTTCGCAGCTATAAAATAAAACATAATAACACAAGAAAATAATAATAATATCCTGCGAGATCTATCGGAAACCACAATTTCAATTACGATATGATATATAAAAATAAACTAAAGAAAATAATTGACTAAGTTGAAACACGAAATTGAATACTCCTTTACAAATTCAAAATAAATTACAGTTTATAAATTCCCGTTGCTGTGACCGCAACTACAATGTTTAAATAATCGCACGGAGTACGATTTACTACATGACGATTAAAAATTTTACTAATATTTTGAATTACAATGAAAATTAATTACTGTGAATATTACTAATAAATGCTTTTAATCAAATTACTAACAATAGTTAAATACCAAAATTAAACCTACTAAATGTTTAAACGTCTTTAAAGTTAACTAAATAACATAAGATAACCTCCAAATCAAATCTTAAGTTTATCTGACCTTCAACCTCTAAATGTGGGGTGTACAACGTATAGATAACGAACTGCAGATCAGGAAAATTCCAGGCTAATAAACGTATCTTCTAAATCACACGGGGTAGAATAATTTCTTCGGATTAATTACGAATTCCTCAAAATCGTGGTGTTGAACTAACAGGTGTTTTCTACCAACGAACACGTGGTTCGTACGGAAATACTAAAAGAAGTAGGTACTAAACGTACTGCCAGAAAAAGGGCTGAAATACAACGAATACCGTAAGAAATCTTCAAGTAAAATCAATGCGTTACATACCAACAGATGTTAAAATGCCCTTCGAAATGCTTCTTTCAAAAAAATTGTCGTCGGATAGTTTAAATCCCAATAAAGGTTAAAATGGTAATTAAATATAAAACTCACTAGCGTTTCAAATACTCTAAAGGCCTCTAAGGCTTACTAAACCATTTTACAAAAAGTCGGACCTCGGATGATTCCACTAATTTTAGAAAACTAAAATTCTAAAACCAAGGTAAACGACGTCCATCCGCGACGAATGTTTCAAGCAGAAGACAAGTTAACTAACGAAGCTGCCAACAGAATTCTTTGGCGAAAGCCAATCTAAAATTTGCAAAATTCCCTAAAGATTCTAAACCCATTAGTGACTAAATTCATAGTAAGAGGCGTGACGTCAGTATTAGCATTGTATGCAACCATGCAATCCTAAGATCTAACTGGGAAGTCTAACTGGCTAGACAAAAGTAAATTCGAGAATTTACATATACAACAACAAGAGCGTGAATTCTACTGTAACAAATCCCTCCCTTTCTTAACAAGCGTCTGCCAAGATGCGTAACTAAAGAATTCCCAAAATCTATAGGATTATAAGATGACAACTAACCCAGAAAAATACCTAAGTAAATAACCCCAAAACAATGATAATGAAAAAGGATAACAAAAGGAATTAAAGAAAAGTATGTGAAATGGGACGGACAAAGAGAGAATGTTGAACTGTGCGGGAGACTAACTATTGTAAGCTAGCTGAATTGTTCGTCGCGCTGGATGGCTAAGGCGCGCCGCTCGAACAACTCACAATAACTAACACTAGATAGCAGCCAACACAAGACTACATCTCGGAAGGAAAGGATATAATTTGAGAAAGGATGGGAATCAAGTAAAGACGATAGTAAACGATCACAGAAGAAGGATATGGATAGGAGGTTTTAGCTTCGAGTGGTTGTCTACACATAAACAATTATCAGAAATTTCTAAATTCAAAAAGGCCAAAAAAATGTGAGGTTACTGTAACATCCGAAAATCCAGCGTGAGTCCCCGAAAGGATTGTCACGAATATAGATAGACTTCAATTACAGTAACAAAAATATCTTAACTCACCACCACTCTCCACTAAAGGTTAAGTGTGTAAGCCCAGGACCGACTTACATCACTAAAGCTGACCCCGAAATGACTAGGGCAGAAGGATAAATAGCAAAAAGAGCAAAATATATGTATGTAGGGTAACGGACACAATAATATGAGGGATATACCCGTACAAAAAATAAACAACACAACTAGGAAAAGATGGAAAATCCTAATGGGACAAATGTCTAATTAAATCCTCCCAGCTAATTAGACTAACACATAACACACCCAACCAACCAAACCCGCTAAATGAATAAAACAACACAATAACTAATCGTACCACTACGGTAGCCTAACCGATATCAAACTAAATGCCTTGGTCGTCAGTAAAAATCTTTAAATCTTTAACATGCCAGTCGCCTTTCGAATTGCCTAAATTATCTACTAGCTCATAAACGCAATAACCTTTTTTTCGTTTGATACTATAAGGTCCCTCATATTTCCCACTTAGCTTTCGATTGAAATAGTTAATAGCATCGGACAAAACGTAACTTTTCTTCCATACTAAATCACCAATATTATATTCAACATGACGTCTACGTAAGTTATAACGTTGTCTACTGCGCTCGTAAGCTTTAATTAAATTAGTTTTAACAAGTTGACGTAGCTTTGACAATACGGTTTCTCGTTTAGGCTGATCTTCGTGATTAGGGGAATCATCAATCGTCGGTTTAGAATGTTCGTCGCCCGATTGACACATTTCACGACCAAAGTTAACAAAGTAAGGTGTCTGACTAATAGTTTCATGACGAGCGGTACGCAACGCACATGCTAACGCACTTAAATTATCATCCCACTTTCTATGCTGGTCTTTAACATAAGCTGAAATCATTGTTTTTACAACTCGATTAACACGTTCAGTGTTATTAGCTTGCGGATGGTAATTTGGATTGAAAAGAACCTTAACTTTGTATTTATCAACCAACCTACTAAGTTCTCTACCTCTAAACTGAGTACCATTATCACATCTAATCAGCTGCGGTACGCCAAACATTAAGAAAACTTGTTCTTCTAAAATTTTGCAAATACTAACGGCTAAAGCTCTACGAAGAGGAAACAACAAACTAAATTTACTGAATATGTCGGTCACTACAAAAATAAATTGGTTACCATGGGAACTTCTCGGTAATGGTCCCACTAAATCAAAACTAATAATTTGCCAAGGAGTTTTGGGAATAACTGGATTACCCATATGACCTGCTGGTAACTTTTGTTCGGGTTTGATTCTTTGACAAGTGACACAAGAACGTACATATTTAGTAATGTCAGAACGCATGGATGGCCAAAAATAATGACGAGCTACTCTAAAATAAGTTTTATAAATGCCTAAGTGGCCTGAAGTTGGTTCATCGTGACAAGTTTGAAGAACTTCACGACGTTTTTCTTTCGGAACTACTAACTTCCAAGAATCTTCATTATCTAAAGGATTTACTTTGACGTATTTGTAAATTTTATTTTCAACAACTCTCCATTGAGGATAGGCTAAAGGTTTTTGACTAATTAATCTAATAAGTTTCACATACCAAGGATCTCTAACATTAATGACCTCTACTAAATTTATTTCATCGGAGCTACTATCGGTTTGGACAAAACGAGATAACGCATCTGGCACGAGGTGTTCTTTGCCTTTTCTATGAACTACGGTATAATCGTACTGCTGAAGGCGTAATACCCATCGACCTAATCTACCTTGGGGATCTTTCAAATTATCTAACCAGACAAGACTATGATGATCTGTTACTACCGTAAATTTTGTACCTTCTAAATAACCTCTTAACTTTTCAATACTCCAAAGTACAGCTAAGCATTCTTTTTCAGTAACAGAAAACTTTCGTTCGGTTCTAGTAAGGGCACGTGAAATATAACAAATAACATGTTCTTGGTCATTATAATGCTGCGTTAATACAGCACCAATCCCTATATCGCTAGCATCTGTTTGAAGAGAAAACTCTTTGTCAAAATTTGGAATAGATAAAATAGGTGAAGAGATAAGGGCTTCTTTAACTTTACTAAATGACTCTTCGCATGAACTGTCCCAAATAAATTTTGAAGTCTTACGCAACAAACGAGTAAGAGGGGATGTAATATCCGAGTAATTAGGCAAAAATCTACGATACCAACTAACCATTCCTAACAAACGACGTATCTCCGTTACATTTTTAGGCTGAGGCAAATTAACGATGCATTCAACTTTTTCAGGATCAACATGCAATCCGTGACGATTAACAAGATAGCCCAAATATTTAAGTTCCGGCCTACAAAAGTGACTTTTATCTCGATTTAAAACAAGTCCTGCATTAGCTAAACGATCTAAAACGTCGGTTAACATTTCTAAATGTTTATCAAACTCGGGTGAAACTACAATGATATCGTCTAAATAGCAAAAGACATACGGCTCTAATTCCGGTCCTAAAATCTTGTCGACTAAACGTTGAAAAGTTGCGGGTGCATTAGATAAACCATACGGTAACTTAGTGAATTGGTATAATCCTCTACCGGGTACTGTAAAAGCTGTGAGTTCTTTACTCCCTTCAGATAAAGCTACTTGCCAATATGCACTTTTTATATCTAAACTGGACATGTAACGTGTGGAACCTAACTTGGTAAGAATAGATGAAATGTATGGAAGCGGATAAGCGTCTTTTTCAGTGACTTTATTTAGTTTACGAAAATCAATGCAAAATCTCTGAGTACCGTCTTTCTTAGGTACTAGTAAGACTGGAGATGACCAAGCGCTCGCAGATTTCTCGACAACACCTGCTTTCAACATTTTATCTAACTCTTCATCAATCAAACGTTGTTTATAAGGTGACACCGGATAATATCGTTGCTTAATCGGAGGACTACTAGTCTTTATCTGATGTTCAACTAAATGAGTGCAACCTAACTGATCCTTACTAAATTTACTAAAATAATTACTAACAACATTACTAAGACGAGTTCGTTGCTCTACGGTTAAATCAGACTCTGATTCTAATTGATTAACTTCAATATTATTCAAGCATTCTTTGGAAAAGAACCATTCACCCCGACGTACGTCCGGAATTATTCCCATTTTAGACCAAAAGTCAATACCTAATATAATGCTATGTCTCAAATTGGGTACAACATACATTTGCATTAACTTAACGACATGCTTTAATTTTACAGGAGCAGTGACCGTTCCTAAACATTGACAATTGTCGCTATTTGCTATAGTACAAATAGTTATTTGTCTAGTATCTAACTTGAAACCTAAGTTACGTAGTAAATCCCAGGTATCCTGATTAATAAAAGTTTTATTGGCCCCAGAATCAAGCAAACCGTATAATTTAATACCTAAAATGTCAATTTCTACATAAGGGCATTCCCCATCACCAACTTGAGCTAGTATATAATCTAAGACAACTTTCTGTTTATAATTAGCTAACGTATCTAATGACTTAAAATCTTCAGTAGCCGATCTAGGTTTCTGTCTCCACGGTTCGTTTCCAAACGACCTATTACAATTTACACAAGTGTTTCTGGTAACACCTAACTTCCCACAACCAAAACATTCTAAACTTGTCCTAACATGACAGTTACGAGCAACGTGACCAGGCTTACTGCACCTAAAACAAAATCTTTTACTAACGGTAACTTCTTGAGCATCGGCTAATCTACAGTTTAAAGCGGAAGGACCTTGAGAAGTACTAAGATCAGAATATGAATAATCTAAATCAGGTTCCAAAGACAATTGACCCTTAACCGGAGGTTTGTATTCTTGGATCTTTTGTCTAGCTGCTTCTAACTTCCTACAATGTTCGATTAACTCGTAAGGTGTTGAAATATCAACTAATGCTAAACGTTCCTGGTAAAATGGTAATATGTTAGAACGAAGTACCTTAAGACGCAATCTTTCCGAGACTGGAATGGGCATTCTATCAAACAAGGTAGACATGACAGCTACATAAATACCTACGGTTTCTTGTGGACCTTGGGTACGTTTTAAAATTTGGTCCCATAATTTGTCTGAGTTATATGAAGGTGTAAATTCCTGTCTCATGAGTTTAACTAAACCTTCCCAATCATGAACCTGCTTACTAACTAACCTGAACCATAACAAAGCTTCACCTTCAAACAAGTCTATGGCTGAAGCAAATAATTGATCTTTACTAATCATGCGTGACTTACAAAGTTCGCTAACACGTTCAAGGAAACAATTAAAACTCATGTTGTCATTTGGATTACCAGAAAATTTTAAATGCCATTTATAAACCGGAATAGGTTTCGGAGTAACTAACGAAGTTTGACTAACTTGGGTTTGACCACTAACAACCTGACTAGTCCCAGACGTCGCAGAAGTATCTTCAAAGAAAGATGGGTTATACGGAAGCTCACTAATGTCTTGCTTTTTAGCATTATAATCAGCAACTAATCCAGTTAATTTAGCAAAGGCTTGTGAACGTTTATCTAACAAATCGGGATCGATGGTTTGAATCCTATCGATACGACTAAAAATGTGTGAAAACTTACTTTCGATTTTTTTACTTTGCGAAACAGAAACAGTGGCAGAAAAAGAACTTAATATACCCTCAGCTTCGGTGAGTTTAGTTAGGCAAATATCTATCTCAGTCTTCGCATCTAATTTAACATAGCTCGAAACTACGCTACCTGACTTTTCTAATACTAAGACACCTCTCAGGTTCTTACGAAGTTCATCCACGCTGCTACCTACTTTATGAATACCCCTAACTTTGAGTTCGTACTCCAACTCATCCTTTAATAACCTGTCTACTTCTAATTTGAAAGACATCCTGACTAATTTAACTAACAATATCCTAAATTCGATAATTACTTTACTAACTAACCAGTTTAAAAGAGCTGGTTCTAATCAAGCCCCAACACGTTGGGCGTCAAAAATATGCTACACCAGCACTAGGTGAAGGATATCAATTGTTATCCGGAGGTGATAACACTAAATAAACCCGCTACTCTGTTGCGTGGGCGTGAGGTTCCTAAAAGAAATAGTAGTGCTCACTAATTACTCAACTAACGATGTTGCTTGGGCGCCAGTCCTTATAACGTAACAGCTTCAGCCGGACCTACTGAAGAATAGACCTCCAAAAGTCAATTGACTTGACAATAAAACGCAAGACTCGGTAATTAACGAATAGGATATATATTAACTCAAGCAAAAAACACATACACAAAATTGAAATTGGAAAAGTAATTATGAAGTTATTAATTCAAAGGACAAATAAAGAAATTAGTAAGATCGTAAACAAAACTAAGTTTAAATGTTAAATTTCTAATGAGATCTAATTAAATACAAAAAAAAACTATGAGGAATGTTCAACGACAATCATGTAACCAAACGAAAGATAAATGAAAATAATTTACGGTTCAAATAAACTCAAATCGTAATTAAACGTACGTAGACTCTCGGAGGGTTCGCAAGAATAATTCTTAAATTAGCTTAAATAACTAACGAACACAGATAAGAGTGAGCTCACTTTAGTCGTTTTCGCAGCTATAAAATAAAACATAATAACACAAGAAAATAATAATAATATCCTGCGAGATCTATCGGAAACCACAATTTCAATTACGATATGATATATAAAAATAAACTAAAGAAAATAATTGACTAAGTTGAAACACGAAATTGAATACTCCTTTACAAATTCAAAATAAATTACAGTTTATAAATTCCCGTTGCTGTGACCGCAACTACAATGTTTAAATAATCGCACGGAGTACGATTTACTACATGACGATTAAAAATTTTACTAATATTTTGAATTACAATGAAAATTAATTACTGTGAATATTACTAATAAATGCTTTTAATCAAATTACTAACAATAGTTAAATACCAAAATTAAACCTACTAAATGTTTAAACGTCTTTAAAGTTAACTAAATAACATAAGATAACCTCCAAATCAAATCTTAAGTTTATCTGGCCTTCAACCTCTAAATGTGGGGTGTACAACGTATAGATAACGAACTGCAGATCAGGAAAATTCCAGGCTAATAAACGTATCTTCTAAATCACACGGGGTAGAATAATTTCTTCGGATTAATTACGAATTCCTCAAAATCGTGGTGTTGAACTAACAGGTGTTTTCTACCAACGAACACGTGGTTCGTACGGAAATACTAAAAGAAGTAGGTACTAAACGTACTGCCAGAAAAAGGGCTGAAATACAACGAATACCGTAAGAAATCTTCAAGTAAAATCAATGCGTTACATACCAACAGATGTTAAAATGCCCTT
This sequence comes from Melanotus villosus, assembly GCA_963082815.1. Classification (NCBI taxonomy): domain Eukaryota; kingdom Metazoa; phylum Arthropoda; class Insecta; order Coleoptera; family Elateridae; genus Melanotus; species Melanotus villosus. Next base: position 33,169,036 of record OY720426.1, on the reverse strand, counting down.
CGAAATGCTTCTTTCAAAAAAATTGTCGTCGGATAGTTTAAATCCCAATAAAGGTTAAAATGGTAATTAAATATAAAACTCACTAGCGTTTCAAATACTCTAAAGGCCTCTAAGGCTTACTAAACCATTTTACAAAAAGTCGATTCCACTAATTTTAGAAAACTAAAATTCTAAAACCAAGGTAAACGACGTCCATCCGCGACGAATGTTTCAAGCAGAAGACAAGTTAACTAACGAAGCTGCCAACAGAATTCTTTGGCGAAAGCCAATCTAAAATTTGCAAAATTCCCTAAAGATTCTAAACCCATTAGTGACTAAATTCATAGTAAGAGGCGTGACGTCAGTATTAGCATTGTATGCAACCATGCAATCCTAAGATCTAACTGGGAAGTCTAACTGGCTAGACAAAAGTAAATTCGAGAATTTACATATACAACAACAAGAGCGTGAATTCTACTGTAACACTACCCTGCTACTACCCTGCTACTACCCTGCTACTACTCTGCTACTACTCTGCTACTACTCTGCTACTACTCTGCTACTACCCTGCTGCTACCTTGCTACTACCCTGCTACTACCCTGCTACTACCCTGCTACTACGCTGCTACTACCCTGCTACAACCCTGCTACTACCCTGCTACTACTCTGCTACTACTCTGCTACTACCCTGCTACTACCCTGCTACTACCCTGCTACTACCCTGCTACTACTCTGCTACTACCCTGCTACTACCCTGCTACTACCCTGCTACTACTCTGCTACTACCCTGCTACTACCCTGCTACTACTCTGCTACTACTCTGCTACTACTCTGCTACTACCCTGCTACTACCCTGCTACTACCCTGCTACTACTCTGCTACTACCCTGCTACTACCCTGCTACTACCCTGCTACTACCACTACCTTGCTACTACTCTGCTACTACCCTACTACTACCCTGCTACTACGCTGCTACTACCCTGCTACTACTCTGCTACTACTTTGCTACTACTCTGCTACTACTCTGCTACTACTCTGCTACTACCCTGCTACTACCTTGCTACTACCCTGCTACTACCCTGCTACTACCCTGCTACTACGCTGCTACTACCCTGCTACTACGCTGCCAAGTTTCTGCCAAGTTTCTGCCAAGTTTCTGCCAAGTTTCTGCCAAGTTTCTGCCAAGTTTCTGCCAAGTTTCTGCCAAGTTTCTGCCAAGTTTCTGCCAAGTTTCTGCCACGTTTCTGCCAAGTTTCTGCCGAGTTTCTGCCAAGTTTCTGCCAAGTTTCTGCCAAGTTTCTGCCAAGTTTCTTCCAAGTTTCTGCCAAGTTTCTGCCAAGTTTCTGCCAAGTTTCTGCCAAGATTCTGCCAAGTTTCTGCGAAGTTTCTGCGAAGTTTCTGCCAAGTTTCTGCCAAGTTTCTGCCAAGTTTCTGCCAAGTTTCTGCCAAGTTTCTGCCAAGTTTCTGCCAAGTTTCTGCCAAGTTTCTGCCAAGTTTCTGCCAAGTTTCTGCCAAGTTTCTGCCAAGTTTCTGCCAAGTTTCTGCCAAGTTTCTGCCAAGTTTCTGCCAAGTTTCTGACAAGTTTCTGCCAAGTTTCTGCCAAGTTTCTGCCAAGTTTCTGCCAAGTTTCTGCCACGTTTCTGCCGAGTTTCTGCCGAGTTTCTGCCAAGTTTCTGCCAAGTTTCTGCCAAGTTTCTGCCAAGTTTCTTCCAAGTTTCTGCCAAGTTTCTGCCAAGTTTCTGCCAAGTTTCTGCCAAGATTCTGCCAAGTTTCTGCGAAGTTTCTGCGAAGTTTCTGCCAAGTTTCTGCCAAGTTTCTGCCAAGTTTCTGCCAAGTTTCTGCCAAGTTTCTGCCAAGTTTCTGCCAAGTTTCTGCCAAGTTTCTGCCAAGTTTCTGCCAAGTTTCTGCCAAGTTTCTGCCAAGTTTCTGCCAAGTTTCTGCCAAGTTTCTGCCAAGTTTCTGCCAAGTTTCTGCCAAGTTTCTGACAAGTTTCTGCCAAGTTTCTGCCAAGTTTCTGCCAAGTTTCTGCCAAGTTTCTGCCAAGTTTCTGCCAAGTTTCTGCCAAGTTTCAGCAAAGTTTCAGCAAAGTTTCTGCCAAGTTTCTGCCAAATTTCTGCCAAGTTTCTGCCAAGTTTCTGCCAAGTTTCTGCCAAGTTTCTGCCAAGTTTCTGCCAAGTTTCTGCCAAGTTTCTGCCAAGTTTCTGCCAAGTTCCTGCCAAGTTTCTGCCAAGTTTCTGCCAAGTTTCTGCCAAGTTTCTGCTAAGTTTCTGCTAAGTTTCTGCCAAGTTTCTGCCAAGTTTCTGCCAAGTTTCTGTCAAGTTTCTGCCAAGTTTCTGCCAAGTTTCTGCCAAGTCTCTGCCAAGCTTCTGCCAAGTTTCTGCCAAGTTTCTGCCAAGTTTCTGCCAAGTTTCTGCCAAGTTTCTGCCAAGTTTCTGCAAAGTTTCTGCCAAGTTTCTGCCAAGTTTCTGCCAAGTTTCTGCCAAGTTTCTGCCAAGTTTCTGCCAAGTTTCTGCCAAGTTTCTGCCAAGTTTCTGCCAAGTTTCTGCCAAGTTTCTGCCAAGTTTCTGCCAAGTCTCTGCCAAGTCTCTGCCAAGTCTCTGCCAAGTTTCTGCCAAGTTTCTGCCAAGTTTCTGCCAAGTTTCTGCCAAGTTTCTGCCAAGTTTCTGCCAAGTTTCTGCCAAGTTTCTGCCAAGTTTCTGCCAAGTTTCTGCCAAGTTTCTGCTAAGTTCCTGCTAAGTTCCTGATAAGTGTCTGCAAAGTTTCTGCTAAGTTTCTGCTAGGTTTCTGCTAGGTTTCTGCTAGGTTTCTGTTAGGTTTCTGCTAGGTGTCTGCTAAGTTTCTGCTAAGTTTCTGCTAAGTTTCTGCTAAGTTTCTGCTAAGTTTCTGCTAAGTTTCTGCTAAGTTTCTGCTAAGTTTCTGCTAAGTTTCTGCTAAGTTTGTGCTAAGTTTCTGCTAAGTTTCTGCTAAGTTTCTGCTAAGTTTCTGCTAAGTTTCTGCTAAGTTTCTGCTAAGTTTCTGCTAAGTTTCTGCTAAGTTTCAGCTAAGTGTCTGCTAAGTTTCTGCTAAGTTTCTGCTAAGTTTCTGCTAAGTGTCTGCTAAGTTTCTGCTAAGTTTCTGCTAAGTTTCTGCTAAGTTTCTGCTAAGTTTCTGCTAAGTTTCTGCTAAGTTTCTGCTAAGTTTCTGCTAAGTTTCTGCTAAGTGTCTTCTAAGTTTCTGCCAAGTTTCTGCCAAGTTTCTGCCAAGTTTCTGCCAAGTTTCTGCCAAGTTTCTGCCAAGTTTCTGCCAAGTTTCTGCCAAGTTTCTGCCAAGTTTCTGCCAAGTTTCTGCCAAGTTTCTGCCAAGTTTCTGCCAAGTTTCTGCCAACTCTCTGCCAAGTCTCTGCCAAGTTTCTGCCAAGTTTCTGCCAAGTTTCTGCCAAGTTTCTGCCAAGTTTCTGCCAAGTTTCGGCCAAGTTTCTGCCAAGTTTCTGCCAAGTTTCTGCCAAGTTTCTGCCAAGTTTCTGCTAAGTTCCTGCTAAGTTCCTGCTAAGTTCCTGATAAGTGTCTGCAAAGTTTCTGCTAAGTTTCTGCTAAGTTTCTGCTAGGTTTCTGCTAGGTTTCTGTTAGGTTTCTGCTAGGTGTCTGCTAAGTTTCTGCTAAGTTTCTGCTAAGTTTCTGCTAAGTTTCTGCTAAGTTTCTGCTAAGTTTCTGCCAAGTTTCTGCCAAGTTTCTGCCAAGTTTCTGCCAAGTTTCTGCCAAGTTTCTGCCAAGTTTCTGCCAAGTTTCTGCCAAGTTTCTGCCAAGTTTCTGCCAAGTTTCTGCCAAGTTTCTGCCAAGTTTCTGCCAAGTTTCTGCTAAGTTCCTGCTAAGTTCCTGATAAGTGTCTGCAAAGTTTCTGCTAAGTTTCTGCTAAGTTTCTGCTAGGTTTCTGCTAGGTTTCTGTTAGGTTTCTGCTAGGTGTCTGCTAAGTTTCTGCTAAGTTTCTGCTAAGTTTCTGCTAAGTTTCTGCTAAGTTTCTGCTAAGTTTCTGCTAAGTTTCTGCTAAGTTTCTGCTAAGTTTCTGCTAAGTTTCTGCTAAGTTTCTGCTAAGTTTCTGCTAAGTTTCTGCTAAGTTTCTGCTAAGTTTCTGCTAAGTTTCTGCTAAGTTTCTGCTAAGTTTCTGCTAAGTTTCTGCTAAGTTTCAGCTAAGTGTCTGCTAAGTTTCTGCTAAGTTTCTGCTAAGTTTCTGCTAAGTGTCTGCTAAGTTTCTGCTAAGTTTCTGCTAAGTTTCTGCTAAGTTTCTGCTAAGTTTCTGCTAAGTTTCTGCTAAGTTTCTGCTAAGTTTCTGCTAAGTTTCTGCTAAGTGTCTTCTAAGTTTCTGCCAAGTTTCTGCCAAGTTTCTGCCAAGTTTCTGCCAAGTTTCTGCCAAGTTTCTGCCAAGTTTCTGCCAAGTTTCTGCCAAGTTTCTGCCAAGTTTCTGCCAAGTTTCTGCCAAGTTTCTGCCAAGTTTCTGCCAACTCTCTGCCAAGTCTCTGCCAAGTTTCTGCCAAGTTTCTGCCAAGTTTCTGCCAAGTTTCTGCCAAGTTTCTGCCAAGTTTCGGCCAAGTTTCTGCCAAGTTTCTGCCAAGTTTCTGCCAAGTTTCTGCCAAGTTTCTGCTAAGTTCCTGCTAAGTTCCTGCTAAGTTCCTGATAAGTGTCTGCAAAGTTTCTGCTAAGTTTCTGCTAAGTTTCTGCTAGGTTTCTGCTAGGTTTCTGTTAGGTTTCTGCTAGGTGTCTGCTAAGTTTCTGCTAAGTTTCTGCCAAGTTTCTGCCAAGTTTCTGCCAAGTTTCTGCCAAGTTTCTGCCAAGTTTCTGCCAAGTTTCTGCCAAGTTTCTGCCAAGTTTCTGCCAAGTTTCTGCCAAGTTTCTGCCAAGTTTCTGCCAAGTTTCTGCCAAGTTTCTGACAAGTTTCTGACAAGTTTCTGCCAAGTTTCTGCCAAGTTTCTGCCAAGTTTCTGCCAAGTTTCTGCCAAGTTTCTGCCAAGTTTCTGCCAAGTTTCTGCCAAGTTTCTGCCAAGTTTCTGCCAAGTTTCTGCCAAGTTTCTGCCAAGTTTCTGCCAAGTTTCTGCCAAGTTTCTGCCAAGTTTCTGCCAAGTTTCTGCCAAGCTTCTGCCAAGCTTCTGCCAAGTTTCTGCCAAGTTTCTGCAAAGTTTCTGCCAAGTTTCTGCCAAGTTTCTGCCAAGTTTCTGCCAAGTTTCTGCCAAGTTTCTGCCAAGTTTCTGCCAAGTTTCTGCCAAGTTTCTGCCAAGTTTCTGCCAAGTTTCTGCCAAGTTTCTGCCAAGTTTCTGCCAAGATTCTGCCAAGTTTCTGCCAAGCTTCTGCCAAGCTTCTGTCAAGCTTCTGCCAAGCTTCTGCCAAGTTTCTGCCAAGTTTCTGCCAAGTTTCTGCCAAGTTTCTGAAAAGTTTCTGCCAAGTTTCTGCCAAGTTTCTGCCAAGTTCCTGCTAAGTTCCTGCTAAGTTCCTGCTAAGTTCCTGCTAAGTTCCTGCTAAGTTCCTGCTAAGTTCCTGCTAAGTTCCTGCTAAGTTCCTGCTAAGTTCCTGCTAAGTTCCTGCTAAGTTCCTGCTAAGTTCCTGCTAAGTTTCAGCTAAGTGTCTGCTAAGTTTCTGCTAAGTTTCTGCTAAGTTTCTGCTAAGTGTCTGCTAAGTTTCTGCTAAGTTTCTGCTAAGTTTCTGCTAAGTTTCTGCTAAGTTTCTGCTAAGTTTCTGCTAAGTTTCTGCTAAGTTTCTGCTAAGTTTCTGCTAAGTGTCTTCTAAGTTTCTGCCAAGTTTCTGCCAAGTTTCTGCCAAGTTTCTGCCAAGTTTCTGCCAAGTTTCTGCCAAGTTTCTGCCAAGTTTCTGCCAAGTTTCTGCCAAGTTTCTGCCAAGTTTCTGCCAAGTTTCTGCCAAGTTTCTGCCAACTCTCTGCCAAGTCTCTGCCAAGTTTCTGCCAAGTTTCTGCCAAGTTTCTGCCAAGTTTCTGCCAAGTTTCTGCCAAGTTTCTGCCAAGTTTCTGCCAAGTTTCTGCCAAGTTTCTGCTAAGTTCCTGCTAAGTTCCTGCTAAGTTCCTGATAAGTGTCTGCAAAGTTTCTGCTAAGTTTCTGCTAAGTTTCTGCTAGGTTTCTGCTAGGTTTCTGTTAGGTTTCTGCTAGGTGTCTGCTAAGTTTCTGCTAAGTTTCTGCTAAGTTTCTGCTAAGTTTCTGCTAAGTTTCTGCTAAGTTTCTGCCAAGTTTCTGCCAAGTTTCTGCCAAGTTTCTGCCAAGTTTCTGCCAAGTTTCTGCCAAGTTTCTGCCAAGTTTCTGCCAAGTTTCTGCCAAGTTTCTGCCAAGTTTCTGCCAAGTTTCTGCCAAGTTTCTGACAAGTTTCTGACAAGTTTCTGCCAAGTTTCTGCCAAGTTTCTGCCAAGTTTCTGCCAAGTTTCTGCCAAGTTTCTGCCAAGTTTCTGCCAAGTTTCTGCCAAGTTTCTGCCAAGTTTCTGCCAAGTTTCTGCCAAGTTTCTGCCAAGTTTCTGCCAAGTTTCTGCCAAGTTTCTGCCAAGTTTCTGCCAAGTTTCTGCCAAGCTTCTGCCAAGCTTCTGCCAAGTTTCTGCCAAGTTTCTGCAAAGTTTCTGCCAAGTTTCTGCCAAGTTTCTGCCAAGTTTCTGCCAAGTTTCTGCCAAGTTTCTGCCAAGTTTCTGCCAAGTTTCTGCCAAGTTTCTGCCAAGTTTCTGCCAAGTTTCTGCCAAGTTTCTGCCAAGTTTCTGCCAAGATTCTGCCAAGTTTCTGCCAAGCTTCTGCCAAGCTTCTGTCAAGCTTCTGCCAAGCTTCTGCCAAGTTTCTGCCAAGTTTCTGCCAAGTTTCTGCCAAGTTTCTGAAAAGTTTCTGCCAAGTTTCTGCCAAGTTTCTGCCAAGTTCCTGCTAAGTTCCTGCTAAGTTCCTGCTAAGTTCCTGCTAAGTTCCTGCTAAGTTCCTGCTAAGTTCCTGCTAAGTTCCTGCTAAGTTCCTGCTAAGTTCCTGCTAAGTTCCTGCTAAGTTCCTGCTAAGTTCCTGCTAAGTTCCTGCTAAGTTCCTCCCAAGTTTCTGCGAAGTTTCTGCCAAGTTTCTGCCAAGTTTCTGCCAAGTTTCTGCCAAGTTTCTGCCAAGTTCCTGCCAAGTTTCTGCCAAGTTTCTGCCAAGTTTCTGCCAGGTTTCTGCCAGGTTTCTGCCAGGTTTCTGCCAGGTTTCTGCTTGGTTTCTGCTAAGTTTCTGCGAAGTTTCTGCCAAGTTTCTGCCAAGTTCCTGCCAAGTTTCTGCCAAGTTTCTGCCAAGTTTCTGCCACGTTTCTGCCAGGTTTCTGCCAGGTTTCTGCCAGGTTTCTGCTTGGTTTCTGCTAAGTTTCTGCGAAGTTTCTGCGAAGTTTCTGCCAAGTTTCTGCCAAGTTTCTGCCAAGTTTCTGCCAAGTTTCTGCCAAGTTTCTGCCAAGTTTCTGCCAAGTTTCTGCCAAGTTTCTGCCAAGCTTCTGCCAAGCTTCTGCCAAGCTTCTGCCAAGGTTCTGCCAAGTTTCTGCCAAGTTTCTGCCAAGTTTCTGCCAAGTTTCTGCCAAGTTTCTGCCAGGTTTCTGCTAAGTTTCTGCTAAGTTTCTGCTAAGTTCCTGCTAAGTTCCTGCCAAGTTTCTGCTAAGTTCCTGCTAAGTTTCTGCCAAGTTTCTGCCAAGTTTCTGCCAAGTTTCTGCCAAGTTTCTGCCAAGTTTCTGCCAAGTGTCTGCCAAGTTTCTGCCAAGTTTCTGCCAGTTTTCTGCCAGGTTTCTGCCAGGTTTCTGCCAGGTTTCTGCTAGGTTTCTGCTAAGTTTCTGCGAAGTTTCTGCGAAGTTTCTGCCAAGTTTCTGCCAAGTTTCTGCCAAGTTTCTGCCAAGTTTCTGCCAAGATTCTGCCAAGTTTCTGCCAAGTTTCTGCCAAGCATCTGCCAAGCTTCTGCCAAGCTTCTGTCAAGCTTCTGCCAAGCTTCTGCCAAGTTTCTGCCAAGTTTCTGCCAAGTTTCTGCCAAGTTTCTGCCAAGTTTCTGCCAAGTTTCTGCCAAGTTTCTGCCAAGTTCCTGCCAAGTTCCTGCCAAGTTCCTGCTAAGTTCCTGCTAAGTTCCTGCTAAGTTCCTGCTAAGTTCCTGCTAAGTTCCTGCTAAGTTCCTGCTAAGTTCCTGCTAAGTTCCTGCCAAGTTTCTGCGAAGTTTCTGCCAAGTTTCTGCCAAGTTTCTGCCAAGTTTCTGCCAAGTTTCTGCCAAGTTCCTGCCAAGTTTCTGCCAAGTTTCTGCCAAGTTTCTGCCAAGTTTCTCCTACGTTTCTGCCAGGTTTCTGTCAGGTTTCTGCCAGGTTTCTGCTAGGTTTCTGCTAAGTTTCTGCGAAGTTTCTGCGAAATTTCTGCCAAGTTTCTGCCAAGTTTCTTCCAAGTTTCTGCCAAGTTTCTGCCAAGTTTCTGCCAAGTTTCTGCCAAGTTTCTGCCAAGTTTCTGCCAAGCTTCTGCCAAGCTTCTGCCAAGATTCAGCCAAGTTTCTGCCAAGTTTCTGCCAAGCTTCTGCCAAGCTTCTGTCAAGCTTCTGCCAAGCTTCTGCCAAGCTTCTGCCAAGTTTCTGCCAAGTTTCTGCCAAGTTTCTGCCAAGTTTCTGCCAAGTTTCTGCCAAGTTTCTGCCAAGTTTCTGCCAAGTTCCTGCGAAGTTCCTGCTAAGTTCCTGCTAAGTTCCTGCTAAGTTCCTGCTAAGTTCCTGCTAAGTTTCTGCTAAGTTCCTGCTAAGTTCCTGCTAAGTTCCTGCTTAGTTCCTGCCAAGTTCCTGCCAAGTTTCTGCCAAGTTTCTGCCAAGTTTCTGCCAAGTTTCTTCCAAGTTTCTGCCAAGTTTCTGCCAAGTTTCTGCCAAGTTTCTGCCAAGTTTCTGCCAAGTTTCTGCCAAGTTTCTGCCAAGTTTCTGCCAAGTTTCTGCCAAGTTTCTGCCAAGTGTCTGCCAAGTTTCTGCCAAGTTTCTGCCAAGTTTCTGCCAAGTTTCTGCCAAGTTTCTGCCACGTTTCTGCCAGGTTTCTGCCAGGTTTCTGCCAGGTATCTGCCAGGTTTCTGCTAAGTTTCTACGAAGTTTCTGCCAAGTTTCTGCCAAGTTTCTGCCAAGTTTCTGCCAAGTTTCTGCCAAGTTTCTGCCAAGATTCTGCCAAGTTTCTGCCAAGCTTCTGCCAAGCTTCTGTCAAGCTTCTGCCAAGCTTCTGCCAAGTTTCTGCCAAGTTTCTGCCAAGTTTCTGCCAAGTTTCTGCCAAGTTTCTGCCAAGTTTCTGCCAAGTTTCTGCCAAGTTTCTGCCAAGTTCCTGCCAAGTTCCTGCCAAGTTCCTGCCAAGTTCCTGCTAAGTTCCTGCTAAGTTCCTGCTAAGTTCCTGCTAAGTTCCTGCTAAGTTCCTGCTAAGTTCCTGCTAAGTTCCTGCTAAGTTCCTGCTAAGTTCCTGCTAAGTTCCTGCTAAGTTCCTGCTAAGTTCCTGCCAAGTTTCTGCCAAGTTTCTGCCAAGTTTCTGCCAAGTTTCTGCCAAGTTTCTGCCAAGTTTCTGCCAGGTTTCTGCTAAGTTTCTGCTAAGTTTCTGCTAAGTTCCTGCTAAGTTCCTGCCAAGTTTCTGCTAAGTTCCTGCTAAGTTTCTGCCAAGTTTCTGCCAAGTTTCTGCCAAGTTTCTGCCAAGTTTCTGCCAAGTTTCTGCCAAGTTTCTGCCAAGTGTCTGCCAAGTTTCTGCCAAGTTTCTGCCAGGTTTCTGCCAGGTTTCTGCCAGGTTTCTGCCAGGTTTCTGCTAGGTTTCTGTTAAGTTTCTGCGAAGTTTCTGCGAAGTTTCTGCCAAGTTTCTGCCAAGTTTCTGCCAAGTTTCTGCCAAGTTTCTGCCACGTTTCTGCCAGATTTCTGCCAGGTCTCTGCCAGGTATCTGCCAGGTTTCTGCTAAGTTTCTGCGAAGTTTCTGCGAAGTTTCTGCCAAGTTTCTGCCAAGTTTCTGCCAAGTTTCTGCCAAGTTTCTGCCAAGTTTCTGCTAAGTTTCTGCTAAGTTCCTGGTAAGTTCCTGATAAGTTCCTGCTAAGTTCCTGCTAAGTTCCTGCCAAGTTTCTGCCGAGTTTCTGCCAAGCTTCTGCCAAGCTTCTGCCAAGGTTCTGCCAAGTTTCTGCCAAGTTTCTGCCAAGTTTCTGCCAAGTTTCTGCCAAGTTTCTGCCAAGTTTCTGCCAAGTTTCTGCCAAGTTTCTGCCAAGTTTCTGCCAAGTGTCTGCCAAGTTTCTGCCAAGTTTCTGCCAAGTTTCTGCCAGGTTTCTGCCAGGTTTCTGCCAGGTTTCTGCTAGGTTTCTGCTAAGTTTCTGCGAAGTTTCTGCGAAGTTTCTGCCAAGTTTCTGCCAAGTTTCTGCCAAGTTTCTGCTAAGTTTCTGCCAAGTTTCTGCCAAGTTTCTGCCAAGTTTCTGCCAAGCATCTGCCAAGCATCTGCCAAGCTTCTGCCAAGCTTCTGTCAAGCTTCTGCCAAGCTTCTGCCAAGTTTCTGCTAAGTTCCTGCTAAGTTCCTGCCAAGTTTCTGCTAAGTTCCTGCTAAGTTCCTGCCAAGTTCCTGCCAAGTTTCTGCCAAGTTTCTGCCAAGTTTCTGCCAAGTTTCTTCCAAGTTTCTGCCAAGTTTCTGCCAAGTTTCTGCCAAGTTTCTGCCAAGTTTCTGCCAAGTTTCTGCCAAGTGTCTGCCAAGTTTCTGCCAAGTTTCTGCCAAGTTTCTGCCAAGTTTCTGCCAAGTTGCTGCCACGTTTCTGCCAGGTTTCTGCCAGGTTTCTGCCAGGTATCTGCCAGGTTTCTGCTAAGTTTCTGCGAAGTTTCTGCCAAGTTTCTGCCAAGTTTCTGCCAAGTTTCTGCCAAGTTTCTGCCAAGTTTCTGCCAAGTTTCTGCCAAGATTCTGCCAAGTTTCTGCCAAGCTTCTGCCAAGCTTCTGTCAAGCTTCTGCCAAGCTTCTGCCAAGTTTCTGCCAAGTTTCTGCCAAGTTTCTGCCAAGTTTCTGCCAAGTTTCTGCCAAGTTTCTGCCAAGTTTCTGCCAAGTTTCTGCCAAGTTTCTGCCAAGTTTCTGTCAAGTTTCTGCCAAGTTTCTGCCAAGTTTCTACCAAGTCTCTGCCAAGCTTCTGCCAAGTTTCTGCCAAGTTTCTGCCAAGTTTCTGCCAAGTTTCTGCCAAGTTTCTGCCAAGTTTCTGCAAAGTTTCTGCCAAGTTTCTGCCAAGTTTCTGCCAAGTTTCTGCCAAGTTTCTGCCAAGTTTCTGCCAAGTTTCTGCCAAGTTTCTGCCAAGTTTCTGCCAAGTTTCTGCCAAGTTTCTGCCAAGTTTCTGCCAAGTCTCTGCCAAGTCTCTGCCAAGTCTCTGCCAAGTTTCTGCCAAGTTTCTGCCAAGTTTCTGCCAAGTTTCTGCCAAGTTTCTGCCAAGTTTCTGCCAAGTTTCTGCCAAGTTTCTGCCAAGTTTCTGCCAAGTTTCTGCTAAGTTCCTGCTAAGTTCCTGATAAGTGTCTGCAAAGTTTCTGCTAAGTTTCTGCTAAGTTTCTGCTAGGTTTCTGCTAGGTTTCTGCTAGGTTTCTGTTAGGTTTCTGCTAGGTGTCTGCTAAGTTTCTGCTAAGTTTCTGCTAAGTTTCTGCTAAGTTTCTGCTAAGTTTCTGCTAAGTTTCTGCTAAGTTTCTGCTAAGTTTCTGCTAAGTTTGTGCTAAGTTTCTGCTAAGTTTCTGCTAAGTTTCTGCTAAGTTTCTGCTAAGTTTCTGCTAAGTTTCTGCTAAGTTTCTGCTAAGTTTCTGCTAAGTGTCTGCTAAGTTTCTGCTAAGTTTCTGCTAAGTTTCTGCTAAGTTTCTGCTAAGTTTCTGCTAAGTTTCTGCTAAGTTTCTGCTAAGTTTCTGCTAAGTGTCTTCTAAGTTTCTGCCAAGTTTCTGCCAAGTTTCTGCCAAGTTTCTGCCAAGTTTCTGACAAGTTTCTGCCAAGTTTCTGCCAAGTTTCTGCCAAGTTTCTGCCAAGTTTCTGCCAAGTTTCTGCCAACTCTCTGCCAAGTTTCTGCCAAGTTTCTGCCAAGTTTCTGCCAAGTTTCTGCCAAGTTTCTGCCAAGTTTCTGCCAAGTTTCTGCCAAGTTTCTGCCAAGTTTCTGCCAAGTTTCTGCCAAGTTTCTGCCAAGTTTCTGCCAAGTTTCTGCCAAGTTTCTTCCAAGTTTCTGCCAAGTTTCTGCCAAGTTTCTGCCAAGTTTCTGCCAAGTTTCTGCCAAGTTTCTGCCAAGTGTCTGCCAAGTTTCTGCCAAGTTTCTGCCAAGTTTCTGCCAAGTTTCTGCCAAGTTTCTGCCTCGTTTCTGCCAGGTTTCTGGCAGGTTTCTGCCAGGTATCTGCCAGGTTTCTGCTAAGTTTCTGCGAAGTTTCTGCCAAGTTTCTGCCAAGTTTCTGCCAAGTTTCTGCCAAGTTTCTGCCAAGTTTCTGCCAAGATTCTGCCAAGTTTCTGCCAAGCTTCTGCCAAGCTTCTGTCAAGCTTCTGCCAAGCTTCTGCCAAGTTTCTGCCAAGTTTCTGCCAAGTTTCTGCCAAGTTTCTGCCAAGTTTCTGCCAAGTTTCTGCCAAGTTTCTGCCAAGTTTCTGCCAAGTTTCTGCCAAGTTTCTGCCAAGTTCCTGCCAAGTTCCTGCCAAGTTCCTGCCAAGTTCCTGCTAAGTTCCTGCTAAGTTCCTGCTAAGTTCCTGCTAAGTTCCTGCTAAGTTCCTGCTAAGTTCCTGCTAAGTTCCTGCTAAGTTCCTGCTAAGTTCCTGCTAAGTTCCTGCTAAGTTCCTGCTAAGTTCCTGCTAAGTTCCTGCCAAGTTTCTGCCAAGTTTCTGCCAAGTTTCTGCCAAGTTTCTGCCAAGTTTCTGCCAAGTTTCTGCCAGGTTTCTGCTAAGTTTCTGCTAAGTTTCTGCTAAGTTCCTGCTAAGTTCCTGCCAAGTTTCTGCTAAGTTCCTGCTAAGTTTCTGCCAAGTTTCTGCCAAGTTTCTGCCAAGTTTCTGCCAAGTTTCTGCCAAGTTTCTGCCAAGTTTCTGCCAAGTGTCTGCCAAGTTTCTGCCAAGTTTCTGCCAGGTTTCTGCCAGGTTTCTGCCAGGTTTCTGCCAGGTTTCTGCTAGGTTTCTGTTAAGTTTCTGCGAAGTTTCTGCGAAGTTTCTGCCAAGTTTCTGCCAAGTTTCTGCCAAGTTTCTGCCAAGTTTCTGCCACGTTTCTGCCAGGTTTCTGCCAGGTCTCTGCCAGGTATCTGCCAGGTTTCTGCTAAGTTTCTGCGAAGTTTCTGCGAAGTTTCTGCCAAGTTTCTGCCAAGTTTCTGCCAAGTTTCTGCCAAGTTTCTGCCAAGTTTCTGCTAAGTTTCTGCTAAGTTCCTGCTAAGTTCCTGCTAAGTTCCTGCTAAGTTCCTGCTAAGTTCCTGCCAAGTTTCTGCCGAGTTTCTGCCAAGCTTCTGCCAAGTTTCTGCCAGGTTTCTGCCAGGTTTCTGCCAGGTTTCTGCTAGGTTTCTGCTAAGTTTCTGCGAAGTTTCTGCGAAGTTTCTGCCAAGTTTCTGCCAAGTTTCTGCCAAGTTTCTGCTAAGTTTCTGCCAAGTTTCTGCCAAGTTTCTGCCAAGTTTCTGCCAAGCATCTGCCAAGCATCTGCCAAGCTTCTGCCAAGCTTCTGTCAAGCTTCTGCCAAGCTTCTGCCAAGTTTCTGCTAAGTTCCTGCTAAGTTCCTGCCAAGTTTCTGCTAAGTTCCTGCTAAGTTCCTGCCAAGTTCCTGCCAAGTTTCTGCCAAGTTTCTGCCAAGTTTCTGCCAAGTTTCTTCCAAGTTTCTGCCAAGTTTCTGCCAAGTTTCTGCCAAGTTTCTGCCAAGTTTCTGCCAAGTTTCTGCCAAGTGTCTGCCAAGTTTCTGCCAAGTTTCTGCCAAGTTTCTGCCAGGTATCTGCCAGGTTTCTGCTAAGTTTCTGCGAAGTTTCTGCCAAGTTCCTGCCAAGTTCCTGCTAAGTTCCTGCTAAGTTCCTGCTAAGTTCCTGCTAAGTTCCTGCTAAGTTCCTGCTAAGTTCCTGCTAAGTTCCTGCTAAGTTCCTGCTAAGTTCCTGCTAAGTTCCTGCTAAGTTCCTGCTAAGTTCCTGCCAAGTTCCTGCCAAGTTTCTGCCAAGTTTCTGCCAAGTTCCTGCCAAGTTCCTGCCAAGTTCCTGCCAAGTTCCTGCCAAGTTCCTGCTAAGTTCCTGCTAAGTTCCTGCTAAGTTCCTGCTAAGTTCCTGCTAAGTTCCTGCTAAGTTCCTGCTAAGTTCCTGCTAAGTTCCTGCTAAGTTCCTGCTAAGTTCCTGCTAAGTTCCTGCCAAGTTTCTGCCAAGTTTCTGCCAAGTTTCTGCCAAGTTTCTGCCAAGTTTCTGCCAAGTTTCTGCCAGGTTTCTGCTAAGTTTCTGCTAAGTTTCTGCTAAGTTCCTGCTAAGTTCCTGCCAAGTTTCTGCTAAGTTCCTGCTAAGTTTCTGCCAAGTTTCTGCCAAGTTTCTGCCAAGTTTCTGCCAAGTTTCTGCCAAGTTTCTGCCAAGTGTCTGCCAAGTTTCTGCCAAGTTTCTGCCAGGTTTCTGCCAGGTTTCTGCCAGGTTTCTGCCAGGTTTCTGCTAGGTTTCTGTTAAGTTTCTGCGAAGTTTCTGCGAAGTTTCTGCCAAGTTTCTGCCAAGTTTCTGCCAAGTTTCTGCCAAGTTTCTGCCACGTTTCTGCCAGGTTTCTGCCAGGTCTCTGCCAGGTATCTGCCAGGTTTCTGCTAAGTTTCTGCGAAGTTTCTGCGAAGTTTCTGCCAAGTTTCTGCCAAGTTTCTGCCAAGTTTCTGCCAAGTTTCTGCCAAGTTTCTGCCAAGTTTCTGCTAAGTTTCTGCTAAGTTCCTGCTAAGTTCCTGCTAAGTTCCTGCTAAGTTCCTGCCAAGTTTCTGCCAAGTTTCTGCCAAGCTTCTGCCAAGCTTCTGCCAAGGTTCTGCCAAGTTTCTGCCAAGTTTCTGCCAAGTTTCTGCCAAGTTTCTGCCAAGTTTCTGCCAAGTGTCTGCCAAGTTTCTGCCAAGTTTCTGCCAGGTTTCTGCCAGGTTCCTGCCAAGTTCCTGCTAAGTTCCTGCTAAGTTCCTGCTAAGTTCCTGCTAAGTTCCTGCTAAGTTCCTGCTAAGTTCCTGCTAAGTTCCTGCTAAGTTCCTGCTAAGTTCCTGCTAAGTTCCTGCCAAGTTTCTGCCAAGTTTCTGCCAAGTTTCTGCCAAGTTTCTGCCAAGTTTCTGCCAAGTTTCTGCCAGGTTTCTGCTAAGTTTCTGCTAAGTTTCTGCTAAGTTCCTGCTAAGTTCCTGCCAAGTTTCTGCTAAGTTCCTGCTAAGTTTCTGCCAAGTTTCTGCCAAGTTTCTGCCAAGTTTCTGCCAAGTTTCTGCCAAGTTTCTGCCAAGTTTCTGCCAAGTGTCTGCCAAGTTTCTGCCAAGTTTCTGCCAGGTTTCTGCCAGGTTTCTGCCAGGTTTCTGCCAGGTTTCTGCTAGGTTTCTGTTAAGTTTCTGCGAAGTTTCTGCGAAGTTTCTGCCAAGTTTCTGCCAAGTTTCTGCCAAGTTTCTGCCAAGTTTCTGCCACGTTTCTGCCAGGTTTCTGCCAGGTCTCTGCCAGGTATCTGCCAGGTTTCTGCTAAGTTTCTGCGAAGTTTCTGCGAAGTTTCTGCCAAGTTTCTGCCAAGTTTCTGCCAAGTTTCTGCCAAGTTTCTGCCAAGTTTCTGCTAAGTTTCTGCTAAGTTCCTGCTAAGTTCCTGCTAAGTTCCTGCTAAGTTCCTGCTAAGTTCCTGCCAAGTTTCTGCCGAGTTTCTGCCAAGCTTCTGCCAAGCTTCTGCCAAGGTTCTGCCAAGTTTCTGCCAAGTTTCTGCCAAGTTTCTGCCAAGTTTCTGCCAAGTTTCTGCCAAGTTTCTGCCAAGTTTCTGCCAAGTTTCTGCCAAGTTTCTGCCAAGTTTCTGCCAAGTGTCTGCCAAGTTTCTGCCAAGTTTCTGCCAAGTTTCTGCCAGGTTTCTGCCAGGTTTCTGCCAGGTTTCTGCTAGGTTTCTGCTAAGTTTCTGCGAAGTTTCTGCGAAGTTTCTGCCAAGTTTCTGCCAAGTTTCTGCCAAGTTTCTGCTAAGTTTCTGCCAAGTTTCTGCCAAGTTTCTGCCAAGTTTCTGCCAAGCATCTGCCAAGCATCTGCCAAGCTTCTGCCAAGCTTCTGTCAAGCTTCTGCCAAGCTTCTGCCAAGTTTCTGCTAAGTTCCTGCTAAGTTCCTGCCAAGTTTCTGCTAAGTTCCTGCTAAGTTCCTGCCAAGTTCCTGCCAAGTTTCTGCCAAGTTTCTGCCAAGTTTCTGCCAAGTTTCTTCCAAGTTTCTGCCAAGTTTCTGCCAAGTTTCTGCCAAGTTTCTGCCAAGTTTCTGCCAAGTTTCTGCCAAGTGTCTGCCAAGTTTCTGCCAAGTTTCTGCCAAGTTTCTGCCAAGTTTCTGCCAAGTTTCTGCCACGTTTCTGCCAGGTTTCTGCCAGGTTTCTGCCAGGTATCTGCCAGGTTTCTGCTAAGTTTCTGCGAAGTTTCTGCCAAGTTCCTGCCAAGTTCCTGCTAAGTTCCTGCTAAGTTCCTGCTAAGTTCCTGCTAAGTTCCTGCTAAGTTCCTGCTAAGTTCCTGCTAAGTTCCTGCTAAGTTCCTGCTAAGTTCCTGCTAAGTTCCTGCTAAGTTCCTGCTAAGTTCCTGCCAAGTTCCTGCCAAGTTTCTGCCAAGTTTCTGCCAAGTTCCTGCCAAGTTCCTGCCAAGTTCCTGCCAAGTTCCTGCTAAGTTCCTGCTAAGTTCCTGCTAAGTTCCTGCTAAGTTCCTGCTAAGTTCCTGCTAAGTTCCTGCTAAGTTCCTGCTAAGTTCCTGCTAAGTTCCTGCTAAGTTCCTGCTAAGTTCCTGCTAAGTTCCTGCTAAGTTCCTGCTAAGTTCCTGCCAAGTTTCTGCCAAGTTTCTGCCAAGTTTCTGCCAAGTTTCTGCCAAGTTTCTGCCAAGTTTCTGCCAGGTTTCTGCTAAGTTTCTGCTAAGTTTCTGCTAAGTTCCTGCTAAGTTCCTGCCAAGTTTCTGCTAAGTTCCTGCTAAGTTTCTGCCAAGTTTCTGCCAAGTTTCTGCCAAGTTTCTGCCAAGTTTCTGCCAAGTTTCTGCCAAGTGTCTGCCAAGTTTCTGCCAAGTTTCTGCCAGGTTTCTGCCAGGTTTCTGCCAGGTTTCTGCCAGGTTTCTGCTAGGTTTCTGTTAAGTTTCTGCGAAGTTTCTGCGAAGTTTCTGCCAAGTTTCTGCCAAGTTTCTGCCAAGTTTCTGCCAAGTTTCTGCCACGTTTCTGCCAGGTTTCTGCCAGGTCTCTGCCAGGTATCTGCCAGGTTTCTGCTAAGTTTCTGCGAAGTTTCTGCGAAGTTTCTGCCAAGTTTCTGCCAAGTTTCTGCCAAGTTTCTGCCAAGTTTCTGCCAAGTTTCTGCCAAGTTTCTGCTAAGTTTCTGCTAAGTTCCTGCTAAGTTCCTGCTAAGTTCCTGCCAAGTTTCTGCCAAGTTTCTGCCAAGCTTCTGCCAAGCTTCTGCCAAGGTTCTGCCATGTTTCTGCCAAGTTTCTGCCAAGTTTCTGCCAAGTTTCTGCCAAGTTTCTGCCAAGTTTCTGCCAAGTTTCTGCCAAGTTTCTGCCAAGTTTCTGCCAAGTTTCTGCCAAGTGTCTGCCAAGTTTCTGCCAAGTTTCTGCCAGGTTTCTGCTAGGTTTCTGCCAGGTTTCTGCTAGGTTTCTGCTAAGTTTCTGCGAAGTTTCTGCGAAGTTTCTGCCAAGTTTCTGCCAAGTTTCTGCCAAGTTTCTGCTAAGTTTCTGCCAAGTTTCTGCCAAGTTTCTGCCAAGTCTCTGCCAAGCATCTGCCAAGCATCTGCCAAACTTCTGCCAAGCTTCTGTCAAGCTTCTGCCAAGCTTCTGCCAAGTTTCTGCCAAGTTTCTGCCAAGTTTCTGCCAAGTTTCTGCCAAGTTTCTGCCAAGTTTCTGCCAAGTTTCTGCCAAGTTCCTGCCAAGTTCCTGCCAAGTTCCTGCTAAGTTCCTGCTAAGTTCCTGCTAAGTTCCTGCTAAGTTCCTGCTAAGTTCCTGCTAAGTTCCTGCTAAGTTCCTGCTAAGTTCCTGCTAAGTTCCTGCTAAGTTCCTGCTAAGTTCCTGCCAAGTTTCTGCGAAGTTTCTGCCAAGTTTCTGCCAAGTTTCTGCCAAGTTTCTGCCAAGTTTCTGCCAAGTTCCTGCCAAGTTTCTGCCAAGTTTCTGCCAAGTTTCTGCCAAGTTTCTCCTACGTTTCTGCCAGGTTTCTGCCAGGTTTCTGCCAGGTTTCTGCTAGGTTTCTGCTAAGTTTCTGCGAAGTTTCTGCGAAGTTTCTGCCAAGTTTCTGCCAAGTTTCTGCCAAGTTTCTGCCAAGTTTCTGCCAAGTTTCTGCCAAGTTTCTGCCAAGTTTCTGCCAAGTTTCTGCCAAGTTTCTGCCAAGTTTCTGCCAAGATTCAGCCAAGTTTCTGCCAAGTTTCTGCCAAGCTTCTGCCAAGCTTCTGTCAAGCTTCTGCCAAGCTTCTGCCAAGCTTCTGCCAAGTTTCTGCCAAGTTTCTGCCAAGTTTCTGCCAAGTTTCTGCCAAGTTTCTGCCAAGTTTCTGCCAAGTTTCTGCTAAGTTCCTGCTAAGTTCCTGCTAAGTTCCTGCTAAGTTCCTGCTAAGTTCCTGCTAAGTTCCTGCTAAGTTCCTGCTAAGTTCCTGCTAAGTTCCTGCTAAGTTCCTGCTAAGTTCCTGCCAAGTTCCTGCCAAGTTTCTGCCAAGTTTCTGCCAAGTTTCTGCCAAGTTTCTGCCAAGATTCTGCCAAGTTTCTGCCAAACTTCTGCCAAGCTTCTGTCAAGCTTCTGCCAAGCTTCTGCCAAGTTTCTGCCAAGTTTCTGCCAAGTTTCTGCCAAGTTTCTGCCAAGTTTCTGCCAAGTTTCTGCCAAGTTTCTGGCAAGTTTCTGCCAAGTTCCTGCCAAGTTCCTGCCAAGTTCCTGCTAAGTTCCTGCTAAGTTCCTGCTAAGTTCCTGCTAAGTTCCTGCTAAGTTCCTGCTAAGTTCCTGCTAAGTTCCTGCTAAGTTCCTGCTAAGTTCCTGCTAAGTTCCTGCTAAGTTCCTGCCAAGTTTCTGCCAAGTTTCTGCCAAGTTTCTGCCAAGTTTCTGCCAAGTTTCTGCCAGGTTTCTGCTAAGTTTCTGCTAAGTTTCTGCTAAGTTCCTGCTAAGTTCCTGCCAAGTTTCTGCTAAGTTCCTGCTAAGTTTCTGCCAAGTTTCTGCCAAGTTTCTGCCAAGTTTCTGCCAAGTTTCTGCCAAGTTTCTGCCAAGTTTCTACCAAGTGTCTGCCAAGTTTCTGCCAAGTTTCTGCCAGGTTTCTGCCAGGTTTCTGCCAGGTTTCTGCCAGGTTTCTGCCAGGTTTCTGTTAAGTTTCTGCGAAGTTTCTGCGAAGTTTCTGCCAAGTTTCTGCCAAGTTTCTGCAAAGTTTCTGCCAAGTTTCTGCCAAGTTTCTGCCAAGTTCCTGCTAAGTTCCTGCTAAGTTCCTGCTAAGTTCCTGCTAAGTTCCTGCCAAGTTTCTGCCAAGTTTCTGCCGAGTTTCTGCCGAGTTTCTGCCGAGTTTCTGCCCAGTTTCTGCCAAGTTTCTGCCAAGTTTCTGCCAAGTTTCTGCCAAGTTTCTGCCAAGTTTCTGCCAAGTTTCTGCCAAGTTTCTGCCAAGTTTCTGACAAGTTTCTGCCAAGTTTCTGCCAAGTTTCTGCCAAGTTTCTGCCAAGTTTCTGCCAAGTTTCTGCCAAGTTTCTGCTAAGTTTCTGCTAAGTTCCTGCTAAGTTCCTGCTAAGTTCCTGCTAAGTTCCTGCTAAGTTCCTGCTAAGTTCCTGCTAAGTTCCTGCTAAGTTCCTGCTAAGTTCCTGCTAAGTTCCTGCTAAGTTCCTGCTAAGTTCCTGCTAAGTTCCTGCTAAGTTCCTGCTAAGTTCCTCCTAAGTTCCTGCTAAGTTCCTGCCAAGTTTCTGCCAAGTTTCTGCCAAGTTTCTGCCAAGTTTCTGCCAAGTTTCTGCCAAGTTTCTTCCAAGTTTCTGCCAAGTTTCTGCCAAGTTTCTGCCAAGTTTCTGCCAAGTTTCTGCCAAGTTTCTGCCAAGTGTCTGCCAAGTTTCTGCCAAGGTTCTGCCAAGTTTCTGCCAAGTTTCTGCCAAGTTTCTGCCAAGTTTCTGCCAAGTTTCTGCCACGTTTCTGCCAGGTTTCTGCCAGGTTTCTGCCAGGTTTCTGCTAGGTTTCTGCTAAGTTTCTGCGAAGTTTCTGCGAAGTTTCTGCCAAGTTTCTGCCAAGTTTCTGCCAAGTTTCTGCCAAGTTTCTGCCAAGTTTCTGCCAAGTTTCTGCCAAGCTTCTGCCAAGCTTCTGCCAAGCTTCTGCCAAGCTTCTGCCAAGCTTCTGCCAAGTTTCTGCCAAGTTTCTGCCAAGTTTCTGCCAAGTTTCTGCCAAGTTTCTGCCAAGTTTCTGCCAAGTTTCTGCCAAGTTTCTGCTAAGTTCCTGCTAAGTTCCTGCTAAGTTCCTGCTAAGTTCCTGCTAAGTTCCTGCTAAGTTCCTGCTAAGTTCCTGCTAAGTTCCTGCTAAGTTCCTGCTAAGTTCCTGCTAAGTTCCTGCTAAGTTCGTGCTAAGTTCCTGCTAAGTTCCTGCTAAGTTCCTGCTAAGTTCCTGCTAAGTTCCTGCTAAGTTCCTGCCAAGTTTCTGCTAAGTTTCTGTCAAGTTTCTGCCAAGTTTCTGCCAAGTTTCTGCCAAGTTTCTGCCAAGTTTCTGCCAAGTTTCTGCCAAGTTTCTGCCAAGTTTCTGCCAAGTTTCTGCCAAGTTTCTGCCAAGTTTCTGCCACGTTCCTGACAAGTTCCTGCCAAGTTTCTGCCAAGTTTCTGCCAAGTTTCTGCCAAGTTTCTGCCAAGTTTCTGCCAAGTTTCTGCCAAGTTTCTGCCACGTTTCTGCCAAGTTTCTGAAAAGTTTCTGCCAAGTTTCTGCCAAGTTTCTGCCAAGTTTCTGCCAAGTTTCTGCCAAGTTTCTGCCAAGTTTCTGCCAAGTTACTGCCAAGTTTCTGCCAAGTTTCTGCCAAGTTTCTGCCAAGTTTCTGCCAAGTTTCTGCCAAGTTTCTGCCAAGTTTCTGCCAAGTTTCTGCCAAGTGTCTGCCAAGTTTCTGCCAAGTTTCTGCTAAGTTTCTGCGAAGTTCCTGCTAAGTTCCTGCTAAGTTCCTGCTAAGTTCCTGCTAAGTTCCTGCTAAGTTCCTGCTCAGTTCCTGCTGAGTTCCTGCTAAGTTCCTGCTAAGTTTCTGCTAAGTTTCTGCCAAGTTTCTGCCAAGTTTCTGCCAAGTTTCTGCCAAGTTTCTGCCAAGTTCCTGCCAAGTTCCTGCGAAGTTCCTGCTAAGTTCCTGCTAAGTTCCTGCTAAGTTCCTGCTAAGTTCCTGCTAAGTTCCTGCTAAGTTCCTGCTAAGTTCCTGCTAAGTTCCTGCTAAGTTCCTGCTAAGTTCCTGCTAAGTTCCTGCTAAGTTTCTGCTAAGTTTCTGCCAAGTTTCTGCCAAGTTTCTGCCAAGTTTCTGCCACGTTTCTGCCAAGTTTCTGCCAAGTTTCTGCCAAGCTTCTGCCAAGTTTCTGCCAAGTTTCTGCCAAGTTACTGCCAAGTTTCTGCCAAGTTTCTGCCAAGTTTCTGCCAAGTTTCTGCCAAGTTTCTGCCAAGTTTCTGCCAAGTTTCTGCCAAGTTTCTGCCAAGGTTCTGCCAAGCTTCTGCCAAGCTTCTGCCAAGTTTCTGCCAAGTTTCTGCCAAGTTTCTGCCAAGTTTCTGCCAAGTTTCTGCCAAGTTTCTGCCAAGTTTCTGCCAAGTTACTGCCAAGTTACTGCCAAGTTTCTGCCAAGTTTCTGCCAAGTTTCTGCCAAGTTTCTGCCAAGTTTCTGCCAAGTTTCTGCCAAGTTTCTGCCAAGTTTCTGCCAAGTTTCTGCCAAGTTTCTGCCAAGTTTCTGAAAAGTTTCTGCTAAGTTTCCGCTAAGTTTACGCTAAGTTTCTGCGAAGTTTCTGCGAAGTTTCTGCCAAGTTTCTGCCAAGTTTCTGCCAAGTTTCTGCCAAGTTTCTGCCAAGTTTCTGCCAAGTTTCTGCCAAGTTTCTGCCAAGTTTCTGCCAAGTTTCTGCCAAGTTTCTGCCAAGATTCAGCCAAGTTTCTGCCAAGTTTCTGCCAAGCTTCTGCCAAGCTTCTGTCAAGCTTCTGCCAAGCTTCTGCCAAGCTTCTGCCAAGTTTCTGCCAAGTTTCTGCCAAGTTTCTGCCAAGTTTCTGCCAAGTTTCTGCCAAGTTTCTGCCAAGTTTCTGCTAAGTTCCTGCTAAGTTCCTGCTAAGTTCCTGCTAAGTTCCTGCTAAGTTCCTGCTAAGTTCCTGCTAAGTTCCTGCTAAGTTCCTGCTAAGTTCCTGCTAAGTTCCTGCTAAGTTCCTGCTAAGTTCCTGCCAAGTTCCTGCCAAGTTTCTGCCAAGTTTCTGCCAAGTTTCTGCCAAGTTTCTTCCAAGTTTCTGCCAAGTTTCTGCCAAGTTTCTGCCAAGTTTCTGCCAAGTTTCTGCCAAGTTTCTGCCAAGTGTCTGCCAAGTTTCTGCCAAGTTTCTGCCAAGTTTCTGCCAAGTTTCTGCCAAGTTTCTGCCACGTTTCTGCCAGGTTTCTGCCAGGTTTCTGCCAGGTATCTGCCAGGTTTCTGCTAAGTTTCTGCGAAGTTTCTGCCAAGTTTCTGCCAAGTTTCTGCCAAGTTTCTGCCAAGTTTCTGCCAAGATTCTGCCAAGTTTCTGCCAAGCTTCTGCCAAGCTTCTGTCAAGCTTCTGCCAAGCTTCTGCCAAGTTTCTGCCAAGTTTCTGCCAAGTTTCTGCCAAGTTTCTGCCAAGTTTCTGCCAAGTTTCTGCCAAGTTTCTGGCAAGTTTCTGCCAAGTTTCTGCTAAGTTCCTGCTAAGTTCCTGCCAAGTTTCTGCTAAGTTCCTGCTAAGTTTCTGCCAAGTTTCTGCCAAGTTTCTGCCAAGTTTCTGCCAAGTTTCTGCCAAGTTTCTGCCAAGTTTCTGCCAAGTGTCTGCCAAGTTTCTGCCAAGTTTCTGCCAGGTTTCTGCCAGGTTTCTGCCAGGTTTCTGCCAGGTTTCTGCTAAGTTTCTGCTAAGTTTCTGCTAAGTTCCTGCTAAGTTCCTGCCAAGTTTCTGCTAAGTTCCTGCTAAGTTTCTGCCAAGTTTCTGCCAAGTTTCTGCCAAGTTTCTGCCAAGTTTCTGCCAAGTGTCTGCCAAGTTTCTGCCAAGTTTCTGCCAGGTTTCTGCCAGGTTTCTGCCAGGTTTCTGCCAGGTTTCTGCTAGGTTTCTGTTAAGTTTCTGCGAAGTTTCTGCGAAGTTTCTGCCAAGTTTCTGCCAAGCTTCTGCCAAGCTTCTGCCAAGTTTCTGCCAAGTTTCTGCCAAGTTTCTGCCAAGTTTCTGCCAAGTTTCTGCCAAGTTTCTGCCAAGTTTCTGCCAAGTTTCTGCCAAGTTTCTGCTAAGTTCCTGCTAAGTTCCTGCTAAGTTCCTGCTAAGTTCCTGCTAAGTTCCTGCTAAGTTCCTGCTAAGTTTCTGCTAAGTTTCTGCCAAGTTTCTGCCAAGTTTCTGCCAAGTTTCTGCCAAGTTTCTGCCAAGTTTCTGCCAAGTTTCTGCCAAGTTTCTGCCAAGTTTCTGCCAAGCTTCTGCCAAGTTTCTGCCAAGTTTCTGCCAAGTTACTGCCAAGTTTCTGCCAAGTTTCTGCCAAGTTTCTGCCAAGTTTCTGCCAAGTTTCTGCCAAGTTTCTGCCAAGTTTCTGCCAAGTTTCTGCCAAGTTTCTGCCAAGTTTCTGCCAAGTTTCTGCCAAGTTTCTGCCAAGTTACTGCCAAGTTACTGCCAAGTTTCTGCCAAGTTTCTGCCAAGTTTCTGCCAAGTTTCTGCCAAGTTTCTGCCAAGTTTCTGCCAAGTTTCTGCCAAGTTTCTGCCAAGTTTCTGCCAAGTTTCTGCCAAGTTTCTGCCAAGTTTCTGCCAAGTTTCTGAAAAGTTTCTGCTAAGTTTCCGCTAAGTTTCCGCTAAGTTTCTGCGAAGTTTCTGCGAAGTTTCTGCCAAGTTTCTGCCAAGTTTCTGCCAAGTTTCTGCCAAGTTTCTGCCAAGTTTCTGCCAAGTTTCTGCCAAGTTTCTGCCAAGTTTCTGCCAAGTTTCTGCCAAGTTTCTGCCAAGATTCAGCCAAGTTTCTGTCAAGTTTCTGCCAAGCTTCTGCCAAGCTTCTGTCAAGCTTCTGCCAAGCTTCTGCCAAGCTTCTGCCAAGTTTCTGCCAAGTTTCTGCCAAGTTTCTGCCAAGTTTCTGCCAAGTTTCTGCCAAGTTTCTGCCAAGTTTCTGCTAAGTTCCTGCTAAGTTCCTGCTAAGTTCCTGCTAAGTTCCTGCTAAGTTCCTGCTAAGTTCCTGCTAAGTTCCTGCTAAGTTCCTGCTAAGTTCCTGCTAAGTTCCTGCTAAGTTCCTGCCAAGTTCCTGCCAAGTTTCTGCCAAGTTTCTGCCAAGTTTCTGCCAAGTTTCTTCCAAGTTTCTGCCAAGTTTCTGCCAAGTTTCTGCCAAGTTTCTGCCAAGTTTCTGCCAAGTTTCTGCCAAGTGTCTGCCAAGTTTCTGCCAAGTTTCTGCCAAGTTTCTGCCAAGTTTCTGCCAAGTTTCTGCCACGTTTCTGCCAGGTTTCTGCCAGGTTTCTGCCAGGTATAATAATAATAATAATAATAATAATAATAATAATAATTTTATTATCTATCAAATATAACATAGAACGTCAGGTACAATAAACAATGCGAACAATCTGCCAGGTTTCTGCTAAGTTTCTGCGAAGTTTCTGCCAAGTTTCTGCCAAGTTTCTGCCAAGTTTCTGCCAAGTTTCTGCCAAGATTCTGCCAAGTTTCTGCCAAGCTTCTGCCAAGCTTCTGTCAAGCTTCTGCCAAGCTTCTGCCAAGTTTCTGCCAAGTTTCTGCCAAGTTTCTGCCAAGTTTCTGCCAAGTTTCTGCCAAGTTTCTGCCAAGTTTCTGGCAAGTTTCTGCCAAGTTCCTGCCAAGTTCCTGCCAAGTTCCTGCCAAGTTCCTGCTAAGTTCCTGCTAAGTTCCTGCTAAGTTCCTGCTAAGTTCCTGCTAAGTTCCTGCTAAGTTCCTGCTAAGTTCCTGCTAAGTTCCTGCTAAGTTCCTGCTAAGTTCCTGCTAAGTTCCTGCCAAGTTTCTGCCAAGTTTCTGCCAAGTTTCTGCCAAGTTTCTGCCAAGTTTCTGCCAAGTTTCTGCCAGGTTTCTGCTAAGTTTCTGCTAAGTTTCTGCTAAGTTCCTGCTAAGTTCCTGCCAAGTTTCTGCTAAGTTCCTGCTAAGTTTCTGCCAAGTTTCTGCCAAGTTTCTGCCAAGTTTCTGCCAAGTTTCTGCCAAGTTTCTGCCAAGTGTCTGCCAAGTTTCTGCCAAGTTTCTGCCAGGTTTCTGCCAGGTTTCTGCCAGGTTTCTGCCAGGTTTCTGCCAGGTTTCTGCTAGGTTTCTGTTAAGTTTCTGCGAAGTTTCTGCGAAGTTTCTGCCAAGTTTCTGCCAAGTTTCTGCCAAGTTTCTGCCAAGTTTCTGCCAAGTTTCTGCCAAGTTTCTGCCAAGTTTCTGCCAAGTTTCTGCCAAGTTTCTGCCAAGTTTCTGCCAAGTTTCTGCCAAGCTTCTGCCAAGCTTCTGCCAAGCTTCTGCCAAGGTTCTGCCAAGTTTCTGCCAAGTTTCTGCCAAGTTTCTGCCAAGTTTCTGCCAAGTTTCTGCCAAGTTTCTGCCAAGTTTCTGCTAAGTTCCTGCTAAGTTCCTGCTAAGTTCCTGCTAAGTTCCTGCTAAGTTCCTGCCAAGTTTCTGCCAAGTTTCTGCCAAGTTTCTGCCGAGTTTCTGCCGAGTTTCTGCCCAGTTTCTGCCAAGTTTCTGCCAAGTTTCTGCCAAGTTTCTGCCAAGTTTCTGCCAAGTTTCTGCCAAGTTTCTGCCAAGTTTCTGCCAAGTTTCTGACAAGTTTCTGCCAAGTTTCTGCCAAGTTTCTGCCAAGTTTCTGCCAAGTTTCTGCCAAGTTTCTGCCAAGTTTCTGCTAAGTTTCTGCTAAGTTTCTGCTAAGTTCCTGCTAAGTTCCTGCTAAGTTCCTGCTAAGTTCCTGCTAAGTTCCTGCTAAGTTCCTGCTAAGTTCCTGCTAAGTTCCTGCTAAGTTCCTGCTAAGTTCCTGCTAAGTTCCTGCTAAGTTCCTGCTAAGTTCCTCCTAAGTTCCTGCTAAGTTCCTGCCAAGTTTCTGCCAAGTTTCTGCCAAGTTTCTGCCAAGTTTCTGCCAAGTTTCTGCCAAGTTTCTTCCAAGTTTCTGCCAAGTTTCTGCCAAGTTTCTGCCAAGTTTCTGCCAAGTTTCTGCCAAGTTTCTGCCAAGTGTCTGCCAAGTTTCTGCCAAGGTTCTGCCAAGTTTCTGCCAAGTTTCTGCCAAGTTTCTGCCACGTTTCTGCCAGGTTTCTGCCAGGTTTCTGCCAGGTTTCTGCTAGGTTTCTGCTTAGTTTCTGCGAAGTTTCTGCGAAGTTTCTGCCAAGTTTCTGCCAAGTTTCTGCCAAGTTTCTGCCAAGTTTCTGCCAAGTTTCTGCCAAGTTTCTGCCAAGTTTCTGCCAAGCTTCTGCCAAGCTTCTGCCAAGCTTCTGCCAAGCTTCTGCCAAGCTTCTGCCAAGTTTCTGCCAAGTTTCTGCCAAGTTTCTGCCAAGTTTCTGCCAAGTTTCTGCCAAGTTTCTGCCAAGTTTCTGCCAAGTTTCTGCCAAGTTTCTGCTAAGTTCCTGCTAAGTTCCTGCTAAGTTCCTGCTAAGTTCCTGCTAAGTTCCTGCTAAGTTCCTGCTAAGTTCCTGCTAAGTTCCTGCTAAGTTCCTGCTAAGTTCCTGCTAAGTTCCTGCTAAGTTCCTGCTAAGTTCGTGCTAAGTTCCTGCTAAGTTCCTGCTAAGTTCCTGCTAAGTTCCTGCTAAGTTCCTGCCAAGTTTCTGCTAAGTTTCTGCCAAGTTTCTGCCAAGTTTCTGCCAAGTTTCTGCCAAGTTTCTGCCAAGTTTCTGCCAAGTTTCTGCCAAGTTTCTGCCAAGTTTCTGCCAAGTTTCTGCCAAGTTTCTGCCAAGTTTCTGCCACGTTCCTGACAAGTTCCTGCCAAGTTTCTGCCAAGTTTCTGCCAAGTTTCTGCCAAGTTTCTGCCAAGTTTCTGCCAAGTTTCTGCCAAGTTTCTGCCAAGTTTCTGCCAAGTTTCTGCCAAGTTTCTGCCAAGTTTCTGCCACGTTCCTGACAAGTTCCTGCCAAGTTTCTGCCAAGTTTCTGCCAAGTTTCTGCCAAGTTTCTGCCAAGTTTCTGCCAAGTTTCTGCCAAGTTTCTGCCAAGTTTCTGCCAAGTTTCTGCCAAGTTTCTGCCAAGTTTCTGCCAAGTTTCTGCCAAGTTTCTGCCAAGTTTCTGCCCAGTTTCTGCCCAGTTTCTGCCAAGTTTCTGCCAAGTTTCTGCCAAGTTTCTGCTAAGTTTCCGCTAAGTTTCCGCTAAGTTTCTGCGAAGTTTCGGCGATGTTTCTGCCAAGTTTCTGCCAAGTTTCTGCCAAGTTTCTGCCAAGTTTCTGCCAAGTTTCTGCAAAGTTTCTGCCAAGTTTCTGACACGTTCCTGACAAGTTCCTGCCAAGTTTCTGCCAAGTTTCTGCCAAGTTTCTGCCAAGTTTCTGCCAAGTTTCTGCCAAGTTTCTGCCAAGTTTCTGCCAAGTTTCTGCCAAGTTTCTGCCAAGTTTCTGCCAAGTTTCTGCCAAGTTTCTGAAAAGTTTCTGCCAAGTTTCTGCCAAGTTTCTGCCAAGTTTCTGCCAAGTTTCTGCCAAGTTTCTGCCAAGTTTCTGCCAAGTTACTGCCAAGTTTCTGCCAAGTTTCTGCCAAGTTTCTGCCAAGTTTCTGCCAAGTTTCTGCCAAGTTTCTGCCAAGTTTCTGCCAAGTGTCTGCCAAGTTTCTGCCAAGTTTCTGCCAAGTTTCTGCCAAGTTTCTGCCAAGTTTCTGCCACGTTTCTGCCAAGTTTCTGCCACGTTTCTGCCAGGTTTCTGCCAAGTTTCTGCCACGTTCCTGACAAGTTCCTGCCAAGTTTCTGCCAAGTTTCTGCCAAGTTTCTGCCAAGTTTCTGCCAAGTTTCTGCCAAGTTTCTGCCAAGTTTCTGCGAAGTTTCTGCCAAGTTTCTGCCAAGCTTCTGCCAAGCTTCTGCCAAGTTTCTGCCAAGTTTCTGCCAAGTTTCTGCCAAGTTTCTGCCAAGTTTCTGCCAAGTTTCTGCCAAGTTTCTGCCAAGTTTCTGCCAAGTTTCTGCTAAGTTCCTGCTAAGTTCCTGCTAAGTTCCTGCTAAGTTCCTGCTAAGTTCCTGCTAAGTTCCTGCTAAGTTTCTGCTAAGTTTCTGCCAAGTTTCTGCCAAGTTTCTGCCAAGTTTCTGCCAAGTTTCTGCCAAGTTTCTGCCAAGTTTCTGCCAAGTTTCTGCCAAGCTTCTGCCAAGTTTCTGCCAAGTTTCTGCCAAGTTACTGCCAAGTTTCTGCCAAGTTTCTGCCAAGTTTCTGCCAAGTTTCTGCCAAGTTTCTGCCAAGTTTCTGCCAAGTTTCTGCCAAGTTTCTGCCAAGTTTCTGCCAAGTTTCTGCCAAGTTTCTGCCAAGTTTCTGCCAAGTTACTGCCAAGTTACTGCCAAGTTTCTGCCAAGTTTCTGCCAAGTTTCTGCCAAGTTTCTGCCAAGTTTCTGCCAAGTTTCTGCCAAGTTTCTGCCAAGTTTCTGCCAAGTTTCTGCCAAGTTTCTGCCAAGTTTCTGCCAAGTTTCTGCCAAGTTTCTGAAAAGTTTCTGCTAAGTTTCCGCTAAGTTTCCGCTAAGTTTCTGCGAAGTTTCTGCGAAGTTTCTGCCAAGTTTCTGCCAAGTTTCTGCCAAGTTTCTGCCAAGTTTCTGCCAAGTTTCTGCCAAGTTTCTGCCAAGTTTCTGCCAAGTTTCTGCCAAGTTTCTGCCAAGTTTCTGCCAAGATTCAGCCAAGTTTCTGTCAAGTTTCTGCCAAGCTTCTGCCAAGCTTCTGTCAAGCTTCTGCCAAGCTTCTGCCAAGCTTCTGCCAAGTTTCTGCCAAGTTTCTGCCAAGTTTCTGCCAAGTTTCTGCCAAGTTTCTGCCAAGTTTCTGCCAAGTTTCTGCTAAGTTCCTG
Organism: Melanotus villosus; assembly: GCA_963082815.1. Lineage (NCBI taxonomy): Eukaryota > Metazoa > Arthropoda > Insecta > Coleoptera > Elateridae > Melanotus > Melanotus villosus. The sequence continues at coordinate 33,139,986 of OY720426.1, read as the reverse complement.
CTAAGTTCCTGCTAAGTTCCTGCTAAGTTCCTGCTAAGTTCCTGCTAAGTTCCTGCTAAGTTCCTGCTAAGTTCCTGCTAAGTTCCTGCTAAGTTCCTGCTAAGTTCCTGCCAAGTTCCTGCCAAGTTTCTGCCAAGTTTCTGCCAAGTTTCTGCCAAGTTTCTTCCAAGTTTCTGCCAAGTTTCTGCCAAGTTTCTGCCAAGTTTCTGCCAAGTTTCTGCCAAGTTTCTGCCAAGTGTCTGCCAAGTTTCTGCCAAGTTTCTGCCAAGTTTCTGCCAAGTTTCTGCCAAGTTTCTGCCACGTTTCTGCCAGGTTTCTGCCAGGTTTCTGCCAGGTATAATAATAATAATAATAATAATAATAATAATAATAATTTTATTATCTATCAAATATAACATAGAACGTCAGGTACAATAAACAATGCGAACAATCTGCCAGGTTTCTGCTAAGTTTCTGCGAAGTTTCTGCCAAGTTTCTGCCAAGTTTCTGCCAAGTTTCTGCCAAGTTTCTGCCAAGATTCTGCCAAGTTTCTGCCAAGCTTCTGCCAAGCTTCTGTCAAGCTTCTGCCAAGCTTCTGCCAAGTTTCTGCCAAGTTTCTGCCAAGTTTCTGCCAAGTTTCTGCCAAGTTTCTGCCAAGTTTCTGCCAAGTTTCTGGCAAGTTTCTGCCAAGTTCCTGCCAAGTTCCTGCCAAGTTCCTGCTAAGTTCCTGCTAAGTTCCTGCTAAGTTCCTGCTAAGTTCCTGCTAAGTTCCTGCTAAGTTCCTGCTAAGTTCCTGCTAAGTTCCTGCCAAGTTTCTGCCAAGTTTCTGCCAAGTTTCTGCCAAGTTTCTGCCAAGTTTCTGCCAAGTTTCTGCCAAGTTTCTGCCAGGTTTCTGCTAAGTTTCTGCTAAGTTTCTGCTAAGTTCCTGCTAAGTTCCTGCCAAGTTTCTGCTAAGTTCCTGCTAAGTTTCTGCCAAGTTTCTGCCAAGTTTCTGCCAAGTTTCTGCCAAGTTTCTGCCAAGTTTCTGCCAAGTGTCTGCCAAGTTTCTGCCAAGTTTCTGCCAGGTTTCTGCCAGGTTTCTGCCAGGTTTCTGCCAGGTTTCTGCCAGGTTTCTGCTAGGTTTCTGTTAAGTTTCTGCGAAGTTTCTGCGAAGTTTCTGCCAAGTTTCTGCCAAGTTTCTGCCAAGTTTCTGCCAAGTTTCTGCCAAGTTTCTGCCAAGTTTCTGCCAAGTTTCTGCCAAGTTTCTGCCAAGTTTCTGCCAAGTTTCTGCCAAGTTTCTGCCAAGCTTCTGCCAAGCTTCTGCCAAGCTTCTGCCAAGGTTCTGCCAAGTTTCTGCCAAGTTTCTGCCAAGTTTCTGCCAAGTTTCTGCCAAGTTTCTGCCAAGTTTCTGCCAAGTTTCTGCCAAGTTTCTGCCGAGTTTCTGCCGAGTTTCTGCCCAGTTTCTGCCAAGTTTCTGCCAAGTTTCTGCCAAGTTTCTGCCAAGTTTCTGCCAAGTTTCTGCCAAGTTTCTGCCAAGTTTCTGCCAAGTTTCTGACAAGTTTCTGCCAAGTTTCTGCCAAGTTTCTGCCAAGTTTCTGCCAAGTTTCTGCCAAGTTTCTGCCAAGTTTCTGCTAAGTTTCTGCTAAGTTTCTGCTAAGTTCCTGCTAAGTTCCTGCTAAGTTCCTGCTAAGTTCCTGCTAAGTTCCTGCTAAGTTCCTGCTAAGTTCCTGCTAAGTTCCTGCTAAGTTCCTGCTAAGTTCCTGCTAAGTTCCTGCTAAGTTCCTGCTAAGTTCCTGCTAAGTTCCTCCTAAGTTCCTGCTAAGTTCCTGCCAAGTTTCTGCCAAGTTTCTGCCAAGTTTCTGCCAAGTTTCTGCCGAGTTTCTGCCCAGTTTCTGCCAAGTTTCTGCCAAGTTTCTGCCAAGTTTCTGCCAAGTTTCTGCCAAGTTTCTGCCAAGTTTCTGCCAAGTTTCTGCCAAGTTTCTGACAAGTTTCTGCCAAGTTTCTGCCAAGTTTCTGCCAAGTTTCTGCCAAGTTTCTGCCAAGTTTCTGCCAAGTTTCTGCTAAGTTTCTGCTAAGTTTCTGCTAAGTTCCTGCTAAGTTCCTGCTAAGTTCCTGCTAAGTTCCTGCTAAGTTCCTGCTAAGTTCCTGCTAAGTTCCTGCTAAGTTCCTGCTAAGTTCCTGCTAAGTTCCTGCTAAGTTCCTGCTAAGTTCCTGCTAAGTTCCTGCTAAGTTCCTCCTAAGTTCCTGCTAAGTTCCTGCCAAGTTTCTGCCAAGTTTCTGCCAAGTTTCTGCCAAGTTTCTGCCAAGTTTCTGCCAAGTTTCTTCCAAGTTTCTGCCAAGTTTCTGCCAAGTTTCTGCCAAGTTTCTGCCAAGTTTCTGCCAAGTTTCTGCCAAGTGTCTGCCAAGTTTCTGCCAAGGTTCTGCCAAGTTTCTGCCAAGTTTCTGCCAAGTTTCTGCCACGTTTCTGCCAGGTTTCTGCCAGGTTTCTGCCAGGTTTCTGCTAGGTTTCTGCTTAGTTTCTGCGAAGTTTCTGCGAAGTTTCTGCCAAGTTTCTGCCAAGTTTCTGCCAAGTTTCTGCCAAGTTTCTGCCAAGTTTCTGCCAAGTTTCTGCCAAGTTTCTGCCAAGCTTCTGCCAAGCTTCTGCCAAGCTTCTGCCAAGCTTCTGCCAAGCTTCTGCCAAGTTTCTGCCAAGTTTCTGCCAAGTTTCTGCCAAGTTTCTGCCAAGTTTCTGCCAAGTTTCTGCCAAGTTTCTGCCAAGTTTCTGCCAAGTTTCTGCCAAGTTCCTGCTAAGTTCCTGCTAAGTTCCTGCTAAGTTCCTGCTAAGTTCCTGCTAAGTTCCTGCTAAGTTCCTGCTAAGTTCCTGCTAAGTTCCTGCTAAGTTCCTGCTAAGTTCCTGCTAAGTTCCTGCTAAGTTCGTGCTAAGTTCCTGCTAAGTTCCTGCTAAGTTCCTGCTAAGTTCCTGCTAAGTTCCTGCCAAGTTTCTGCCAAGTTTCTGCCAAGTTTCTGCCAAGTTTCTGCCAAGTTTCTGCCAAGTTTCTGCCAAGTTTCTGCCAAGTTTCTGCCAAGTTTCTGCCAAGTTTCTGCCAAGTTTCTGCCAAGTTTCTGCCAAGTTTCTGCCACGTTCCTGACAAGTTCCTGCCAAGTTTCTGCCAAGTTTCTGCCAAGTTTCTGCCAAGTTTCTGCCAAGTTTCTGCCAAGTTTCTGCCAAGTTTCTGCCAAGTTTCTGCCAAGTTTCTGCCACGTTCCTGACAAGTTCCTGCCAAGTTTCTGCCAAGTTTCTGCCAAGTTTCTGCCAAGTTTCTGCCAAGTTTCTGCCAAGTTTCTGCCAAGTTTCTGCCAAGTTTCTGCCAAGTTTCTGCCAAGTTTCTGCCAAGTTTCTGCCAAGTTTCTGCCAAGTTTCTGCCCAGTTTCTGCCCAGTTTCTGCCAAGTTTCTGCCAAGTTTCTGCCAAGTTTCTGCCAAGTTTCTGCTAAGTTTCCGCTAAGTTTCCGCTAAGTTTCTGCGAAGTTTCGGCGATGTTTCTGCCAAGTTTCTGCCAAGTTTCTGCCAAGTTTCTGCCAAGTTTCTGCCAAGTTTCTGCAAAGTTTCTGCCAAGTTTCTGACACGTTCCTGACAAGTTCCTGCCAAGTTTCTGCCAAGTTTCTGCCAAGTTTCTGCCAAGTTTCTGCCAAGTTTCTGCCAAGTTTCTGCCAAGTTTCTGCCAAGTTTCTGCCAAGTTTCTGCCAAGTTTCTGCCAAGTTTCTGAAAAGTTTCTGCCAAGTTTCTGCCAAGTTTCTGCCAAGTTTCTGCCAAGTTTCTGCCAAGTTTCTGCCAAGTTTCTGCCAAGTTACTGCCAAGTTTCTGCCAAGTTTCTGCCAAGTTTCTGCCAAGTTTCTGCCAAGTTTCTGCCAAGTTTCTGCCAAGTTTCTGCCAAGTGTCTGCCAAGTTTCTGCCAAGTTTCTGCCAAGTTTCTGCCAAGTTTCTGCCAAGTTTCTGCCACGTTTCTGCCAAGTTTCTGCCACGTTTCTGCCAGGTTTCTGCCAAGTTTCTGCCACGTTCCTGACAAGTTCCTGCCAAGTTTCTGCCAAGTTTCTGCCAAGTTTCTGCCAAGTTTCTGCCAAGTTTCTGCCAAGTTTCTGCCAAGTTTCTGCCAAGTTTCTGCCAAGTTTCTGCCAAGTTTCTGCCAAGTTTCTGCCAAGTTTCTGCCAAGTTTCTGCCAAGTTTCTGCCAAGTTTCTGCTAAGTTCCTGCTAAGTTCCTGCTAAGTTCCTGCTAAGTTCCTGCTAAGTTCCTGCTAAGTTCCTGCTAAGTTCCTGCTAAGTTCCTGCTAAGTTCCTGCTAAGTTCCTGCTAAGTTCCTGCTAAGTTCGTGCTAAGTTCCTGCTAAGTTCCTGCTAAGTTCCTGCTAAGTTCCTGCCAAGTTTCTGCTAAGTTTCTGCCAAGTTTCTGCCAAGTTTCTGCCAAGTTTCTGCCAAGTTTCTGCCAAGTTTCTGCCAAGTTTCTGCCAAGTTTCTGCCAAGTTTCTGCCAAGTTTCTGCCAAGTTTCTGCCACGTTCCTGACAAGTTCCTGCCAAGTTTCTGCCAAGTTTCTGCCAAGTTTCTGCCAAGTTTCTGCCAAGTTTCTGCCAAGTTTCTGCCAAGTTTCTGCCAAGTTTCTGCCAAGTTTCTGAAAAGTTTCTGCCAAGTTTCTGCCAAGTTTCTGCCAAGTTTCTGCCAAGTTTCTGCCAAGTTTCTGCCAAGTTACTGCCAAGTTTCTGCCAAGTTTCTGCCAAGTTTCTGCCAAGTTTCTGCCAAGTTTCTGCCAAGTTTCTGCCAAGTTTCTGCCAAGTTTCTGCCAAGTGTCTGCCAAGTTTCTGCCAAGTTTCTGCCAAGTTTCTGCCAAGTTTCTGCCAAGTTTCTGCCACGTTTCTGCCAAGTTTCTGCCACGTTTCTGCCAGGTTTCTGCCAGGTTTCTGCCAGGTTTCTGCTAGGTTTCTGCTAAGTTTCTGCGAAGTTCCTGCTAAGTTCCTGCTAAGTTCCTGCTAAGTTCCTGCTAAGTTCCTGCTCAGTTCCTGCTGAGTTCCTGCTAAGTTCCTGCTAAGTTTCTGCTAAGTTTCTGCCAAGTTTCTGCCAAGTTTCTGCCAAGTTTCTGCCAAGTTTCTGCCAAGTTCCTGCCAAGTTCCTGCGAAGTTCCTGCTAAGTTCCTGCTAAGTTCCTGCTAAGTTCCTGCTAAGTTCCTGCTAAGTTCCTGCTAAGTTCCTGCTAAGTTCCTGCTAAGTTCCTGCTAAGTTCCTGCTAAGTTCCTGCTAAGTTTCTGCTAAGTTTCTGCCAAGTTTCTGCTAAGTTTCTGCCAAGTTTCTGCCAAGTTTCTGCCAAGTTTCTGCCAAGTTTCTGCCAAGCTTCTGCCAAGTTTCTGCCAAGTTTCTGCCAAGTTACTGCCAAGTTTCTGCCAAGTTTCTGCCAAGTTTCTGCCAAGTTTCTGCCAAGTTTCTGCCAAGTTTCTGCCAAGTTTCTGCCAAGGTTCTGCCAAGCTTCTGCCAAGCTTCTGCCAAGTTTCTGCCAAGTTTCTGCCAAGTTTCTGCCAAGTTTCTGCCAAGTTTCTGCCAAGTTTCTGCCAAGTTTCTGCCAAGTTACTGCCAAGTTACTGCCAAGTTTCTGCCAAGTTTCTGCCAAGTTTCTGCCAAGTTTCTGCCAAGTTTCTGCCAAGTTTCTGCCAAGTTTCTGCCAAGTTTCTGCCAAGTTTCTGCCAAGTTACTGCCAAGTTACTGCCAAGTTTCTGCCAAGTTTCTGCCAAGTTCCTGCTAAGTTCCTGCTAAGTTCCTGCTAAGTTCCTGCTAAGTTCCTGCTAAGTTCCTGCTAAGTTCCTGCTAAGTTCCTGCTAAGTTCCTGCTAAGTTCCTGCTAAGTTCGTGCTAAGTTCCTGCTAAGTTCCTGCTAAGTTCCTGCTAAGTTCCTGCTAAGTTCCTGCCAAGTTTCTGCTAAGTTTCTGCCAAGTTTCTGCCAAGTTTCTGCCAAGTTTCTGCCAAGTTTCTGCCAAGTTTCTGCCAAGTTTCTGCCAAGTTTCTGCCAAGTTTCTGCCAAGTTTCTGCCAAGTTTCTGCCAAGTTTCTGCCACGTTCCTGACAAGTTCCTGCCAAGTTTCTGCCAAGTTTCTGCCAAGTTTCTGCCAAGTTTCTGCCAAGTTTCTGCTAAGTTTCTGCCAAGTTTCTGCCAAGTTTCTGCCAAGTTTCTGCCAAGTTTCTGCCAAGTTTCTGCCACGTTCCTGACAAGTTCCTGCCAAGTTTCTGCCAAGTTTCTGCCAAGTTTCTGCCAAGTTTCTGCCAAGTTTCTGCCAAGTTTCTGCCAAGTTTCTGCCAAGTTTCTGCCAAGTTTCTGCCAAGTTTCTGCCAAGTTTCTGCCAAGTTTCTGCCAAGTTTCTGCCAAGTTTCTGCCCAGTTTCTGCCCAGTTTCTGCCAAGTTTCTGCCAAGTTTCTGCCAAGTTTCTGCCAAGTTTCTGCTAAGTTTCCGCTAAGTTTCCGCTAAGTTTCTGCGAAGTTTCGGCGATGTTTCTGCCAAGTTTCTGCCAAGTTTCTGCCAAGTTTCTGCCAAGTTTCTGCCAAGTTTCTGCAAAGTTTCTGCCAAGTTTCTGACACGTTCCTGACAAGTTCCTGCCAAGTTTCTGCCAAGTTTCTGCCAAGTTTCTGCCAAGTTTCTGCCAAGTTTCTGCCAAGTTTCTGCCAAGTTTCTGCCAAGTTTCTGCCAAGTTTCTGCCAAGTTTCTGCCAAGTTTCTGCCAAGTTTCTGAAAAGTTTCTGCCAAGTTTCTGCCAAGTTTCTGCCAAGTTTCTGCCAAGTTTCTGCCAAGTTTCTGCCAAGTTTCTGCCAAGTTACTGCCAAGTTTCTGCCAAGTTTCTGCCAAGTTTCTGCCAAGTTTCTGCCAAGTTTCTGCCAAGTTTCTGCCAAGTTTCTGCCAAGTGTCTGCCAAGTTTCTGCCAAGTTTCTGCCAAGTTTCTGCCAAGTTTCTGCCAAGTTTCTGCCACGTTTCTGCCAAGTTTCTGCCACGTTTCTGCCAGGTTTCTGCCAAGTTTCTGCCACGTTCCTGCTAAGTTCCTGCTAAGTTCCTGCTAAGTTCGTGCTAAGTTCCTGCTAAGTTCCTGCTAAGTTCCTGCTAAGTTCCTGCCAAGTTTCTGCTAAGTTTCTGCCAAGTTTCTGCCAAGTTTCTGCCAAGTTTCTGCCAAGTTTCTGCCAAGTTTCTGCCAAGTTTCTGCCAAGTTTCTGCCAAGTTTCTGCCAAGTTTCTGCCAAGTTTCTGCCACGTTCCTGACAAGTTCCTGCCAAGTTTCTGCCAAGTTTCTGCCAAGTTTCTGCCAAGTTTCTGCCAAGTTTCTGCCAAGTTTCTGCCAAGTTTCTGCCAAGTTTCTGCCAAGTTTCTGAAAAGTTTCTGCCAAGTTTCTGCCAAGTTTCTGCCAAGTTTCTGCCAAGTTTCTGCCAAGTTTCTGCCAAGTTACTGCCAAGTTTCTGCCAAGTTTCTGCCAAGTTTCTGCCAAGTTTCTGCCAAGTTTCTGCCAAGTTTCTGCCAAGTTTCTGCCAAGTTTCTGCCAAGTGTCTGCCAAGTTTCTGCCAAGTTTCTGCCAAGTTTCTGCCAAGTTTCTGCCAAGTTTCTGCCACGTTTCTGCCAAGTTTCTGCCACGTTTCTGCCAGGTTTCTGCCAGGTTTCTGCCAGGTTTCTGCTAGGTTTCTGCTAAGTTTCTGCGAAGTTCCTGCTAAGTTCCTGCTAAGTTCCTGCTAAGTTCCTGCTAAGTTCCTGCTCAGTTCCTGCTGAGTTCCTGCTAAGTTCCTGCTAAGTTTCTGCTAAGTTTCTGCCAAGTTTCTGCCAAGTTTCTGCCAAGTTTCTGCCAAGTTTCTGCCAAGTTCCTGCCAAGTTCCTGCGAAGTTCCTGCTAAGTTCCTGCTAAGTTCCTGCTAAGTTCCTGCTAAGTTCCTGCTAAGTTCCTGCTAAGTTCCTGCTAAGTTCCTGCTAAGTTCCTGCTAAGTTCCTGCTAAGTTTCTGCTAAGTTTCTGCCAAGTTTCTGCTAAGTTTCTGCCAAGTTTCTGCCAAGTTTCTGCCAAGTTTCTGCCAAGTTTCTGCCAAGCTTCTGCCAAGTTTCTGCCAAGTTTCTGCCAAGTTACTGCCAAGTTTCTGCCAAGTTTCTGCCAAGTTTCTGCCAAGTTTCTGCCAAGTTTCTGCCAAGTTTCTGCCAAGTTTCTGCCAAGGTTCTGCCAAGCTTCTGCCAAGCTTCTGCCAAGTTTCTGCCAAGTTTCTGCCAAGTTTCTGCCAAGTTTCTGCCAAGTTTCTGCCAAGTTTCTGCCAAGTTTCTGCCAAGTTACTGCCAAGTTACTGCCAAGTTTCTGCCAAGTTTCTGCCAAGTTTCTGTCAAGTTTCTGCCAAGTTTCTGCCAAGTTTCTGCCAAGTTTCTGCCAAGTTTCTGCCAAGTTTCTGCCAAGTTACTGCCAAGTTACTGCCAAGTTTCTGCCAAGTTTCTGCCAAGTTCCTGCTAAGTTCCTGCTAAGTTCCTGCTAAGTTCCTGCTAAGTTCCTGCTAAGTTCCTGCTAAGTTCCTGCTAAGTTCCTGCTAAGTTCCTGCTAAGTTCCTGCTAAGTTCCTGCTAAGTTCCTGCTAAGTTCCTGCTAAGTTCCTGCCAAGTTTCTGCTAAGTTTCTGCCAAGTTACTGCCAAGTTTCTGCCAAGTTTCTGCCAAGTTTCTGCCAAGTTTCTGCCAAGTTTCTGCCAAGTTTCTGCCAAGTTTCTGCCAAGTGTCTGCCAAGTTTCTGCCAAGTTTCTGCCAAGTTTCTGCCAAGTTTCTGCCAAGTTTCTGCCACGTTTCTGCCAAGTTTCTGCCACGTTTCTGCCAGGTTTCTGCCAAGTTTCTGCCACGTTCCTGACAAGTTCCTGCCAAGTTTCTGCCAAGTTTCTGCCAAGTTTCTGCCAAGTTTCTGCCAAGTTTCTGCCAAGTTTCTGCCAAGTTTCTGCCAAGTTTCTGCCAAGTTTCTGCCAAGTTTCTGCCAAGTTTCTGCCAAGTTTCTGCCAAGTTTCTGCCAAGTTTCTGCCAAGTTTCTGCCAAGTTTCTGCCAAGTTTCTGCCACGTTCCTGACAAGTTCCTGCCAAGTTTCTGCCAAGTTTCTGCCAAGTTTCTGCCAAGTTTCTGCCAAGTTTCTGCCAAGTTTCTGCCAAGTTTCTGCCAAGTTTCTGCCAAGTTTCTGCCAAGTTTCTGCCAAGTTTCTGCCACGTTCCTGACAAGTTCCTGCCAAGTTTCTGCCAAGTTTCTGCCAAGTTTCTGCCAAGTTTCTGCCAAGTTTCTGCCAAGTTTCTGCCAAGTTTCTGCCAAGTTTCTGCCAAGTTTCTGCCAAGTTTCTGCCAAGTTTCTGCCAAGTTTCTGCCAAGTTTCTGCCAAGTTTCTGCCCAGTTTCTGCCCAGTTTCTGCCAAGTTTCTGCCAAGTTTCTGCCAAGTTTCTGCCAAGTTTCTGCTAAGTTTCCGCTAAGTTTCCGCTAAGTTTCTGCGAAGTTTCGGCGATGTTTCTGCCAAGTTTCTGCCAAGTTTCTGCCAAGTTTCTGCCAAGTTTCTGCCAAGTTTCTGCAAAGTTTCTGCCAAGTTTCTGACACGTTCCTGACAAGTTCCTGCCAAGTTTCTGCCAAGTTTCTGCCAAGTTTCTGCCAAGTTTCTGCCAAGTTTCTGCCAAGTTTCTGCCAAGTTTCTGCCAAGTTTCTGCCAAGTTTCTGCCAAGTTTCTGCCAAGTTTCTGCCAAGTTTCTGAAAAGTTTCTGCCAAGTTTCTGCCAAGTTTCTGCCAAGTTTCTGCCAAGTTTCTGCCAAGTTTCTGCCAAGTTTCTGCCAAGTTACTGCCAAGTTTCTGCCAAGTTTCTGCCAAGTTTCTGCCAAGTTTCTGCCAAGTTTCTGCCAAGTTTCTGCCAAGTTTCTGCCAAGTGTCTGCCAAGTTTCTGCCAAGTTTCTGCCAAGTTTCTGCCAAGTTTCTGCCAAGTTTCTGCCACGTTTCTGCCAAGTTTCTGCCACGTTTCTGCCAGGTTTCTGCCAAGTTTCTGCCACGTTCCTGACAAGTTCCTGCCAAGTTTCTGCCAAGTTTCTGCCAAGTTTCTGCCAAGTTTCTGCCAAGTTTCTGCCAAGTTTCTGCCAAGTTTCTGCCAAGTTTCTGCCAAGTTTCTGCCAAGTTTCTGCCAAGTTTCTGCCAAGTTTCTGCCAAGTTTCTGCCAAGTTTCTGCCAAGTTTCTGCTAAGTTCCTGCTAAGTTCCTGCTAAGTTCCTGCTAAGTTCCTGCTAAGTTCCTGCTAAGTTCCTGCTAAGTTCCTGCTAAGTTCCTGCTAAGTTCCTGCTAAGTTCCTGCTAAGTTCCTGCTAAGTTCGTGCTAAGTTCCTGCTAAGTTCCTGCTAAGTTCCTGCTAAGTTCCTGCCAAGTTTCTGCTAAGTTTCTGCCAAGTTTCTGCCAAGTTTCTGCCAAGTTTCTGCCAAGTTTCTGCCAAGTTTCTGCCAAGTTTCTGCCAAGTTTCTGCCAAGTTTCTGCCAAGTTTCTGCCAAGTTTCTGCCACGTTCCTGACAAGTTCCTGCCAAGTTTCTGCCAAGTTTCTGCCAAGTTTCTGCCAAGTTTCTGCCAAGTTTCTGCCAAGTTTCTGCCAAGTTTCTGCCAAGTTTCTGCCAAGTTTCTGCCAAGTTTCTGAAAAGTTTCTGCCAAGTTTCTGCCAAGTTTCTGCCAAGTTTCTGCCAAGTTTCTGCCAAGTTTCTGCCAAGTTACTGCCAAGTTTCTGCCAAGTTTCTGCCAAGTTTCTGCCAAGTTTCTGCCAAGTTTCTGCCAAGTTTCTGCCAAGTTTCTGCCAAGTTTCTGCCAAGTGTCTGCCAAGTTTCTGCCAAGTTTCTGCCAAGTTTCTGCCAAGTTTCTGCCAAGTTTCTGCCACGTTTCTGCCAAGTTTCTGCCACGTTTCTGCCAGGTTTCTGCCAGGTTTCTGCCAGGTTTCTGCTAGGTTTCTGCTAAGTTTCTGCGAAGTTCCTGCTAAGTTCCTGCTAAGTTCCTGCTAAGTTCCTGCTAAGTTCCTGCTAAGTTCCTGCTCAGTTCCTGCTGAGTTCCTGCTAAGTTCCTGCTAAGTTTCTGCTAAGTTTCTGCCAAGTTTCTGCCAAGTTTCTGCCAAGTTTCTGCCAAGTTTCTGCCAAGTTCCTGCCAAGTTCCTGCGAAGTTCCTGCTAAGTTCCTGCTAAGTTCCTGCTAAGTTCCTGCTAAGTTCCTGCTAAGTTCCTGCTAAGTTCCTGCTAAGTTCCTGCTAAGTTCCTGCTAAGTTCCTGCTAAGTTCCTGCTAAGTTTCTGCTAAGTTTCTGCCAAGTTTCTGCCAAGTTTCTGCTAAGTTTCTGCCAAGTTTCTGCCAAGCTTCTGCCAAGTTTCTGCCAAGTTTCTGCCAAGTTACTGCCAAGTTTCTGCCAAGTTTCTGCCAAGTTTCTGCCAAGTTTCTGCCAAGTTTCTGCCAAGTTTCTGCCAAGTTTCTGCCAAGGTTCTGCCAAGCTTCTGCCAAGCTTCTGCCAAGTTTCTGCCAAGTTTCTGCCAAGTTTCTGCCAAGTTTCTGCCAAGTTTCTGCCAAGTTTCTGCCAAGTTTCTGCCAAGTTACTGCCAAGTTACTGCCAAGTTTCTGCCAAGTTTCTGCCAAGTTTCTGCCAAGTTTCTGCCAAGTTTCTGCCAAGTTTCTGCCAAGTTTCTGCCAAGTTTCTGCCAAGTTTCTGCCAAGTTTCTGCCAAGTTTCTGCCAAGTTTCTGCCAAGTTTCTGCCAAGTTTCTGCCAAGTTTCTGCCCAGTTTCTGCCCAGTTTCTGCCAAGTTTCTGCCAAGTTTCTGCCAAGTTTCTGCCAAGTTTCTGCTAAGTTTCCGCTAAGTTTCCGCTAAGTTTCTGCGAAGTTTCGGCGATGTTTCTGCCAAGTTTCTGCCAAGTTTCTGCCAAGTTTCTGCCAAGTTTCTGCCAAGTTTCTGCAAAGTTTCTGCCAAGTTTCTGCCACGTTCCTGACAAGTTCCTGCCAAGTTTCTGCCAAGTTTCTGCCAAGTTTCTGCCAAGTTTCTGCCAAGTTTCTGCCAAGTTTCTGCCAAGTTTCTGCCAAGTTTCTGCCAAGTTTCTGCCAAGTTTCTGCCAAGTTTCTGAAAAGTTTCTGCCAAGTTTCTGCCAAGTTTCTGCCAAGTTTCTGCCAAGTTTCTGCCAAGTTTCTGCCAAGTTTCTGCCAAGTTACTGCCAAGTTTCTGCCAAGTTTCTGCCAAGTTTCTGCCAAGTTTCTGCCAAGTTTCTGCCAAGTTTCTGCCAAGTTTCTGCCAAGTGTCTGCCAAGTTTCTGCCAAGTTTCTGCCAAGTTTCTGCCAAGTTTCTGCCACGTTTCTGCCAAGTTTCTGCCACGTTTCTGCCAGGTTTCTGCCAGGTTTCTGCCAAGTTTCTGCCAAGGTTCTGCCAAGCTTCTGCCAAGCTTCTGCCAAGTTTCTGCCAAGTTTCTGCCAAGTTTCTGCCAAGTTTCTGCCAAGTTTCTGCCAAGTTTCTGCCAAGTTTCTGCCAAGTTTCTGCCAAGTTTCTGCTAAGTTTCCGCTAAGTTTCCGCTAAGTTTCTGCGAAGTTTCGGCGATGTTTCTGCCAAGTTTCTGCCAAGTTTCTGCCAAGTTTCTGCCAAGTTTCTGCCAAGTTTCTGCAAAGTTTCTGCCAAGTTTCTGCCACGTTCCTGACAAGTTCCTGCCAAGTTTCTGCCAAGTTTCTGCCAAGTTTCTGCCAAGTTTCTGCCAAGTTTCTGCCAAGTTTCTGCCAAGTTTCTGCCAAGTTTCTGCCAAGTTTCTGCCAAGTTTCTGAAAAGTTTCTGCCAAGTTTCTGCCAAGTTTCTGCCAAGTTTCTGCCAAGTTTCTGCCAAGTTTCTGCCAAGTGTCTGCCAAGTTTCTGCCAAGTTTCTGCCAAGTTTCTGCCAAGTTTCTGCCAAGTTTCTGCCACGTTTCTGCCAAGTTTCTGCCACGTTTCTGCCAGGTTTCTGCCAAGTTTCTGCCACGTTCCTGACAAGTTCCTGCCAAGTTTCTGCCAAGTTTCTGCCAAGTTTCTGCCAAGTTTCTGCCAAGTTTCTGCCAAGTTTCTGCCAAGTTTCTGCCAAGTTTCTGCCAAGTTTCTGCCAAGTTTCTGAAAAGTTTCTGCCAAGTTTCTGCCAAGTTTCTGCCAAGTTTCTGCCAAGTTTCTGCCAAGTTTCTGCCAAGTGTCTGCCAAGTTTCTGCCAAGTTTCTGCCAAGTTTCTGCCAAGTTTCTGCCAAGTTTCTGCCAAGTTTCTGCCAAGTTTCTGCCAAGTTTCTGCCAAGTTTCTGCCACGTTTCTGCCAAGTTTCTGCCACGTTTCTGCCAGGTTTCTGCCAGGTTTCTGCCAGGTTTCTGCTAGGTTTCTGCTAAGTTTCTGCGAAGTTCCTGCTAAGTTCCTGCTAAGTTCCTGCTAAGTTCCTGCTAAGTTCCTGCTAAGTTCCTGCTCAGTTCCTGCTGAGTTCCTGCTAAGTTCCTGCTAAGTTTCTGCTAAGTTTCTGCCAAGTTTCTGCCAAGTTTCTGCCAAGTTTCTGCCAAGTTTCTGCCAAGTTCCTGCCAAGTTCCTGCGAAGTTCCTGCTAAGTTCCTGCTAAGTTCCTGCTAAGTTCCTGCTAAGTTCCTGCTAAGTTCCTGCTAAGTTCCTGCTAAGTTCCTGCTAAGTTCCTGCTAAGTTCCTGCTAAGTTCCTGCTAAGTTTCTGCTAAGTTTCTGCCAAGTTTCTGCCAAGTTTCTGCCAAGTTTCTGCCAAGTTTCTGCCAAGTTTCTGCCAAGTTTCTGCCAAGCTTCTGCCAAGTTTCTGCCAAGTTTCTGCCAAGTTACTGCCAAGTTTCTGCCAAGTTTCTGCCAAGTTTCTGCCAAGTTTCTGCCAAGTTTCTGCCAAGTTTCTGCCAAGTTTCTGCCAAGTTTCTGCCAAGGTTCTGCCAAGCTTCTGCCAAGCTTCTGCCAAGTTTCTGCCAAGTTTCTGCCAAGTTTCTGCCAAGTTTCTGCCAAGTTTCTGCCAAGTTTCTGCCAAGTTTCTGCCAAGTTACTGCCAAGTTACTGCCAAGTTTCTGCCAAGTTTCTGCCAAGTTTCTGCCAAGTTTCTGCCAAGTTTCTGCCAAGTTTCTGCCAAGTTTCTGCCAAGTTTCTGCCAAGTTTCTGCCAAGTTTCTGCCAAGTTTCTGCCAAGTTTCTGCCAAGTTTCTGCCAAGTTTCTGCCAAGTTTCTGCCAAGTTTCTGCCAAGTTTCTGCCAAGTTTCTGCCAAGTTTCTGAAAAGTTTCTGCAAAGTTTCTGCCAAGTTTCTGCCAAGTTTCTGCCAAGTTTCTGCCAAGTTTCTGCCAAGTTTCTGCCAAGTTTCTGCCAAGTTTCTGCCAAGTTTCTGCCAAGTTTCTGCCAAGTTTCTGCCAAGTTTCTGCCAAGTTTCTGCCAAGTTTCTGCCAAGTTTCTGCCACGTTTCTGCCAGGTTTCTGCCAGGTTTCTGCTAGGTTTCTGCTAAGTTTCTGCGAAGTTTCTGCGAAGTTTCTGCCAAGTTTCTGCCAAGTTTCTGCCAAGTTTCTGCCAAGTTTCTGCCAAGTTTCTGCCAAGTTTCTGCCAAGCTTCTGCCAAGCTTCTGCCAAGCTTCTGCCAAGCTTCTGCCAAGCTTCTGCCAAGTTTCTGCCAAGTTTCTGCCAAGTTTCTGCCAAGTTTCTGCCAAGTTTCTGCCAAGTTTCTGCCAAGTTTCTGCCAAGTTTCTGCCAAGTTCCTGCTAAGTTCCTGCTAAGTTCCTGCTAAGTTCCTGCTAAGTTCCTGCTAAGTTCCTGCTAAGTTCCTGCTAAGTTCCTGCTAAGTTCCTGCTAAGTTCCTGCTAAGTTCCTGCTAAGTTCGTGCTAAGTTCCTGCTAAGTTCCTGCTAAGTTCCTGCTAAGTTCCTGCTAAGTTCCTGCTAAGTTCCTGCTAAGTTCCTGCCAAGTTTCTGCTAAGTTTCTGTCAAGTTTCTGCCAAGTTTCTGCCAAGTTTCTGCCAAGTTTCTTCCAAGTTTCTGCCAAGTTTCTGCCAAGTTTCTGCCAAGTTTCTGCCAAGTTTCTGCCAAGTTTCTGCCAAGTTTCTGCCACGTTCCTGACAAGTTCCTGCCAAGTTTCTGCCAAGTTTCTGCCAAGTTTCTGCCAAGTTTCTGCCAAGTTTCTGCCAAGTTTCTGCCAAGTTTCTGCCAAGTTTCTGCCACGTTTCTGCCAAGTTTCTGAAAAGTTTCTGCCAAGTTTCTGCCAAGTTTCTGCCAAGTTTCTGCCAAGTTTCTGCCAAGTTTCTGCCAAGTTTCTGCCAAGTTACTGCCAAGTTTCTGCCAAGTTTCTGCCAAGTTTCTGCCAAGTTTCTGCCAAGTTTCTGCCAAGTTTCTGCCAAGTTTCTGCCAAGTTTCTGCCAAGTGTCTGCCAAGTTTCTGCCAAGTTTCTGCTAAGTTTCTGCGAAGTTCCTGCTAAGTTCCTGCTAAGTTCCTGCTAAGTTCCTGCTAAGTTCCTGCTAAGTTCCTGCTCAGTTCCTGCTGAGTTCCTGCTAAGTTCCTGCTAAGTTTCTGCTAAGTTTCTGCCAAGTTTCTGCCAAGTTTCTGCCAAGTTTCTGCCAAGTTTCTGCCAAGTTCCTGCCAAGTTCCTGCGAAGTTCCTGCTAAGTTCCTGCTAAGTTCCTGCTAAGTTCCTGCTAAGTTCCTGCTAAGTTCCTGCTAAGTTCCTGCTAAGTTCCTGCTAAGTTCCTGCTAAGTTCCTGCTAAGTTCCTGCTAAGTTCCTGCTAAGTTTCTGCGAAGTTTCTGCCAAGTTTCTGCCAAGTTTCTGCCAAGTTTCTGCCAAGTTTCTGCCAAGTTTCTGCCAAGTTTCTGCCAAGCTTCTGCCAAGTTTCTGCCAAGTTTCTGCCAAGTTACTGCCAAGTTTCTGCCAAGTTTCTGCCAAGTTTCTGCCAAGTTTCTGCCAAGTTTCTGCCAAGTTTCTGCCAAGTTTCTGCCAAGTTTCTGCCAAGGTTCTGCCAAGCTTCTGCCAAGCTTCTGCCAAGTTTCTGCCAAGTTTCTGCCAAGTTTCTGCCAAGTTTCTGCCAAGTTTCTGCCAAGTTTCTGCCAAGTTTCTGCCAAGTTACTGCCAAGTTACTGCCAAGTTTCTGCCAAGTTTCTGCCAAGTTTCTGCCAAGTTTCTGCCAAGTTTCTGCCAAGTTTCTGCCAAGTTTCTGCCAAGTTTCTGCCAAGTTTCTGCCAAGTTTCTGAAAAGTTTCTGCTAAGTTTCCGCTAAGTTTACGCTAAGTTTCTGCGAAGTTTCTGCGAAGTTTCTGCCAAGTTTCTGCCAAGTTTCTGCCAAGTTTCTGCCAAGTTTCTGCCAAGTTTCTGCCAAGTTTCTGCCAAGTTTCTGCCAAGTTTCTGCCAAGTTTCTGCCAAGTTTCTGCCAAGTTTCTGCCAAGTTTCTGCCAAGTTTCTGCCAAGATTCAGCCAAGTTTCTGCCAAGTTTCTGCCAAGCTTCTGCCAAGCTTCTGTCAAGCTTCTGCCAAGCTTCTGCCAAGCTTCTGCCAAGTTTCTGCCAAGTTTCTGCCAAGTTTCTGCCAAGTTTCTGCCAAGTTTCTGCCAAGTTTCTGCCAAGTTTCTGCCAAGTTCCTGCTAAGTTCCTGCTAAGTTCCTGCTAAGTTCCTGCTAAGTTCCTGCTAAGTTCCTGCTAAGTTCCTGCTAAGTTCCTGCTAAGTTCCTGCTAAGTTCCTGCTAAGTTCCTGCTAAGTTCCTGCTAAGTTCCTGCCAAGTTCCTGCCAAGTTTCTGCCAAGTTTCTGCCAAGTTTCTGCCAAGTTTCTTCCAAGTTTCTGCCAAGTTTCTGCCAAGTTTCTGCCAAGTTTCTGCCAAGTTTCTGCCAAGTTTCTGCCAAGTGTCTGCCAAGTTTCTGCCAAGTTTCTGCCAAGTTTCTGCCAAGTTTCTGCCAAGTTTCTGCCACGTTTCTGCCAGGTTTCTGCCAGGTTTCTGCCAGGTATCTGCCAGGTTTCTGCTAAGTTTCTGCGAAGTTTCTGCCAAGTTTCTGCCAAGTTTCTGCCAAGTTTCTGCCAAGTTTCTGCCAAGATTCTGCCAAGTTTCTGCCAAGCTTCTGCCAAGCTTCTGTCAAGCTTCTGCCAAGCTTCTGCCAAGTTTCTGCCAAGTTTCTGCCAAGTTTCTGCCAAGTTTCTGCCAAGTTTCTGCCAAGTTTCTGCCAAGTTTCTGGCAAGTTTCTGCCAAGTTTCTGCTAAGTTCCTGCTAAGTTCCTGCCAAGTTTCTGCTAAGTTCCTGCTAAGTTTCTGCCAAGTTTCTGCCAAGTTTCTGCCAAGTTTCTGCCAAGTTTCTGCCAAGTTTCTGCCAAGTTTCTGCCAAGTGTCTGCCAAGTTTCTGCCAAGTTTCTGCCAGGTTTCTGCCAGGTTTCTGCCAGGTTTCTGCCAGGTTTCTGCTAAGTTCCTGCTAAGTTCCTGCTAAGTTCCTGCTAAGTTCCTGCTAAGTTCCTGCTAAGTTCCTGCTAAGTTCCTCCTAAGTTCCTGCTAAGTTCCTGCCAAGTTTCTGCCAAGTTTCTGCCAAGTTTCTGCCAAGTTTCTGCCAAGTTTCTGCCAAGTTTCTTCCAAGTTTCTGCCAAGTTTCTGCCAAGTTTCTGCCAAGTTTCTGCCAAGTTTCTGCCAAGTTTCTGCCAAGTGTCTGCCAAGTTTCTGCCAAGGTTCTGCCAAGTTTCTGCCAAGTTTCTGCCAAGTTTCTGCCAAGTTTCTGCCAAGTTTCTGCCAAGTTTCTGCCAAGTTTCTGCCAAGTTCCTGCTAAGTTCCTGCTAAGTTCCTGCTAAGTTCCTGCTAAGTTCCTGCCAAGTTTCTGCCAAGTTTCTGCCAAGTTTCTGCCGAGTTTCTGCCGAGTTTCTGCCCAGTTTCTGCCAAGTTTCTGCCAAGTTTCTGCCAAGTTTCTGCCAAGTTTCTGCCAAGTTTCTGCCAAGTTTCTGCCAAGTTTCTGACAAGTTTCTGCCAAGTTTCTGCCAAGTTTCTGCCAAGTTTCTGCCAAGTTTCTGCCAAGTTTCTGCCAAGTTTCTGCTAAGTTTCTGCTAAGTTTCTGCTAAGTTCCTGCTAAGTTCCTGCTAAGTTCCTGCTAAGTTCCTGCTAAGTTCCTGCTAAGTTCCTGCTAAGTTCCTGCTAAGTTCCTGCTAAGTTCCTGCTAAGTTCCTGCTAAGTTCCTGCTAAGTTCCTGCTAAGTTCCTGCTAAGTTCCTCCTAAGTTCCTGCTAAGTTCCTGCCAAGTTTCTGCCAAGTTTCTGCCAAGTTTCTGCCAAGTTTCTGCCAAGTTTCTGCCAAGTTTCTTCCAAGTTTCTGCCAAGTTTCTGCCA
Source organism: Melanotus villosus (assembly GCA_963082815.1). Taxonomy (NCBI): domain Eukaryota; kingdom Metazoa; phylum Arthropoda; class Insecta; order Coleoptera; family Elateridae; genus Melanotus; species Melanotus villosus. The sequence continues at coordinate 33,121,773 of OY720426.1, read as the reverse complement.
AGTTTCTGCCAAGTTTCTGCCAAGTTTCTGCCACGTTTCTGCCAGGTTTCTGCCAGGTTTCTGCCAGGTTTCTGCTAGGTTTCTGCTTAGTTTCTGCGAAGTTTCTGCGAAGTTTCTGCCAAGTTTCTGCCAAGTTTCTGCCAAGTTTCTGCCAAGTTTCTGCCAAGTTTCTGCCAAGTTTCTGCCAAGTTTCTGCCAAGCTTCTGCCAAGCTTCTGCCAAGCTTCTGCCAAGCTTCTGCCAAGCTTCTGCCAAGTTTCTGTCAAGTTTCTGCCAAGTTTCTGCCAAGTTTCTGCCAAGTTTCTGCCAAGTTTCTGCCAAGTTTCTGCCAAGTTTCTGCCAAGTTTCTGCTAAGTTCCTGCTAAGTTCCTGCTAAGTTCCTGCTAAGTTCCTGCTAAGTTCCTGCTAAGTTCCTGCTAAGTTCCTGCTAAGTTCCTGCTAAGTTCCTGCTAAGTTCCTGCTAAGTTCCTGCTAAGTTCCTGCTAAGTTCGTGCTAAGTTCCTGCTAAGTTCCTGCTAAGTTCCTGCTAAGTTCCTGCTAAGTTCCTGCCAAGTTTCTGCTAAGTTTCTGCCAAGTTTCTGCCAAGTTTCTGCCAAGTTTCTGCCAAGTTTCTGCCAAGTTTCTGCCAAGTTTCTGCCAAGTTTCTGCCAAGTTTCTGCCAAGTTTCTGCCAAGTTTCTGCCAAGTTTCTGCCACGTTCCTGACAAGTTCCTGCCAAGTTTCTGCCAAGTTTCTGCCAAGTTTCTGCCAAGTTTCTGCCAAGTTTCTGCCAAGTTTCTGCCAAGTTTCTGCCAAGTTTCTGCCAAGTTTCTGCCAAGTTTCTGCCAAGTTTCTGCCAAGTTTCTGCCACGTTCCTGACAAGTTCCTGCCAAGTTTCTGCCAAGTTTCTGCCAAGTTTCTGCCAAGTTTCTGCCAAGTTTCTGCCAAGTTTCTGCCAAGTTTCTGCCAAGTTTCTGCCAAGTTTCTGCCAAGTTTCTGCCAAGTTTCTGCCAAGTTTCTGCCAAGTTTCTGCCAAGTTTCTGCCCAGTTTCTGCCCAGTTTCTGCCAAGTTTCTGCCAAGTTTCTGCCAAGTTTCTGCCAAGTTTCTGCTAAGTTTCCGCTAAGTTTCCGCTAAGTTTCTGCGAAGTTTCGGCGATGTTTCTGCCAAGTTTCTGCCAAGTTTCTGCCAAGTTTCTGCCAAGTTTCTGCCAAGTTTCTGCAAAGTTTCTGCCAAGTTTCTGACACGTTCCTGACAAGTTCCTGCCAAGTTTCTGCCAAGTTTCTGCCAAGTTTCTGCCAAGTTTCTGCCAAGTTTCTGCCAAGTTTCTGCCAAGTTTCTGCCAAGTTTCTGCCAAGTTTCTGCCAAGTTTCTGCCAAGTTTCTGCCAAGTTTCTGCCAAGATTCAGCCAAGTTTCTGCCAAGTTTCTGCCAAGCTTCTGCCAAGCTTCTGTCAAGCTTCTGCCAAGCTTCTGCCAAGCTTCTGCCAAGTTTCTGCCAAGTTTCTGCCAAGTTTCTGCCAAGTTTCTGCCAAGTTTCTGCCAAGTTTCTGCCAAGTTTCTGCTAAGTTCCTGCTAAGTTCCTGCTAAGTTCCTGCTAAGTTCCTGCTAAGTTCCTGCTAAGTTCCTGCTAAGTTCCTGCTAAGTTCCTGCTAAGTTCCTGCTAAGTTCCTGCTAAGTTCCTGCTAAGTTCCTGCTAAGTTCCTGCCAAGTTCCTGCCAAGTTTCTGCCAAGTTTCTGCCAAGTTTCTGCCAAGTTTCTTCCAAGTTTCTGCCAAGTTTCTGCCAAGTTTCTGCCAAGTTTCTGCCAAGTTTCTGCCAAGTTTCTGCCAAGTGTCTGCCAAGTTTCTGCCAAGTTTCTGCCAAGTTTCTGCCAAGTTTCTGCCAAGTTTCTGCCACGTTTCTGCCAGGTTTCTGCCAGGTTTCTGCCAGGTATCTGCCAGGTTTCTGCTAAGTTTCTGCGAAGTTTCTGCCAAGTTTCTGCCAAGTTTCTGCCAAGTTTCTGCCAAGTTTCTGCCAAGATTCTGCCAAGTTTCTGCCAAGCTTCTGCCAAGCTTCTGTCAAGCTTCTGCCAAGCTTCTGCCAAGTTTCTGCCAAGTTTCTGCCAAGTTTCTGCCAAGTTTCTGCCAAGTTTCTGCCAAGTTTCTGCCAAGTTTCTGGCAAGTTTCTGCCAAGTTTCTGCTAAGTTCCTGCTAAGTTCCTGCCAAGTTTCTGCTAAGTTCCTGCTAAGTTTCTGCCAAGTTTCTGCCAAGTTTCTGCCAAGTTTCTGCCAAGTTTCTGCCAAGTTTCTGCCAAGTTTCTGCCAAGTGTCTGCCAAGTTTCTGCCAAGTTTCTGCCAGGTTTCTGCCAGGTTTCTGCCAGGTTTCTGCCAGGTTTCTGCTAAGTTCCTGCTAAGTTCCTGCTAAGTTCCTGCTAAGTTCCTGCTAAGTTCCTGCTAAGTTCCTGCTAAGTTCCTCCTAAGTTCCTGCTAAGTTCCTGCCAAGTTTCTGCCAAGTTTCTGCCAAGTTTCTGCCAAGTTTCTGCCAAGTTTCTGCCAAGTTTCTTCCAAGTTTCTGCCAAGTTTCTGCCAAGTTTCTGCCAAGTTTCTGCCAAGTTTCTGCCAAGTTTCTGCCAAGTGTCTGCCAAGTTTCTGCCAAGGTTCTGCCAAGTTTCTGCCAAGTTTCTGCCAAGTTTCTGCCAAGTTTCTGCCAAGTTTCTGCCAAGTTTCTGCCAAGTTTCTGCCAAGTTCCTGCTAAGTTCCTGCTAAGTTCCTGCTAAGTTCCTGCTAAGTTCCTGCCAAGTTTCTGCCAAGTTTCTGCCAAGTTTCTGCCGAGTTTCTGCCGAGTTTCTGCCCAGTTTCTGCCAAGTTTCTGCCAAGTTTCTGCCAAGTTTCTGCCAAGTTTCTGCCAAGTTTCTGCCAAGTTTCTGCCAAGTTTCTGACAAGTTTCTGCCAAGTTTCTGCCAAGTTTCTGCCAAGTTTCTGCCAAGTTTCTGCCAAGTTTCTGCCAAGTTTCTGCCAAGTTTCTGCTAAGTTTCTGCTAAGTTCCTGCTAAGTTCCTGCTAAGTTCCTGCTAAGTTCCTGCTAAGTTCCTGCTAAGTTCCTGCTAAGTTCCTGCTAAGTTCCTGCTAAGTTCCTGCTAAGTTCCTGCTAAGTTCCTGCTAAGTTCCTGCTAAGTTCCTGCTAAGTTCCTGCTAAGTTCCTCCTAAGTTCCTGCTAAGTTCCTGCCAAGTTTCTGCCAAGTTTCTGCCAAGTTTCTGCCAAGTTTCTGCCAAGTTTCTGCCAAGTTTCTTCCAAGTTTCTGCCAAGTTTCTGCCAAGTTTCTGCCAAGTTTCTGCCAAGTTTCTGCCAAGTTTCTGCCAAGTGTCTGCCAAGTTTCTGCCAAGGTTCTGCCAAGTTTCTGCCAAGTTTCTGCCAAGTTTCTGCCACGTTTCTGCCAGGTTTCTGCCAGGTTTCTGCCAGGTTTCTGCTAGGTTTCTGCTTAGTTTCTGCGAAGTTTCTGCGAAGTTTCTGCCAAGTTTCTGCCAAGTTTCTGCCAAGTTTCTGCCAAGTTTCTGCCAAGTTTCTGCCAAGTTTCTGCCAAGTTTCTGCCAAGCTTCTGCCAAGCTTCTGCCAAGCTTCTGCCAAGCTTCTGCCAAGCTTCTGCCAAGTTTCTGTCAAGTTTCTGCCAAGTTTCTGCCAAGTTTCTGCCAAGTTTCTGCCAAGTTTCTGCCAAGTTTCTGCCAAGTTTCTGCCAAGTTTCTGCTAAGTTCCTGCTAAGTTCCTGCTAAGTTCCTGCTAAGTTCCTGCTAAGTTCCTGCTAAGTTCCTGCTAAGTTCCTGCTAAGTTCCTGCTAAGTTCCTGCTAAGTTCCTGCTAAGTTCCTGCTAAGTTCGTGCTAAGTTCCTGCTAAGTTCCTGCTAAGTTCCTGCTAAGTTCCTGCTAAGTTCCTGCCAAGTTTCTGCTAAGTTTCTGCCAAGTTTCTGCCAAGTTTCTGCCAAGTTTCTGCCAAGTTTCTGCCAAGTTTCTGCCAAGTTTCTGCCAAGTTTCTGCCAAGTTTCTGCCAAGTTTCTGCCAAGTTTCTGCCAAGTTTCTGCCACGTTCCTGACAAGTTCCTGCCAAGTTTCTGCCAAGTTTCTGCCAAGTTTCTGCCAAGTTTCTGCCAAGTTTCTGCCAAGTTTCTGCCAAGTTTCTGCCAAGTTTCTGCCAAGTTTCTGCCAAGTTTCTGCCAAGTTTCTGCCAAGTTTCTGCCACGTTCCTGACAAGTTCCTGCCAAGTTTCTGCCAAGTTTCTGCCAAGTTTCTGCCAAGTTTCTGCCAAGTTTCTGCCAAGTTTCTGCCAAGTTTCTGCCAAGTTTCTGCCAAGTTTCTGCCAAGTTTCTGCCAAGTTTCTGCCAAGTTTCTGCCAAGTTTCTGCCAAGTTTCTGCCCAGTTTCTGCCCAGTTTCTGCCAAGTTTCTGCCAAGTTTCTGCCAAGTTTCTGCCAAGTTTCTGCTAAGTTTCCGCTAAGTTTCCGCTAAGTTTCTGCGAAGTTTCGGCGATGTTTCTGCCAAGTTTCTGCCAAGTTTCTGCCAAGTTTCTGCCAAGTTTCTGCCAAGTTTCTGCAAAGTTTCTGCCAAGTTTCTGACACGTTCCTGACAAGTTCCTGCCAAGTTTCTGCCAAGTTTCTGCCAAGTTTCTGCCAAGTTTCTGCCAAGTTTCTGCCAAGTTTCTGCCAAGTTTCTGCCAAGTTTCTGCCAAGTTTCTGCCAAGTTTCTGCCAAGTTTCTGCCAAGTTTCTGAAAAGTTTCTGCCAAGTTTCTGCCAAGTTTCTGCCAAGTTTCTGCCAAGTTTCTGCCAAGTTTCTGCCAAGTTTCTGCCAAGTTACTGCCAAGTTTCTGCCAAGATTCTGCCAAGTTTCTGCCAAGTTTCTGCCAAGTTTCTGCCAAGTTTCTGCCAAGTTTCTGCCAAGTGTCTGCCAAGTTTCTGCCAAGTTTCTGCCAAGTTTCTGCCAAGTTTCTGCCAAGTTTCTGCCACGTTTCTGCCAAGTTTCTGCCACGTTTCTGCCAGGTTTCTGCCAAGTTTCTGCCACGTTCCTGACAAGTTCCTGCCAAGTTTCTGCCAAGTTTCTGCCAAGTTTCTGCCAAGTTTCTGCCAAGTTTCTGCCAAGTTTCTGCCAAGTTTCTGCCAAGTTTCTGCCAAGTTTCTGCCAAGTTTCTGCCAAGTTTCTGCCAAGTTTCTGCCAAGTTTCTGCCAAGTTTCTGCCAAGTTTCTGCTAAGTTCCTGCTAAGTTCCTGCTAAGTTCCTGCTAAGTTCCTGCTAAGTTCCTGCTAAGTTCCTGCTAAGTTCCTGCTAAGTTCCTGCTAAGTTCCTGCTAAGTTCCTGCTAAGTTCCTGCTAAGTTCGTGCTAAGTTCCTGCTAAGTTCCTGCTAAGTTCCTGCTAAGTTCCTGCCAAGTTTCTGCTAAGTTTCTGCCAAGTTTCTGCCAAGTTTCTGCCAAGTTTCTGCCAAGTTTCTGCCAAGTTTCTGCCAAGTTTCTGCCAAGTTTCTGCCAAGTTTCTGCCAAGTTTCTGCCAAGTTTCTGCCACGTTCCTGACAAGTTCCTGCCAAGTTTCTGCCAAGTTTCTGCCAAGTTTCTGCCAAGTTTCTGCCAAGTTTCTGCCAAGTTTCTGCCAAGTTTCTGCCAAGTTTCTGCCAAGTTTCTGCCAAGTTTCTGCCAAGTTTCTGAAAAGTTTCTGCCAAGTTTCTGCCAAGTTTCTGCCAAGTTTCTGCCAAGTTTCTGCCAAGTTTCTGCCAAGTTACTGCCAAGTTTCTGCCAAGTTTCTGCCAAGTTTCTGCCAAGTTTCTGCCAAGTTTCTGCCAAGTTTCTGCCAAGTTTCTGCCAAGTTTCTGCCAAGTGTCTGCCAAGTTTCTGCCAAGTTTCTGCCAAGTTTCTGCCAAGTTTCTGCCAAGTTTCTGCCACGTTTCTGCCAAGTTTCTGCCACGTTTCTGCCAGGTTTCTGCCAGGTTTCTGCCAGGTTTCTGCTAGGTTTCTGCTAAGTTTCTGCGAAGTTCCTGCTAAGTTCCTGCTAAGTTCCTGCTAAGTTCCTGCTAAGTTCCTGCTAAGTTCCTGCTCAGTTCCTGCTGAGTTCCTGCTAAGTTCCTGCTAAGTTTCTGCTAAGTTTCTGCCAAGTTTCTGCCAAGTTTCTGCCAAGTTTCTGCCAAGTTTCTGCCAAGTTCCTGCCAAGTTCCTGCGAAGTTCCTGCTAAGTTCCTGCTAAGTTCCTGCTAAGTTCCTGCTAAGTTCCTGCTAAGTTCCTGCTAAGTTCCTGCTAAGTTCCTGCTAAGTTCCTGCTAAGTTCCTGCTAAGTTCCTGCTAAGTTTCTGCTAAGTTTCTGCCAAGTTTCTGCTAAGTTTCTGCCAAGTTTCTGCCAAGTTTCTGCCAAGTTTCTGCCAAGTTTCTGCCAAGCTTCTGCCAAGTTTCTGCCAAGTTTCTGCCAAGTTACTGCCAAGTTTCTGCCAAGTTTCTGCCAAGTTTCTGCCAAGTTTCTGCCAAGTTTCTGCCAAGTTTCTGCCAAGTTTCTGCCAAGGTTCTGCCAAGCTTCTGCCAAGCTTCTGCCAAGTTTCTGCCAAGTTTCTGCCAAGTTTCTGCCAAGTTTCTGCCAAGTTTCTGCCAAGTTTCTGCCAAGTTTCTGCCAAGTTACTGCCAAGTTACTGCCAAGTTTCTGCCAAGTTTCTGCCAAGTTTCTGCCAAGTTTCTGCCAAGTTTCTGCCAAGTTTCTGCCAAGTTTCTGCCAAGTTTCTGCCAAGTTTCTGCCAAGTTTCTGCCAAGTTTCTGCCAAGTTTCTGCCAAGTTTCTGCCAAGTTTCTGCCCAGTTTCTGCCCAGTTTCTGCCAAGTTTCTGCCAAGTTTCTGCCAAGTTTCTGCCAAGTTTCTGCTAAGTTTCCGCTAAGTTTCCGCTAAGTTTCTGCGAAGTTTCGGCGATGTTTCTGCCAAGTTTCTGCCAAGTTTCTGCCAAGTTTCTGCCAAGTTTCTGCCAAGTTTCTGCAAAGTTTCTGCCAAGTTTCTGCCACGTTCCTGACAAGTTCCTGCCAAGTTTCTGCCAAGTTTCTGCCAAGTTTCTGCCAAGTTTCTGCCAAGTTTCTGCCAAGTTTCTGCCAAGTTTCTGCCAAGTTTCTGCCAAGTTTCTGCCAAGTTTCTGAAAAGTTTCTGCCAAGTTTCTGCCAAGTTTCTGCCAAGTTTCTGCCAAGTTTCTGCCAAGTTTCTGCCAAGTTTCTGCCAAGTTACTGCCAAGTTTCTGCCAAGTTTCTGCCAAGTTTCTGCCAAGTTTCTGCCAAGTTTCTGCCAAGTTTCTGCCAAGTTTCTGCCAAGTGTCTGCCAAGTTTCTGCCAAGTTTCTGCAAAGTTTCTGCCAAGTTTCTGCCAAGTTTCTGCCACGTTTCTGCCAAGTTTCTGCCACGTTTCTGCCAGGTTTCTGCCAGGTTTCTGCCAAGTTTCTGCCAAGGTTCTGCCAAGCTTCTGCCAAGCTTCTGCCAAGTTTCTGCCAAGTTTCTGCCAAGTTTCTGCCAAGTTTCTGCCAAGTTTCTGCCAAGTTTCTGCCAAGTTTCTGCCAAGTTTCTGCCAAGTTTCTGCTAAGTTTCCGCTAAGTTTCCGCTAAGTTTCTGCGAAGTTTCGGCGATGTTTCTGCCAAGTTTCTGCCAAGTTTCTGCCAAGTTTCTGCCAAGTTTCTGCCAAGTTTCTGCAAAGTTTCTGCCAAGTTTCTGCCACGTTCCTGACAAGTTCCTGCCAAGTTTCTGCCAAGTTTCTGCCAAGTTTCTGCCAAGTTTCTGCCAAGTTTCTGCCAAGTTTCTGCCAAGTTTCTGCCAAGTTTCTGCCAAGTTTCTGCCAAGTTTCTGCCAAGTTTCTGAAAAGTTTCTGCCAAGTTTCTGCCAAGTTTCTGCCAAGTTTCTGCCAAGTTTCTGCCAAGTTTCTGCCAAGTTTCTGCCAAGTTACTGCCAAGTTTCTGCCAAGTTTCTGCCAAGTTTCTGCCAAGTTTCTGCCAAGTTTCTGCCAAGTTTCTGCCAAGTGTCTGCCAAGTTTCTGCCAAGTTTCTGCCAAGTTTCTGCCAAGTTTTTGCCAAGTTTCTGCCACGTTTCTGCCAAGTTTCTGCCACGTTTCTGCCAGGTTTCTGCCAAGTTTCTGCCACGTTCCTGACAAGTTCCTGCCAAGTTTCTGCCAAGTTTCTGCCAAGTTTCTGCCAAGTTTCTGCCAAGTTTCTGCCAAGTTTCTGCCAAGTTTCTGCCAAGTTTCTGCCAAGTTTCTGCCAAGTTTCTGCCAAGTTTCTGAAAAGTTTCTGCCAAGTTTCTGCCAAGTTTCTGCCAAGTTTCTGCCAAGTTTCTGCCAAGTTTCTGCCAAGTGTCTGCCAAGTTTCTGCCAAGTTTCTGCCAAGTTTCTGCCAAGTTTCTGCCAAGTTTCTGCCAAGTTTCTGCCAAGTTTCTGCCAAGTTTCTGCCAAGTTTCTGCCACGTTTCTGCCAAGTTTCTGCCACGTTTCTGCCAGGTTTCTGCCAGGTTTCTGCCAGGTTTCTGCTAGGTTTCTGCTAAGTTTCTGCGAAGTTCCTGCTAAGTTCCTGCTAAGTTCCTGCTAAGTTCCTGCTAAGTTCCTGCTAAGTTCCTGCTCAGTTCCTGCTGAGTTCCTGCTAAGTTCCTGCTAAGTTTCTGCTAAGTTTCTGCCAAGTTTCTGCCAAGTTTCTGCCAAGTTTCTGCCAAGTTTCTGCCAAGTTCCTGCCAAGTTCCTGCGAAGTTCCTGCTAAGTTCCTGCTAAGTTCCTGCTAAGTTCCTGCTAAGTTCCTGCTAAGTTCCTGCTAAGTTCCTGCTAAGTTCCTGCTAAGTTCCTGCTAAGTTCCTGCTAAGTTCCTGCTAAGTTTCTGCTAAGTTTCTGCCAAGTTTCTGCCAAGTTTCTGCCAAGTTTCTGCCAAGTTTCTGCCAAGTTTCTGCCAAGTTTCTGCCAAGCTTCTGCCAAGTTTCTGCCAAGTTTCTGCCAAGTTACTGCCAAGTTTCTGCCAAGTTTCTGCCAAGTTTCTGCCAAGTTTCTGCCAAGTTTCTGCCAAGTTTCTGCCAAGTTTCTGCCAAGTTTCTGCCAAGGTTCTGCCAAGCTTCTGCCAAGCTTCTGCCAAGTTTCTGCCAAGTTTCTGCCAAGTTTCTGCCAAGTTTCTGCCAAGTTTCTGCCAAGTTTCTGCCAAGTTTCTGCCAAGTTACTGCCAAGTTACTGCCAAGTTTCTGCCAAGTTTCTGCCAAGTTTCTGCCAAGTTTCTGCCAAGTTTCTGCCAAGTTTCTGCCAAGTTTCTGCCAAGTTTCTGCCAAGTTTCTGCCAAGTTTCTGCCAAGTTTCTGCCAAGTTTCTGCCAAGTTTCTGCCAAGTTTCTGCCAAGTTTCTGCCAAGTTTCTGCCAAGTTTCTGCCAAGTTTCTGAAAAGTTTCTGCCAAGTTTCTGCCAAGTTTCTGCCAAGTTTCTGCCAAGTTTCTGCCAAGTTTCTGCCAAGTGTCTGCCAAGTTTCTGCCAAGTTTCTGCCAAGTTTCTGCCAAGTTTCTGCCAAGTTTCTGCCAAGTTTCTGCCAAGTTTCTGCCAAGTTTCTGCCAAGTTTCTGCCACGTTTCTGCCAAGTTTCTGCCACGTTTCTGCCAGGTTTCTGCCAGGTTTCTGCCAGGTTTCTGCTAGGTTTCTGCTAAGTTTCTGCGAAGTTCCTGCTAAGTTCCTGCTAAGTTCCTGCTAAGTTCCTGCTAAGTTCCTGCTAAGTTCCTGCTCAGTTCCTGCTGAGTTCCTGCTAAGTTCCTGCTAAGTTTCTGCTAAGTTTCTGCCAAGTTTCTGCCAAGTTTCTGCCAAGTTTCTGCCAAGTTTCTGCCAAGTTCCTGCCAAGTTCCTGCGAAGTTCCTGCTAAGTTCCTGCTAAGTTCCTGCTAAGTTCCTGCTAAGTTCCTGCTAAGTTCCTGCTAAGTTCCTGCTAAGTTCCTGCTAAGTTCCTGCTAAGTTCCTGCTAAGTTCCTGCTAAGTTTCTGCTAAGTTTCTGCCAAGTTTCTGCCAAGTTTCTGCCAAGTTTCTGCCAAGTTTCTGCCAAGTTTCTGCCAAGCTTCTGCCAAGTTTCTGCCAAGTTTCTGCCAAGTTACTGCCAAGTTTCTGCCAAGTTTCTGCCAAGTTTCTGCCAAGTTTCTGCCAAGTTTCTGCCAAGTTTCTGCCAAGTTTCTGCCAAGGTTCTGCCAAGCTTCTGCCAAGCTTCTGCCAAGGTTCTGCCAAGTTTCTGCCAAGTTTCTGCCAAGTTTCTGCCAAGTTTCTGCCAAGTTTCTGCCAAGTTTCTGCCAAGTTACTGCCAAGTTACTGCCAAGTTTCTGCCAAGTTTCTGCCAAGTTTCTGCCAAGTTTCTGCCAAGTTTCTGCCAAGTTTCTGCCAAGTTTCTGCCAAGTTTCTGCCAAGTTTCTGCCAAGTTTCTGCCAAGTTTCTGCCAAGTTTCTGCCAAGTTTCTGCCAAGTTTCTGCCAAGTTTCTGCCCAGTTTCTGCCCAGTTTCTGCCAAGTTTCTGCCAAGTTTCTGCCAAGTTTCTGCCAAGTTTCTGCTAAGTTTCCGCTAAGTTTCCGCTAAGTTTCTGCGAAGTTTCGGCGATGTTTCTGCCAAGTTTCTGCCAAGTTTCTGCCAAGTTTCTGCCAAGTTTCTGCCAAGTTTCTGCCAAGGCCTTACACATTATATACACATTACATTCTACACATGGTGCAGTATGTAAAGTGAAACTTTATAACCCGCAGAGACGGGCCTAGTTGTGTATTACACGCGTAGAGTCTCAGCTTCAACACCGAAGGGTATAAGAGATTACAGATAATACATACGTACCAAGATTTTGGAAAGTATGAGGCTGATTTAAACGAAATCCAGATTGTGCTTACAGAGCATCCAAATGTTTGAACTTTACGAAACACATTGAATAATGTTTTAAAGTAGATATTTATCTGAGGAGGCTCTGACGCCCTTATTTATTATATAAAACATTTGCAACTACCAATTGTCATAATTGTTTGCAATGGCGTCGCTAGAGAATTGCACCAGCGAAGAAATATTCTCAGTTCTAAGATTTTTAACTGCTGAGGATATTAATCCTTCTGAAATTTATAGAAGAATGGTTAATGTGTATAGTGGTAGTTGTATGACCCGATCAAGCGTATTTGAATGGGGCAATAAGTTTAAAAACGGATGTGATAGTGTAGCAGACGCACCGCGACCAGGACAGGTGAATCGTGTAATCACACCAGAGAACATAGCGGCGGTACAAGAGCTAATTTATGGAAACAGACGAATTAAAATTAAGTACATCGCTTCAGAAATTGATATCAGCATTGGCTCAGCTCATAATATTATTGTGGCAAAGCTTAAATTTCATAAGGTGTGTGCAAGATGGGTTCCAAAGCACTTCACTCCCGAACTTAAGGAACGAAGAGTTCAGGCATTACTCTACTGCAGCGGTATGAGAACGATGGAGAAGCTTTTGTGGACAGAATAGTGACTGCCGATGAAAGTTAGGTGCACCATTATCAACCTGAGTGCAAACAGTCGAGCTAAGGTGTCTTTATCAGCTGATTACCAGGTCGCAAACAAAGTGGATCGAGTTGCCATGCTGTATTACTTACTTCTATCAGGACAGCGGGACTGCAGGACGAACTTACAATAGCTTAGTCTGTTAGGTGAAAGCAAGTGCAAATTCGTTAATTCACATTTTGAATCCGTTTTGATTTTAAATCACTGTGTAGATTTCAGATTTTAGAAGTACACACAGAAAATTAATCCAGATAAGAACAATAATGAGAAATCGAATAAAGTATTGTATAATTAAACTGTGAACTTTATTTCAAATAATCAACTAAAGATATGTATATCTAAATTTTACAAAAATAAACAAAAACAAACCCATTGACTTGAAGTATATCAAAAAATCACATACGTAAACGCGTAAAAGATCGTGGCATAATAACCAAATATAAGTAGCTTCAATTAATAACTTTTCAAGTGTTTAATTACATTTTAAATATTTTCTTATCTTATCATTTTAAACTTAGCCCACAGATTTAAGATTAGTGTAAAATATTTTCAGCTTAATATTAAGACTGTGTTAAAATAATAAAAGTGAATATAAGTATTGCATGTATCAAGAATAAATATTTACTTAATCGCTATGTCTATGGACGCGTTTTTAGGTAAAAGGTATAAACTCGAATCTATGGAAAATTTTGACGAATATATGAAGGCTGCCGGTAAGTAATAACACTTAAAGTTAAACATTTGTAGTTCATTTTAAAATTATTTTCCCAAGTAAAGTAAGTCGGAATTTGTTATACACCTTTCTTCAAAATTGTAATAAAAGCTTGGCATAAGTTGAATACGTCAAAAAGTTTGCTTTTTAAAATCGGAAGGACTCAAATCTAAACATTTCTGACAGAATAGTTTTAATTAAAAAGTCTAGGCAGCTGAGTGTTAATTTCTATTATTTACTAACCATTTAGATAGCACGGAAAGTAATTGGTTTCTACCCTGCCGACCATTGAACTCCTTTTAAGCTGATGTATACCGCCACTAAATATTTAAATCGTTTTTGATATCAGAATCTGACAACAATTATTATTAAATAGATTTTTCGAAAACGATAACAGAAGTTACCAAACCTTACCTCTCAAATTTATTCTTACTTTCCTAGGGAGGTAAATTTACACTTATTTCTATCGACAACTAAACAAATGGTTAAAGTCAACCCTATTACTTTGAAATATAACCAAATTCTATATGGTAGATGTAACTTACTAGATCGGCAATAGTAAAAAAATCTAGCCTAACCAAACCAAACCTAAATTAAAATAAAAAATTTGTGATTTAACAAACGCATTTTGCCAAGAAAAGAATGAGAAGTCACTGTTATGAACTTATGAAGACCTCTCGATCACCAAGCAGGTCAAAACATCTCTTGGAAATCAGAAGAACCTAAAGACTAATAGCAGAAATTTTATTTACAATATTTATTGATCTATAACACAAGGTTTCAGAAATGACATGCACATATCTGGTTGTGAATTTGGGAAAATATTATTATGGTTATTTTGTTTTACAGATGTAAATGGTATGATCCGTAAAGTAGCAGGAAAATTACATCCTGTCCTTGAATTAACAAGGGCAGGCGACGAGTATACTTTAACATCCAAATTGCCTTTTAAAACTATCCTAATAAAATTTACACCAGGTGAAGAATTCGATCAAGAAACTCCAGATGGAAGAGATGTTAGATCTATTATAACAATTGATGGTACGACATTGCATGAAGTGCAAATGGAGTCAAACGGAAAACAAAGCATATTTGATAGAATATTTTCAGATGACGAAGTCAAAATGGTAAGCATATTACTGGCGTGACTCAATTTAGATTTTCTTTTTGACAATAATAAATAATATTCACACCAAGCAACTCCTATACGGTAAACTTAAAAATGATTTTGCGTACTCTTAATTACCACCATATTGAGATGTTATCTTTTATAGGTGATTAATGAATATGATTAATGACGGTTTGTTGATATTAAAAAAAAGAATAATATATTTTCAGAAATCCAAGTCTTATTTTAATTCTTATTAGTTTATAAGGTTGATTGTTTAAACACAATTGTGTTGTAGATTTAATTATGTAAATAACTAGTTTTAAGAAATCATTTGGCATCTTGATGTACATTTTTAAAATTGTTATGTTTATTATATACTATGAATTTTAAAAAAGAAAGAAAATAATAAGGGGAGAGAAAAAAGTTGAAAGTGGGAGAAAAAACAAATTAGAAAATAATTGAGTTTTGAAATATTAAAGAACAAAGACGTGTTTTTGGATAATTCAATACTAATAGGTTTATTATTACATGTGAATTGGAAATTTATTGAAAACTCAATAGTATAAATAAATGTAATAAAGTGGAATCAATTAAGTATGAGTTATTGAAAAAGATTGAAGTTGGTTGAGTAATTGAATACAATTTTCATAACCTGGTTGTTTTGCTTGATTGAAAATTGATAATAATATGTAAAAGAATATAATAAATTAATTTGGATTGAACTACAAGTGATGTTGGAATTTGGTTTTATATCAACTGTTATTATTATTTAATTGGTGTGTCAAAAATTGATGAAGTTGGACAGTTTTGGTTTGTCAGGAAAGCTGATTTGAAAGGACTACGAAACTGGACCAATTACGTCTTATAAAAAGTGTATTACAGGCATAGTGAAATTGTTTAGTATAATTTAGACCTTTTGGAATTATTTATAAAAATTGTAAAAGACTTGTATTATTTGAAAGTATTGCACATTTCCTAATTTTAAATTTTGAAAAGTTAGGGCGAACCCGATTAACGAACCCGATTTAAGAGTCTCTAAAATTTGATTAAAAATTAAATAGAATTTGAGTTGGACGGAGCATAATTATTTTCGAAGTGCTAACATAATTATATCATATAGTCAGATTAATATTAAATTAATAAACACTTCAATATATTCAAATGTCAAGGCTCAGAGGCGCCGAACTTTCAGGATTATTATTAACATTAACGTTAGCCAATATATGAAGCAGTTAATCTCTGAAAAATTACCAAATTCTGCTTTTTGCTTTATGTGGGCACTGCTCCTATAAACACTTTATTATGAGGCATGGGCCCCTCTTTCCTCACGTAAGCGGGGCCTATGGCATGTTCAAAATATTGTAACGTTTATTTAAAGCTTTGGTCCGTGATGTGAATTATTTATTAACAAATTTAAACAACATAATAATTAACACGAAACAACAACTTAAACACCAAAAACACAACACTAATACTAACTCGAATCACTAACTAATTTATTTATACAGTTTATTTATATTCACGCACGCGCTTGTTTTACACGTGTTTGCTCTTGGTCGCAACGGTAGACTGATTGGTGGCTAATAAAAGGCGCCTTTATATACCAACCGCGGCCTTCAAATCCAATCCAGAACGCACTTCAGAATGGGGACGCCATCGAACATTCGCGGTCACTTGTGAAGCTTATGTCGGCGGGTGACGCATATGACCGACATCACACGTGCGTCTCGTTACAATATGAATCAATTTACATTGTACAATTTATTTCCAATGGCTACTCTGAATGATCAATCAGCAATATCTAGTACATTAAAATTCTTAGATATGTCATAAAAGGCAATATGTTTCTTGCAGGTTATGAAATTAGACAACGTGGTTGCTACTAGGACGTATAAACGACAAAAGGAATCTAAGTGAACTCTGCAGAATGAATTTTTATAATTTTTTATAATAAATACGTATATAAATAAATGAATTAAAAACAATTAGATAATTAAGTTAATGTAAATATTCCCATTTCAGTAATTTCAGGTATATGTAAGATATTTTCTGCATTTTTATATTTAAATTAATTACAAGATCAGGCGAGAAAATCTCCATGAGTTGAAATATTACAAAAATAAAGCAACAACTACGATTATTTTGAAAACATTAGTTTTAGGTAATTACGTAAGTTTTAAATGTATGAAGGAACATAATATAGATAATTTTATATTAAAATTGGAATAGGTATGGAATACCGGGTGGTTCATCGGTCTGTATTTCTTTTTTTGCTCGATTATTTTAAATATTACCGAATTTTTGTAAACAAAGTTTATTTTACATTAAAATGCCCACATATCTGCAGTATAAGTTTTTCTACCGGGTGTTCCATTTTCGCGCAATGATATGCAACTTTACATTTTTTAATGGAACACCCTATATGTTTCTACAAAATTTTTGTTTCTCTTTAAAACAGTTGCTATTCATTATAGTCTTAAAACGATCAATACAGAAACTATTCATGTTTTTATTAATCAATAATCACGCTGAAAGTATGCCATTAAAAAATATAAAGTTGCATATCATTGCGCGAAAATAGAACACCCGTTAGAAAAACTTATATTGCAGATATGTGGGCATATTAATGTAAAATAAACTTTGTTCGAAAAAAATTTGGGTGATATTTAAAATAATCGAGTAAAAGAAAATACAGACCGATGGACCACCCGGTATAATGTAGAAGAGTGAAAATTGTCAATTTTATAAGGATTAGAATTAGCGGGCAAGATGGAGGCGTGCAAAATGATGACAAACGAATAATAATAAAAGTTATCTCATACGTCACTGTATAAGGATACAAGACTGATAATGACTTCCACAACTTGAAAATAAATTTTTTTCACTACTAGTAATATGGTGTACTATTTTGGCATATGACAGAATGCTGTGAAATGACATTTCTCTACCTTTTGTTCTGTAAGGGGTAAAAAAAATTTCATTATTTACCACTAGTAAATAATGAACAAATTTACATTTTTCGATTATCCTGTGACAGTTTTAAAGAGAAAATGTTGATAGAACGATTTAGCATGATGGGGAAATTTTATTTAACAGTTTTGTAGACGTTAAAATCAGTTAATATACATACATTTTAATTTTCAAAACTTGGATATATTTGAATTGCCGCCATATATCGATCCGTTACTTTTGAACTCAACTGTCAACACCACATAAGGTAGAGATAAAATTGTTATTAATTTAGCTATTTCAGACGAAACTACTCCAGTGCTTTTCAAAAACAAAGCAAGAAAACCTACTAAAGGCTAAAAAACTACAATTTTAACTTTTATGTCAACATTAATTTAATCAATAAACAGCTGTCACAGCAACAAAACAAAAAACTGTCATTTGTTTCATATTTTGAAAAGTGTTTTAAATTATTAATACTGCTATTTTTTAACAATTATATGAGTTATATGAGTTTAATAAAACTAGTAGTGAAAAAAACTATGTATAGACCACGGTAGAGAAGTCTCTTATAGCCTTCGGGCCTTATATCCCTCGGCGCTTAGGCGCCTCGGGATCTAATCTTGGCCCTCTGGTTATAATACTAGACTTCTCCACCTTGGTATATAATATACTATTAACAATGGGTAGAAAAAGATTGGGGATATTATTTCGATACAGATATAGATATACGATCAATTTACATCGATTTAAAATGCGATAAAATGGGACGTTTGAGTATTTTAAGTCAACGACTCTACCCAGCCGACGAATATCCTCATATGGGCGGAGGCGAGATGCAAAGTCATTTTTGGCACCGCCTCTCCTCCAGACCCTGATTCCTTGGGAGTAACGGGCAATGTGTGGAGACCCATTACGGTAGATGAACTTAAGTGGGCACACACTAAGGCCAAGTCCGCTGCATATGGCAAGAACTCTCCTCTTGCCAGGGTTACTTAGTTACTATTCTCCTTACATGTATGTCGTTGTTGCGTAGCAGAACAACACTGATCCCTACAAGAGGACTGACGACCAATTGCAATTGGTTCCGCTTTTTTTGGTTTATGCCAAAAAATTATTGCTAGGCTTATCTCTGTTTGCCCGGCTATCTCCATCAGAGGGGGTTTCGCGCAGGGGATGAAGTATTCCTTAATGCTTCAACGCTAGAAGCGCTATTTAGGAAGCGCAAAGAGCCAATATCATATCATTAGCCTAAATTTGAATAAGGCCTTTTAATACGGTCTCCGATCTTACTATATAATGGGCACTCCGTCGTTTTGTTATAGATAACCGGTTGAGATAGCTCATCATAGAAAGGTATCATGCCGCCCAAACGGACATTAAAATTTCGAAACATACTCGTACATTAGAATGGCTTAATGCAAATCGCCGTGCCCTGCAGGGCAATCTGCTTTCACTTATCTCATTTAAATTGGCTACAGACGAGCCCAGGTTTAACACAAAGTAACCATCTTAAAGTGATAAAGTGATTCACGTCAACTCCGATCTCGCTGATCTCATTTAACCTAGTCATAGATGAGCCTAGGTTTAACATAAAGTGACCATCTTAACCCATTAATGCTATCTATTTTTAATTTTTGGAATTTTTGTTTTGACTGTTTGTTTTTGGGTAACTGGCTCTTCCGAATACTAGAAAAATGCTTAAAAATATATTTGACTTCCCAGTTGTAAATTAGAGCATGGGTCGTTAACGACCCACTGAACACAAATACTTACATTGCTGAATTAATGCCATCGTTCCTAATATTATTGGATTTATGCATTAACAGTAAGCTGTAATAATTAGTTTTAAGTCTTAAAGAATATTCAATAGCATTTTGACGATTTATTGAGCTTATGTTGAATAAAATACATATAAAAAACGCAGGAGCCTACGCAAAATATAGCTAATTGTTCTTATTTGAATGATGCTTCAAGAAACATTTATCATGCAGTGGTACACTACAAGTAGAGCATGCTTTAGTTGTTTTATTTTTACATACTGTACATGTTCTTCTAGGTTGATTCATTATAATAATATATACTTATATGCCAAGCATTTGTTAGCGCCAAAAAACTATAGGGATATACCACTTCTTTCCTTTCATAGATATTCGGTAGTTGGAGATATTGTTATCTAAATTGATCCACGCCATCCATATGTCTATTGTAAGCGGAAACTATGGATGGCTGAGGAATTTCTATCTTTTTTTTGTCCTTAGCAGAATACCCTTGTGCTTTTTGAAGTGGTTCCACTCCATGTTGATATTATAAAAGCGTCACAATACTGTTGTCTTTCCAACGTACAGCAACTATATTATGCGTCGATAGCGTTGTTGTAAGATCCACGATCTCTTTTCGAATAATATTTATCATCTGGAAGATTACACTTATCGGTTTTATTGATCCTTACAGTCCTGGTAGCACCAATCTTCCTTTCGCTAAGTATTGTAAGAAGTCGAGCATATGTAAAAAAGTTATCAAAATACACGGAAAAGGATAGATCTTAAAAACTACTTTGGACTACTTCAGTAAAGTTTAGCACTACTGATTCTCCTAAACCATATTCTTGACTTTCCGATCTTTTACGCCCTTGATATAAGTCAACTTGCACACAGTAGCCTAATCGAAGGGCTAACACCCAAACCCCCTTGAAACCAAATCTGATTGGCTTGCCTCTGAAAAACTGTTTGCATCCATGACGTCAAAAGTAGGGTATCATCGATTCATCGATGGATAGAGATTGCTCAAGAGGAACATATTTTATGAATTGTTCATTCAGCGAATTTGCAAGGGGCCTTACTTTCACCATTCGATCGTTATTGTCACATTGAGTGTTGTCAACGACATGGATATTTCTGAAGATTTCTTCGAATCTTCTGCGTCTCATACTGTTTGCAGCAACTTGATTATGAACATCATCCTTTTCTTCCCAATACATTCTCCGCCTGGGCAAAATTAAAATAAGGAAATTATTTTCCACAAGGATTAACCGGAACAGACTTGTTTTAAGGGTCAGATACCTACTAAGTGCTCAGTGGGTCGTTTACGACCCTTCTAACTTCGAATGGCCTGGACATACAAATTTCCAGATGTTTTAAAATATAAAACAGTTGCAAAGATTCCAGAGTGCTTTATGACATTTACTTACAAACAGTTGTTAAGGGGGTGAACCATCCTCAAGGTCCACCGGGAAAGCACATTATCTGTAATGCCACGACCATGAGTCGGCCTTCCTGAGCACTTCATTGAGCTCATTAGGGTCTGCTCGATAGTAATATAGAACCAGATACCAGACCAAAATTTGTCAGAGGTGAAATATCACCTGGTAGTGAATTTGTGGAAATCTTCGAGGTCCATTTTGTCTTTACCATATCTTGATAATAGAGATGTGCATTTCTTGCATAGTTGAAGTGGCCAGCAGCGTGGAAATATGGCAGCATATCTTTGATAGTTTGTAGGTGCAGGTTCCAATCATCCATCCTTTCAGCCTGAATGAAGTTCTTTAGTAGGGGTTTTCGTAACTTTTGAAAAACTTTTTTACCTTTGAGGCTCTGTATTTCGGTAACCATGAGGTTTAGAAAAAAATGTTATTGAAGTAAATTGTAGAAAATTTTGTGCTCCGTATGACGCGCTAGTAAAGAGTTATCGAGCAAAAACCGACAAAAGGAACACAAAAGTGGTCGTACAAGCGAGCCAAATTAGAAAACTTGGATTTTTAATAAGGGCCTAGGTACATACAACATATCCAAAATCAAAAACTACATGACCTTTTGTCAGGTAACCTCCCCCCCCCCCTTTTCACGACCTGGCGACTGGGTTAACATACCTAATACAAAAATCATTTACCATAAATCAACACTGTGCACTTGCTCCGGCATCAGTTAGGGAAAATAATTAATAACTTATTAAAATAACAAATATTAAATTTTTTTGTAGAAATCTACAGATTTGATCACAAGGAAGTCAACGGTACAATAAAAAATACGGTTGTGTATAACCTTTCCAATCAAATATGAAACATGTCAACGGCTTCTTCGACCTGCAAAGTTTTTCCAACATAAAGGCTGAGCTTAAACCCAACAAGAATCTAGTTCTTGCTGTACGTGTGGTTTTAGGTAAAAAGATCCTATATAGCTCTACCGTGTCAAAATTCCATACAAACGATACGAACCTTCAAACAACCAATTTTTGAAGAATTTTTCAAATACCTTGATGATAGTTATTTTTAGTAGCCGTTTAACGAGGAGTTTTCTTAAGAATGCAAATAAGCTTGTCCGCATGTCTATCCGAAATTTTTTTGATCTAAACTGGACATGCACGATTGCTTTAATCTATGTTCCAGTTCACACAATGTCCTTGCAATCCTACACTATTGGATTGTAACCCTTTTGATTAACGCGGACATTATCACCGTGACAATTTTGTCTGGGTCGAAGTAGGAGAAGCTTTGGGAAGATTAGTTCACTGGATTGAAACTGGCAGTGGAACAAGTAGAGACATTTATAGTACTTGGAGTGATAAGGCTGGAAGTGTCATATAGAGGCAATGATTTAATTCAGGGAAAAGACTCTTCATATTCTGGTAAGTGGATAGATAACGCATGCTCTTTTTGAAGCGGTGCAGATTTTATTAAATCTATCCAACTCAAAGAAGACCTTTTCCAACGCGAAATATATAATACTATATAATCTTATCCCTGTCCGGTGGTCAACAGATTATTTTTATTTTAATGTCAGATTTTACTTCTTGGCATATTTCATTCTTGTTGCTGTATTAAGTATGTATTTAGAACTATCAGTTTTAGTAACGACTTTCACGTGACCTTAAGCCGAAATATTTCCCAAACTCGCTTTTCACAGTTTCTGTTCCGGAAATTCTTTAGACGTGTGCTTAAACCCATGTTAAAATACAGGCTCTGAGAGAAATACTCGAAAAAAGTTAGAATATTAGTGAATCAAAAGAAGCAGTCAAAAAATACAAGAATAATCAGCAATCAAATACTTAAGATTACAGATATATATTGTTATGTAAAGCCTCACGTTGGGCCGTCAAATAATGCTATGACGACGTACCACTTTGTGGCGCTAATAAATGCTTTGAAGGGTTTCTTCTTTTAGCTTTCAAGTTAATTACAATTTTAAAAAAAATTACTTGCCATGACAGAATCTTTATTACTTTTGCTTTTAATTTAAACTCTCACTTATCTCTTAGGCGTTGATGAGGTTCTTAATTTGAGATTTATTTAAGTTCTTTATTAAATTCAGTTAATTTTTATCAATAAAGTCAAATTATAAAGTGTAATACAGATTTATTAACAGTTTGTTAAATATAAATTTTGCACACATAAATTGCCTACTATACTATTCCCTAACTAAATAAAATCTAATTTAATGTTACTAAAAATCACTCACGTTTGTTAAGTTCTTATTTAATGTTCTCACTTTTCAATTCAAGCATCACTTTCGGACTTCTTCCAATTGGGTGAAATATGTATCACATTCCAAATTCTTCCAATTAAACTTCTAATCTTCTTTTATATTTTGCAATATTCAAATATTTTAATTAATTGAAATATTTTTATATGAAAATTTCATACATCTGTCACTGTCACCTAACCAAATAATCACATTCTAGATATGAAATTATTTTAACCAATCAACATTCAACAAAATTTAATTACTCGATAATTTTTCTTGTCAAAAAATTATCGATAATTGCACATGTGCAACTGCTGATAATTTTTTGACATTTAAGTTAATATAATAATAATATATCTACCTACCTTAATTTTGGCAATCACGCCAAGTATCAAATCACCTATGCTGTTCAAACAACGAATAAGTAATGTCAAAATGGTTCCAGTTTAATATTTTGATTTATGAAATTTTCTTACGAAATATTCTTAATTTAAATATAGATAATATTGATTCGATAGAAGAATTACGTATATGCCAAGGTCCTGAAGAAAAAGTGGCTATTTACATCGCAGTGATGCAGAATTTGTTTAATCGGCTAAACGACCAACCTTCCGAAACTACAAGGCTGGTCATGATTATGCGAAACTTACAACCCTACCTGCAGACACAACTGGCCACTCAGAAGATAAATTCTCTTTCCGAATTGAATAAGATTTGTCGAAACCTGGAAGAAGTCAGACAACGTGCTTCTACCTTTCGGCCACCACCGAGTATTTCTCAATCACTGGATCCAGATTTGGCTTACCGCCGACCCAATAAGAGTGTCACGCGGATTTCAGTCATACAGCCTGCCAATGCAACTGTAGGAGAAGATTCAATAGGCTTCCGTTCAAATACTTCTCTAGCCCCTATAATCTGCTGGAATTGTCAGAATCAACAAAACATTGTTATCGGTGTGGAAAACCAAATGTTACCATAAGAAATTGTACATCGTGTTCGGGAAACGCGAAGACGAGTCATTAAACCGGGATCGGCTAATGAACTCAACCGCCATGCAGGAAACGATCCCACTATTTCAACAAATGCGTTACGACGAAGATAATTTCACCAAGAAGACATTACCTATTTTGGACTTCATATTTTCTCAAGCCATCAACGATGAACGACCCTACTTAGAAGTAGACATTCTTGGTATCCGAATTAGAGGACTACTAGACTCGGGTGCTAATCGCACAGTAGCCGGCCAATTAGGTTGGAGTCTTTTGAAAGATCTAGGACTTCCTCTACGATCCTCTAAAGCAGATAATTGTGCTGTCGCAAATAGCCAAAGGTGCAATGTGATTGGAGAAATCTCTGTCCCTATGAAACTACTTGACAGAGTCAGAACTATCGACGTCCTGGTCGTACCGGATGTGAACCACACTTTGATTTTAGGGGTTAACTTTTGGACAGCCATGGGCATAGTACCCAATTTGAGACGTGGCAGTTGGAGTTTCGATAATGTAGACCCAACCATCGATATTGCCCCTGTCTTATCTAAAGCGGTTCTGAACCCAGAAGAACAACATAGACTTAATGATATGATTGACAAAAATTTTAGAATAATGGGAACCAAACTCGGCTGCACTACTCTAGTCGAACATCGAATTGTAACTGAAGCTGAACCCATAAAGCAGCGCTACTACCCGGTATCGCCCAAGATACAAGAGCAAATCGATAAAGAACTCAAATACATGTTGGAAAACGACATCGTGGAGAGATCTGCATCAGCCTGGAGCTCCCCTATTCTGTTAGTTCGCAAGAAAGATGATTCATACCGTTTCTGCGTAGACTATCGCAAACTTAACCAGGTCACGAAAAAGGACGCGTATCCCATTCCATATATCAGCTCCATTCTAGACAAACTACGTAATGCACAATACATTAGCTCGCTCGATATTAAATCCGCCTACTGGCAAGTGAAAATGGAGGAGAAATCGAAGGAGTACACTGCGTTTACAGTACCTGGCAGAGGCTTGTACCAATTTAAACGTCTCCCATTTGGTCTTTCAAATAGTCCGGCCACTTGGCAGCGTTTAATGGATCGCATACTCGGTTCAGAACTGGAACCATACGTCTTTGTATACTTAGACGATGTTATTATCGTCACTCAAACTTTTGAACAACATCTCGTAATTTTGGAAGACGTTTTTCAACGCATACATAATGCAGGACTTACTCTCTCGAGTGATAAATGCCAATTTTGTCGAGAGGAACTTAAATATTTAGGCTACTTAGTGAACAGTAGAGGCCTACATGTCGACCCTGAAAAAGTCAAGGCCATCCTAGAAATACCGTCGCCGAAGAATACGAATGAAGTACGTCGAATAATTGGAACTGCCGGTTGGTATCGTCGCTTTATTCCTAATTTTTCCACCATCATCGCTCCTATGACAAGACTGCTCAAACGAAATCAACGTTGGTCTTGGGACGACGATTGCGAAAGGGCCTTCCAACTAATTAAAAACAGTCTTATATCAGCTCCCATATTGAAGTGTCCCGACTTTAACCTACCTTTTTTCTTGCAAACAGATGCGTCGGCCTTTGGAATCGGGGCCGTGCTCTCTCAACAGCACCCTGATGGGGAACATGCTATTTGCTACCTAAGTCGCTCGTTGACACGCACGGAAAGGAACTTTTCGACCACTGAACGCGAATGCCTTGCGGTCCTATGGGCCATCGAGAAATTAAGATGTTACCTGGAGGGAACTAAATTCACCGTAATCACTGATCATTATTCCCTAGTGTGGTTGAATAACCTGAAGGAGCCTACGGGACGTTTAGCCCGCTGGGCAGTAAGACTTCAGCAGTTCGACTTTACTATCAAACACAGAAAAGGCTCGGAACACGTGGTACCCGATTTATTGTCAAGAACAACTCCAGAGATCAATGCAATTGATGAAGAAACCGCCGATATAGAACCTCCCATTCGAGATAGATGGTATCAGAAGATGATAGAGTCAGTAAACCAACGTCCTCTACATTATCCATCCTGGAGAGTGCGAAACTCGACAGTATATAAATACGTGCGATCTATGAATGCAGAGTTACAGGACGAAAACGATTGCTGGAAACAGGTTGTCCCTAAGGAACAGAGGCAAGACCTTATACGTCAACATCATGATATTCAAACTTCTGGCCACGTAGGCATCTACAAAACCTTTCAGAAGCTTAAAGACCGCTACTATTGGCCGAAAATGCGGGCCGACGTTACACGTTACGTTCGGAAATGTTTAGTATGTCTGGCTTATAAACCAGAACAACGTCAGACTCCAGGGCTTATGGGAAAGCGACCGTATGTCACTAAACCATGGCAGATGATATGCATAGATATAGTGGCCCCCTTACCCCGTAGCTCCCAGGGCTATGCGTACATTTTTGTGGTGTCCGACTATTTTAGTAAATTTCCTCTACTGTTTCCTTTGCGTCAAGCTACGGCGCAGGCAGTAGTTCGCCTGATAGAAGACAATGTATTTTTACTCTTCGGCGTTCCGCAGTATATCGTGTGCGACAATGGCGTACAATTTCGTAGTGCTCAATTTACAAAACTATGTGAAGACTACAAGTCCACTATTATTTATAACGCCACCTATCACCCCCAAGCAAACCCCGCTGAGAGAATGAATCGGATTATCAAAACCATGCTGGCTTCGTACGTTGCTGATAACCACCACCAGTGGGATAAGTTGCTAGCCAAAGTTGCTTGCGCTATTCGTTCTTCCACGCAAGAACCGATTGGGATGACACCTTTCTTTGTAAATCATGGTAGACAACATGTCATCTCTGGTGATCAGTATAACCGTCCGGAATTGGCAGAAAACGACGACAGCAATGAACCTCGCGTAGGAAACTTTGAGAAGATATTTGAAAATGTCCGTCGACGTCTAACCGAAGCCCATAAGAGAGCTAAAGTTCGTTACGATCTGCGTCGCCGACCTCAAGAATATAACGTGGGTGACTCGGTCTGGAAACATAACTATGTGTTATCTGATGCAGCAAACAAGTTTACGGCCAAACTGGCGCCGAAATTTGTAGGACCTTACACAGTAAAGAAGAAACTTTCTGCTCTTACTTATGAAATTGCCGATGGGACTGGACAGTCCAAAGGAGTGTGGCACGTTAAGGATTTGAAACCGCACCCCGAAGATAATTAGTTGTTGAATTTAGAAACTTTTCTGTATATAGGCATGCTAATATTTAGATGTTTGAGTGTTGATGTAGTTGCATGGATTATGTGCTATATGTTATGTAGATAGATTTAGATGAATTATTTTTGTAATTTAAACACGATATGTGGTTCTTCACCTTAGGTTTGTCTTGGCTATGAATTCTCGAGTATATCGGTTTAGAAGGGAAGAATCGCAGATCGATTTTGATGATAGAGTATTCTTGAGACTATGTTTTTCATTTTTCTGAGCGACAAACGTAGACAGCAATATTGTGTGGGTTCTAGTACAGGCAGTAAATTTTGGGAGAAAATTTACTTTTTTTTTAAGAAAGGGGGGAGTTGTTACGGTTTAAATTTACTTTAGGTACGTCATTAATTAAAATCCTAAAACTAGTAGGTCGGTTACAATATTTCGGTAACGATAGGAACGTGGAGGCTGTTAGAAAAACAATTTCGGTTGTAAAAAAAAATATCAGATTGAGTGTGGCAGTATTTTGGTTCGTCTACAAGTCTTAATTAATAGTATTGACTACACTAACTTGTGGTGGATTATTAGTCGAACCAAATATACACACATCACAAAAGTCTAGGGATATATTTTTTTTTATGCAAAACTGTCAAGTATTTTGATTTTTTTTAGGTGGTCTGCATATAATAAATTAACACAATACTTTTACAACATTCTAAATTAGAAATTGAATTTAAAACAAAAGAAGACAAGTTGAAAAAGCTTGAATGAAACTTATTAGCAAAAAGTTGATTTTATACAATCATAAGAAATTGAAGTGTCAGCACTTAAAGTATTCGTTAATTAAATTTAGTAGAGAGTATTTCCTCCTCTTTGGTTCAAAACGGCTCTGCATCTTCTAGGCATTGATAAAATTAAATTATCTATTGCATCTTGCGGTAACTGTTGCCAGTGTCTTACAAGGGTATCACGAAGCTGAATCCGAGTATGAATTTCATCCAATTCACTTTCAATGCTTCTTCCCAACATGTCCCACACGTGCTCAATAACGTTTAAGTCTGGGGACTGCGCAGGTCATGGTAAAACAGAAATGTTTTCGTCGTCAAGCCACTCGGTAACAGTACCTGCAACGTGTGGGGTGGCATTATCATGCATTAGAATGAACTCAGGTCCAACAGCACCTGCGAATGGAAGCACTATAGGCCGCAGTACCCTATTTAGATACCCATCGGCATTTAAAAACCTCTCAAGAAAACAGAGATCTGTTTTTCCGCCAATGCAGATACCACCCCACATCATTACGGTACCTCCTTTATAAGAATGGACATCTTGAACACATCTGAGCCTTTCCAAGTTACCAGGTCGTCTCCACACTCTAACTCTTCGGCTGTCAGGGTGTATTCCAAAACGAGATTCATCTGTGAACAAAACCCTAGACCATTGCTCTTCTGTCCACAGAATATGCTCTTCAGCCCATTCTACTCTACGTGCTCGATTACCATGTCGAATTGGTGGGGCTCTTATTGGACGTCGGGCGTGGAGATTAGCTTCATGCAATCGATTTCTGATTGTTTGAGAACATACAGTTACATTATGAGTAGTCTGAAGCTGTGAAAGCAATTGTTTAGCCGTAATTATTGGTCGTCGTCTAGCTTCCAATGTTAAGTAACGATCTTGAACTGCGGTAGTAATGCGTCCACGACCTGGATGTTGTTCGCTAGGATCTCCGGATGTCCTATATCTACGCCACAATCTGCTGATAACACTTTGAGAGGTGTTTAAAGCTGCTGCAACGTCAACTTGTCTTCGACCAGCTTCTAGCATACCTACAGCTCTGTTCATTTCAGCTAAACTTAAATGTTGTCGTTGTTGATTACCTTCCATAATAACAGCACCAATAAAACTTAAATCATCCCAATATAAACGTAAATTAACTGTAAATGATGATTAAATTATTCCCTAACAACACTGAAATTGCTTTACTTTTAGTTGAATTGACAATTAAGCATTTGCATTTGTTTGTTTATTATTCAAACAATTGCTATCGCTAGCCCAAAGACTAGCACTAGCATACTTGATCAATGGTAGAGATATTTAATAACAAAATTGATTTATATCGATAAAAAAATATATATCCCTAGACTTTTGTGATGTGTGTATATAGAGATGTTGCATTGACGATTTTCGATTTGGGTGGATTCACTGTCATGAACATTCTCCATAATCACTGAAGGTGGATTAAAAAGCCAACTCATCACTCTCAAGAAAGGCCGAAGATCTGGTATGTACCTCACTACTAATTGGAATCGTTAATAATCCCCGAATTTGTCGTAGGTCTTCTTCTTCTTCTTCTTCTACTTCTTCTTTTTCTGTTTCTTCGTTGGTCTTTTTCGTGTGTCTGTATTGGAGTACTACACGTTCTTAGTGCTGTTTTGGTGCACCATTTTGGTATCCCGCTGCCGAAGACGCCTTCCTATTTCGAAGTCGGGGAGCCTCGACAGCGAAGCAATCAAGCAATAATTGAATCTTGCCCCTGGTTACTCGCTACTGGTACAATCTAGAAGATTTCATCAAAAGTAGCAGGTCAGATACCTTTACTCATCTATATTGCTAGACCTTGTGCAATCTGGTCCATTAGTTAAGAGTGCTCCGTGTTAAATATTGGAACCTGAACTGAGAAGACTCTTTCATTCAGCGGTATTTCATTTCCATTTCGGTTGTACTTAAAAAGTAATCTGGCACTGAACAGTTGCACTCAAAATAATAAATTCCATTACTACCGATTGAACCTACCGAAAGGAAAAGTTATCGCAAGTCGTATTTACTACCTCAATTTAATATCAGTCGTTATTACCATAATTACAAATCTATAGAGATATATTTATATTTGTGTATACTTGGGGAAACGTACGCCAGAAGCAGGTACCTGATTTGTCGCGACGTTATTTAACTTTATCCACTTTAAATGCGACACTTATTGGCGACATTGCGCTTTGGACCACGGGTGATTCAATCAATTTAGTTAATGAAATTAATGTGATTAACTCTTTTCAGTCAAGTAAGACTTAGTTCTCCAACGTGCGAAATTACTTAAATTCGTATTTTGTATTATTATTAACCAGTTAGGTTACGTCTAGTCAATAATTTATGTACATTTGAATCTAGCAATTAAAGAGAATTTTGTTGTATTCCAAACATTATCATGTTATAAATAGGTTTGTCATTTTATGTTAGTTTATAGTTCCATTGAAATATTTAGTGAATTTACTTGCCTACGATACTGTATCTACCAATTATATTGTGCTGTTACACGTTAAATCGAGTCGATTTATTTACGCCTTCTTGCTTTTGACCACTTACCATCTGCATGGTAGCCGCAGATTAAGGATCTAGACAAATACGATTACTGATCTTAGTGTTCTACCTGGCGCCTTTTGTAATAATGTTCCTACAGCATTAGCTGAAGAATTCTGACTCTTTACCTGCGACCTACACCCACTAGCAGCCGGAGCGTATTTGTGTTACCTTTTTGATCAGGTTAAAAGTTGAGTGTAATAACTGTTTTATTTCGCGAATCGATAGCTTTTTTTATCATCTTTAATTTTTTATTAAGATGTCCTATACCTAAACCCCGTAGCTTTAGACACATTAAATACTTTTCACAAAAGTAACAATTTAATTACATTTTTATGCACCGTAGTGGGCCGTGCTAATGCAAAAAAAAAACAAAATGTAACTAAGCCTCAATGTGACATTTTAGTAAATTTAGAATCAAAACTGCAAGAGTGCTTCTCTCTATTTCGTGCTAAAAGGAGACTGCAAATTATCAAAATGAATTTCGAAAAAGACGAACTAGTCGACATGATTTTGGTACTCGGGGAAACTGATAGAAATTGCTTATTTATGCGATACGTTATACAGAAAGAAGACACCCGGAAGAAAAAAGTTTCAGAAACCTAGATTTATTAAAACGGGAAGTGTGAAGTACAAAAAACAAGAAAACGAATTTTCAGTGCTATTAACAGTAACCGAGCATCCCAATATCAGCCAAAAAGATATAGGTGAAGCGACCGTGTATGTGAAATAATAAGACTTCAGTACCAGGATGTCAACGGATTGATATCTAATGTTAAGAAGGTTTTTGTAAAGGCGCCACTACGAGTTCAGCTATACAAAGACACATTGCCCAATGTGCCATTACCCCCTGATTCGGTAATAAGTCGCTGGGGTACATGGTTAAAGGCGGCCTTTTATTATGCAAATTATTTTGAACATGTGAAAACAGTAAGTACATTGTCGCATTGTTAAAACAAATAAATAAATACATTACTTTACGTTGTAGGTTGTCATGTTATTCGACAGTGAAGAATCGGAAGCTATTAGGAAAGCACAGTCATATTTTCAAAAAAACAAAATAAAAAATGATTTATCCTACATACATGCCAACTTCCATATTTTAGTAGAAAGTATTACTAAACTGGAAGCAGTGGGGTTACCGCTAACTGACTCTGTAAGAATTATCGAAAATGTAAAATGTTCTTTATGTGTTGCACCGGGTACTGTAAAGGTGCTCTCTAAAAATCCTGGTTATGAAGAAATTATTAATATTAGTAATAGAGCAGGAGGCCACCGTAAAAAACCTTACGTCATCTAACACAAGAATAAAATGTATAGAAAAATGAAGTTTGTTCCTTCATTTAACTAAATTTCATGGGTTGCCATGTTTCATATGGCCGCAACTCTAGGCAACCTCACTTTAAAGATGTAAGAAGCGTATATGGGTGGTCAATGAGGACTGGGAAACAGACCAACGGTAGATTCGTGAGGTCAAAATATTACGATTTACCTAAAATTACCTTAGTCCAAAAGTTAATATTAAGGGAGATACAGGGTGTCAAAGTCGAAATCTTAATTTTAATTTTCTTCTGTAATTTCTAACGTTTTCGTAATATTTTTATGAAAATTGGTGAAACTAGCTTTTTTGGGACGAGAAACAATAATCCGTCCTCAATTTGAATGTAGCACTTAAAATAACTTTATTTTTGCTATACCTAATACCTTAAAAGTACTTCAGCTTTTTTATACTTAAAGTTATGGCAAATTTAATTGAAACAAACAATTGCCCCATCATTTTTATACGAAAAAGGTATACTTTTCAAATGTCACTAAAGTTAACCGTTTTCAAGATATTTGCTATCGAAGTAAGTGATACTACATCTTATTCTGTTTTAAACATTTTCTAACGCAGTAGGCTTGCATTTAAAACAAAAAATTGGCATATTCTTGTCAAAAACAAGTGAGCAAGAGGTTACCGCAAGAAATATTACGTCATCTAACACATAGATAAAATGTATAGAAAAATAAAAAAAAAATCCTCGCATTTAACAAGAAGAAACATCCCGAAAAGGTGAAACAAAAACATAATAATAATAAAAATAATTTTTATTCAGAACACATGTTTATACAATAAAATAAAAATAATTCATATTTTTTCATATTATAATTAATTAATTATTATTAGCTAATTTTAAGAATTACATACCTACTAAAAAAACTGAACGTTCAGAATATAACAAAATTAACTCACAGAAGTTTTGGTGCGTGAGCAATGTGAGCTTCCGTGTTACAAAATTTGTGTATTGGTCAACTTTTATTTTTAAAAGATCTAATATTGGTAGTTTCTTTAGTATGTAGCGGTAATTTTGAATAAATACGAGGGGCAGTGTAATAGTATGAACGCCGGCCAATAGTTTTAGAAGCCCTTTCAAGTTGAATTAAGAACTGTGACCTATATCTTGTATGGTAGTCGTGGTTAATTGGCTTTAATGTGTGGCTTATTTTATATTGAAAACAAAGGAGTTTGTAACAATATACCTAACTGTAGAATATCAAATATTTCTGTTTCAATAAGCAATTTATCCGACGGAAAATGACGTTCTTTATTGAAAATAATTTTTTAAAAATATTTTTGCTAAATTTCTAAATTTACTAAATTATGTTTGTGTACTCCACCCCAGGCTACGTGTTGGCGAATTATTTTGAACTCGAGTGTAGGTATTTATTAAGGACTTAAACCCAGCTGTATTAAGCATATTAAAATATTCTTGACAATAATCATCATTAGATGTAATGTCACTAATTAGGTCACCTACAAACAAATGGATGCATTTATCACCTGTAACTATATCTGATAGATATTTTAGTAGATTATCCGTTCTATGCCTGTACGAATCTTTAATATGAATCACCACTCCGTTATTTTAATTAATATTACCCTCGTTATACACTGAAAGCCAAAAAAAGTGGCAACCCTTAATAAAATCAAAATAAAGATAGATTCTGTTGTTATTTGGGTCTGTTTGTATTTTATTATACTCTTTTTTGATCAGGAGTGCTATGGTATCTATCAGTTGTTTTAATTTGACAACTAATCTGCCATTATTGTTTGTTTCGTTGTTTGATTTAGTACAGTCGATTTTCTTAGAAGTGTGAATTTAAAACGCGCTTCTTAGTTTTTGTCAGATTTTGTTGATATGAGTGTTATAAAGGTGTGTTATAAATAAATAATGCCTATAACTAGTGCTGATGCCGCACGCATCGTTGCTCTTATCCATTAAAATATATGGGGTGGCCACTTTTTTTGGCTTTCAGTGTATATTACATTAAAGAAAACTGGTATAAAAAAATAGTTTTTATCTATAATTTTCCAGTTTCTGTAAACACAATGCAGTCAAAATTATACTCCAGTTTATGTAGTAGTGCCAATGTTTTATCTATATTTTTATTGAGACATACTACGTATATTAATCTGTGTGAAAGATAATAAAATTTGCATCATTTTTGTTCTTCTTTGAATTATATGGTTTTTAGTTCACTATAAGAAAAATATGTAATATACTGATCCATAATACAAATATTTTGAAGTAACAATTAATTCTTCCAACAGTAATTACAGTAAAAAAAAAAATAATAACTATAATAAAGTAGAGATAATAAATAGAGTAACAAATATCCCATTGATCCACTATTGCTCTGCGTCCTATTACTTGTTTTTGAAAATAATATGTCATTTTTTTGTTTTAAAGGCAAGCCTACTGCGTTACAGGATATTTAAAAAATGAATAAGATGTAGCGTCACTTACTTCAATAGCAAATATCTTGGAAACGGTTAACTTTAGTGACATTTGAAAAGTATACCTTTTTCGTATAAAAATGATGGGGCAATTGTTTGTTTCAATTAAATTTGCCATAACTTTAAGTATAGAAAAGTTGAAGTACTTTTAAGGTATAAGGTATACCAAAAATAAGGTTATTTTAAGTGCTACATTCAAATTGAGGACGGATTATTGTTTCTCGTCCCAAAAAAGCTAGTTTCACCAATTTTCATAAAAATATTGCGAAAACGTTAGAAATTACAGAAGAAAATTAAAATAAAGTTTTCTACTTTGACACCCTGTATCTCCCTAAATATTAACTTTTGGACTAAGGTAATTTTAGGTAAATCGTAATATTTTGGCCTCACGAATCTACTGTTGGTGTGTTTCCCAGTCCTCATGGACCACCCATATATACGCTTCTTATACCTTCAAAGTGAGGTTGCCTAGAGTTGCGGCCATATGAAACATGGCAACCCATGAAATTTAGTTAAATGAAGGTACAAACTTCATTTTTCTATACATTTTATCCTTGTGTTAGATGACGTAAGGTTTCTTGCGGTGGCCTCCCGGACTATAAGGTACATTCTGGTGAAACAGAAAATATTCCAAATGTTGAAAACGTTGCTATATTTAAATTCGCACCAATCACGTCATGTGACGTGGAGAGATCATTTTCTTGGTTTAAGTCAGTTTTGACTAACAAGCGCACTAACTTCACAATTGAAAATTTGGAACAATATTTTGTATGTTATGCTAATAATCACTAGATTAGGTACTTCCCTACCTCAAAACATGTACATAATCTGATTTATAGTTATAGTAAATAAATACGTATTTGCGATACTTTTTTTTATTCGTCCTAATTTAGGATTTTATTTTTTTAATAACCTAATTTAACTTTTTACGTCCTGTTTTATCAGTATATTTATCCTCCTATCGTTCCTATTTATTTGTTTTTAGCACCCTAAAAAGCAGGTCTTTAGTTATGAAGAGATGCAAAATATCTCTGGAGATTTAGGTGCTCCATCAACAAGTTGACTGAACAGACCAACAAAAGAAAAGAGCCCAGAAAGTGACCCTGAAAAAGAAGAAGAGAAAACCGATTCAGATGAAAGTGATGCATGCATTACTATCACAGAAGATGAAACCTGTGAAACAAATATTAATCCTGAAGCAGATGACTATGTTCTTGTGCCATTCACAACCAAAAACAACTATTGTTCACTTTGTTGGTTTGGTGACTGAAGTCTTTTTCTGAAGTGACAGTCAAGTTCTTGAGAAAAAAAGCAGATGGCAGCTTCGTGTTTCCACAAGCACTCTTAACCTGCAGTATTGACGAAAATTACGTAAGAAGGTGTTACCTACCACTACGGAATGACTTTGTATGAAACTATAAATCATTCTGCAGTAACACTGATTTTTTCTCGAAAACCGTTGGTCCTAAATGATTGAACAAGAGGACCTTTTTTTGAATAATCCTGAACATATGGCACAATTTTCTGATACCAAACGTCAAAAAACCGTCGTCACGTACTTGCCGCGGGACATTTTATCGTTCGTCATTTGGGAACACACTATATAACATTGATTTAAGTTATGATTACAGATATCCTAAAACCTGAATATATCGATTACCTTGTGGAAGCAGTAAAACTCGAAAGCAATTTTTCAGATAATGGTAGGACATATGGGGCTTACTCGTTGCACCAAGGAAATAGATTGAAAGATTTAATCGACATTGCTACATATCTCATATGTAAAAAAGATCAAATTATGCAAAAGGAATCCTTAAACAACTCTTCATGTATCTTAGAGCAATTAAAAATTTTGCGCGATATAATAGAAAACAATTGGGCACGTGAAATAGGTAGCTTTGCTCTAAAAGATCTGACTATCAAAAAATCAAGAGACCACTCGAAAAAATTGCTTCCTCTTACGGAAGACGTTATGAAATTAAGAGAGTATTTAATAAAGAAAGCAGAAAATGCCGTTACAATTTTAAAAGATCAAACAAATATAGCACAGTGCAACATTCTGGTGGAGGCAATATTTATATTACTTCTCCTACGCAACAGGAGACGAGTAGGAGATATTCAATATATTGAACTTACCGACGTAACTGCACCAGACACAATAGAACAAAAAGATGAGGTCTTAGAAGCTTTAAGCCAAACAGAACGGATTCTAACTAAACTTTACAAAAAAATACATACTATTGGAAAAGCTTTGAAAGATTTGTTCGTATATTGATACCAGGAATTTGTAGACACTTTGGTAACTGAACGAATTAAATACGTCGAGCGTTGACGAATGGATAAATGGTTTCAAAGCCCGCCATTTCCAAAATAAAAAAAAAACTAGGTTTTCACGGAATTCCGTTCAAAACCTATTCATTCATTTATGTTAGTCAATATCCTCCAAATCCATCATATTCTGGTAGTATTTAGGTTAGAAAACTTAGTAGAAAAGGTATGTTTAGCGTTAAATCTATCTCGGATTATTTCAGCTAATGTTAAAAAACCTTGATGATTATAGATATTTATCAGGTACCCTGTCCCAGTATTCATCATGTAAACATAACAACAGCAGGCAATCGCAGTGCGAAACATTTTTCATTGAAGTATTTTATTCGAAGACATCAAGATAAATCGTTAGTTCCAGTCTGCAGAAATTCTTTTCTAAATGTTTTGCTGCTGAAAAAAGGTAGAGTTTTAGGTGTTACACAAAGGCATTTTCAAACTGGTGTATTTCCCTATGAAACACGTGGTGGGGATCGTCATACAAAAAGGTTTTCAGATAGAACAGCTGCAGTTTGTGAGTTTATCACAAAGTTTAAACCTGTCGAATCCCACTACTGTAGGGATAAGAGTAATCGCTTATATTTGTCTTCTGAGCTCAGTATTTGTAAAATGTGGAAAATGTGCTGTAAAAGTTCACTTTCTGAAGAACTAAGAAATGTTAAAGAGTCTTATTTCAGAGACGTTTTTAATAAAAACTTTAATATCAGCTTTGGAACGCCGAAAACGGATGTGTGTTCCACTTGCTTACAGTTAACGGAGAGAATAAAAATTGAAAATAATGCCGAAGAAAAGCTTCTTGTGGAAAAGAAAATTCACTGTCTCAGAGCCACGGCATTCTTTTCTCTTTTAACAGAAGAACGTAAAGGTTTAAAAACAATGTCATTTGATTGTCAAAAAAATCAACCCATGCCAAAACTTCAGGACCAGGCAATTATATGTCTATAATTTTACAATAGTTACAGACAGTTCTCGGTTCTCACTGATTAGAAACAATATTCATAAATACATCTAGACAGATAATGAGTTTTTGAAGGGATCAAACGAAATAGCTTCTGCGGTTTTCCATCGCTTATGCAATACTGATTTAGACGGCATCCATACTGTTAGACTCGTAGCCGATGGTTGTGGGGGGCAGAACAAGAACACCACTGTCCTCGGAATGTGCTGCAAATGGTTGTAATCTAATGCTCCAAAAAAATATTAAAACCGTAGAACTAATTTTCCCAGTGACAGGCTACTCATTTCTCCCCGCTGACAGGATATTTATTTATTTATTTAGGTTACTGATATAACGGGCTGTAGCCCAATAACAATATCAGGTTTCCCATGATAGAAAATGAGATAATCTTAGTATAGATAATAATAATAATAATAATAATAATAACAAAAATAAAACAAATTATTATAAAAGAATTACAGAAGAATTGCAAATTTAAATTTAAATAAGTCGCCATTAGAACATTGAACAATAAATGGCTGTTAAATTTGTAGGTAATTGTGGTAGTAAAACTTTTGAACAAAATTTTTAAACTTAGTAAAAGACGTATCGAAAATGTTAGCATCTGACTCCGCAATGAACCTATTAGTTCCAATGAGCATCCTCACCAACGGAGAATACAGTCGTACAGTATATCACGAGGTCTAGTTTTATAGGCCGGAACATACAGAGACACCAGTGGCAGCAAGCCGGGACAGTCGACTCGGTTATTAATTAATTTAAAAATGAAAAGCACTTCACTAATTTCTCGCCGTTGAAATAATTTAATTACTTGAAATTCACACCTGATATTTTGATATTCATTATACTCTGGATTATTGCCATATTTTTTATAGTAAAGGAATTTTAAGAATTTATTTTGAACCGATTCAATTTTTTTTTTATATTTTTTTATATCAGAGTTCCAAATCAAAGATCCATATTCAAGCTTAGCTTTAACTAATGCATTATATAATATTTTAATAGAAAATACAGTTCTAAAATTGAAGGTATTCCTCATCAAGAAACCTAAATTTCGCAACGACGAACTTACTACTTGTTCAATATGAGGTTCCCAACTTAATGTAGGAACAAACAACACACCAAGATCTCTAATTTGAATCTCCTCACGTAAAACAGCATTGTTCATAGTATACTGAGACTTTATGCAGTTTTTTTTTAATGAATACGTCATATATTTACATTTATCTACATTAAAATATAATTTATTTGCGAAGCTCCACTCAACTATGGAATCAATGTCTTTTTGAAATAGGGTAACATCTTCACTACATGAAATTTCTCTAAAAATCTTAAGGTCATCAGCAAATAGTAATCCATAAGAGTGATTGATACAGGAATGCAAGTCATTAATAAACACAAGAAATAAGAGTGGTCCCAGGTTACTACCCTGCGGTACTCCAGATGTAGCTAAATAATATTGCGAGTTATAGCCCATAATATTTACCGATTGATATCTATTTTCTAAATACGATTTTAGAAAGTGGATTAGATCATCAGAAAAACCTAAATTACACAATTTTTGTAATAAGATATCATGGTTAACCTTGTCAAAGGCTTTTGCAAAATCGGTATATACTGCATCTACCTGCCCACCCTCATCAATAACGTTACTAATAAAATCGGTAAATGTGATTAGGTTAGTATTAACTGATCGTTGTTCATAGAAGCCGTGTTGCTCATTGATAATCCGATGTTTAACATGGTTGAAAATATGCTTATACAGGACTTTTTCAAAAATTTTGGCAGGTGTTGATATAATTGAAATTGGTCTATAATTTACCACTGCGGATTTGCTGCCTGTTTTATGAATTGGTGTAACTCTAGCCATTTTAAATTTATCCGGAAATGAATTTGATTTTAAACTTTTATTATACAATATCGTAAGTGGAAGTTTAAAAATTTCCCAACAAGCCTTGTATATATATGCAGGTACACCATCAGGCCCCGCAGACTTCTTAGGCTTAAGGTTCTTTAACGCAACTGAAACTTCATCTACTGTAATCTCGGTTAGAGCAAGGATACCCACATCAAACTGTTTAGCCTGCAACATGACTGATTGTACGTTATAAGTCGACTCGTGTTCATACACACTACTAAAATACTTAGCGAAAACATTTGCGGTTTCTTCTTTTGCGATATCTTGATTATTGTACCGGTAAGTTCCTACTGCACTGCTATCTTTTTTGTTATTTTTCACATAATTCCAAAATTCGTTAATGTTATTTCCAATACTGTGTTCAACTGACTGTATGTAATCCATTCTAGCTTTTAAAATGTTTCGTTTGACCTCACGTCTAATCCGTTTAAATTCTTGCAAATGATAGTCAGATTCCTTTTTGCGTTTGTGGTGAAATCGTTTAAGCTTTAAGTTTGAAATAATCTCTTTATTGAACCACACAGGATATTTACGTCTGTTTTTCACGCAGTATTTAATTTTAGGTTCACAATTATCCAATATATTGTATAAAATATTATAAAATGTATCTACAGCTTCGTTCACGTCTGTTATAGAGTTAAGAATATTCCAATCATAATTCTGCAGCGAATTGTATAATAATAAAAAATCTGCCCTTTTAAAATCAAATTTATTTTCTAACAATGGACGTTCATTGACGGGATAATTAGACATAGTTTGAGTTGTAATTAACAAAGCTGGGTGTAAACTATCTATTGGTACTAATGCATCATCTTGTATAATTACGTTTAAATTACCAGTACCTACCACTAAATCTAGAGTTCGGTTGTCTGCGTTTCTGACATTATTATACATTGTTAAGTTAAAAAGATTCAAAAACTCCAGCAACTGTTTTGTATATTGACTACCATTTGCAAGATTAAAACTAGTGTCATTAATTTCAGGTATATTAAAATCCCCCGCTATAATTAATTCCTTACCAAAGATATTTGGAATAGATTCAAACAACGTGTAAAACTCTAAATAATTATCTAACGGCGATTTAGGCACAATGTAAACGGTACTTATGATGAAAGTAGATCCAAAAAATTTTACTTCTACCGTTACTGTCTCAAGTTTGCTATCGACTCTTATAATTTCAGAGTGATATTTATTATTAATTGCAATTAACACACCTCCTCCCCTTTTTTTACCTGTGAGTTTTTTGTCACGATCACATCTAAATATATTATATCGATCATCAAAAATTTCAGAACTGTATACACCTAAGTCGAGCCACGTTTCATTTAGTACAATGCAGTCATAATCTTCGGCCGCAAGGTTACAAAGAAATGTGTTTGATTTAGTTCGGAGCCCTCTAACATTTTGATAGTATAAAGTAAATTCTTTAGCTTTCATATGTACGTGAAAAGTTTGTGGAAATTTAGACTATAAATATAACAAACTTAGAACAAGTAGCAAAATACTGATACACCACTTACCTAAAACTTGCAATCCTTAACAAAAATAAAAAAAAAAAAATATAAAAGGAAACAAAACAGAAACTTAACTAATTAATGTCACTTATTGCGAGGTGCAACAGCTTCCCGAAAGCTTAAAACAAAAGTTAATGGCACCTGCAACTGATTAAATAATAAATTTCAGTAAAACCGTTAACAATTTATTTATTTATACGCATTTTCTAAATCTTGCGTTGATTTAATCCGTATTTTCTTACTGTTGTTATTAACAATTATCGTTCCATCGCTCGACCACACGTTTTTAAATCCAAAACGTTCACAGGCACTGCTTAATAGGTCCATTCTAGTTTTTGTGAGGTCTTCCTTAATGACAATTCCAGATCCTTTCAAATTCTTTTTATCTTTAAATATTCGAGCTCGATATCGATAGCTAGAGAATTTGACAATTATAGCTCTAGATTTCGGTGATCCTGCCTGGAATACGCCTACGCGATGACACCGGTCTATATTATCCTCAGTTAACACGATACCCAACTTATCCTTAAAAACTTTAAGGACAGCCTGGTCTAGATTTTCGCTTTTTTCTTCTTTAAGGCCGAAGATACGTAGGGAATTTCTCCTTGAATATTGCTGCATCTCATCGATAGCGTTTGAGAGTTCTTCATTTTCTTCCTTTAAACGAGTGTTGCCTTTTTCCAAAGCTTCACATTTATCTAGCATTTTTTGCAGCTTGTCTTCCATTTTCGCCATAACCATAATAGATAGTTTGGTTGCAAATGCTTCCATAAATTTATCGTCATTTAAGTTATCATTAAATGTTTTTTTGGCCAGATCCGTAATATCATTCTGTTGAGTCTTCGTGAACACCATGATTATTAGCAGATAAGAAAACACTTAACAGATTTCACAGTTACACAGTTATTATTAATGTGGGTATTCAGTGCAGCGCGCCTTAAATCACACCTACTCGCTTAGACTACTCATGGGATATTTGCCTTAATTGAAAGGGATATTAAAAAAAAGGAAGTTATTGTTGAACATCGGGATCGGGAACAAAGGGGATTCTGCTTGGAGATAGTGGCTATGCTTGCAGTCACTATTTATTAATGCCACTGCTTACTCCACCTGGACAAACAGAAGAAAAGTATAATAGGGCACACAAATCAACCCGTGTGACTGTCGAGTGTTGCTTTGGCCGATAAAAGGGGATGTTTAAGGCATTACAGAATGGCATGCAGATTTCGGTGGAAACTGCAAAAGCCT
Organism: Melanotus villosus; assembly: GCA_963082815.1. NCBI lineage: Eukaryota > Metazoa > Arthropoda > Insecta > Coleoptera > Elateridae > Melanotus > Melanotus villosus. The sequence continues at coordinate 33,080,843 of OY720426.1, read as the reverse complement.
GCATTGCAGCGATGGCTGTATTCTACAACGTAAAGTTGGATTTGGATGATGAAGACTGGGACTATGAAGATGAAGAGGCTAATAATACCACAGACTCAGACAATGAACACTTGCAGAGTTCTGCGCAACAAGCTGCCGTGCGAGGTAACCTCTTCAGACGAAGATTCATTGACCAGAACATCGCCTAAACAACTTTATGCTGTTTAAAAAAATCTGTTATTTTCAAAGCCGCAACCATAATTCCAAAAAAGAAATCCAACATCCAAAATTTTAATAAATATGAATATAAAACAAAACTAAAGAACAAATACTACTAAGTTTTAATTAAATTTGACTAATAATTATCTATTGTTAAATTCTTATTTTCTAAATAACTCTGGGGTATTTCCAACCTAACACTTTCTGCTTGTTTTTTAGTTTCGAATATTTCTAGCTCCTTTTTGTTAATTAGTCTTTCATTTTCGATTCTGGCTCCCATGTGTCTTTTGATTAGCTTTAGCATTTCTTCTTCAAATGCAGTCATTTCTTTCTTTTTTCAGTAGTTACGCTGCAAGAAGGAACTTGGGTGGAAGGTTCGGGAATGGATTTGATACTATAAGAAAAACACACGAAGGCGTTTATAAGTTATGAATTGCAGGTGAGATTTTGTGGGCATGTTTTGTATAGGTACAGTATTTTGAATAAAGAAAACTCACTTTGTTTCTTGGTGTTCTTCTTTCTCTTCAGTTGTAATCTCCCCAGTGATTGGGTCTATCAATTCAATAAAAGTTGGAGTTTCAGGAATGGGAGTAGGAAAAATATCATTGTGTGGAAATAGGGAGGTCGGGGTAAGATTACGAACAGGGTAAGACGACCAACTGCTGTTATTTTAATGCAAATTAAGTCTGAAGATTTTTGGTAGTAGTGTAGTACTAATTTATGCAGCACCCTACATCATGTGATCGCCATTTTGTTTATGGTATAGAAAAGTTTGTGGTTGTAATTTTTTAACCAACTTCCTTAGTGTTTCATTTGCTGTTGACAGGTAAATAATTTAATTTCATCTGTTGTACAATACGAGTTAGTTCAGTAGGTAACTGCAGCAGTAAAATTTTTATGCTGTTGGTTGTTCTTTATTTATAACCTCAAAAGTAGTTACTCTACTGATACTGGGGTAAGATGGCAGAGGTAAGATGACGAATTCGTCATCTTACCCCCGACGCAGATTTAAACAGTTGCCTATAATATTATCTGTTTTTTAATTAGAAAATGCCGAGAACTTACATACGTACGAGTAACAGACGACAGTGGTCAGATGTAGCGCTAATATCAGCGATGCATGATGTTCAATCTGGTACGTTATCATGTAATGCTGCGGCAGGTATATATGAAATTCCAGAGGCAACACTTAGGCGAAATTTAGCAAAATATTCAGCAAATATTGAACTCCCACAACATGCAGGGCGATTTAACAAACCTTTTAATGCAAAACAAACTAACGATTTCACTCGTTACCTAAAAGCATGTAATGTAACGATGCGGGTGTTGAAAATTCACAATTTTCGATAACTGGTGAAAAACCCCGTAGCTTTTGGACCCTCGTTTAATTTTGTTGTGTTTTTGTAAACCAGTCTTTTAGAAAGGGTAGGAAAGAAAAGTCAAAGAAACGCAAATCTCAAACATATTAATATATTTATTCAATTGCATTCGTGGTGTGATCCCTCAAGGGTGGATGGTCGGCACGGACGGCGTAGCCTCAACCCAACGGACTGGTCGGTGCGGATGCCGTGGACGCTGATGGAAGGGTGGTGCCGGAAGGGATTTGTTTTAGAGCGTTTACGCATGTGTTCCTGAAAAATAAACAAAGTGGGTAGGAATATAGGAGCCTAATGTGGCTGTTTTACGGCCCCAGAGTAGCTGCTGTAGGTCAAACGGGATGCAGGAGGATTTCAGTACGCCTAATGAGAGTGTGAAGCTCAGAGTAGCGTCGGTTATGGAACGAAGGTTGGAGGAACGGAAGTCAGTAAAGTATTAGGATCGCAATTAGCCTAATAGAATGTGTGAAATTCTAGAGTAGCTCATGCGTGGAGTAAGGAATGGGGATCCTCTTCGATCTGATGATCCTTGTATTTATACGATTATTTTGGAACACCCCCAACTAGAAGGGGTTCCTTTCGTCAAATCAAATCGAACTTTGTGTTAAAGTTTAGCCGCGATTGGCAGACCGGTTTTGGTATAAAACACTTCATAAGAAACTAATTTTCCTAGAAATGCTTTTATATTACTAAAGAGATTTATAGTTCCGTTTGTAGCATCGCAATATAAGCAGATCTCTTTAACAATTGGTAATTTACTACTCTATCTGGTTGTAGTGCATCTGGTTGAGCACATGCCTTAGCTAGAACAAAGAAAGACCCATTTCGGACACCACCCTTCAGAACTGGCCTGAAAAGCAATTGTTATATCCCTACAAAGAAAACATAAATTACCAGACGAAACGAACCATTTCGTTTATGGTCCGCCTGTCCCTTAAATCTATTTAAATCTCGCATTGTAAACTGTTTACAGAATCGGCCTTAATATTACGTACAATCATTTACAAAAAATAAAAGAAAACCCAATAAGTCCTTATTTTAAAATGTCTATAACATTCGCAACATTACAGTAACGACAGAGGACTTGGCTTAACATCAATTCAAGTTCGAAAACTTGCTTTCGAGTATGCTGAGCAAAACAATATTAAAAATAGATTTAATAAAAAAAAACAAAATGGCTGGAACAGATTGGTTCAAATCATTTACGGCCGAAAACCGCCTTAGTTTGAGAAATCCTGGGGCAACATCAATTGAAGCGCTCGGGGCAACAAGGGTATAAGCCACATTTTTTCACAAAATGAGTTAACTATGGAACTTTAGTTAACAAGTAGGTGTTAAGCCTCAGTAAAAATGTTATTGTAATATTACGATAGATGGCGCCACAAGGCCGAAGTATTTCTATTGAATTTGTATGAAACACACTTCAGTTGACAGCAAAAAGGCTGTAAGCCACACAATAATAAACATGGCTGCCGAACGACAAGTGTCAACGAAACGAAAGTTATTTAATAAGGACGATGAATCAAGTGACAGTGAAAATGATTTTGACTCCGATGACAGTGTAGTTGACAAACATTATAATCCAACAGCTAGTACGTCAGAAAACCAATCTGATAGCGATTTATCGGTAAGTAAATAATTAAGTGGCTTATACCCTTTTCAGCGTATATAAATGCGGCTTACAACTTTTTACTCAAACAGCGTAAAATATTTTTTTTTCGTATTTTAAGTACTCCCACAATCTTTGATATTAATATACAAACGTTGTTGGTTAGTAAAATTTAAATCATTATATTTACGATGTGTCTAAACAAATATTTTCAAGAAAAAAAAGCAGAAAGTAATATGTGGCTTACCCCCTTTTTTATACAAAATAAATGTGAAGAATTTTTCCTATAAACATTTTTTTGGGTTTTTATGATTTTATGTTGAGGGTTGTGTGATTTTGTTGCCGGAGAATGCTGCAGGTATTGCTAAACTTAGTGTGCTTTCTAGAGGAAAATTGCAAACACCAGAAAAGCCCGGTCCCTCGAGGCGGAGAAAAGTTAATAATGAACTAAGAAAAAAAATTAAATCAAAAACTAAACGGAATTTAGGATACGAATATTTAAGCTCAAGGGGAGCTAACAAACAATCAAGAATATTAGGGCCACAATGTACTTGCAAGAAAAAATGTAGAACTCGGTTACAGGGAATAGAAAATGTTATTTTTGATTCATTTTGGAACTTAGGTTGCTATGACAACCAAAATACATATTTGTTCGGTTGCATTAAATCCATGGCAAAAAAGAGGTCTTACAAAAAGAAAACAAAAAATCGGGAGCCTCGTAGGAAGATGACCTACCAATACTTTGTGAAAGTGAATGGAGTGGACACTGGAATCTGTAAAACAGAATTTCTATCTGTTCATGGCTTGCAAACCTCTAAAAAACGAATTCAACATATTTGTGAGCAAATAGCAGTTGGTAGAACTACCCCAAAATCTGACGGTAGGGGAAGACACCACAACCGAGTAAACAGATTAGCACCTGAAAGAATCCAGTCAGTTCATGATCATATAAATACGATTCCAAAATATGTCAGCCATTATAGTCGAAAAAAGAACCCTAATAGAGTGTACTTAGATCACGATGTGAATATTGCTATTCTCTATCATGACTTCTATTTGGACTGGTGTAAGGAAAGGGGAATAATGCCTGTATTGGAAGACAGATACCGCAGAATTTTTTGTAATGATTACAATATAGGTTTCAAACTTCCTGAAAGCGATACATGTTCAACATGTGATTCACTACATACTTTAATAAAAACAAATAAGGAGAAAAACGTGGACTCCAGACAGTTAGAAATAAAACTGCAACTGCACCAAGCACAAGCTGAGGCAATGCAGGAAAACTTAAAAAAAGAAACAGAGTATGCAAAGAAAAATGGAAATAAGCATGTCTTCTCTTTTGACCTTCAGCAGACATTACCAACACCGTGCTTAACTGTCGGTCCAGCTTTTTACTTACGGAAGGCTTGGACTTATAATTTAGGGATACATGATTGTGCTACTGGTAAGGGAAGTATGTACATGTGGACGGAAACCGTTGCTAAACGTGGTAGTGATGAAATTGCTAGCATATTACTGAAACATCTTAATGGAAAGGCTACTACTGGATCAGATGAACTTCTGATATTTACTGACAATTGTGGAGGGCAAAATAAAAATTAGCTGTTAATGGGACTTTGGCTTCAACTAGTACGAGAAAAAAAGTATAAAGCAATTGAGCACAGATTTCTAATCTCAGGTCACACACACTTACCTTCGGATAGAGATTTTGCCAAAATTGAAAAACATAAACGATATTTAAAACAGGTTTATTGTCCAGAACAGTGGTACGAGGCCGTATCAAAATGTAAGAGAGTCAACCCATTCGATGTGATTATTATGGAACAAAAGACCTTCTTCACTTTTGAAAATATAAATTTTACGAAGAAAAATTTAACAGAAGATAAAGAGCCTATCAAATTTAATCAAGTAAGATGTTTTAGATTCCAAAGTGATGAACCAAATATAATGTTTATCAAGCATACCCTTAATGGACCTGTTAGCCGTGTAAACATTGGAAAAAGAGGAAGCAAAGTTGATAACAGCAAAGTTACAGAAAACTTAAATAAGAAATATCATGAGCCAATTAAATTAAAATCCAATAAGATACGAGATTTAAGGAAGTTGCTTAAATACATACCTCCAGCTTATCAGGGATTTTATCTCGATGCTATTGGAGAAATTGAGGATGAAACCGATCAAGAACCTGAGCAAGTACCTAAAGAAAATCAACCAGAAAATGTAGATGGCGAAGAAGGCGAATATATTGACTCCGATGATGAACAATAAACGATCGATGATGCCCTACTGAGATAAGTTTTTTTTTCTATTATATTATAATCTTTTGTTTTGTATTATTGATCGAGAGTGATCTACTGAGATGAGTTTATATTTTTTTTTATTATATTATAATATTTTGTATGGTATTAAATTTGATCGATACTGATTTATCGTGATGAGTTTGTATTCCTTTCTATTATAATCATTTTTTGTTCTTTTAATGCTTAATAAAAATAATACTTCTTTTGTCTTCAAAATATATCGTTATTATTTTTTTAGAAAGGGTGTAAGCCACATTTTTTCGAAATAAATATTTTTTTCTATTATTTGACTAACAATAGAGAAATAATAAAAAGTAAAACAACAGTGAACCATTTTATTCTACACAAATAGTTATGCATAATTTGTCTCGTATAAGTTACCTGATTTCAGGATTTAACTGAAACTATCAATTCATCATAACTCAAAATAACATAAAGTTGGCTTGTATCCTTGTTGCCCCGAGCGCTTCAATTGCTCGATTAAGAGGTTTTAATAAAGTTGCAGTGGAGAAGTTTTTTAAAATTCTACGAGATGTTCAACTGCAATACTCAATACCACCAGAGCGAATATATAATGCTGATGAGTCGGGCATTTCTACAGTCCCTACTAAATTACCAAAAGTAGTGGCTTCAACTGGGCAACGAAGGGTTGCCAAAATAGTATCGGCAGAACGAGGTTGAAACACCACCACTGTATGCTGTATGAACTCTATAGGCTCATATTATGTTCCTCCATTCTTCATTTTTGCACGGCAGAGAATGAAATCTGAACTATTAAATGGTTGTCCTCCAGGATCCGATGGCGTGGCCCAACCTTCTGGTTGGATGTTTTAAGAGAATTCCATCACTTACAACTGAAAGAGAAGAGCCACAAACAAGTTCAACATCTACAACTAGGGACTCCAGAGTGGCTTCTACATCAACAAACTTGCAAAATATTCAAGTTTCTCCAGAAAAAGAAAGCATCTTGCCAACTACCGATTGGTTATCCGATGATGAAGAATCTGACGTACCACTTTCTGTTTTAAGCAAAAGATTAAAGCTAATGTCTACACCGAAAGATACAACCCAGGTTACCATCGATAATGTATCAAAGAACTGTAATGCCACAGATACCGCTAAACGACAATTTATTATTCCGATCAGATGATGAGGCTAGTTTAAACAGTTCTAGTGTTAGCTTGTGGAATATTAGACCAATTCCAACATACAATAGATCAAGTAAAACTAACAGCAGAAAAAGGTTGTCTATAATTACAAGCACTCCCGTAAGACGGGATCTTAAAGTAAAAAGGGAACTGGCAGAAGAAAAGGAGAGGAAAAGAAAATTAAAGGAACAGGAGAGAAAAAGAAAATTTAACGAACAGGAGGGAAAACGGAAATTTAGAAAACAATTAAAAGTCAAGAAAAATGACGAGGTCAAAACAAGAATACATCAGGAAGAAGATAATAGCGAACAAAATATAATAAACCAAGAAGGATTAATCAGTTAATGGATAAAAAAGGTACAAATGTACATATTTATGTAAAAAAGTACTTATTTCATGTCAGTGTTTATTCTTAAATGTTAATTTGTATCATAATACATACCATATTTTTATTTCAAGAGTGTAAAATAAAATTAAAATCATCTACACATATAAATTACATTATATTATCTACTTGCTAATTTATATCGAGCATAACACTGTAAAGCCACACAAAATACGTTTTCCTCAGCCGTAACAGTTTCTATAATAATTTATAATAATTTTAAGTGCGCCTAAGCTAAGCGTCATCGCGTCATGTAAAACGCCACTTTACAATGTTGTCATATCGATTTTCACTTTTTAAACACGACCCATCGTGATTAGTTAAATACGACTTAAATATGACGTCAGAATAGGTCTGTCGTGATTAGCACTAGTCATGATTAGCTAATCACAGCTTTAGTAACTAGATTAGAATACGGCCAATATGAACATTAATGTAATCCTCAGTTGTTCTAGCAGTAATGTAATACAATCTAGTGAAACATTTGAGCAAAATGACAGTAAGATTAATATAAATCATGCAGATTTTGATTCAAGAAATTTAAATAATCAACCTTGAATAAGCACTTCAAACATTACAAATTTAGAAATTAAAGAAAATGGTAAAGAAGAGAAACTGAAACAATTTGTGCAAGACATTGCCTTTAGTACTTCAGCAACACATAAACAAATCAATTTTTTGTTAAAAGGTTTAAAAGAATTTTTTTCCTGAATGCAAACTTCCCGCAGATTCTAGGTCGTTATTAAACACTCCACGACATACACCTGTTACAAAAATATAAGAAATAGCATCGAAAAATTTGTTTATTTTGGTTTGCAAAAGGCTCTGTTACAATGCTTAAATGTGAACGATATACGTATACACAGAATTATTATCTCAATCAAAACTTATAAAACTTATTTTTAAAGTGAACGGAATACCGCTTGCTAAAAGTTGATGTGCTCAGTTTTGGCCAATTCTAGGTAAAGTAGTTTTAGAAAATTATAATACCTTTCCTTTTCCCGTGGCAATTTTTTACGGGAACTCCAAACCTATTTCAGCTTCGGCATACCTACAGAAATTTGTTACAGAACTAAATTGCTTAATAGAACACGGAGTTGTATGTAACAATATTCGATTCCAATGTGTTGTTCTATATTTTACTTGCGATGCACCGGCAAGACAAATTTGTTGTAAAATGTGTTGAAGGGCATAACAGCATACACGGCTGTGAAAGATGTGTACATGTAGGCAAGTACACGCAACATAGGGTACTATTTCCTTTTGAACAAAATACTGTATTGCGTACCAATACAGACTTCAGGCAAAAATCATATCCCCAACATCACATTGATCTAAGTCCATTAGAGCAAATAGGAGGAATTGATATGACGCAACAATTTGCATTGGATTATATGCACCTATGTTGTTTGGGGGTTATGCGCAAATAATTGAACTATTGGGTTTAAATCAGGTGTATCTCGAAAAACTAGATTACCCCTTAAATTTAGAAATAAATTATCTAAAAGACTAGAATATTATTCAACATTTTTATCCCGCGAATTTACTGGGAAATCAGGAGGTATAAATGAGTTAGACCGATGAAAAGCAAACGAATTCAGACAAATCATGAATTGGGATATAGTATTCTGGGAGAATTAAAATGTCGCAGATTACGTCCCATCTGTATGGGCGAATTCTTCCCCCACGAAATACAAATTTCTAATCGGTCTGAGCGAGACAAGAAAGCGGCAACTTGTCTTGGAATGTTTGGACTTAAGCGAGGGGCAGTACATATTTTGCCGAGCAATATGCAAAAAGACAGGTGTTGCTGATATTAATAAAGTTTCATGGACCAGGCTATGTATACATCTTCCTTGGAAACGGAATCATCAGCATCGGAGGTAGAACAACCTCTTAAAAAAAAACAGATCTTTAGAAAAAGATAATAATCAGGTTGCTAGTGAAGAATCTGATGAAGGTGATACCACAATTCTGAATGAGGACAATATTTATTGGGCACGACCAATTAATTATTAGTCCTTTCAGAGGTATATTTTAAATAGCATATACTTTCTTATTTAAGCGTTACTATTAATCTTTTTAAATTGCAGTCCTCCCTCAGAAATTGCCAGTACGTCATCAACAACAGAAACGACACTTACACCCTTCAGTCACTAGAAACACCTTCTACTTCAAATATGATGAGTAAGTTTATTACCATATATTTAATAAATTATTTAACACATATAAATACAGTGAGCACGTAAAGGTTGGAATAAATTCGATAAAATCTTTATTGGGCAAGTAAGAAAATAATGCTCGGACACGTCGATTTTCTTTTTTAGATGCGCATTTTTTAGTATACGTATATTTTTTATTACGTCATCCCTCTTCGAATTATGACGTCATCATCAGTTTTTTTAAATAGCAACACCCTCTTTTGATAATACCATTTAAAAGAGCACATTTTTCTGGGTATAGACGCCAAATTTTGTGGTATGTTACATAACAATATTTTCGAAAAAAAACGTTTTAGAATTCATAACAATGTAATGAAATAACAATAGAAGAAATAATAAATACAACTAAAACCCATTAAATTAAACGTTGAAATTGCATATCATTCACCTCTTGACAATATCCATCTATTGGCGATTCAGATAATCACGCACAATCTGTGAATGATGTGGTGACGCGCCATCTTGTTGGTACCATATTGATTCTTCCGGCATTTGGGGATTTTGATTATTTGGATATAGTGCTACAAGTGCGGGAATTATCTGTTAATATAAAAAATTCAAATGTTTTTCAGCATTTAATGCACCGTCAATAAAAAATGGTGCAACAATTGTGGTACTAATTTCTCGAAAATATTGTTATGTAACATATCATAAAATTTGGCGTCTATACGCAGAAAAATGCGCTCTTTTAAATGGTACAATCAAAAGAGGGTATTGCCATTTAAAAAAACTGATGATGACGTCATAACTCGAAGAGGGATGACGTAATAAAAAATATACGTATACTAAAAAATGCGCATCTAAAAAAGAAAATCGACGTGTCCGAGCATTATTTTCTTACTTGCCCAATAAATATTTTATAGAATTTATTCCAACCTTTACGTGCTCACTGTATAAACATACCATAGTTGACTTTAATAACAGTTTTCGTTAACACTTTACCTTAAAGAAGGTTTAAATAAAAATGCAATAGGTATTTAGTTTTACACCAAAGCATATTTTCTGGAGTTGCATAATAATTATTATTTTTAGAAATTATGCTAGACCATTATGGTAAGCTTGTTTTCCACATGAAACAAATTGGGCAAAGGATGACTAATATTGAAAACATGTTAAAAGCTGAAAGAGGTGGTGTTCTACAAGAAAATTCTGCTGCGAGACAAACACTTATAGACTGTAAAATTTAAATTAATTCCTTTATAAATTTAATCTATTGTACTTGTTGCCATCTAGTGTTATTTGTTAAAAGACTGTAGAGAGTTAGAGCGGTTGCTTATACCGGCTGATTTTTCATTATTTGACATTTCAGGTGCGTCGTCCATGAATAATGGATCGCGTTTGGATTTTTAATTCTTGACTTTAATTAACTTTAATTTCTGCCATCAGTTATGCTTGGCAGAATTAACTGCAAGATGAAAAACCATTCAAATTAATCCCATTATGGGAGTTAATTAGTTACTCTTTAAGTTTATTTGGTAAGCTCAATTTTTATATTTTAATTTACTCATGGTTCACCATCTTGTTTTTTAAATTTTAGGCCTTGGCCGTTTTTTGATGTTGATCAATTTAAACCTGTTGGTTCTATTTTAATTACATTCCCATTTGGAGGACGTTGCTGAGTTAATTTTTAAATTTAATTGGATGTGTATTATGGTTCCAAAATTTTTTGTTCTGGATAATATTTGAGAAGCGGGCATAAATTTGTTTCCCTGTTGCTTGTCTTAGCCTTTACATGTGTTATCGAGTTATTGGATGTTTGTATAATTAATTAACCTAGTTTTGATTCAATCATAGTTTATATTATTAGGTAAGTTAGGCATAACCTTTATACTTTAATTATTATTTAAGTAATAGGTTTGTAAACCTTTTAGCCTGAAGATGATCTTATCATTAGGTCGTAACAATTGAAGCTACTACTGTTCACCACTTATTTCATTTATATTAAATTTGGGTGGATGAGACAATTTTTATTATTGAATTTAACCACTTGTAGAAAATTTGCCATTAACATCAGTTGATGATATAAACCAATTTGCCATAAAATTAAGCGATAATTTAGTACGGAAGGTCTTGGTAAGCATAAAAATGAAAACATAGAACTATTTATAAGTACATAAGTTTTGAATTTAAAGTAACAAACAAAAGCACTTTCTGTGGCCACTTGACCTGTTGCAAATTTTTGATGTAAATTATTATGCTCTACAATAGCAAAATGTTTAATTATGAATATTCTGAATATAACAGGCACGATATATTATTCTGTAATTTATTTTCTAAGCTCTAAATAGTTTCCTCTACATTATTAAAGTAGCTCTAAAATTTAGTGTGTTTCACAGTAAGTAGTTTATTTTAATACGTGTGTGTTTATTTTAGACCGAACTTATTATATTTAGTTGGTGGCGAAACTGCGCACAAATCGATTTGTCTTCAGATGGGAAAACTTTTAACGCCAGAAGTGTGACTGAAGCATTCAGGACAGGGAAAGAAAAAAAACTGCCGTTTTGCAAATTAACGAAAAGGACAAAATTTTGCATTATTTTTTAAATATTATCTAATTTTTTTCAAACAAATACATATTCAAGAAAATTAACAGGACAACCTTGAACTATTTTTATGTTTCTAAATCTTTACAATGGAATTTTCTACAATAATGGGCTTAAATATTAGAAAATGACGGTTAATATAAGGATTTAAGATTATAAATATTAAACTTAAATTTCCTATTAAAAACAATACGTACTTAGTTCATAACTTTCGGTAAATAATCGGGTATACAAATGCTATCCTACAACTTTGCTATCCTACAACTTTTTTGCCAAACTGTATTTATAATCTTAATGTAATTATTGCAATTAACTTTTCCTTATACCATTTTTCCTATTTTGATAAATACGTAAGGGTTTTTCAGGCTATTTCAGAACTTCAAATGACATTGACGTATAATAAATAGGACTGGACAAATATTTTTGGCAGTTTTGTGGTTATTATAATTACGCTGAAATTAATGCCTGCGCCAATTTTTAAGAAAATGAATTAATAAAAAAGAGTCCCATATGGACAGACTTTTTGGCGGACACTATATAAAATAAATTTAACTCATACAATTTGATTTGAAGTTCTTTATTACAGTTACTTTTCAACAGACCTAAATTTGAAAACTTGTAGGAAGTTTTATCAGAAAGTAATGGAGACAAAATGGTATCGTACGATTACGGGACCATATCCCTACACTGCCCTCTATATCTAATATGATACGTCCATTTAAATTTTCATTATTGACTAATATAAACTTAATTTCTTCTAAACGCTCAAAGTATCAGATCGGCTACAACCTTATTTACTCGTATTCAGGGGTTATTTTTGCATGCCACTGCAAAACAGACATACAAAGCCGGTTGTTACTAGTGAGAAAGATTATTAGAATTCTACCTGGAAAGTTATCGTTCTCAAATCTTGAAGGTTAGTATTGTCTTTGAATATGTTTTCTTTTGAAAAATAGTTATTTTGGGTAATATTTTAGAGCCATAAATTTTGTCGTATCTGATAAGATACGTTGGGCTAACAGCGATACTCATAAGTACCTACAAAATATCTAAATATTTCGATAAAATAAACAATTTCCGATTATACTAAAAAAACTATTTTATTACATATTGATTAAAAAAAAATTTAATACATTACATAATTTCGTAATAAACATTTGAATTTATCGATTTTTTAATTTTTTTTAGAAAAATGTCTGATCGCAAAGAAGCTTTGACAGATGAGGAGCTTAAAGAGATCATTGGAAATCTCTCCGAAAGTGAGGACGATTTTGATAATTCAGATAATGAGGATTCGGATCATGATGACTTGGAGAACGACAACCACAATAATTTTGATCATGACGAAACACCATTTGATTTAGAATCAATGGCAATTCAATTTGAAGATAGTGTTATAATGGAACCAGCATCTGAAATTGCAGAAGTAAGTGACAGTACAAAAAAAACTTCGGATAAAAAAGAAATGAAAAAATTAAAAGAGAAATATTCAAAAATACTTTGGAAAAGGAAAAATTTCGTTTTATCGGAAGATGCTTTGAAATTTCTAGGAGATGATTCATTGCCTGATAACATTTCTAATTTATCAAGTCCGATAAGTTTTTTCAAGTATTTTATTGACGATAACTTGATTGAAAAAATTGTATACGAGTCGAATCTATATTCCACGCAAATTGACATCAACAAACCTGCAGAATTGTCTTCTGTTGATGTAAAAAAAAAATGGAAATCTGCCAAATGTGCGCAGCTACTGGTCGACATCACTTGGTTGCTCTCAAATAAGTAACGTTATGAGTAAAAACAATTATTAAATAATTAGTAAATTTTTACACTTTGCCGACAATTCGAAAATGGTTGACAGAAGCCATCAGGACTACGACAAATCATTCAAAATACGACCGATATTTGATGCCCTAAACTCTAAATTTAAATCCGGCCGTTCTAATTATGTCTCTCTGTGGATGAACAACTATGTGCTACAAAAGCTAGGTATAACTTGAAGCAATATCTACCCGCTAAACCACACAAATGGGGTTATAAGCTATATGTACTATGTGGAACAGATGATTTTTCCTACAAATTTGAAATTTATACAGGCTGCGAAAATAAATGTCTTCCAAATGAACCAAATTTGGGAGCTAGTTCAAATACTGTAATTCGTCTTTGTCGAGATATACCCTGCAACCGCAACTACAGGGTACACTTCGACAACTTTTTTACGTCTGTGCCATTAGTGGTGTATCTTGCACAAAAGGGAATATACTCTTTGGGCTTGGAAGATCAAGGATAGTAAATTGCAAATTACCCACTGAAACTGAAATGAAAAAAGAAAAACGAGGCAATGCTGCAGAATGCGTGGCTGACTTTGATGGTGTGGAAATTTCCTCCGTTGCTTGCAGAGACAATAAAATAGTAACACTACTATCTAGTTTTGCTGGAAAAACGCCAGTCAGCAATATAAAGCGGTTTGATAGAAAGGAAAAACGGCCCGTTGATACAGAATGCCCTTTTGTAATAAAAGAATACAATAAGCACATGGGGGGAAGTAGACCTGATGGACAGTTTGATTGGCAGATACAAAATTCAAATCAGGACGAAATAGTGGTATCTGCATCTATTTTACCATATGATAGACACGATTTTGATAAATAGCTGGTTATTATATAAAAAATGTTGCCAACAAAGAAATGAGACAAAGATACTGCGGTTGGCGGAATTTCGTGCAGAAGTAGCGTATTGCTTATGTCGCATGGGTCATTTTGCAGTAGGAAACAAAAGAGGACGACCTTCATCGAGTGTGGAATATAAAGGGTGGGCCATCTGTTGGTTTTTTCTTCAAGCGTGTTGAGTAAGAAATTCGATAAACGCACAATTATTTGTGAACTAGAACAGTCCGTAATGTATTTTCCTAAACGACTCGTCGATGCTATCAGCGATTCAGACATTGAGCAATTAAATTGTCAGAAATTAGCCGTTGTAAACAAGAAAGCAAAAGTCATGTTCCTGGAGAACATTCTTGAAAACATTCAGGGCAATGAACCTAGATAGATACTCTCCTAAGAAAGATCAATGTAATTCATATATGATGTACAAAAATGGGAATTTAGATGATACCCTTTATGAACAGCACATGGGCTAGGAAAAACCAAGCGCGTAAAGAAAAAAATAAGGACAAAGAATCGACTGAATCATCTTCTAATGGTAAGATCTGCTTATACACGGTTGACCTCCAATCAGTGTTGTTGTGTCCACGATTAACGGCAACAGCTGTATATTTTAAAACAAAACTAAAAGTTCAACCTGACATTCTACAATTTAAATGATAAAGATGTTTCATGTTTTGTATGGTCTGAGACTAATGGAGGCTTATAAAGCGATGTTTTCGCTTCAATTATGGTTAGATTCCTTCTTAGTGAAATTCAAAAGCACACGCCTTCCAAAATTATAGTGTGGAGCGATGGCTGTACGTATCAGAACCGTAACATCAAATTATCAAATGGTCTTCTCGAGTTAGCTATGGAGCAAAATATAATTATAGAACAAAAGTACTTAGAAGTGAGTCATACCCAGATGGAGGCAGATTCCATTCATAGCACAATTGAAAGGAAGTTGGGAAGAAACCAAGACATCTGTATCCCTGCTGATTATGTCCGTATTATCAAATCAGCAAGAGAAAAACCATCGCCATACAATGCCATTCCATTGACTCATAATGATTTTTATAAATACGATGTAGGGCTTTATCCAAGTATTCGTCCGGGTAATAAAACTGGAGATCCATGTGTGACAGATATTTGTGGACTGCAATACCTGCCTGAAGGAAACATTCAGTATAAACTGAAATTTACAGACATGTGGGCAGACTTACCAAGACGTTTGTCACGAAAATCGCGCGATTCTTAACACCTACCCTTGCATAATTCACCATGTGCCATGGAATTAACCAAATTTTTGCATCTGCAAGAATTAAAACTCTGAATGCACGTTATTTTCCGCAAGGCAACAGGTCTAGGTGTCCTAAATGTTGCGGAGAGAGAAAGGCCTAATGTTGTTAGGTCACTGAAACAAATGTACGCCCTAGCACTACTACCGTCGAATTCCATCAACGCGGGTTATGAACACATCCGAAAAACTGTGAACCACTCGCCCAACATCGACAGGTTTCTGGAATATGTTGGTCGTCAGTGGATCGTAAGAACTGACTCTGGGTATTTAAGTGTGTTTGCGCAGCATCACAGAACAAACAATATTTTAGAGTCATACCGCTCTAGGTTGAATAGCTCAATCAAAGTTGCACATCCTTACTACTTTAATAGGTAAAGCTACATCAACGGCGTTTTAGCGAAAACAGAAAATATTGATATACTGCAACTTCTAATTTTCCTAGTGACTGAATTATTTTTTAGGGGTCGCTGTTCTTTTAAACAATATATACCTAGCATGCCAGCTAGATATGAAGTGAAGATGTTTGCATTAGTGGATGCAAGAACTGCATACACATTTAATCTCGAGCCTTATATGGGAACTCAACCTGACGGACCATACAAGTTAAGTAACTCCCCATATGATGTTGTTCTCCGATTGGTGCACTCTATAGAGGGAACAAACCGTAACACAACATACGACAATTGGTTTACCAGTGTTCCACTGATAAAGAAATTATTGGAGGAAAAGAAACTAACGTATATTGGCACTATGCGGAAAAACAAACGCGAAATACCAATCGAATTCTTGCCAAAAAAAGGCAGAGAAGAAAAAACTTCATATTTTGGCTTTCAGGAAAACTGCACAATCGTTTCATATTGCCCAAAAAATAAGGCAGTTATACTGATTTCTTCAATGCACCATGACAGTTCGATTGATCCAGAAAGTGGTGACAAGAAGTTAACCTCCTACAACAAAACAAAAATAGGCGTCGATTTAGTAGATCAGATGTGTGAGAAATATAACGTAGCGAGAACAACAAATCGATGGCCAATAGTTGTATTTTATGACTTGTTAAATATATCCGGGATAAACGCATGCGTTTATAAAGCTAACCACCCTGAGGAGAAAGTCTTAAGATCTGACTTTATTGAAACGTTTGCGTGGGAACTAATAAAACCCCAAATAGAACACAGGTCAACCATTCCTTTTGTACCAAGAGAACTTAGGCGTCGAGCGCGTCACCTACTTGGACTTGAAGAGACCTTACCCCCTCCACCTCCACCTGATATGCCTGAAAACTGCATTCGTCGTTGCTACATTTGCTCGAGAAGTCGTAATAAATCGACAAGAAAAATTTGCCAAAAATGTAGTAAATATGCGTGCAAAGAACATATGCGAGATGTGTGTACCGCATGTTTGTCGAACACAAGAGATTTTATTTAGTCGGATAAATATTTTTGCAACGAAAACGTATTGCTTAGCAATTAGATGAGAAAAATTGACAGCAGATAAAATCACGACGGCCGAAGGCCGGAGTTGATTTTATCTGCTGTCAATTTTTCGAGTCTAATTGCTGTAAAGCAATATTAGTTTGAGTTTTGCAAATAAATATTTATCCTGACTAAATGAAACCTCGAGTGCAATTCGGCGAGACAATTTAATGAATGAGCAATACAAATTTAATTTTTTTATTTGGTATTGAAGGCAAAGGTGCATAGCAACTAAAGTTAAGGTAGGGTTTTAGCCGGATAAAAGTTAGGGCAAACTTTTAGCCGCTGTCAAAGTGACAAAATCACAGCGGCGTAGGGGATTTTTTATACATGAATTAAATATGAATATAATTACACAAGAGGTTTTATTTAGTTGGATAATATTTATTTATTATACATGCGGATTAAATTAATGTTTAATGAGCGGTACGTTGATACCGCGAGTTAATAAATTAATTTTAATCCGCAAGTGTAATACAACTGTTTATTCAATTTTGACATTTATTTGACATTTTTAAAGCGATTTGACATTTATAAAGCGCTAGCGGAATAAAAATTTTAAACGATTGTATATAAAACATCAACTTTTATGGGCAGGCCAAAAACAAATAAACGTCAGTTTATACGGCAAAATTGAATAAATATTGTTTGCAACGAAAACGTATTGCTTAGCAATTAGACGAGAAAAATTGACAGCAGATAAAATCACGACGGCCGAAGGCCGGAGTTGATTTTATCTGCTGCTAATTTTTCGAGTCTAATTGCTGTAAAGCAATATTAGTTTGAGTTTTGCAAATAAATATTTATCCTGACTAAATAAAACCTCGAGTGCAATTCGGCGAGACAATTTAATGAATGAGCAATACAAATTTAATTTTTTTATTTGGTATTGAAGGCAAAGGTGCATAGCAACTAAAGCTAAGGTAGTGTGCTGGATAAAATTTAGAGCAAACTTTTAGCCGCTGTCAAAGTGACAAAATCACAGCGGCATATGGGATTTTTTATACATGAATTAAATTGTCAGAGTAAAACATACACCATTTTTTACCTTACCTGTTTTATTGTTTATTTTGTTTCATTGTATAATTCATTTAAGTTATCGTTTATTTTTAGATAGAAAAAATGTACAGTTTAGTTTATTTGTTAAAGTAATGTTTGTTTTTGCAACCATTTATAAATACCTTGCTAATAAAGGCTTAAAAAAGCACGTGTACCTTTTTTATTTTCCCATTGTAAAATTTAGATATCATATGTATGTAAATGTATTGTATGTTGAAAAGGAAACATAAATAAACATTTGTACATAAAACTATTTTTTTTTGTAATAAATAAACATAGCACAAATAAAATAAAATGGATTACCATCGTAATCCACGCGACTAACCGCGTTAGTAGAACTCACGCGCCTAATGGAGGGTTAAAACATTCGGGAAAGGCCCGAGTCGAAGACCCGGCCTAGTAACTTCCCCGACAATCAATTGAACTAACCCGAATTGAAAATATTCGGTTAAAACTTGTTGCAGTTATTGACGTCGACGTATTGAGATATAAATAAATGTATAAGACGCTATATTGAAATATGTTGAAAACTGTTGAAATTCGTGAAGTCAGATTGCCATGTCATCTTATTATTTTTTGAGCAACCCCCACCCTCTTCCAGCCCGCTTGGTCGGATTGACACCAAAAACTTTTCAACTTGAAAGGGCATAAATTAATATATAATGGCCAAATGTAAAAGCAATCGCTCAAAGCGTTTTTGAGTAATCGTTGGAGAACGGACCGCGGACATCTACACAGACAGACAGGCAGACATCACGCTAAAAACTTCATATACGTATTCAGGTAATACCACCTAAATAATAAAGCCTGACAACTAACTCTCAAACGGCTCATGACGTCATCAATAAGAGGCAATGCGCTGCAAACTGCAACAGCCAACAGTGTGGCGCATTATTAGTAGCGATTATTGTTCTGTGATTGTCACTTGTTAGTTTACCTAGTGTCTTATGAACTTGTAGGCATGTTATTTGCGAAAATATAAAATTGATTATTGTGTTTATAATTGCTAATTTTTAATTAGTTATAATGGGGAACAAGTGTTCTGTGCCAGGTTGTGTTGGGAGCTATAACACAAATAATTAAGTGCATGCATTTAAATTTCCAAAAGACAACGAATTGTATCAAAAATGGTTAACTGCTATTCACAGAGAAAATTTTGTTCCTTCAAAACATTCTTTTGTAAGTATGTCATATATTTAAGTAATAGCTTAATACCAGATACGGTTATAACAATGTTGTTATTAGTACATCTATGCAGTCGAAATAATATAAAAACATTGTACTGAGGAACTAAAAATGTCATATCTTTTGCCTGGAAAAATCCAAACTGATGCCCTAGAAGGTAGGTTTGCGATGTACAGGCAATTATCAGGTTCCCAATACCACGTATCTATGAGACAAATATTTGAATCTGAAAAAAAATTAAGATTAAGAAGTGTGATGCAACTATCACTGAAATCTAACAGTTCGGAAAAAAGCACAATAAAAATATTGGAGAATATTGATAATGTACCTGACATTTCTAAGGGCGACACTTCATTTAACTATTTTAATGATATATGTGTTTCTGAAGATGATATTAGCGGCATATCAGAAGATCTGTCAGTACTAACATACATCACTGGCTACTGTTGTTACTCTACTTTAAAGCAGTTTCGGTGTAATATTGGCAGAGTTTTTGGTAGTTGATAAAGAATTAACAAGGGGACAGGAAAACGAGCAAGAGCACTTCAAAATCAAAAACTGCAAGAAACCTACGATACCATCCATTTCCAAAACCGAAGACGAATCCAATAAAATGTATGTTGTGGCTAGAATTATGTGGTAATGAAAACCTGGCGATGCAGAATATCACAAAAAATACATATATTTGGGAAAAACACTTTGGTTTTGAAGAGTACAATCCAGTACCGTACCAAAATCGGGAAAATTTTGAAATTGGTGTAGAATTGGAATTTCCAGACAATGTTCAAGACCACTACATGGATATCGTATCTTCGTTAGAAAATTCTTCTCAAGATAATGATATAAAAGAACATAATTATGTAAAAATGAACAAAATATCGTCGACCAGACTACACAATCAGTTTCCCAAAATTTATTCGGTGTATCACCGAAAGCAAAACGCTTAAAAGAAGTAATTTTTTATTTAACTCGTTATCAAAAACCAAGCATTTTCCATATTTTACTGAATTAACCGTGGCACAGTTTGAAGCATTCTTTACATTTTTCGATCCAACTATAATGCCAAAATTCAAATTTACCATGAAAAAAAGTTAAAAGCTATAAAACAGCTTGACGATAAGGATAAACTTTGTTTACCATTAATACGTTTAAAGAGAGGATATACTTACTTTAAAGGAATTATCAATATTTTATAGTAGGGTCAGGGAGGGCAAGTGCGCAATTGTGATTTAAAATGTTTGTATAGCGGAATTGCAATAATCTACATGAAGAAGGCTATAGATGTACTAATATTTAATCCCCTGAAATCTAGGGGGCGCTGCTAGTGTCAGTTTCTGTTACTTCAAATTGTCATTTTCAAACTGTGATTTTCTAACCTAAATATACGTAGTTGTAACGTCCTACGTTATTTGGTTATTTCAGTGTTAAAATCGAAAATTTGAAACTAGTTCCTGGTAAGTTATAGTAAATAAATACATACATAGAATTCGAAAATTGTATTAGTTTTGTTGCATTTATTTTTAATAATTTATTTATTGTTTACTACACTCTTGCCTCACAAAGTTTTAATTGTGGGGTAAGATCAGAGTAGTGCTACAGGGAAAGTGCACACTACTACGCACTTACCCCTCAGTATCATTTAATAAAATTCGAATTTCATCAGAAAGCTAATTAAGTATACCTACCTATAACTCTATTTTTAGACTGTTTTACCAAGATGGTTCGCACTTACACTAGAAAATCTCAAAGAGCCAAGGGCTACACAAAAGAAGACCTCTCTAAAGCAGTACACCAAGTCAAAAGCGGACAGCGTGTGGCTTATCAAGTAAGCAAAGCATATAATATTCCTCTAAATACATTGCTGGATCACGTTAAAGGTAGGAGAGGACAAAAATCAAGTTCGTATGGTCGCCCCAGTGCGTTACCTGCAGAAGTGGAGTCCAATCTAGCCGCTAATCTCGCATCTATGGAAAAATATGGCTTTGGACTTTCTCGAAAAGAAGTGATAGAGTTATGTGGTGATTATGTGAAACAGAATAACTTAAAAACTCCCTTCAGAGATGGAATTCCGGGTAAAGATTGGTTATTTTCTTTCATGAAAAGCTACAATTTGTCAGTGAAAAAGCCGGAAAATGTTGAAGTAGCAAGGCGAAAAAGTGTGGATCCATTTATTATTAACAATTATTTTGAATTAGTTAAAAAAACCCTGTCGAATCTTAATATTGAAGATAAACCACATTTAATTTGGAACCTTGATGAAACTAGTTTCTGTTCGGATCCGACGAAGACAAAAATAGTTGGTAAAAGAGGTACCAAGGCAACTAGGACAACAAGTACCTCTGGTAGAGAAAACACGTCTGTTCTTTTTGCCTGTAATGCAAATGGTGATAAAGCTCCACCACTCATAATTTTTAAAGGAAAGCAGATATGGAGCCACATGATGCCGGCAGAAGGGAAAGGGTATCCAGGCACTGCATATGCCGCCACTCCTAATGGCTGGATGCAGTCGGATGTGTTTGAAAATTATTTCCAAAACAGCTTTCTAAAAACTATAGGCGATGAAAGGCCCGTACTCTTTAGTTATGATGGTCACGCAACACACATTGGTTTAAAAGTCATTCAAATGGCAATTGACGCTGGGGTCACAATAATTAAGCTGCCACCACACAGCAGCCATATACTTCAGCCGCTGGACTTGAGCGTCATGAAATCTATTAAGAACAAATGGGATCCCGCATTAGTGTCCTGGCAAAGAACACATATTGGACAAAAACTCCCAAAATCGGACTTTTCAAGAATCTTAGGACAATTATGGTCTGAGACCCCTAGGGAAGTTATAGTCAATGGTTTCAAAAAGGTGGGCTTATTTCCTTTCAATAACAAAATTATTCCAGAGGAGTCATTTGACTTGGATGCTCTGGCTCGTTGGAAAGCACACACCGGTCAACATGTAACTAATCAGTCAGTTGCAATTATAAGTTCAGCTACTACTCAAAATTACGATGATCCTCAACCTTCAGCTACTGCTCAAGAATGCGTTGAACCTCAACCGGGCCCATCAAGTGGAATTTCATTTGACAAACTTATGTTAGCGTGTGTTAGAAAGGGCAATGCAGAAAAGCAGAAGAGAAGTAAAATATGCGCAGGTGCAGAAATAATCACAGGTGAAGAGGTCTTGGAAAGAATAAAAAAACAAAACGAAGAAAAAAGAAATCATCTGAAAAGAAAATGACTTCTAGAGAAGTACAACAAAAAAGAAGAATTTGAGAAGTTGAAACATCGGAAGAAGATGAAGCAACCCTAACGTATGCTGAATCAGAAGATGAAGACTTTGAAACTATGATTGTGAGGGAAAAGCAAGAAATCGAAGAGGAAGAAAACGTAGATAAAGCTGCGAAAGAAGGCGACTGGGTGATTGTTAGATTTGTGACTAAAAAAACCAAGAAATTTTTTATTGGTAAAATAACAGAATTTAATGATGAGCCTGAAGTTCATTTTGTTAAAACAATATCTCAGAATAAGTGTGGAACAATATGTGTATTTCCTGAAATTGAGGATATCAGTGAAGTCCCACGAGAAGATATTATTTCAGTCTTACCTCAGCCTAAAATAGGACGTACAGGGGAACTTCATTTTTCTGTATCCTTTGCTAACTACAATCTCCAGTGATTATTTTTATTTACTGATAGATATAAGCATTAACTGCATTTGTTTTCCTTTATAATTTACCATGAAATCTAATGTTGCTTTTTTAAATAAATTTTCTTTAAAATTTAAAAGTGTGTAACTTTTTTCCTATTCGAGATAATTTACAACTGCAAGGCGCATTTCATTCACAAAAAGTCAAAGATAATGCACTTGCCCCATCGGTATTAGAATGTATTATTATATAAAACTAGCAAGTGAATACGCACTTGCCCCACGTCGTGGGGCAAGTGCGTAATTCTAGATTTTTTTTAAAATTGCAATTCAATTGTTTTTTCTTGTTTTACAATGTTCTTTATTCTTTAAAACATCAATATTTGAACCAGTATTGAGCCTTCATAACTTTAGTAAATTTTGAACTGCACTTGCCCCCCTTTACCCTATTGGTTTAGCCCATGTTTCCATTATATTTCAGACGTGGGTGCAGTTTGTATATTTGCAGTCTTGTGGTTTGAGAAACGATTTGTTTAAAGGCTCTGCGCCAGCTATTACAATTGGAGAGTGGGTACTACTTATTAACCCTACTAAAAGGACTATTGTCCACTCAGTTGGTAAAATAATTAACATTGAAGAAAGCATTTCAAAGAGGCGCTTTACTGTTAAATTGGCTGAAAGAACATCTCGAACTACTTTAATAATAAACTGTGGAAATGAAAGCTTGTTTTAGTTTATTTTACATGAGGCCCTTCGGGCGTAGTTATTTCAAAAGTTTATTTCACACAAACAACTTGAAATAAACGAGGGTTGAAATTTTTCTGCTGAAGGTATACCTCTAAACAATTCTTTACACTTGCCCCGATCTATTTCAATGCAGTTCATACCCAAAAAAACTCGTTAGGTTACATTTACCCCATAGTATGGGGAAAGTGTAACCCATCTCCTTTAAAATGGAAAACACGTGTTTAAAAAAACGAGCAGCTATTGCAACGTTGATACTTGAAGCAGTTAAAGACAATAATGTACCACATCTCCGAATGAAATTTTGTTTAGATTCATAGATAATTGAGTACTGTGGCTTACATTGAAACTGATGTATTAAAATTTAAGGTCACACTTATCCCTACTAACTTTAGGTATTTACTCCCCATAATGAAAAGCTTCTGGTTCAATATTTGAAAGCAGCAGCAGACATATTGTAATAAAGGCGAATGTTCGAAATATTTAAGTAAAGTTCAAAATGAATGTAAATTATTAAATTCAGCCACGCGCTTACATGATGTCATCGGAGGGGGCCCATTGACTCGATGCCGCACGCGAGGTTGTCGCGGTGAAACCCGACACCGCACAAAATTCCGCGACTGTGGGATTTGCTGATCTCGCATTCCTAAAAATGACGACGAGACATTGTTCCCACGGTTATGTTAATAGACGGGGCTCAATTTACTGAATAAAAAGGCTCGACTTTAGCCTAATGTTTATGGTTAAATTCGAGCCGTCAAAGAAATAGCCGTGAATTCAGAGACTTGATGTACCCAAAGATGTTGACGTCATTGTAAGATAATTTTGTTTATTAAAAAATTAGACTAAGTGATTTTTGTGTGAACCATCTAAGTCCTTTGTGGACTTAGCTGTTTCAAAGATTAATAGAAGTTTGTAACTTAATCGTTGGGAGTTAACCGGAACTTAGCTCGTAAACGTCAAAGATTTGATTTGGCGTAAGATTGAATTATGAATTGAATTATAAATGTAACCTGGTGTAATGCTAAAGTACCTAGCTTAAATATACGCATGTTAGTTGAAGAAGATTTTTATTTAACCTCTTGCAATCAGCCAAGCAAAAATCCAAAAGTGGCGTAGGCGGTCAAGACTACCAATAAATAGTGAAGCTACCTAAATTATTATAGTTCATTATTTATATAATTATTAACAGTTTATCCCCAAAATCGTTACGCCACTACGGGCTCTCTCCCAAAGAAGTTAGAAAGTTTGCAATTCAGTATGGTACTGCTATCAACGTGAAAATGCCACAATCGTGGAAAGATAGTCAGATGGAAGGAGAGGATTGGTTCACTTCCTTCCTAAAACGTCAGGCCACCTTGTCTATTACAACCCCGGTAGCAACAAGTCTAGCCCGAGCATCCAGCTTTAACGCAACAAATGTCAAAAAAATGTTCGATAACGTTCAGAAGGTTTTGAACAAATTAAAACTAGAAAACGGGTATACAGGGTGAATAAAAAGTATGGAACCTCGATGCTAGCGCCTTTATTATTAGTTTTAGAAAAAAAAGTTTTAGACAAAAGGTTTATAACAAATTATTTTCCACAAACTGATGGTTTTAAATATTTTTTTCAAGGTCATACCTTTGCGCTATGACGTCATCGATACTTTTTTTAAATGGCAACCTATATTTTTTAGGTCGAAATTTTATAGCATTTTTTTCTCTCTTTATGACCATCTAAAAATATCATACGGTTGAATAAGCGAAATTTCTAGAAAAACCAAGTTGAATGTTATTCGTACCAGTAATTAATGTACGTACTTTTATCACAAAAATTAAACACATGACTATTAAAAACAAATAAGGTGAGGTGGGGTAAATGTGATAACGGGGCTAATGTGATAGCGCCCCTCTAAAAATATCTAGACAGAGAAAGCAACAATGTTGATGTAGTTATATATGACGTCACGGCGGGTATAACCTTGAATGTGGTAACACAACACGGAGCATTTTTACGCGCACACATTAGTTGTCCACGTGATCGTACAAGAGTGCACTTTAATAGTATATTGCGTCATAAGGGAAGATATAGGCATATTTCATCCCGAAGATTTTTGCTGCACGAGCGAACGTAGTGAGCGAGGGCAGCAAAAGCTAAGGGATGAAATATGCCGTTAGATTCCCGTAGGGCACAAGTTATTTTTCCGCATCCATGAGAAGTTCGTATTAAATAAAAATAGTTATAATATAATACGTACCTACGTTTTTGACATATAACCTCAAATTACACATGTCAAATTTGCGTATTAAAAATAATTTCTATAATGAATTTATGTAAAAAATAATCGTATTTGCTTGAATTTTAAAAAATAATTACACTTATCAATCACTCAAATGAAGATTTTTGTATAATCAAATAATAATTTTGATTCTAAATTCTATCGGTAGATGTCACGTCGATAGCATGCACGGTAAAAACCCGCAAATGTTCATATCATCCCGCTTTTTCATATTTACCCGCCATCCGCCATTGTTAACCTCAAATGAGATAAATAATCTGTCAATTACATACCATGGATACGGAAAAATATTTTTTAGTTTTTAAGTAAAATGTTACTTTTTATTTGTATTCTATAAAAAAGTTTGTAACTTTCTTAGTTTTTATTTGAAAATAAAAATTTAAAAAGCAAAATGTTGCTGTTTTCTCATTATATCACATATAGCCTAGAGCCGAAACTAACGTAAAGCATATGAAAGTAGCAGGTGATTATCACATTTGCCCCATTTTCAGGGGTAAATGTGATACATATACAGGTTTTTAAAAAACAAATCCTCATTTTCACAAAACTTGTTCAAAGATTTCCAAACTTTATAGATGTATTCCTAATACTCCCAGATGTCTTCCATATTTTTTTCAGATTTTTAATACATTGCCTTTCGGATTTATGATTTTTATTTATGTCAACTATTAAAAAAATACTTCACATTTACCCCACTTCACCTTACAAACAATGAGTAATATTACTTTATTACAGAAGATGTTCAAATTTTTCGCTATCTGACAATGTCCAATTCGATGTGAAAATCCCTGTAATACATTCCGAATTACTTCGGCTGGTATTGCCCGTATTTCTTCCCGAATACGAATTTTTAATTCTTCTAAATTTCTGGGCCTGTTTGTGTAAACTTTACATTTAAGATGGCCCCACAAGATCCAACTGCTTCAAATCGGGCGATCGGGCTGGCCATTCGATACTACCCCTTCTACCGATCCACCTATTCTCAAAAATTGTATCCAAATAATAAAATAATAATAATAATAATGTTAAACATTGTTTATATTTGTTTTTAATAGTCATGTGTTTAATTTTTGTGATAAAAGTACGTACATTAAATACGGGTACGAATAACATTCAACTTGATTTTTCTAGAAATTTCGCTTATTCAACCGTATGATATTTTTAGATGGCCACAAAGAGAAAAAAAAATGCTATAAAATTTCGACCTAAAAAATATAGGTTGCCATTTAAAAAAAGTATTGATGACGTCATAGCGCAAAGGTATGACCTTGAGAAAAATATTTAAAGCCATCAGTTTATGGAAAATAATTTGTTATAAACCTTTTATCTAAAACTTTTTTTTCTAAAACTAATAATAAAGGCTCCAGCATCGAGGTTCCTTACTTTTTATTCACCCTGTATATGAAATATGGACGAGACGGGAGTTAACCCTGTGTAAATTGCAGAAAGCGTGGTGGCTCGTAAAGGTTATAAGCAAATAGGAAGAATTACTTCGGCTGAACGAGGATCCTTAGTGACTCTTACAATTATTGCAGTATCGGCTGGTGGTAACTCCATTCCACCATTTTTCATTTTTCCCAGGGTAAATTACCGTGATCATTTTATACGAGATGGACCATCCAGAAGTGCGGGAGATGCCAATTCTTCAGGTTGGATGACTGAAAAACATTTTATCAAATTTGCACATCATTTTGTTAAAAACGTTAGAAGCGCCATTCGGAGGCATATTTTATTAATTCTTGATAATCATGACTCGCATTTATCTATACAAGCCTTGGACTTTTTAAAAGAAAACGGTGTTACAGTCTTATCAATCCCACCACACTGCAGTTACAATTTGGTCCCTTTAAAAAAATTTATTAATCAGGCTTGCGACTCTTGGATGACTAATCAGCCAGGCCAAACAATGTCTATTTATAACATACCAGGCGTTGTCAATACTGCTTTACCTAAAGCACTCTCTCCTAGCAATATAAAGTCTGGTTTTGAAGTAACTGGAATATCTCCTTATAACCCGGATATATTTTCTGAAGCAGATTTTGCCTGGATATGCAACCGACAGACCAAGTCCGCGACCATCAGGCGAACTAACAGCGGAATCTGTAATCGAACCAGTAATCCAGCCAGAAGCAGCGCCCAGAGTTCTCGCCCAAATCGTTGTCATGTCCAAAGAAGATCAAAGGGATGCAGGCCGATCTAGAGAAACGACTCCTCCTAGAATTACACCAGAAAAGAATAATATAGTAACTCCTGAATATGTTACGCCTTTCAAAAAACCTGGACCTCGAAAAACGATCAGGAAGGGGAGCAAAAAGAGGGCTACTGCAATATTAACAGATACTCCTATTAAAGACTACATAAAAGCTGAAAAAGATGCTGTTAAACAAAAAAAAATGGTTCAGCAAAATGGAAATGCCAATAAAGCTAGAAAGTCACTAATAAAAGGTCAAGCAAATGTCACAAAACAAAGTTTGCGTCGTAATAAAAAGTGTAAAATAGGTAGTGACACTGATGATGAGGAAAATTTTGAATCTTTCTGTTTGGTGTGTGTGGAAAGTTTTTGGAATAGTCGACCAAACGAAAACTGGGTGCGATGTATAAAGTGCAAGCTTTGGGCTCACGAACATTGTACGAGTGAAGACATAGACTTTTATGTTTGTAAAAATTGCTTTTCCGATTATGATTCTATGTGATCTTAAGCCTTTCGTCCACAATTGTAGATATACGCTTCTAAGCATATTATATGACAAGAAATCCTACTTTATGCAATTTGTTCACACTGTCTTCGTTTGTTCACGTATAGGGGAGGCTGGGCCAACTTACCACACGTGCACCTTGGCACAAACGCAATATTTTTTAAATTGCCGCCTTTTTCACGGCTGAGGCGCTGGTCAGTACGTGCCTCTATGTGGTGTAGACACAAAAAAGTACAACAATCCACTGTGTTGTGAAAATTACTTCCAAATTCTTATTTGCCGTAGTGGCGAGTTACTTTTCTATCATTTTAAATTTTGTAAATACTGTCTGATGTAGTGATTTTATTTTGTATTAACGATTTCCCTAGTATGTTTAGGTTATGTGCATTGCATGCAATCTATAAATTCCAAGATAACTAAACAAAGGCGGGACCATATTCGTGAAAATTGAAAACGTGGATTTGGTCTACCTTGACACAGTTACATGGGTCATCTTGACACTGTACAGGTCACCTTGATGCATGTGACAAGGTGGCCCAATAAATTCTTGAAAAACATTTTTACTCATATATGCATTTTATTTTAGAAAAATGTCGAGAGGGAGAAAACGTAAGAGTCAGAATCGTATGTTTAGCGAGGCAGCAATGAAAAATGCGGTGCATGATATAATCTCCAATAGACTCTCCTTTAGTCAAGCTGCAGAAAGGAATTCTGTAAATTATTCTACTTTAGTCCGATACGTTAAAAATCAAAAACGAATTCCTGGCAAAGAAATTCAAATGAAACCCCGTTACGACACCAGAAGAATATTTCCTCAAGAAAAAATACTTCTAGTAAACTATATTATAAAATGCAGCAAAATGTGTTACGGAAAAAGTACAAAAGATGTGAGGATGCTCGCATACGAACTAGCAGTTGCCAACAAATTAAAAATGCCTCCAAGCTGGGCTTCATTGTGAAACTTTTATGTCGGCGTTTTCTTGCTATCTATATAAGTTTTTCTTATGTAAAAGTTAAGTGAACGTTTGTGGACATTGTGAATGCGTGGGTGTTATTACGATAAAGTATTTGAGTAGATAAGCAAAGCCGATTCTAGCTCAAAATCCCATGTTATTTCTTATGGAGGTTCATTTTAGCGAAAACCAGGGGGTTGCATACACATCAGGCGGATGACCAGGTGGTTGCATACACATCAGGCGGATGACCAGGTGGTTGCATACACGTTAGGCGGATAACGTCATCGCATGAGACAGTCTCCAGTCAAGCTAACATTTTTGGAGCCCCCTTGGAGCTTCGCCCCTCGCCCCCCCTTTAGGCTTAACCCCTGCCCGTGGGCCCCTTGGAGCTTCGCCCCTCAGCCCCCATAGGGCTTAACCCAGCTCGTGGACCCCCTTACAAGTGTTTTTAGAGGTTAGAAATTTTAACGTTAAGTCTTTATTCACGAGCTCGTTTACGTTTGAATATTTGGTATTTAAATATTACGCGCGACATTTAAATTTGCTGCTGCTCAGGTTTAGCGTTGTTTCTTACGAGAAAGTAGTACAAAAAATATAAGCAATTTAGAGGGTCCCCAGGAAACAGTTTTGTAATCGGAGAGGGGGTAACCGGTTTCAGAATATATATAAATATCGGAAAAACTTGAAGTAAATATAGTTCATCATGTATCCCACCGAGATGTCTGCATATATAGAAAACTGGCTAGGAAAATCTAGAAAACATTCGCTATCTAGTGATGAAGCAGACGATGCTTTTGATGTGGAGCCAGAGCCCAAAAGAATAAAAGAAGCAGAGAGAATAACAGATATCAGCTTTGTTGAACCACCAGCAGTTGAAAAGTGTGTAAACGTATTCAAATGTGTTCATAGAAAGTTAATTAACAACGCCGTGTATTTGTGTCCTAGTGATGTGAGAGATCATAAAAGATATATAGAAGTAGGATATAGCGCTTGTTTGAAATTGCAACCTGCTGTTAGAATAGGTTGTTTGTATTGCTCGGACTCGGCGTGGGAATATGACTCTAATTTAGTGGTGGAATTTACACAAGAAGAATGGAAAGACTTTTTAGAATTAGAATCCTTCATGTGTGAAAACAATAATACAATTACTTTCAACCCTGAAAAAAGAGCCGATCTGCTGCGTGATAAAAATAGTAAAATTAGAGCCTTGTTCGGGTGTGGTCGATGGATCTGCGGATTCTTAAACGAAAACGATTTAAACGATATTTTTAAACTAAAAGATGTTATAAATTATCGTTTAGCCTTAATTCAATCACAAGGATTATTAACATTTTATGAAAAGCTTATAAACATAGTGGCCGAAGAGAGTTGGTTTGATGTGCAAGATGACCTTATCGAAGATGCAAAAAGATTTTTAAGCATCAGATTAAACGTTAATTGCTATAACATTCAAAGCACTTTGGAAATTCTTCAGTTATACCCCGAAAACGTGATTGAAGACATCAACTGGGCTCGAGAACAAAGATCCCACTAGCATGCGTCTTTCTGGTGAAAAAAGAAATTTAAAAAAGTTATTGGACTTACATTGTGAAAAACTAGAAAAACTGAAGGAGGACATTAAGTATTACTGCGGTAAAATACAAATGTTTAAGGATTTCGAAAAGTTATCAGTATAAAAAACACCATGAACGCAACTATCATTATTTTAACTTTAGCGCAAGTTTATAATAAGTCTCTAATTGTTAACTGTCCTCCGGGGGCTACTGAAGCATATGCATTAGTAGATTTTACAAATTCTGGTGTTAGAGAAAATCATCCAAAAACATTTCATAATAATTGGATTCATATGTATTCGGATTATCCCAACGGAAGCTGTATATTTGCAGTTGATTTGGAAACTCATAGAGATAAACCAATA
The DNA here is from genome assembly GCA_963082815.1 of Melanotus villosus. Lineage (NCBI taxonomy): Eukaryota > Metazoa > Arthropoda > Insecta > Coleoptera > Elateridae > Melanotus > Melanotus villosus. The sequence continues at coordinate 33,049,164 of OY720426.1, read as the reverse complement.
CTTCATTACAAGATAAGATATATTTACGGACAAGTTACAACAAGTATCGAAACAGGATGGAATAAAATAATATGGAACTGGGACTCTTACGAAATATTCTACAAATGTACTGTTGCGTTTATTGTAGTTTGTGGACTGTTTCAATTTTTTCTTACTATTATTGTAGGTAATGTATTATTGTGTATTTAGAATAGATACTAATATATATAAAACCTTTATTTAAAATAATAAATATGTTATAAGACAATATTCGTTTTATTTGAGCCAGCAAAGGTATAAATACAGATGAACTTAGAAGTTTCTCTTTAAATGATTCTTCATCGTGAGAGTAACAACAACCAGGGCGGGGGTGTTGTTGATACTATTATAAACAAGTTACCGTTCGAACTACATCTTCCGAAATATTCCTTTTGTGGTCCTGGCACTCGGCTTCAAGAAAGGCTTGCTCGTGGAGATAAAGGTATAAACCCCTTGGATGAAGCTTGTCGCCAACACGATGTAGCTTATCGAGATAATAAGGATTTAATAGCAAGACATCGAGCCGATAAAATATTAGCAGAAAGAGCTTGGGAACGTGTTAAATCTAAAGACGCTAGTTTTGGAGAAAAATCAGCTGCTTGGTTCGTCACTACAACAATGAAAGCAAAAACAAAATTAGGAATGGGTTGTAAAAATAATAAACGATTGAGAGCTAGAAAGAGAACTGTTCCTTTCAAAGGAGGAATTCTAAAAAAGATTATACAAAACATAAAGCACTCCAACACTGGTAAAAATTTAATTAAGAACGCTCTCGCGGCCGCTAAGACAGCTATTAAGAGCGTAGGAGGTAAAAAGAATATAACGATTCCGAGGATTTTAGCTTTACCTAAATCAGGAGGTTTCCTACCTTTTTTGATACCGCTATTTGCTGGATTATCTGCAGCTGGGGCGCTGGCTGGAGGTGCATCAGGAATAGCAAAAGCTGTTAACGACGCAAAAGCAGCCAAGAAGCAATTAGAAGAAACCTCTCGTCACAATCAATCTATGGAAACGATAGCTTTAGGAAAGAAGGGAAGCGGGCTATATCTGAAAAGAACTAAATCAGGAAGTGCTCTCTATATTAAACCCTTTGGTGGAGCTATGTACTTGAAACCTTACAATTCAAAAAACTGAGAAAATTGCCCAACAGGGCTTTAACCGATGTAGATATAATCAGATATTGTAAAAACATACCTTATTTTAGAGGCGTCTTTATGCGAGATGATTTACCTAAAAGAACTTGGGTAAACGAATGTGGTGTTATAAATTTATATAGCAAGAAAGGACCAGGAAGTCATTGGACAGCATACAATAAACGAGGTGGCATAGTTAAGTATTATGATAGTTTCGGTAATCTATCGCCACCATTGGAGGTTATCGATTATTTTAAAGGTTGTAAAATGTATTACAATTACGAGCAAGAACAGAAATTTAATACGGTAATTTGTGGACATCTCTGCATTAAATTTCTATATAATCACGTGTAGAAATATAAAATACGTCATTTAAAATCATGTCGTTGCTGCTATTAGTTGAAGATGTTGGAAATATACTTGAAACTAAGTATACCGAACCGATAAGGTTAAATCCTAAGAATAGATACGTGCTTGCTTTGAGAGGATTTTTTGGTTGTAACTCTATTAGAAACATTCACAAAGGTAACGACAAATTCCACTACATAGATCAACATAATGAAGAACGCTCTTTACATATTCCCCATGGTTCATACGAAATTGTAAACATTGAGAAATATTTATGGAAACATGTGTTACCTAGGGGTAGCATAGAATTAAAAGCTAATAACAGCACACAACAATGTGAACTTAAATGTGTTTATACTATAGATTTTTCGAAAGAGGACTCTATTGGAAGGATGTTGGGTTTTGAACCAATCAAATACAAACCCGACATTACACACATGTCCGAATTAGATGTGCGGATAGTTAAACATACAAACGTATACATTGAATGTAACATAATTACGGGATCATTTCGTAACAATATGCCTGCACGCGTTTTACATGGTTTCAGTATTTCGGTTGAGCCTGGTTTTAGTATGAGCAGCGTTCCAACGAGTCCTATATATTTAGAAGTAAACGATGATATTATTCATACTCTAGAGCTACGTCTTGTTGATCAGAAAGGAGAGCTTATTGATTTTGGTGACGAACAAGCTAGCGTGATTTTGGAATTAAAAGATAATGGGCCTAAGCTTTAATTATAAAGGAGAAACACTTCAACCAATCAGTAGTAGTTCTCAGACATCTGACGAGTTAACAAGCTCAGAAAGACAATTTTTAATTTCCATAGGATTAAAACCCCACAATGGCCGCCGAAAAGTTAAACGTTTTCATTAAGCCTCACTTTGATGAGTCAATAGAAAATAAAAGCCTTCATACATATTACCCTTATGGATCCAACACCTATAGTTATTCAGATGAAGTTAGAATTCTAATACAAAATCAAGAGCTAATAACCGACATATCAGAGAGCTTCATTTACATCGAAGGAAAAATTAGTACGGAAGAAAATGGAAAGAACTTTGAATTAACAAACAATTTCCCGTTGTTTCTCTTTGATCAAATACGCTACGAATTAAATGGACAGAAGGTGTTTCTTGCTAGATCACCAGGTTTAGTTTCAGCTATTAAAGGTATATTATCATATACTAAGAACGAGAGCGGTGGTTTAGCAGCAATGTGCAAGTTGTTGCTACAATTAATGACAAACAAAAAAAGTTTTATGTATCGATACCGTTAAAGCATATTTCTGGGTTTTCTGAGGACTATAAACGTTGTATAATTAACGCACGTCAAGAATTGATCATGATTCGTTCAAGAAATGATTTAAATTGTTTCACGAGCGATACAGATAAAGTAAAGATTGAACTAATTTCTATTCAATGGAAAGTGCCACATCTGGAGCCAAGCGATGCTGCAAAGGTTAACTTGTATAACAACATAAACCATAATACTTGGATAACTATGCCATTCCGCGAGTGGGAGTTATATGAGCTACCTGCTCTTAAATCAGCCAAGTCCGATATATGGTCAATAAAATCAGCGACGCATCTAGAAAGACCTCGATATGTTTTGGTAACTTTCCAAAAAGATAAACTGAACAAACATAACACTAAAGCAACAGATTTTGATCACTTGGATATTACCAACCTAAAGTTACATCTCAACTCGGACTGCTACCCCTATGAGAACTGGAATCTCGATTTTACCAAGAACAATTATCAGCTCGCCTATCACTATGCCCGCGAATTTCAGAAAAGGTACTATGACAAAAATAATAGCGAACCTTTATTCGATTACGAAGATTTCAAGAACCATCCGGTATTCGCTTTGGACTGCTCTAATCAAAAGGAAACGCTTAAATCATCTACAGTTGATATCAAACTGGAAATGGAGTCTCTTAAAGACTTTCCAAAAGGTTCTGTAGCTTACTGTTTAATCATTCATGATGCTATTATTGAATATAACCCTATTAGTGGGGAAGTTCGTCGTCTATAATGTATCAAATAGCTAAATAAAATAAAATATGTACTCATATAAATGGTATTTTTATAATAAATAAGTCCTTACCTTATATTTATGTATTAGTAACATGAGAGTTGTCAAACAGAAAAGTACGCTAACAGTAAACAATTTTGATAACGTAGCTAAAAATAACGATAATGCTACTAAAAAACATGGTTTACTTTTACCACAAACTTGTCGTTGTATTATCTCTGGACCGTCAAACTGTGGGAAGACGAACGTAATGATGAGCTTATTGCAAGAACCGAACGGACTTAAGTTTGAAAATGTATACGTTTTCTCAAAATCGTTACATCAGCCTAAATACAAATTTTTAGAAACGTTATTGAAACCAATTAAAGGGATGGGTTATTATACATTTAACGAACATGAAAATATAACACATCCAAATACGGCTAAACCTAATTCTATTTTTATTTTCGATGATATCGCGTGTGATAAGCAAAATGTTATGCGGGGGTATTTTAGGATGGGTAGACATAATGCAGTCGATTGTTTCTATCTTTGTCAGACTTACACTCGTATACCTAAACATTTAATTCGGGATAACGCGAACTTGTTGGTTTTGTTTAAACAAGATGAATTGAACTTAAAACACATATATGAGGATCATGTGGGAACTGATATGACTTTTAACACGTTTCGTGATATGTGTGCTAAATGCTGGAACGAACCATATGGATTTTTAGTGATAAACAAAGATTGTGATCAAGATAAAGGCAGATATCGCAAATGTTTCGATTCCTTTATATACATGTAACCTAGGTGTATAGTTTCAGTTTAACTTCTAACCTGAACCGCTTTAGGTTGTTTTTGAGAAACAGACCTGTTTGACCTGTTTCTGAGCTGTTTCCTACCTGTTTCTGACCTGTTCGACCTGTTCCCTGACCCGTTTATGACCTGTTAGACCTGTTTCTGAGCTGTTTCCTACCTGTTTATGACCTGTTAGACCTGTTTCTGAGCTGTTTCCTACCTGTTTCTGACCTGTTCGACCTGTTTATGAGCTGTTTCCTACCTGTTTCTGACCTGTTAGACCTGTTTCTGAGCTGTTTCTGACCTGTTAGACCTGTTTCTGAGCTGTTTCCTACCTGTTTCTGACCTGTTCCTGCCCGGTTTAGACATGAATCCCAAAGAAAAACAACAGAAGCAACAAATTATAAAGCTTCGAAAGGATATTAAAGAGAAATACAAACTTCTTAAGAGAGACCAGTCTGATGCCGCTAGATTGTTTGAAAACATATATAAACCGATCACAGAACCCCTTAAAGAGATTGCTGTAAAGGTAGAAAAACCTCAGCATGCTGTTACAAAACCGGTTTTTGTGCAAAAGACACCTCTAACACCGGCATTTACACCTGTATCTAAAATACCCCAACGTAAAATATCATCAGCAGCTCCTTCCACTTCTACGCCTATTCCTCAAACACCAAGGTTCTTGGATACTGAAATTATAGGAGAACTGGAACCGGAAGAAGAAGAAGAAGAGCACATACCACATCAGTCTACGCTATTAGATGAATCAGGAGCTAGTTCTTTTCTGGAACAGTATGACCCTCTGCCCAGAGAATATGTTGAAAAAATGATTCGCGATACTGAAAATCGTATAGATACTACTTACGGCGTGCATTATAATATTGATAATGATCAGTGGGAGATAGGCGATAGTTTAATTGGGTTTAAAGGAAAAAATCCTGTTATTAAAGGCAAAGAATACAGAGGAACCCGAGGTTTATATGAATTACTGGTTATGAATGAGCCGAATGAATCCGATATTACACGATTGGATGAAATCAATTATAGGGATATTATATTAAGAACCAACGCTCATAAACGTGCTAACGTTTCTTCAGCTCAAATTAAAGGGACAAGATCTACCAAATACAAACAAATATTAAAGCCTTTGTTAAATTCAAAAACAGGGCGCGGTCTGTTTAAAGAAGTTACTCGTAAACCTGTAGAATTTAGATACTGAGATAATGTTCACGAATTAATCAGAGATCTTCAGTTAAAATGGAGTGAAAAGAAAGCGGGTCATACAGGTCACGATAACGAAATAATCTCTATAGTCGAAGAACTATATGAAGCTGGTTACATCGAAGATCCTGCTAAGAGCGAGCAATTCTTGGTTATGTTATAAATTCGCAAGCTGCTCCCACAAACAACGATTATTATAATGAACATAGACAAGTTCGGACGTCGCAGACAAGGCGGCAAGGTTATTGTCGGTCCGCCTGGTGTGGGTTTTAGATTAACAAACGCAGGTGATTTTGATATTGAAGGGAAGAGATTAACTAACCTTGAAAATGCTTATGATGATAGTGATGCGGTTAATAAACGAATTGCTTTAACTTTGGATGAAGATAATACAAATTATAGTGCGCGTAATAAACGGGTGGTTGCTGTTGCTAACCCCAAAAATAGTTTAGATGCTCTTAATTTAGATTATTATTTGAAAACTAAATGTAACTGTAACATGCAAAGGTTACAAAATGTTGCACAACCCCTGGAGAAAGATGACGCTGCTACAAAAAAGTATGTAGATCGTTATGTTTTGACGTTGGCTGAAAATATAAGAGCTTTAAAAGGAGACATAGTCGGCAATACTAAAGATATAGGCGAAATACAAACACGTATCGAAAAATTAGGCAACTAGCATGTCTAAAATACGAGTTGTGCATGAACTACATGCTCCTGCTAGAAGTAATTTTCCCAGAAGACGAGTAATAATTAAGGGTTTCGGCGATTTATGGCAAGCCGATTTAGCCGAATTTATTCCTTATTCTAGAGATAATAAGGGTCATAAATATATTTTAGTAGTAATAGATTGTTACTCAAAATTTCTGTGGACTCAACAGATTAAATCAAAAACTGGTCCTGAAGTATCTAAAGCAATGAAACAGATTTTTAAACATGGCCGCTTACCTCAGAATTTACAAACTGATAACGGCAAAGAGTTTTATAATAGAGATTTTAAGCAGTTAATGTCTAAACATAATATTAATCACTATTCTACATACAGTGTAAAGAAGGCTACCATCGCAGAACGAGTTATTCGCACTTTAAAAAATAAATTATATAAAGCTTTTAGTTTTCGCGGTAAATACAAATGGATTGATATTTTACATGATGTAACTCAAGAGTATAACAATAGCAAGCATAGCACGATTGGTATGAAACCGGTTGACGTATCTGCAAAGACTAAATTATCGGTTTATAATAACTTGAAAATTTTTGGGAAACATCGTTTCAAGGTTGGCGATGCTGTTCGTATAAGTAAATTTAAACGCGTTTTCTCTAGAGGATATACACCAAACTGGACTGCTGAACTGTTCCAGATTTCTCAAATTAGGGTTACAAACCCCGTTGTATACTTACTGAAAGATATGCAGGGCCGTCCTGTAGCTGGAGGATTTTACGAATACGAATTGTTGAAAGCTAAACATTCTGATGTGTACCTAGTAGAAAAAGTGCTCAAAAGACTTGGTAATCAGCTGTACGTTCGATGGTTAGGCTTTGATAAATCACATGATCAGTGGATTAATAAAAATGATATAGTTTGAAATGTATTCATAGTTAAATAAAATAAAAATGTAAAAGCAAATATATGTCTTTATTCAATAACAATTACAGTGTATCCATTATAGAATAATGCCCCCAAGGTAGCGTATCATAAGAACCCGGAATTAAATATCGTTTATCATCGTGAGGACTTAAAGCTATTTTTGTTTGATTAACGCTAAATACTTTATGTTTATCACTCTTAATTAGTTTCTGATCTACAGTTTTCTCCACTAAATTATTTAAACACTCTACGTAATCATTAAAAGTTATTCGATTCTTAACAATATGCTTCTTCACCCCTTTAGCTTTTTTCGCCGTGTCTTTACCTTCCACTCTGGTTGAATACATTTTCGATCGTAATCCAACAAATTCTGTGGTTATTCTCCCGTTCATTTCATCTTTCATAAGACCTAGCACTTTCTTGTTTACCAGAGGTATGTTGTAGATGTTTCCTTTAGTGTAGTCGCTTGTATCAAACCTTTGATGACAATCTTGACGTATAAATTCGTAAATATCCTCGCATTCTATTAGGCTCACGATTGAGTCTGTGTCTGAATAGGCAGCCTTACATTTTTCTCCAAAAAGAGGCTTCATATAATCATACTGGAACTCGTAAATTTTAGTTTTGGAAATATCCAATATAGCCATACCAACATAAATCGGTTTATTAAAGTATAATTCGGTTTTATTAAGCTCAATTGCTACCAAATTATCATTAAATATAGTTGACGATTTGAATTCTGGTTTTGCAATTAAAGCTTCGGCTCCGTAACGGCCAACCCATTTATTCACCAATTTTACGATGGAGTGTTTGCGTATATTCTCCATCGTCTTCCCGAAAACGGCGTTGTTCATCAGTTTGAATAAGTTCTTTTCAAAATCGTTTTTAGCAGCTGTCCGTAGTTTAGTGTTGAGATCGATGTATGATTTAAGCCAATCAGATTGTTGAAATTGTAAGATGCGATGGATTTGACTTAATTTTAATCCGTGGTTTAAAGCTTGTTTCAGATTCCTATAGTGAATGACATACCGTTTTTTATCGTATAATGTAGCCATCAGTTTTTCCTCCTTCGATCCTGGAGCAGACATATGTTCTGGGCAGAAAGGTAAATCAGCGTGTAAATCATGAAGTTCTTGAGGGTATTCCAAGTCTACTTCTAAAATGTATCCTGTAGAAGCGTCATCGGGTATATTCATAACATTAAAATTGTCGGTGTTATTTAACCAGTTAAATCCTCCATACGGTAGATATTGGGACATGGCCCATCCGTATTGATTATTTATGTCATAGTACATAATAAATTTGTTCGGTTTCGATGCATCGTAATCGGGCATGTATTTATTGTTGGCCTTAAGGTATCTACAAGAACATTGGCTAAGTCCACCTCTGATTCCTCGCTCGATAAACATTATCATGTCTACATCTGTCAGTAATTCCAAACTAATATCGGTATGTTTAAGCATACAACTCCACGTAAACCCCGGAAGTGTATAATAAAGGCCTGGATCTAAGCCGTAAGTTTTATGACAGCTATCCCTGAAACATTCGAATACGTCGGCCAGCAACAAAACATCTGTTTTCAGGTATAGGTCCGAATATTCACCTAAATTATTAATTTTAAATTCGTTCCACACGTTTTGAGCATGGTTATAATCTTTATCAGAAATATTGCTGTCGTTTAGTTGATTATAAAATTTTGATTTTTCTGGAAGTTGTGTTTCTTGAAATTTTTGTTCGGAATCAAAATAATCGTAAGGGTAAACTCCTTTGCGAGTTAACAGTTTTAGTTGTTCATCGTTTAAATTTGGAAATTCTGTTGTTAGAATAGGATATTCGGTTAAATATGATGCTAAATTATCTAAGCTGGAAGCCATAAATCTGAGTGAATCAATGAACCTGAATTTTATTATGTTTTCGTCCAAATGTTTTGTGAAAGAGATATACTTTTCTTTGTTTACTGGCAGTACATCTATTCGGCCTTGCATATCTTGTGATAAGTTCTGGATGATAAAATTGCTATCATATTTAGAGAGATTGTGAAATATGACGGGGACCACATGACTATCTTGAAAATTAAGGTTGCATTCTTCGTCAGCTGGGCCACGATATCTTCCAGTTAGATGATCGTGATCCCTGACCTTTTTATCCCCTAATGGTTTTTCGCAAATATGGCACATTACAGCGTTATCATAATTAATTTGTTCCTCGGGTGTTAATTTTTCCATTGGTAGAGGACACAGAAAAACGGTTTCTAAATCTTCCGCGAAAGTTTGTAATTCATTAGTAAACCAATCGATACAGTCTTGGCCGCGATAACTTTTATAAAAAGATAGTGTATTATCATACGAACACTTAACGTAATACCCGATACTGCAAGGTTGATGTTCTTGATATTTGTTTTTGTCTTTACACGGCACGAGCAAGCATTCCAAATCTGCGTAAACAACGAACGGGGTTTTCACTTTATTTTTATAGTCTTTGAATTTAATAAACTTATTTTCTTCCGTAGGTAGTCTAATTCTACAGTTGTTTATTTTTATACAGTCCTCGTAATGCTTATCGCGACCGGCTTCCGTGTAGAAATAATGTAAGCATCTATCACAAAAATATTTTTTATGTCCATTTTTACATAGCTGTGAAGACAAAAGACGGGATAAATTCTTAATCCATACATAATGGTATCTGAGGATTGATGCTCCATCTTCTTCACTATCATCTTCATCGTAATATAAACTGCTGGACAAAATTATCGCATCACAAAAAAAAATGTTCTGAAAGGTCTCTAATCTTTTCAGAACAGATGCATTTATTTCGATTTGCTATTGCAAAGTGTAGTTGGCCCCTCATAGCAACCAAACAACACCAAACCGAAACAATTGCACCGAGTGCAGGGAAAAATCTAGATAATGCCAAATTGCCCCCATGTATCAGTCCGACTTTATATCGTGCAGAAACGAAATTTAACGCTGGTATTCCGTTTTTTTTTTGCAAAATTGGAGAAAACATAATCAACATGAACGAACAACGTTATGTTTCGGAAGTTAATGCAAGCAGAGCCATCATGTATGCTGAGTTAGGGTTGAGCCAGCGAAATATTGCAGATAGCCTCGGTGTGAACCAATCTACTGTCTCCCGAGTTTTGAAACGATTCAGAGAGACTGGAAATACCAAAAGAAGATGAGGGCAAGGACGTCCAAGATGTACCCAAGAAAGGGACGACCGTTTCATCCGCTTGGTTGTGTCTAGAGATCGTTTTCAAACCAGGAATCAGCTTAGGGATGAGCTACAAAGGGCACGGAATGCAGCAGTATCGTCACGAACTATCAGAAGAAGGCTAAAGGAAGGTAACATGGCTGCCAGACGACCTGCCACAGGACCTCTTCTCACCAGGGCTCACAAAGCTGCCAGATTAAGATTTGCCAGAGAACATGCCCACTGGACAATGGAAGAATGGGGGCATGTTCTTTTTACAGATGAGTCCCGTGTCGCTCTACATTCGCCAGATGGGCGCCAAAGAGTATGGAGACGCAGAGGAGAGCGTTATTTTGAATGCAACATGGTTCCACGGGTCGCCTTTGGAGGAGGCTCTATAATGGTGTGGGGAGGCATATCATTAATGGCACGTACCGAGCTGCACATCATTGCCAGGGGAACATTGAATGCTGAAAGGTATGTGGAGGACATTTTAGAACAATACGTGGTACCCTTCGCGCCCTTTGTTTGGGAATAGTTTCTCCTTTTACAAGATAATGCCAGGCCTCACGTTGCTGGCGTCGTCGAAGAGTACCTTGCAGAAGTTGCCATTAATGTTTTGGCTATGCCAGCTAGAAGCCCTGATATTAATGCTATCGAACATGTATGGAACATGCTAAAAAGGCGTCTCCAAGCTCGTGTGCATCGTCCCACAACTTTAAGAGGGCTGGAAATGGCTCTCCAAGAAGAATGGGAAAGCATTCCTCACGAATATATCGCCCGTGTGATTCGGTCAATGCCTAGAAGGCTCAATGAAATAGTGAGAGCAAGAGGAGGCGTGACACGCTATTAAAATCATGTTTGTACAGTTTTCTTTGTGTTTTTTGTTTCAAGTTTGTTATTTATTATTGTTCAGATTTTACGATAGTTGTAAAGATTTCCTGTTTTTCTTCAAATACGCAATAAATTTCCACTAATCCTATACCGGGTGGTCCATCGGTCTGTATTTTTTTTTTTTACTCGCTTATTTTAAATATTACCGAAATTTTCTTCAAACAAAGTTTATTTTGTAGTAAAATGCCCACATATCCGCAGTATAATTTTTTCTACTGGGTGTTCCATTTTCGCGCAATGACATGCAACTTTATATTTTTTAATGGAACACCCTGTATATTTTTACAAAATTTTAAAGATTTTTTGTTTCTCTTTAAAATAGTTCTTATTCATTATAGTCCTAAAATGATCAGTACAGAAACTATTCATGTTTTTAATAATAAATAATCACACAGAAAGTATGCCATTCAAAAATATAAAGTTGCATATCATTGCGCAAAAATGGAACACCCGGAAGAAAAACTTATGCTGCAGATATGTGGGCATTTTAATGTAAAATAAACTTTGTTTGAAAAAAATTTTGGTAATATTTAAAATAATCGATTAATATTTAAAATAATCGATTAATCCATTATTTTAAATATTACCGAAATTTTTTTCAAACAAAGTTTATTTTACATTAAAATGCCCACATATCTGCAGCATAAGTTTTTCTACCGGGTGTCCATTTTCGCGCAATAATATGCAACTTTATATTTTATAATGACGTACTTTCCGTGTGATTATTTATTATTAAAAACATGAATAGTTTCTGTACTGATCATTTTAGGACTATAATGAATAAGAACTGTTTTAAAGAGAAACAAAAAATCTTTAAAATTTTGTAAAAATATACAGGGTGTTCCATTAAAAAATATAAAGTTGCATGTCATTGCGCGAAAGTGGAACACCCGGTAGAAAAACTTATACTGCAGATACGTAGGCATTTTACTGCAAAATAAACTTTGTTTGAAGAAAATGTCGGTAATATTTAAAATAAGCGAGTAAAAAAAAAATACAGACCGATGGACCACCCGGTATAATAGTCCTTATTATAATTGTGACGCCCTAACACTTATAATATCTACGAAAAATTTTGTTTTCAGAACATTTTTTTTGTGATGCGATAATTTTGTCCAGCAGTTTATATCTTGAATAAGCAGTAAATTTATATGTTTATCTTGTTTTTCCTTGGTTAGATATGTAGGCAGGGTTATAAAACTTTTCTTAGATTTCTTCAAAATATATATATTTATCGAAACGTTATTTTGTTTTTCGAATCGAGGAATTTGTTTTATTGTCATAGGGAATTGTATCCCAGTTAAATTTAATGTTGCATGTGGATCTGGGTACTTGCTCGTTCGTAGTGGATTCTTTTCAGCTGGGTACAAAGCTGAGAGTACTGCCCACGCAAAACATTTATTGTCATTATTCTGAACGTTGATGCACGCCTTTTTCTTTTCTATTTGTGTTGGTAGTTTAATGTAAGAAGATCCAAGCTGTGGCGTAAATTTATTAATATTCACCTGGAGATTTATAATAGCTGATAATGCCCAACCGCTATCTTTCTCTTGAAAATCTTCAAGATCTGTTAAAATGATTTGTTGAACGTTAGCTTCAAACCATTCCCGTAAATTGGTATCTCGATAAATTGGAAAATTTTTCGTATTGAAATACTTCAATTCGTAAATTTCTTGATTAGCCTTCTGTATAACAAATTCTCCGCAGAAAACAGTATTTACTTTAATAGATTCTTCCTTTTTTAACACATCAGCAATTCTTCTACTGAAAATGGCCGCTGCATCCTCGAAGAACAGCTTTGGGTCTGTGTGTTTCAAATTTGTAATGACAGCTGTATGTATTCGCCCTTGAAATGCTGATTGGATGTCCCCCCATTTTACAAAGTCTCGAGCTGTTTGTTTTCTAGGGTTGTGACCTTGTCCAGTTATTTTATGTGCGTTGAATATTTGTTTATAACTTTTCACTTGTCCTATAACTGTTGTAAGTTTTTGTTTTTCACCAACACTTTTAGCGTTATTTAATAAATTAATTAAACCCCTTAATGTTTCGTTACATTTTTTAACACCCGAAACTAGAGCTTCCTTCTCTAGATTATTAGTACGGAAAAGTACCGATTTAATTTGCTCAACTGAAGCTGTAATGCTAACCATCATTAAAACACGCGTGAACTGATTTGTTAATTATTTGAATCAGGTTTATAAAGATATGTATCCTATATTATTTGTTCTTTACCGACCTCTTGATCTATCCTATATTATTTTTTTCCTACTTGTTTTGTTAAGTGTGAATTTTGTATTATCCAAAACTGTAACTTCCTTTCTTTCAATTTGTTATTATGCCGATACATTTAAATGTGTCAGCAACATTCCAACCTACTTATTGTGGGGTTAACGACTGCTTCAATCTTTTATTATCAATACTGATAATAAAAGTCTTTGGTTTAAATTAATGTGATTTAGCAGCTACAGCTTTTACCTTTAGATATAATTTTAATATTTTACAATGCATGTGCGGCTTCTGATTATATTTATAACTCCAATTTGAAACTAATAACTACAAACTATTGGTTATTCAACACACGGTACCTACTTTTTATAAGGAACCAAGGAAGTAATAATTTCACAACAAATATCCCACACTATTGCTGGCTTTGATGTTATAAGGGCGCATTTTTACGTCTTAAATATTTTAGATTGTTGTACAACTAATTAATTTAAATTTAAAATGTTATCACTTTGCTCATACTTCCCCTGCGTTAAAACAAAATATTTACTATTAAACTAAAACATGTCTAAAAATAAATAGCTTACCAGATATGCAATTCATTTGATCACCCATTATAACAAAATGTGTAGGTTAATATCCGACACAGAAGGATTATTATTATTTTACAAATATTTAAAGATTAGCAATATACAGTTATTCTAACCAAAGTTTCTAGTAACACGCGAAAACCGATTCTTTAATAGATATTATTTTAACACAAGGAGAGATTTTAGCACTGTTATTTTGCGCTTAAATTTATTAAATCGAACACAATTTCAGTTCAAGATATCGAATATGCTAGACATACCGCACATACAGTATTTTTATGCATTTTAAAGTCCAACGAATTCATAAATTGATGTTTGTTTTGGCTAACCATAATCTAGTTCACCTTTAAAAATTATAGCTGTTACAGTGTTACGGATGTATTCTGTAAACTGTAACTGGAATGTTGCAACTCTGCGGAATTGTTATTTATTCGCATTCACGTGTAAGTTCAATAATCCCGGCGAATGAATTTTATTTAAAGCATACTTACTTAAAGCAAAATGGAATATCGGTATTTATAACAAAAATAAAAATAAAATTTAGTTAGATGGATAAGGAACATCACATATTTATTAACTTTAATTATAAAAAATAAAAAAAAATTTTGACCGAGCTGGATTCGAAGCTGTAACCTGCGAATCCGTAGCTCGACGCCTTAACCATTAGACCACGTAACTGTACATGTTACACGTAAGCTAGGTAGCTATATAATAAACATGAGGATCGTAACATTATTAAAATTTTGTTTGGAATTTTGATTTGACAAAATAGCTGACGTTTAATTTATATCCAGGACACTATTTATTTCAACAATTAAAAATTGCGTTAAAAATGAAATACTACGGTACCTTTTTCGCGCTTTTAGATTGTTAATTAATTAAGTTCTTTATGAACACAGTTTAATGAAAAAAGTGTAGTTGTTTTAACAGATGTAGAAAAAATATTTTTAAAATTTAAATGTCGCGCGTAATATTTAAATGTAAACAAACCAAATATTTAGATGTAAACAAACCAAATATTCAAACGTAAACGAGCTCGTGAATAAAGACTTAACGTTAAAATTTCTAACCTCTAAAAACACTTGTAAGGGGGTCCACGAGCTGGGTTAAGCCCTATGGGGGCTGAGGGGCGAAGCTCCAAGGGGCCCACGGGCAGGGGTTAAGCCTTAAGGGGGGGCGAGGGGCGAAGCTCCAAGGGGGCTCCAAAAATGTTAGCTTGACTGGAGACTGTCTCATGCGATGACGTTATCCGCCTGACGTGTATGCAACCACCTGGTCATCCGCCTGATGTGTATGCAACCACCTGGTCATCCGCCTGACGTGTATGCAACCACCTGCTCATTCGCCTGATGTGTATGCAACCCGCTGGTTTTCGCTAAAATGAACCTCCATAAGAAATAACATGGGATTTTGAGCTAGAATCGGCTTTGCTTATCTACTTATTTGCATTGGTTTTATCACCTTACTGTGTGCAAATTGAAGAGCTTGTATAATTGCAAGACAAGATGTCGAAAAAGTATCTCACAGATGAGGAGCTACTTCAATTAATAGTCTGGATTAACAGACATTGAAATACTTAGCGATGACGGTGATGATAGTTGGGATTTTGATGCTTCAATACACAAGGATGGTAATTTTTGGTTTTTATATAGCTAATTAAAAAAGTTAGGATTTGTTGTCCTTATTCACACTTTCGAGGTAGATGATCACGCGGACGAATGAGCTGATGAATCACCAGATATGGAAACACATGACAATGTCGAAGAGGAAGATCTAATACCTGAAGAAATACCAGGCACAAGCACAACTAGCCCATCTTCCAAACAACGGAGCAACATTGAAAAATTTATTCGAGATAACGAATTAACCAGGAAGATATCAAGTGGCGAAGGGGAATTAAATATATAACGCCTAATATAAGGTGGCATCAACCTAATTTTCAAAGTTTTGTGGAACTAGAAAGTCCATTTTACTTCTTTTCTCAATACTTTACCCGTGAGTTATTTTTAGAAATGATAGAAAAAACGAATTTGTATGCTGTTCAATTAGGTAAAAGATTTCATCCCATAGCCGTTGAAGAATTGAAAACATTTGTAGGTATACATGTAGCGATAGGAAATCTTCACTATCCTAGAATCAAATTATACTGGGAGCCAAAATTAGATGTTCCAATAATTGAAGGGCTCGGGGGGGGGGGGGGGGTGAACCACTGATATTTTTATATGTTCTGCTTTACAGAGAAGATAACAAGCCACAAAATTTTAAGTTTTGAGATGCACTGATAGATGTCGCTTTCATCGCATAAATTCTTTTTTACAGTTTGCTTAAATTACGATATTTTTGGTACAAGAAGGTAATAAGCCACGGATATTTTCAAAATGGCGGCAACTAAAACGAACAGTGTTAAAAGAAAACTCGGTTTTGATGAAAATTCGTCAAGTGAGTAGTGTGACTATTTACAGTGATGATAGTGTAAACGATAAGGATTATGTTGGAGCAAAAAAGTCATCTACAGAAAGCAGTGATAGCGAAATATCGGTAAGTAAATATCGTTGTGGCTTATTACATTTTTAACATAAAAACATTCCACTAAGTTTTAAGTAATAAATGATAATTAGAAGTATTATTTTAAAAACTGTTTTATTATTTTTATGTAACCTTTTTAGATTTGTTTTTTTTATATTTTTCAAGTAAACTATAATCTAGACCTTTTGTTCAAGTTTTTATACTTTCTAAATTCAAAATAATGTTTGTAAAATCAATATAAGACACTACTAATTTCTGGCGGGCTTATTATCTTTTTCCGGTAAATTTAATTTTTCAGACTACTGAAAATGGTGAGGATGGCAATATTTCAAAGGGTAAGATAGATTCTCCAGAAAAATCGACACCATCTCGTTGGAAAAAAGTAATGTAGCTTCGAGAAAAATGAAAAAAATGCGGGACCCGGGGCAAGTATTCATGCGCCCCCCCCCCCCCTCATTATATTTTAAATTTATTAAAATTTGGTATAGCAACAAAATGTTTACTTACTACAAACAGATAGAGAAAATCGATGTAGCCATTTTCCGAGATCACGATAATCACGATAGAGTTAAATGTTAAATCACTCAGGTCACATAGAGAAGTTAAGAAAAAAATTCAATCCCTAAGGAGTACGTTCAGGAAGGAATTTAATAAGGTAGAGCAGTCAATTAGAAGAGGTCGGGGACATGATGAAATTTATACTCCCAATTTATGGTATTTCGATATGTCAATGTTCATAAAAGACCAAGAACAGGCCACTCCCAGCACATCTAATCTGCCCCTACCCAGTTTATCTGCAGTATCAGAAGAAGCTGTTGATATACAGGAATATGACGATGATGATGATGAACAACCAGAAGATAATAATAATTCAGAAAAATCGCAGGACGTAGAGGTTCAGGAATTAGAAAGCATACGTGGGAGTCTGGATAGTCAGGTAAAGAAGCAGGATTAATTTATATAAATATGTATTGATTTTATTTAAAAAGCGATAATAATACAAGAATAATATCAAGCCTTTTCACTATTTGACATATTTCATCCTGCCAAAACACTGTTCCTTCTCCGATGAAATATTTCTATTTTCCTTTGCATCAAGTAACAAACTTTGTCTGTCCGTTATCTGCAGGGAACATAAGCGACCATCATTTTGCCGCCAATCTGCGTTTTTCAGTAGTTCGTGTTTGCTTATTTTCCGAATCAAACGTGAGATGACCTACGTATTCATTTTTCTTCTTAATTAGATAGCTGTGTAAACAACAAATAGCTAATACTACATACTGAATATGCAACTGCTTCATATTTACAGCAGTATGGAGCACACGAAATCTTGCAGCGATCAAACCAAAAACATTTTCAACGACATTACGACCCCTGGATAGTCGGTAGTTATAAATGCGGTTTTCATAGTTAAGATTGCTTCGAGCAAAATGTTTCAAAATATGTTTATGAAGGGCAAACGCTTCGTCGCCAATAAATATGAAATTGAGATTTCCTTTACATTCATCTGTTTTGGGCAACTTTAATTTTTCTTCTATCAGGTGTTGATAAAAGGTTGTATGCTGTAAAACTCCTCCGTCGGAAATTCTTCCATTTTTTTCTACATCCACAAATATAAATTCATAATTCGAGTTGACCAAAGCCATTAACACAATGTTGTAAAAATGTTTGTAATTATAGTATGTGCTCCAGCAAGAAGAGGACTGAAATACAATAATTGCGTACGTACTTATCATGTCAGCTGCGTTGAAAAACATTGCACAACTTACAACGATGAGGAGCGTCAACCGCACAATTTTAAATGTAAAGTTTATTGTAATAAGTGAGCTTATACTTTTCTACTTCTCAAATAAATCTTTCTTTATTTATTTGATTGTTTTATTTTATTTTCATACGTTAATAAAGTTACAAATAAACCTAGGGGGTAACAACTTGGGTAATCAGGTGTACAAAATTTAATTTTTTAATACGAATTCACATGTATACCTGATGTATTCGTTTATCGAATAATACAATCTTAATATGTTGTAATTAACTTTATTGTCGAGTACATTAAATGACTTGCGTCTACAGCGGTTGCCATTATAAGACTGCCGGGCTGGCATTCATATTACATTGGTGCCAACTCATATTAGTGGCGCTACCTAACGGTGGCGTAGCCTACCTACAACACTACCTACTTGATTTTTTGTATTAAATACATATTGACAACTCGGTTAATAACGTACTATTTCTCCCTTAATGAATAAGTAAGCCTGTATGCGGCTTAAGATATAAATAAAAATGTAGAGGCTTGGGTTGTATCTGAGCCCTTATACCGGGTGTCAACGAAACCTGGGGCACCCCCATAATTTTTTTATTTTTTAAGATATCTAAATAAAATTTGGTATATTTATGTAATATACTCTTTAAATTGCATTTGTTGACATAGAAAACAAATTTCTGTCACTTCCGGTTTCGCCGGAATTGATATCAACTTTATCATTTTAAATGGAACACCCCATATATTTATACATTTTTGGAATCTCCATTCAATTTTACGTATGGTAGTATCAAGTTTGAAACATTTTGATGACAAAGTAAATACTTGCAGAAGAGTTTATTTATCAATCTAGGATGCCATGACCTGCGTAAAATGGAAGTCAGGGTGCTACGACACCCAAAACAAATTATTTTAGCACTTCAACTGTGGCAAGTCTGTCTTTTTCTTGTGCATTTCATTTGTTTTACTTGTTTTGAAACCCAGTATCTAGATTTAAATGTCCAAAATACGGTTTTTTTGAACGGAGAGTGTTATTCCGGATTAAATTTTCACATTAATCCCGCGTTATTGGTATCAATAAAATCCTTGAAAACCGCTCCTTTTTAATATCCTAGTGTCCCACCCTAGTGCCATTTGAAAAAATAGAGTTATTCTCGAAAAAGCATTTTTGCCAACTTTAAGCCATTCTAATACAGCAAGTAAAATAGTTAAAGTTCTAAAACAATTTGTCTCGAGTGTTGGGGCACCTTGACTTTCATTTTGCGTAAGTCATGGCACTCTAGATTAATTTCTGCAAAAATTTACTTTGTCATCAAAATGTCTCGAACTTGATACTACCATACGTAAAATTGAATGGAGATTCCAAAAATGTATAAATATACAGGGTGTTCTATTTAAAATAACAAAGTTGTTGTCAATTCCGGCTAAACCGGAAGTGACAGAAAGTTGTTTCCTATGTCAACAAATGTCATTTAAAGAGTATATTACATATACCAAATTTCATTTAGATATCTTAATAAATAAAAAATTTATGGGAGTGCACCAGGTTTCGTTGACACCCGGTATACATATGCAGAGTGGAAAACAGTGTGGAACATTGGCGCTACAGACATAAATAGTATCTAATAATACTCGTAATAATCTTACAAAAAAAGTTAGAACAACAGTTTCTTATCTAATTTATTTTTGCTGTGTTTTGCCAACTTTCAAGTGATTTCCAGATGTAGATTTTCTCTAAATTTATCTCGTGTAAGCCTAGGCAAGCTTTACATTAATGAAAAGAGAAATAAAAATGTCTACAGAATGACACCAAAGATGTTTAATATACCGAATAAGTTAATACGAATTAATCTAATTCGATCTAATTGTAATAATTATTGATTTAGAAAAACTGCGGTGACAAGCTGAAAGATGTCCACAGCAGTACTACGACTCCACAAGCATCTTCTGATCTAGCTTCTGGCGTTTCTAATGACACATATTTTTGGACGAAATAAGAAGGACTTGGTTGGAAATTTCCAAAATATAACGTGTGTCTATAAACTGTCGACATCTGTTGCTTTGGAAAAAAAATTACAAGTTTTAGATTAAATCATAGACAATGACATTTTGCAAATCTTGACAGTTGGTTTTGTGTTCTGAATCTAATTACGAAATATGTTTCTGAAATCATAACCTACTGGGATGTTGACAGTTTATAAACACCCGTTATTATTAAAAATGCCGGGTTATGAAACATCGGTAGCTTTAAAAAAAATCAATCTAGATGATATCAAATACATGGAAGAATTTGCTAGAAATGATATGGAACATGTTTTACCTGAAAATGTTCAGTTAGAAGACTTTTATGGAATTTATGCACAACAAACTAAGAAGATGAAGTTTGTACCTGGTCATGTCAAACTTATATTTGATATGAAAGAATTTGTATTACGACACTTTCGCAATTACTTCATTGAAAATATCTCTAATCCGAAGTCTAATCAGACAAATTACAAAACCAAACAGTTCGATACTTCAAGTAGACTTCAAACAAATTGTAGCGACAAAGACATTACTTCGGGCCCAGAAAAAGATTTTACAATTAGTTCAGACATGGTCGGAGACGCATCTTTCTATTAGTCAGAGACACATATTTGACGCAAGGCAACTTTTAATAATTGTTTCAGGAGAATCAGCAAAAATAAAATGCCCCCTCTGTAAAAATCATGTAGTAATTAATATTGTCACTGCCCAATTAAAGCACGGACTGCGCTGGATCATTTCTAATTTTAGTAGGCACATAAAAAAATTTCCATTTTAAAGAGAATCCATTAGAACAACTGGCTGAAGTAAATAATGTTACGAGAAAGAGGAAGATTACTATTTTGGACCACGTAATCATTAAACCGCCACTAGAGAACACTCCCAAGGCGTCCCAATTTAGTGCTGAAGTAACTATTACATCTAACGTTGCTTCCCAAGCTCGGTCTGACGATAGTGATCAGCCCACTGCTGACTCCTCGACTGAGGCTAAAATCACTTCAACGTTAATCAGGAACATAACTGATCAATCAAGCAGTAGTAAAAATGAAAATACTGGTACAGAGTGCACACAAGTAAGCATTTCCAAAACGCGTCTACAAAATTCAATACAGATCGAGAGAAACGTCTACTTTCATTAGAAGTAACTTGCTCAGATGATGATGAACCTTTGGTGAAATATACTGCACAAAAAAACCTTTTGGGGGAAGCAGAGGATGTACTGGATTAGGGGCAGTGCGGCACAGGCCAAATAAGAATGTCCCAAAAGTTTTATAAACCCAAACAAAATGGAAGACACATAATTATTCCCGTTTAATCAGGCAGGCACGAAGATTAGAAAACGCATCTTATGGCTATCAAATGCTGGATTCATTTTTTCCTGTTCTGACTAAAATGGATACATTATTACAAGAAAATCAATTGTTACGGCAAAATTTGTCGAACTTCTTACATAATAAAGAAAAGGACTCAAATGATAAATTTAACTATGTATCGTCCTTCTTCAAAGACCTTTTGTATTCTGTTGATCAGAAATCACATTCAGTGGGTAAAAAAGGAAACCGCTACACGCAATCTATAAAACTGTTTCCCACATATCGCACCCTCAATGCAAAACCACCACAAGTCAAAAAATTGGCGAAGAATCATCGCTGGACTTTCCATACTTTTTATTTTTGAAATTTTGAATTTTTTTCAGCTAGTTCTAATCAGCCGAGCTAGAGGTACAATCGCCCAGGACGCAATTTATGACATAGAAACTTCGGGCAAAAATTATTCGATTTCTTTTCAAATTCTCTATTGATTTCCTAAGTAAAATTTTGAAATTTTTTTCAAGGAAAAATCTGCGCCCAAAAAAACATGGCTAACTTCCGTTTCCGGTTCCGGATTTTTTTGAAAAGCTTATTTTACAGATGTACTGTAATTATAGGCCCGCATACCAAATTTGATGAAAATCGGCCCCGTAGTTTTCGAGATACGACGATAACGCCACAGTCATTCATAAAAAAGTAATAATTAAAAAAGCTAGAAATCGGTAACTCTTTTAGGGAAGGATAGTTAATTTTAAATCCTAAATTAGGATCCAGCAACACCTACAATAGCCAAAATATTACAGTAATTTTGATGACATAATTAAAGACTTTGCAACGAAAAAGTCCCGACAAGTTATTTAATAATAATCCTATATAATATGTAATAATGCTTTTATAATAAATAATTTGTATTTTCAATATAAATGAGCAGAGTAAGATAATATTTTTTTGAAAAAGTGGGTAATATAAACAAAAAATTTTATATTGTAGTCACCTAGATTCGAACCTCCAACCTTTCAAGCGTACGCGGGTGGAAGCTTGGTCTCTTACCGCTGGACCACACCGACTTTCGTTAAAGCGGTGATTCTTGCCCTGATATTTATCTTCTGTCTTTGGAATGTGCCGTTTCCGAGAAATTTTTTTTTGAAATTTTGAAAAATTTTTTCAGCTAATTATAATCAGTAGAGGTAGGGGTACAATTTGGCGTTAGATTTATAAAAATATATGGACGCGTTTTTGGGAAAAAAAATGTTAAAGTCCAAAACTTCAAATGGTCATAAAAGGCGTTAGGGAAAAATTTTGGGGATGCGATCAACGCTATTTGAAAGGCATCTTGATTTACTATCGACCCAGAACATTTAAAAAAAATCGTGTGTGTCGTTTCCGAGAAAAGTTTTTTTGAAAATTTGAAAATTTCCCAAACTGTCCGGACTTTTTATTTTTGAAATTTTGAATTTTTTTTTCAGCTAGTTCTAATCAGCCGAGCTAGAGGTACAATTTGGCGTTAGATTTATAAAAATATGTTGCTGCATTTTTGGTAAAATCGGTCTTAAAGTTGCGCTTTTCAAAAATTTGCCGCGGGCGCAATTTTTGACATAGAAACTTCGGGAAAAAATTATTCGATTTCTTTTCAAATTCTGTATTGATTTCCTTAGTAAAATTTTGAAATTTTTTTCAAGGAAAAATCTGCGCCCAAAAAAACATGGCTAACTTCCGTTTCCGGTTCCGGATTTTTTTGAAAAGCTTATTTTATAGATATACTGTAATTATAGGCCCGCATACCAAATTTTATGAAAATCGGCCCAGTAGTTTTCGAGATATGACGATAACGCACCCACCCACCCACAGACATTTAAAAAAAAAATTGGCGAAGAATCTTCGCTGGACTTTCCATACTTTTTATTTTTGAAATTTTTAATTTTTTTTCAGCTAGTTCTAATCAGCCGAGCTAGAGGTACAATCGCCCAGGACCACGGAGTACAATAGTAGTAGGTTAGGAGTAACCACTCCTCGTACCGCGGTAGGCTTCAATGCGTCGACATAAAGCACGTTTGGGTGAGTGAGACTACCGCGAGAGAGAAACCTTCTAGCAGCCTTACGAATGGCCACACACCCAAACCATAGATTAACCCAAACGAATAACATTGTTTAAGACCGAAATAAAACATCAAATAAAAAATAAAAAGCTATAAACAAACCAACATTTATTATTTGAAAAAATAAACAATAAACAAATACAACTAAAGTTAATTAGCCTGTAACTTAGACATTTTATTTTTTTCTTTAAAACCCGATTTTATTTTTGTATCTTCTCCTTGAAAATATTGCCGCATCCTCATTAAAACAAAATGATGCAAAGCATAGGAAATTATATTAATTTTATGCAATTCACATGAAAATTTGAAATTAGTGGAATGAATGCATTCCATGATTGTTTCCTCGTACATGTACTTAGAGTTTAAGTGTTTTAAGAAAACACTCTCGGCATTTTTAAATAAACAGTACATTTCAACTGTAGGATGGGTTAAAAATCCTCTCGTTTTTAGATTAATTAGATCGGCAATTGGATAATTTTCAAAAGTGTTATTACTTGATAATCCTTTTAGACAATCTGAACAAGTTGTAGTTTTTTTAATTTTTCTAATTAAAAATCCTCCTATATAATATAAATAGTACAGTATCACTAATGTTGCTACTGCAAACTAGCGAAACTATCTGTTCCAGTACTTCTTCATGATCTTCTTCATCTAGTGATGTTGACACTTCGGTTAATTTTGTTTCAATATTATGAACATGATTTACTGTTTTTTGTTCAAAAATAAGTTTAAAGTTCTTAAAGTCGAGTTGTTCGGTAGCAACTTTGGCAAGTGAACAGTTACCGAAACGAGGGGGTTTTATTAATTTATACACACTTAACATCCGGTATAATTGTATAAATGAGGAAAACGAAGGATGGTCATTAGATCCCCCTGCTTGTCGTATTGTTCCAAAAAATTGCTAAAAAATATTTTTGTTATTTTGATATATTAAATTAAATTTTGGTTTATACCTCCAAAGGGTCCTGGTTAAATTTATTTGTTAAAACATAAGAAAAGCCTTGTTCGGATATTAAGTATTTGATAATTTCCAGAGTAGACAATAAAGTTACTCTGAGGCCTTCTGCGGTTGATTTTGTAAAAAATTCCTTGTCATTAATTGATCCGTTTTGTAAATATTTCTCCCAATTATTTAACCATTCCAAACCCTCTCCCATTATCTATAAAACAAAATAAAGATTAGTGTCTTAAAAAGATCTCGCATTTACAAATAACCTTCATATCGGCAGAACCCAACTTTATTCCTTCCTTCGTAACTTTTCTATTTAAGCAATCAAATAAGTCATTCAGCTTTTTTGTAATTAAAACCGTAGTTTCTGCATCTTTTAGTTGTTCTAAACTTTTTTGCTTATAAAATATAAGTCCATCCGTCATTGCGTTACTGAAAATCTATTAAATGGTAAGAAAATTTAAAAGCAACCTTTATTCAAAAAACAAACCTGTGTTGCAAGTTTTACTCGCATTTTGAGCAAGGGGCTAGGATAAATGTGATTATAAGATATTTTTGGGCAAACTTTTAGGTTTCCGGGAAGCTTTAAATCTTCTTTATATACAGCTTCATAGTGTTTCCACTGTACTTTTCCGTTTGGCAACTATAACATTTTTTTAAATAATAATTTGGATATTTTGGATATTTTTAGGCAGAACTTACTTTAACGTATCCCCTTTCATAAATTCTGTTTCTTATACACTTAAAAAGATGCGGCGTATCAGAAAAAAAAAATAAGTTCCTTTTTTCGTCGATGGGATGAACGCATTTATTACTTGGATTTTCAATAATTCCGGATACCCCAAATTCTTTCCACATACGACGATTCGTGGATGCTCCATCACATATTATACCATCAACGATGGCTCCATTTTTTTCTAGTTCCTGAATCACTTTAATGATAAGACTCGCTAATATAGTACCTTTTGTGGCACCCTTTGCTGCATAAACTGCAACTGGCTGAGCATAATTGTCCACTATAGGACAGAACATAAAAACTAATGCGTGATCTGCCAATTCGTACGACACATTGTTATCGTAAATATCATCGCCAAAATCTACAATGCCAGTCAATTCCATTGTTTTCGTGTTTACTTTTATACTTTTTCTAACTTGCATTTCATCAAAAAGCAGTATACCATGACGTTGAAACTTATTTTTTCGCGATAACTTCAACCGTAATGCGTTAAAAAAACTTTGATCTAATCCACATTTCATGTCGACTCTTGCCAAATATCGACGTACTGTAGTTGGAGAGGGTAGTGGCAAAATATCGTTGTACATCAAAAATTGGTAAGTGGTTGGGCTTCGGATATGCAATAACAAACAATATAATAACCAATCATTTGAATAACGTCTGCCGTTTTTGCAAGAAACTTTACTTATATTGATGCATTCTTTAATTAGTATTTTTTGTTGTTCAGGCAAATTATGCTCGTGGAGGTAGTTTTCTAGTTCGTCAATTTTCATATTCTTCATTTTATTTTTAATATCTAATAGCTTCTTTTGTAGTATATCTATTCTCTTTTTCGCTGTGGTACTAATTCTTTTTTGTTTATTTTTCATTTTACGTAAGTCTGCTAGTTGCGATTTATCAAGCAACAATGTTTTTGTACGCACTTTTAAAGTGGCTTTGCGCTTTCTGTTTTTGCCTATTCGCATTGTATTTTTTAAAGTATGGCAAAAATTGCAACTTTGCAAAGAAGTCTGCAGAATAGGACATTTATTATGTCGCCAAATTTGTACTGTGTGGTCGGGTACGGCGGATTCACTGTATGTGGAAGATGGATCATATTTATTAAAAGTTGGGCCACCTGGACATATATTCATGTTGTTAACTTGCAAAATAATATTACATAAGGACTCGACACACATTTGATATTCAAAAGTATTAGCGGATATTTTCGGAAATTCTACTTCTAATCCTTTTATAGCTACATGTGGTTCAAAGTTGACGTCAATTACGACTTGCCTTTCGATATTCGGCAAACCGCTATTTTTTGTAATATACATTTTACTAAAGGAGATACACCTACTTCCATCATTTGTGCATACTTTGTGGAAACCCCAAAGTTCATTAGGTAACGTAATTGAACAACAATTATTTTGCCACAATTCTTCAAATATTAACACTATAAAAATTTATAAAAGAATGAAAATATAAATTGCCATTAAAAGAAAAACGTATATAATTTTGAACATAAAAAATTAAAAAAATAGTAACCTTTATTCTGACTGGTGCTGGGCTCATTTTTTTCTTTATATTCGACAACGCATGATTCATTTATTTTTTGGCGCTTACACGGTTTATTAGAAGCCATAAGATTATCTCTTATTAAAGGTCTTCTTTTATTATTGTTAATGCTCAGATAGGAAGGGCATCCGGGGAAAATTGTTGGAATTGCCTCTTTTGATAAACGCGGCTTATCCAACGGAATCTAGATTACATTCACAAAATTCTTAGCGTAGCTACTACGTAAATATTTTTTATAATACATAAATGAAGTGTATTTACCGTAATCAAACCATTGTTCCATTCTCTAATAATAAACTTCGGGTCGAAATGTTTTGCACAGACCCTATCCTTGCGAGTTAAAATTCTGTCGTCACGGGGTATGTTTTTTATCCATATTTTTAATCTCTCGGAATCCAAGGGAGGCGAAAATATAGAAACTATATCCGGACAAGAAGTGTAACCAGAGCGGCAATTCGGAACAAAGCATTTTTTGCCCATTTCAATCGGTAACTTATATTTTAATACTTAGAATTTGCTTCAGTCTCTCTACTTCTTCGAAAAATGCACAGTAAAATGACTGAGCGACGGGCTCTAGCCAGTTTCTCTCTTTCCGATATCTCACTCGCGCAAGCGTGCGTTATGTGAACACCGACAGTAGTCGAGTTACCTCTCCTAACTTACTACTATTGTACTCTAGTAGTAAGTGCCCAGGACGCAATTTATGACATAGAAACTTCGGGCAAAAATTATTCGATTACTTTTCAAATTCTCTATTGATTTCCTAAGTAAAATTTTGAAATTTTTTTCAAGGAAAAATCTGCGCCCAAAAAAACATGGCTAACTTCCGTTTCCGGTTCCGGATTTTTTTGAAAAGTTTATTTTACAGATGTACTGTAATTATAGGCCCGCATACCAAATTTGATGAAAATCGGCCCAGTAGTTTTCGAGATATGACGATAACGCCAAAGTCATTCATAAAAAAGTAATAATTAAAATAAAAAAGCTAGAAATCGGTAACTCTTTTAGGGAAGGATAGTTAATTTTAAATCGTATATTAGGATCCAGCAACACCTACAATAGCCAAAATATTACAGTAATTTTGATGACATAATTAAAGACTTTGCAACGAAAAAGTCCCGACAAGTTATTTAATAATAATCCTATATAATATGTAATAATGCTTTTATAATAAATAATTTGTATTTTCAACATAAATGAGCAGAGTAAGATAATATTTTTTTGAAAAAGTGGGTAATATAAACAAAAAAATATATATTGTAGTCACGCAGATTCGAACCTCCAACCGTATGCGTGTGGGAGCTTGGTCTCTTACCGCTGGACCAACACCACCTTCGTTAAAGCGGTGACTCCTGCCCTGATATTTATCTTCTGTCTTTGGAATGTGCCGTTTCCGAGAAATTTTTTTTTGAAATTTTGAAAAATTTTTTCAGCTAATTATAATCAGTAGAGGTAGGGGTACAATTTGGCGTTAGATTTATAAAAATATGTCGATGCGTTTTTGAGAAAAAAAATGTTAAAGCCCAAAACTTCAAATGGTCATAAAAGGCGTTAGGGAAAAATTTTGGGGATGCGATCAACGCTATTTGAAAGGCATCTTGATTTACTATCGACCCAGAACATTTAAAAAAAATCGTGTGTGTCGTTTCCGAGAAAAGTTTTTTTGAAAATTTGAAAATTTTCCAAACTGTCCGGACTTTTTATTTTTGAAATTTTGAATTTTTTTTCCAGCTAGTTCTAATCAGCCGAGCTAGAGGTACAATTTGGCGTTAGATTTATAAAAATATGTTGCTGCATTTTTGGTAAAATCGGCCTTAAAGTTGCGCTTTTCAAAAATTTGCCGCGGGCGCAATTTTTGACATAGAAACTTCGGGAAAAAATTATTCGATTTCTTTTCAAATTCTGTATTGATTTCCTTAGTAAAATTTTGAAATTTTTTTCAAGGAAAAATCTGCGCCCAAAAAAACATGGCTAACTTCCGTTTCCGGTTCCGGATTTTTTTGAAAAGCTTATTTTATAGATGTACTGTAATAATAGGCCCGCATACCAAATTTGATGAAAATCGGCCCAGTAGTTTTCGAGATATGACGATAACGCACGCACCCACCCACAGACATTTAAAAAAAAACACATATTTAGGATGCGTGGACCCCTAAAACGTATTTTTTTCGAATTTTTATGATTTTGAATTTTTGCACGATTCCAATATTTTCCTATACATGCGTTGCAAGTATGGAAAGTAACTCTAAAACGTGTTTTTTTCGAATTTTTACGATTTTGAATTGGCGCACGATTCCAATACTTTCCTATACATGCGTTGCAAGTATGGAAAGTAAAAAAACACATATTTAGGATGCCTGGACCTCTAAAACGTGTTTTTTTCGAATTTTTATGATTTTGAATTTTTGCACGATTCCAATACTTTCCTATACATGCGTTGCAAGTATGGAAAGTAACTCTAAAACGTGTTTTTTTTCGAATTTTTACGATTTTGAATTGGCGCACGATTCCAATACTTTCCTATACATGCGTTGCAAGTATGGAAAGTAAAAATGCCAATTTTTAGTTAGATTGCTTAATATACTCCAAGGGCGATATTCTTTGTAATGTAAAACCAACGTATCTCTAACTCTGTGCATTCATTGGCTAGTGAAGGATAAGTTAGTTAAATCTTATATGAGTTTGTAGATGTTTTTAATGGAAAACCAACATAACACAAAATGTGTTAGTTTTGCATTGAGCAATCGCTACATATGTATGGTATTTCAATGTAAAACCAACATAATTCAAAATGTGTTAGTTTGGCATTGCGCTGTCGCGCTAGAAAGTAGGCACAATTATAAGTTGTGTTGACAGTTCTAGTTAATTATTGTGTTGTGTATGGTTGTTTGTGTACTTTGTTACTAGTGAGGACAATAAAAACAATGAATAGTCGTGGAAAATTAATGGTTGCACTAGCAAACCATCAACATCTATTACATATAGTAAGTAATTTCTTATTTGATGTAGATAATGTAAGAAAATATAGCGGTTTAATGTAAATAACCTCACTTTACTAATTTTAGGCGGGAACTAAAAAGAAAAAGCCGGAAACTTTGGGTAATAGTGTTGTAGAAGCAAGTTATGATGTAAGCAGCTAACATCATTAGTCTTTATTTAAATTTATATAATTTTTGGGTTTTGGTTCAGGTGGAGCAATTCGAGGATCCCAACAATTTTCCGTCCAGTAGTACTGCTGAAGTTTGCAATAACACTGATGGCGAAATCCTAAATCTTATCAGGCATACATCCCATATAAAGGTGAAGAAAGTGAAGTAGAAGAAGAAGAGGAATGTTTTGATAACAGTGACCAGGACAAAGATTTTTCACCTGAAAGTGGTTCCGAATCAGAAACGGAGAATAGTGTTACGTCAGAAGGTTCTGCTGCCAGTAATGGTGTGGTGTATGACGCAAATGAGCTATCCGGCAATGAAACAGAAATTTTGGAAAAATCTAAAAAAAAGTCAAGGAAACGAAAACGAAATGTAGATCAATGGAGTCGGAACATTAGAAAACGCAACAGAAATATTGGTATAGCTTATACGACACTTTCAAAAAAACTAGTGCCTGCAAAATCTTTAAAACCTGTTTGTAACGAACATTGCCACTTAAAATGTTCCTCTGCTTTCAATCTTGAAGAAAGGGAGCAAATATTGAGAACCTTTTGGGCAATTGGCGACCTTACAAGACAGCGGCAGTACGTTTCCGGCAATATAACTGAAATTACTCCAAAATATAGATATCCAAAACAAACTACAAATAGAGCTTCTAACCAAGCATACTATTTGCATTGCAACACCCAAAAAGTTCGGGACTGCAAAAAAATTTTTATGGCCACCTTGGACATAGGGGATACTATGATTCGTACAACTTTAAAAAAACGAGACGATAAAAATATAATTGGTTCAGAAAAACGTGGAAAACATCAGAATCAGAAAAGGTTAGACACTTCTTTGAAACAAGGAGTTAGAGCTCATATTGATTCCATTCCTAGAGTAGAGTCGCATTATCTTCGGAACCAAACTGAAAGAGAATTCTTTGAAGGAGATTTAAACCTGTCGACGTTATACCGTATGTATAAAGAAAAATCTGAAGAAGAAGGAAAACCTGTTGTGAAACAGTGTATTTATTATCAAATTTTTAATACTGAACTGAATATAATATAGGGTGGCATAAGCCGAAAAAGGACCAATGCAGTGAATATGTGAAACATTTAAAAACTCCAATGATGAAGATGGTTGTTGTGATAATAATGAAATTAATTTAATGTCTTATCAATATACAAAACCATAGAATTTTATATCTTAAATTAAAATTTAGTGGTAGATAGTAGGTGAAGCGGGGTAATTGTCAAAATGGGGTAAATGTGATACTACTACCTAATTTCCACAAATTTATCAAAACTACTTTCTTACCGGTGCCACCTGTCGTACGTATTCATTTCTCCGCACGTGAGTCGCCCAAACGAAATTATGTTGGTTTAAACACATCATTAGCAGACAAGTGGTCGAAAGTCGCATTTGAGGTTACGAATCAAGTGACACAAACTTTTACAAAAATCGTGTTTATTCCTATCCTTACAAGGTTAATGTATTTTTTGTTAAAATTAATGCATTCATAATACTTTAATTCTTAGTAGCCTATATTACATTTGCCCCGTTGAAAAATAACACATGGGGTAAATGTAAAGTAGCTTATATCACAATTGCCCCTCTTCTTTTACAGATTAAGAAATGGTGCGCTGCTATAAAAGAAAACGTGAAGACCCAAAATATTCTGAAGGTGATGTCTAAATAGCTGTGCAGGAGTATCGAACTGGCCGAATGAGCATCTACAAGGCCTGTCAAACCTACAACATACCATATTGTACAATATACACATACAGTCGTATAAAAGGACTTAGAGGAGTAAAAAAGACCAATAACGGACGCCTAACTGCTTTAAGCAAAGAACAAGAAGAGGATTTAGTTAGAGGTCTGACTACTCTGGAAAAATTGGGTTTCGGATTATCCAAAAAGGAAGTTTTGGAAATGGTTTCTCTTTTCGTAAAAGAAAATAAAATAGAAACTCCTTTTAAAGATGGGGTGCCTGGTACAGATTGGTTTCTGGGTTTTAAAAAGAGGCACAATTTAAGCATTAAAACTCCCCAATCGGTAGAATATGCACGTAAGAAGGCAACGGATTCATTTATAATCATGGGATACTTTGAACTTCTAAAGAAAACTCTTCAGGAGTTACACCTCGAAAATAAAGCTTGGCAAATTTGGAATCTCGACGAAAGCAGCTTTTCCATAGATCCAAACAAAACTAAAGTGGTTGGGAAACGAGGAAAACCATGTTCGCGTGTAACTAGTACACCAGGTCGAGAAAATACGACAGTCTCCTTATTGGCAAGTACTGCTGGCGAAAAGGCTCCGCCATTAATAATATTTAAAGGTGCTAATGTCTGGGGACCAATGGCAAGCCCCTAATAATGTTTTTCCTGAATTGAGATACGCGGCTAGCAAAAAGGGGTGGACGGACGCTGAAATATTTTTCAATTATTGTAAAAACACTGTTGTTCCTGCCCTTGGAGAAAGAAGGCCCGTACTTATTATTTATGACGGGCACTCCACACGTGTTACTACACCAGTGATTGGATTGGCAAGGAGAGAAAATATTACCATCCTCAAATTACCAGCACACACAACTCATCTCTTACAGCCGCTGGATTTGGCTGTTTTTAAGTCTGTCAAAACTGTATGGGATCAAAAGTTGGTAAAGTGGCAGCGACACAACGTAGGCCGAAAACTGCCCAAAAATATTTTCTCGTCATTCATTGCGGAAACCTGGTTAGAAACTGACGCAAGTGTTATTGTCAATGGATTTCGGAAAGCTGGCATTGTACCTTATAATAAAAATGTAGTGCCAAGAGAACAATTTGATGCGGAGGCCTTAAAACGATGGGACGCCAGAAATTCTGCAACGACAAATACCCCGAATGACTCTTCCATAGGTACCATGGGTACTCAAAATGAACAACCTGGTCCTTTAAATGAACAACCTGGTCCTTTAAATGAACAACCTGGTCCTTTAAATGAACAGCCTGGTCGTTTAAATGAACAACCTGGTTGTTTAAACGAACAACCTGGTCCTTTAAATGAACAGCCTGGTCCTTCACATGAACAGCCTGGGCCTTCAAAAGAGAAGCCTGGTCTTTCATATACTGGTACACCCTCCACCTCCACATCTCAATTGGGAAAACCCAGTTTCGAAACACTTCTCTTAGAATGCGTTCGTCAACATCAAGTAACACCAAAAGTTCCTAAAAAAAAGATTAACCCCTGGAGCGGATGTTATATCAGCGTCAAAAGTGTTAAACAAAGAAATACCAAAAAACAAAAACAAAGAAAAACAACGAAGACAGAGTTCATCCAGTGATTCAAGTGAAGCACTACCGTCTTACCAAGAATCAGATAACGAGGAAGAGTTTTTACATGAATTAGAAGCATCACAAGAAAATGAAAACATCTTTGAAGACCATATTATTGAAGTTGAAAAATGGGTTCTAGTACAATATGCAACCAAAAAAACGTTAAGACACTTTGTGGGAAAAGTTATAGAAAAATGTGAAGGTGATGAGTGGGTTGTCAAATTCCTAAGGTGCAAAAGAAATAAATTCGTATGGCCACACGTCGATGATACGGCTTTGGTGAATAGCAAAAATATGATAAAGGTACTTCCAGCACCATCGAAGAGGGACTGGAATGACATTCAGTGTGCGGTTTGATGGATTTAATCTATCTTAATTTAATATGTGCTTGCTTACTTACGATTTTTTTTGAGTTTTTTCATAACTTTAGAAATACGATTTTGTTAACTGTAGAAATGTCCGTTTTTGTTATTTTTATTCGCAAGCTGTAACTTTGTTATTTTTCAATGAAAACTAAACAATAAAAAAACAAATGTTAGGAAAAATTCTCTATTTTTTACATTTACCCGACACAATTGTCTAATGGATCTTAAAACCCTTAAACGGGCAGTGTTGCATATGTGCTACATAACATAAATAAATATCTTGCCGCCTACCAATTTGAAATTTTAAAGTTGTCTACGTATTTTCGAATAGCCAAGATAGTTACCTAACATTTAGTTACGCTATAAGTGCATAGATTGCAGCACCATGAATGTCAAGCAAGGCCAACTGTATCAATAGCGACTTCGTCCCTTATAAGGCCGTACCATTTCACGTTTTTTACACTTTATCAACTTTACAGTTTGCGCTCTATAGAGCGACCTCTCCAGGCAAAATTTTAACTACGGTATTGTCAGTTAGTTGTCAGCTGTCGATCCTGACAAAGTTGTCAGTCATAATGGCATTAGTATTGTTTCTAATTTTAACATTTCTCTGTTTAAGGTTTGTTTTAACTTGGGGATACCTTTTTAATTTGGTTTGTTCTCTCTAAATATATGGCAATTATTGTAAAAACCGTGTCCTTATATTGAGAGTAGGTAAAAATAGGATTGTTCATTGCGGTAGTATGAATATGTTCCCTTATTTGAAGGTAAGAAACATTCATTCTCAAAATGCTTCTTACATAGCACCGAATGCTTAAAAGTGTCTAAAAATAATTCTAGTTTGTGTTTTCTTCAGTGTAATGTCTAGAATTTGAAACTATTATACTATAATTTCGTATTAATAAAAGTTTGAAAATGATTCAACTAGCATTAATAAAAGTCCTGTTACTTATTTCATTTACAGTTTTTATAGATTTAACAGGCAACAAAATATTGTTTTTAGCCTTGTTTGTTGAATATGAATTTAAAAATTAAATCGACGTAGATTTGTTGTAAAACTACATTAAACTTTTGGCACACGGAATACCAAAAACGTCCAAACCATATTTTTTCAATCTTCGAAGCACCTGCAAGATGTAAAATAGATTATTACTACAGAAAATTCAGTTCTTGTAGTCCATATTTTGAAATTTTTGTTTAAAAACTTCCAAATATGTCAAAATAGTTGCAAATACTGCCTTCAGAGGTCGTCCTATAGAGCGCAAACTGTAAATTTGATAAAGTGTAAAAAACGCGGAACGGTACGGCCTTATAAGGGACGAAGTCTCTATTGATACAGTTGGCCTTGTGTCAAGTGAATTAAGCAGTGAATGTTTTCAGTAGCTGACCTATGTCAAAACACGCAACAGTCTTTCTGTGTTTTTCAAGTTTTTATTGTGTTTCCCTGCATTGCAAAAAATCTACGACTTTATTTGAGGTGAGTACTATCTATTTTTCTAACAATTAATGCAGTTTACGCTAAAATGTAAAATATATTGATGTTTTATGTTATGTTGCATATCTGCTACTATGCACATTTGGAAGCATGTTTACATTTTTTGTTATGTTGCATATCTGCTACTATGCACATTGGAAATTCAGAATATATTTATATTGCAAGTAGTATCTACACAGTGAAATTCAAAAAGAACATAATTTTCTGAAGTACTTTTAATTTATCTTACAATATGTATATTTTTTTTAATAGCAAAATGAATAACCAAAAGCAGCTTACTCAACAAGAACTACAATATTTGGTTGGTCATTTGTCAGATGTTAGTGAAGACGATTTAGAACATTCCGACGACGAAAGTGATTATGGAGATTTAGATGTAGATCCTCCAATCATAGAAACTATAGAGCACGAGGAATTTGATATTGAAAATATGCCTATCGTTCTTTTACCAGATTTATTGTCAAACTTCAGTCTTGACCATACAGATCCTGCTTCACCACCTGCTGCTGAAAACAGCAATAACGAAGATCAATGTTCAGCATCAACTTCTAACACTGAAAAAAGATCCTTCGATAACAGCGATGCCCAATGTTCTACCCGGAATACTACCAGAGAAACAAGAAAACGTAAAAAAGTGCAGAAAGAGATTGACGAAAATGAGACAAAAAGACAAATGATGAAAAACCAGAAACTAAAACGTATCAAAGAAGAACTTGCAAAGCTAAAATGGAGAGAAGGAAATCTTCAGATGCGTCAGGAGTCTGTAGCATTCAAAGGCAATGAAAGGCTGACAAATACATTCTACGATATGGAGAGTCCGTTTGAGTTTTTCAGGTATTTCATTGATGATAATTTATTGCGGATGATTGTTGAGCAATCTAATTTGTTTTCCGTGCAAAAGTTTCCAAATTCTCCAACCACTTTGACTGATCTTGACGTCAAAAGATATATACGAATATGCATTCTAATGTCAGTTATACAGTTGCCCAGCATAAGAAACTACTGGTCTGAAAATATTGGCATAGAAATAATAAAAAACACAATGTCCTTGAAGCAGTTTGAAAAAATTAAACAAAATTTGCATTTTAATGATAACACAAAAATGTTGCCACGAGAGGATGAAAATCATGATAGGTTGCATAAAATTCGACCAATTATTGATTATCTTATCAACAGATTTCAAACAGTTCCTTATGAAGCATGTTTATCTGTAGACGAGCAAATGTGTGCCACTAAGATAAGATTTTTGTACTTTCCGGTGTTTCGGATTTTTCTTATAATTTTGAAGTATATACTTCAAAATTATAAGAAAAATCCGAAACACCGGAAAGTACAAAAATCTTATCTTAGTGGCACACATTTGCTCGTCTACAGATAAACATGCTTCATAAGGAACTGTTTGAAATCTGTTGATAAGATAATCAATAATTGGTCGAATTTTATGCAACCTATCATGATTTTCATCCTCTCGTGGCAACATTTTTGTGTTATCATTAAAATGCAAATTTTGTTTAATTTTTTCAAACTGCTTCAAGGACATTGTGTTTTTTATTATTTCTATGCCAATATTTTCAGACCAGTAGTTTCTTATGCTGGGCAACTGTATAACTGACATTAGAATGCATATTCGTATATATCTTTTGACGTCAAGATCAGTCAAAGTGGTTGGAGAATTTGGAAACTTTTGCACGGAAAACAAATTAGATTGCTCAACAATCATCCGCAATAAATTATCATCAATGAAATACCTGAAAAACTCAAACGGACTCTCCATATCGTAGAATGTATTTGTCAGCCTTTCATTGCCTTTGAATGCTACAGACTCCTGACGCATCTGAAGATTTCCTTCTCTCCATTTTAGCTTTGCAAGTTCTTCTTTGATACGTTTTAGTTTCTGGTTTTTCATCATTTGTCTTTTTGTCTCATTTTCGTCAATTTCTTTCTGCACTTTTTTACGTTTTCTTGTTTCTCTGGTAGTATTCCGGGTAGAACATTGGGCATCGCTGTTATCGAAGGATCTTTTTTCAGTGTTAGAAGTTGATGCTGAACATTGATCTTCGTTATTGCTGTTTTCAGCAGCAGGTGGTGAAGCAGGATCTGTATGGTCAAGACTGAAGTTTGACAATAAATCTGGTAAAAGAACGATAGGCATATTTTCAATATCAAATTCCTCGTGCTCTATAGTTTCTATGATTGGAGGATCTACATCTAAATCTCCATAATCACTTTCGTCGTCGGAATGTTCTAAATCGTCTTCACTAACATCTGACAAATGACCAACCAAATATTGTAGTTCTTGTTGAGTAAGCTGCTTTTGGTTATTCATTTTGCTATTAAAAAAAATATACATATTGTAAGATAAATTAAAAGTACTTCAGAAAATTATGTTCTTTTTGAATTTCACTGTGTAGATACTACTTGCAATATAAATATATTCTGAATTTCCAATGTGCATAGTAGCAGATATGCAACATAACAAAAAATGTAAACATGCTTCCAAATGTGCATAGTAGCAGATATGCAACATAACATAAAACATCAATATATTTTACATTTTAGCGTAAACTGCATTAATTGTTAGAAAAATAGATAGTACTCACCTCAAATAAAGTCGTAGATTTTTTGCAATGCAGGGAAACACAATAAAAACTTGAAAAACACAGAAAGACTGTTGCGTGTTTTGACATAGGTCAGCTACTGAAAACATTCACTGCTTAATTCACTTGACACAAGGCCAACTGTATCAATAGAGACTTCGTCCCTTATAAGGCCGTACCGTTCCGCGTTTTTTACACTTTATCAAATTTACAGTTTGCGCTCTATAGGACGACCTCTGAAGGCAGTATTTGCAACTATTTTGACATATTTGGAAGTTTTTAAACAAAAATTTCAAAATATGGACTACAAGAACTGAATTTTCTGTAGTAATAATCTATTTTACATCTTGCAGGTGCTTCGAAGATTGAAAAAATATGGTTTGGACGTTTTTGGTATTCCGTGTGCCAAAAGTTTAATGTAGTTTTACAACAAATCTACGTCGATTTAATTTTTAAATTCATATTCAACAAACAAGGCTAAAAACAATATTTTGTTGCCTGTTAAATCTATAAAAACTGTAAATGAAATAAGTAACAGGACTTTTATTAATGCTAGTTGAATCATTTTCAAACTTTTATTAATACGAAATTATAGTATAATAGTTTCAAATTCTAGACATTACACTGAAGAAAACACAAACTAGAATTATTTTTAGACACTTTTAAGCATTCGGTGCTATGTAAGAAGCATTTTGAGAATGAATGTTTCTTACCTTCAAATAAGGGAACATATTCATACTACCGCAATGAACAATCCTATTTTTACCTACTCTCAATATAAGGACACGGTTTTTACAATAATTGCCATATATTTAGAGAGAACAAACCAAATTAAAAAGGTATCCCCAAGTTAAAACAAACCTTAAACAGAGAAATGTTAAAATTAGAAACAATACTAATGCCATTATGACTGACAACTTTGTCAGGATCGACAGCTGACAACTAACTGACAATACCGTAGTTAAAATTTTGCCTGGAGAGGTCGCTCTATAGAGCGCAAACTGTAAAGTTGATAAAGTGTAAAAAACGTGAAATGGTACGGCCTTATAAGGGACGAAGTCGCTATTGATACAGTTGGCCTTGCTTGACATTCATGGTGCTGCAATCTATGCACTTATAGCGTAACTAAATGTTAGGTAACTATCTTGGCTATTCGAAAATACGTAGACAACTTTAAAATTTCAAATTGGTAGGCGGCAAGATATTTATTTCTGTTATGTAGCACATATGCAACACTGCCCGTTTAAGGGTTTTAAGATCCATTAGACAATTGTGTCGGGTAAATGTAAAAAATAGAGAATTTTTCCTAACATTTGTTTTTTTATTGTTTAGTTTTCATTGAAAAATAACAAAGTTACAGCTTGCGAATAAAAATAACAAAAACGGACATTTCTACAGTTAACAAAATCGTATTTCTAAAGTTATGAAAAAACTCAAAAAAAATCGTAAGTAAGCAAGCACATATTAAATTAAGATAGATTAAATCCATCAAACCGCACACTGAATGTCATTCCAGTCCCTCTTCGATGGTGCTGGAAGTACCTTTATCATATTTTTGCTATTCACCAAAGCCGTATCATCGACGTGTGGCCATACGAATTTATTTCTTTTGCACCTTAGGAATTTGACAACCCACTCATCACCTTCACATTTTTCTATAACTTTTCCCACAAAGTGTCTTAACGTTTTTTTGGTTGCATATTGTACTAGAACCCATTTTTCAACTTCAATAATATGGTCTTCAAAGATGTTTTCATTTTCTTGTGATGCTTCTAATTCATGTAAAAACTCTTCCTCGTTATCTGATTCTTGGTAAGACGGTAGTGCTTCACTTGAATCACTGGATGAACTCTGTCTTCGTTGTTTTTCTTTGTTTTTGTTTTTTGGTATTTCTTTGTTTAACACTTTTGACGCTGATATAACATCCGCTCCAGGGGTTAATCTTTTTTTTAGGAACTTTTGGTGTTACTTGATGTTGACGAACGCATTCTAAGAGAAGTGTTTCGAAACTGGGTTTTCCCAATTGAGATGTGGAGGTGGAGGGTGTACCAGTATATGAAAGACCAGGCTTCTCTTTTGAAGGCCCAGGCTGTTCATGTGAAGGACCAGGCTGTTCATTTAAAGGACCAGGTTGTTCGTTTAAACAACCAGGTTGTTCATTTAAACGACCAGGCTGTTCATTTAAAGGACCAGGTTGTTCATTTAAAGGACCAGGTTGTTCATTTAAAGGACCAGGTTGTTCATTTTGAGTACCCATGGTACCTATGGAAGAGTCATTCGGGGTATTTGTCGTTGCAGAATTTCTGGCGTCCCATCGTTTTAAGGCCTCCGCATCAAATTGTTCTCTTGGCACTACATTTTTATTATAAGGTACAATGCCAGCTTTCCGAAATCCATTGACAATAACACTTGCGTCAGTTTCTAACCAGGTTTCCGCAATGAATGACGAGAAAATATTTTTGTTCAGTTTTCGGCCTACGTTGTGTCGCTGCCACTTTACCAACTTTTGATCCCATACAGTTTTGACAGACTTAAAAACAGCCAAATCCAGCGGCTGTAAGAGATGAGTTGTGTGTGCTGGTAATTTGAGGATGGTAATATTTTCTCTCCTTGCCAATCCAATCACTGGTGTAGTAACACGTGTGGAGTGCCCGTCATAAATAATAAGTACGGGCCTTCTTTCTCCAAGGGCAGGAACAACAGTGTTTTTACAATAATTGAAAAATATTTCAGCGTCCGTCCACCCCTTTTTGCTAGCCGCGTATCTCAATTCAGGAAAAACATTATTAGGGGCTTGCCATTGGTCCCCAGACATTAGCACCTTTAAATATTATTAATGGCGGAGCCTTTTCGCCAGCAGTACTTGCCAATAAGGAGACTGTCGTATTTTCTCGACCTGGTGTACTAGTTACACGCGAACATGGTTTTCCTCGTTTCCCAACCACTTTAGTTTTGTTTGGATCTATGGAAAAGCTGCTTTCGTCGAGATTCCAAATTTGCCAAGCTTTATTTTCGAGGTGTAACTCCTGAAGAGTTTTCTTTAGAAGTTCAAAGTATCCCATGATTATAAATGAATCCGTTGCCTTCTTACGTGCATATTCTACCGATTGGGGAGTTTTAATGCTTAAATTGTGCCTCTTTTTAAAACCCAGAAACCAATCTGTACCAGGCACCCCATCTTTAAAAGGAGTTTCTATTTTATTTTCTTTTACGAAAAGAGAAACCATTTCCAAAACTTCCTTTTTGGATAATCCGAAACCCAATTTTTCCAGAGTAGTCAGACCTCTAACTAAATCCTCTTCTTGTTCTTTGCTTAAAGCAGTTAGGCGTCCGTTATTGGTCTTTTTTACTCCTCTAAGTCCTTTTATACGACTGTATGTGTATATTGTACAATATGGTATGTTGTAGGTTTGACAGGCCTTGTAGATGCTCATTCGGCCAGTTCGATACTCCTGCACAGCTATTTAGACATCACCTTCAGAATATTTTGGGTCTTCACGTTTTCTTTTATAGCAGCGCACCATTTCTTAATCTGTAAAAGAAGAGGGGCAATTGTGATATAAGCTACTTTACATTTACCCCATGTGTTATTTTTCAACGGGGCAAATGTAATATAGGCTACTAAGAATTAAAGTATTATGAATGCATTAATTTTAACAAAAAATACATTAACCTTGTAAGGATAGGAATAAACACGATTTTTGTAAAAGTTTGTGTCACTTGATTCGTAACCTCAAATGCGACTTTCGACCACTTGTCTGCTAATGATGTGTTTAAACCAACATAATTTCGTTTGGGCGACTCACGTGCGGAGAAATGAATACGTACGACAGGTGGCACCGGTAA
The DNA here is from genome assembly GCA_963082815.1 of Melanotus villosus. Taxonomy (NCBI): domain Eukaryota; kingdom Metazoa; phylum Arthropoda; class Insecta; order Coleoptera; family Elateridae; genus Melanotus; species Melanotus villosus. The sequence continues at coordinate 33,007,425 of OY720426.1, read as the reverse complement.
GAAAGTAGTTTTGATAAATTTGTGGAAATTAGGTAGTAGTATCACATTTACCCCATTTTGACAATTACCCCGCTTCACCTACTATCTACCACTAAATTTTAATTTAAGATATAAAATTCTATGGTTTTGTATATTGATAAGACATTAAATTAATTTCATTATTATCACAACAACCATCTTCATCATTGGAGTTTTTAAATGTTTCACATATTCACTGCATTGGTCCTTTTTCGGCTTATGCCACCCTATATTATATTCAGTTCAGTATTAAAAATTTGATAATAAATACACTGTTTCACAACAGGTTTTCCTTCTTCTTCAGATTTTTCTTTATACATACGGTATAACGTCGACAGGTTTAAATCTCCTTCAAAGAATTCTCTTTCAGTTTGGTTCCGAAGATAATGCGACTCTACTCTAGGAATGGAATCAATATGAGCTCTAACTCCTTGTTTCAAAGAAGTGTCTAACCTTTTCTGATTCTGATGTTTTCCACGTTTTTCTGAACCAATTATATTTTTATCGTCTCGTTTTTTTAAAGTTGTACGAATCATAGTATCCCCTATGTCCAAGGTGGCCATAAAAATTTTTTTGCAGTCCCGAACTTTTTGGGTGTTGCAATGCAAATAGTATGCTTGGTTAGAAGCTCTATTTGTAGTTTGTTTTGGATATCTATATTTTGGAGTAATTTCAGTTATATTGCCGGAAACGTACTGCCGCTGTCTTGTAAGGTCGCCAATTGCCCAAAAGGTTCTCAATATTTGCTCCCTTTCTTCAAGATTGAAAGCAGAGGAACATTTTAAGTGGCAATGTTCGTTACAAACAGGTTTTAAAGATTTTGCAGGCACTAGTTTTTTTGAAAGTGTCGTATAAGCTATACCAATATTTCTGTTGCGTTTTCTAATGTTCCGACTCCATTGATCTACATTTCGTTTTCGTTTCCTTGACTTTTTTTTAGATTTTTCCAAAATTTCTGTTTCATTGCCGGATAGCTCATTTGCGTCATACACCACACCATTACTGGCAGCAGAACCTTCTGACGTAACACTATTCTCCGTTTCTGATTCGGAACCACTTTCAGGTGAAAAATCTTTGTCCTGGTCACTGTTATCAAAACATTCCTCTTCTTCTTCTACTTCACTTTCTTCACCTTTATATGGGATGTATGCCTGATAAGATTTAGGATTTCGCCATCAGTGTTATTGCAAACTTCAGCAGTACTACTGGACGGAAAATTGTTGGGATCCTCGAATTGCTCCACCTGAACCAAAACCCAAAAATTATATAAATTTAAATAAAGACTAATGATGTTAGCTGCTTACATCATAACTTGCTTCTACAACACTATTACCCAAAGTTTCCGGCTTTTTCTTTTTAGTTCCCGCCTAAAATTAGTAAAGTGAGGTTATTTACATTAAACCGCTATATTTTCTTACATTATCTACATCAAATAAGAAATTACTTACTATATGTAATAGATGTTGATGGTTTGCTAGTGCAACCATTAATTTTCCACGACTATTCATTGTTTTTATTGTCCTCACTAGTAACAAAGTACACAAACAACCATACACAACACAATAATTAACTAGAACTGTCAACACAACTTATAATTGTGCCTACTTTCTAGCGCGACAGCGCAATGCCAAACTAACACATTTTGAATTATGTTGGTTTTACATTGAAATACCATACATATGTAGCGATTGCTCAATGCAAAACTAACACATTTTGTGTTATGTTGGTTTTCCATTAAAAACATCTACAAACTCATATAAGATTTAACTAACTTATCCTTCACTAGCCAATGAATGCACAGAGTTAGAGATACGTTGGTTTTACATTACAAAGAATATCGCCCTTGGAGTATATTAAGCAATCTAACTAAAAATTGGCATTTTTACTTTCCATACTTGCAACGCATGTATAGGAAAGTATTGGAATCGTGCGCCAATTCAAAATCGTAAAAATTCGAAAAAAAACACGTTTTAGAGTTACTTTCCATACTTGCAACGCATGTATAGGAAAGTATTGGAATCGTGCAAAAATTCAAAATCATAAAAATTCGAAAAAAACACGTTTTAGAGGTCCAGGCATCCTAAATATGTGTTTTTTTACTTTCCATACTTGCAACGCATGTATAGGAAAGTATTGGAATCGTGCGCCAATTCAAAATCGTAAAAATTCGAAAAAAACACGTTTTAGAGTTACTTTCCATACTTGCAACGCATGTATAGGAAAATATTGGAATCGTGCAAAAATTCAAAATCATAAAAATTCGAAAAAAATACGTTTTAGGGGTCCACGCATCCTAAATATGTGTTTTTTTTTAAATGTCTGTGGGTGGGTGCGTGCGTTATCGTCATATCTCGAAAACTACTGGGCCGATTTTCATCAAATTTGGTATGCGGGCCTATTATTACAGTACATCTATAAAATAAGCTTTTCAAAAAAATCCGGAACCGGAAACGGAAGTTAGCCATGTTTTTTTGGGCGCAGATTTTTCCTTGAAAAAAATTTCAAAATTTTACTAAGGAAATCAATACAGAATTTGAAAAGAAATCGAATAATTTTTTCCCGAAGTTTCTATGTCAAAAATTGCGCCCGCGGCAAATTTTTGAAAAGCGCAACTTTAAGGCCGATTTTACCAAAAATGCAGCAACATATTTTTATAAATCTAACGCCAAATTGTACCTCTAGCTCGGCTGATTAGAACTAGCTGGAAAAAAAATTCAAAATTTCAAAAATAAAAAGTCCGGACAGTTTGGAAAATTTTCAAATTTTCAAAAAAACTTTTCTCGGAAACGACACACACGATTTTTTTTAAATGTTCTGGGTCGATAGTAAATCAAGATGCCTTTCAAATAGCGTTGATCGCATCCCCAAAATTTTTCCCTAACGCCTTTTATGACCATTTGAAGTTTTGGGCTTTAACATTTTTTTTCTCAAAAACGCATCGACATATTTTTATAAATCTAACGCCAAATTGTACCCCTACCTCTACTGATTATAATTAGCTGAAAAAATTTTTCAAAATTTCAAAAAAAAATTTCTCGGAAACGGCACATTCCAAAGACAGAAGATAAATATCAGGGCAGGAGTCACCGCTTTAACGAAGGTGGTGTTGGTCCAGCGGTAAGAGACCAAGCTCCCACACGCATACGGTTGGAGGTTCGAATCTGCGTGACTACAATATATATTTTTTTGTTTATATTACCCACTTTTTCAAAAAAATATTATCTTACTCTGCTCATTTATGTTGAAAATACAAATTATTTATTATAAAAGCATTATTACATATTATATAGGATTATTATTAAATAACTTGTCGGGACTTTTTCGTTGCAAAGTCTTTAATTATGTCATCAAAATTACTGTAATATTTTGGCTATTGTAGGTGTTGCTGGATCCTAATATACGATTTAAAATTAACTATCCTTCCCTAAAAGAGTTACCGATTTCTAGCTTTTTTATTTTAATTATTACTTTTTTATGAATGACTTTGGCGTTATCGTCATATCTCGAAAACTACTGGGCCGATTTTCATCAAATTTGGTATGCGGGCCTATAATTACAGTACATCTGTAAAATAAACTTTTCAAAAAAATCCGGAACCGGAAACGGAAGTTAGCCATGTTTTTTTGGGCGCAGATTTTTCCTTGAAAAAAATTTCAAAATTTTACTTAGGAAATCAATAGAGAATTTGAAAAGTAATCGAATAATTTTTGCCCGAAGTTTCTATGTCATAAATTGCGTCCTGGGCACTTACTACTAGAGTACAATAGTAGTAAGTTAGGAGAGGTAACTCGACTACTGTCGGTGTTCACATAACGCACGCTTGCGCGAGTGAGATATCGGAAAGAGAGAAACTGGCTAGAGCCCGTCGCTCAGTCATTTTACTGTGCATTTTTCGAAGAAGTAGAGAGACTGAAGCAAATTCTAAGTATTAAAATATAAGTTACCGATTGAAATGGGCAAAAAATGCTTTGTTCCGAATTGCCGCTCTGGTTACACTTCTTGTCCGGATATAGTTTCTATATTTTCGCCTCCCTTGGATTCCGAGAGATTAAAAATATGGATAAAAAACATACCCCGTGACGACAGAATTTTAACTCGCAAGGATAGGGTCTGTGCAAAACATTTCGACCCGAAGTTTATTATTAGAGAATGGAACAATGGTTTGATTACGGTAAATACACTTCATTTATGTATTATAAAAAATATTTACGTAGTAGCTACGCTAAGAATTTTGTGAATGTAATCTAGATTCCGTTGGATAAGCCGCGTTTATCAAAAGAGGCAATTCCAACAATTTTCCCCGGATGCCCTTCCTATCTGAGCATTAACAATAATAAAAGAAGACCTTTAATAAGAGATAATCTTATGGCTTCTAATAAACCGTGTAAGCGCCAAAAAATAAATGAATCATGCGTTGTCGAATATAAAGAAAAAAATGAGCCCAGCACCAGTCAGAATAAAGGTTACTATTTTTTTAATTTTTTATGTTCAAAATTATATACGTTTTTCTTTTAATGGCAATTTATATTTTCATTCTTTTATAAATTTTTATAGTGTTAATATTTGAAGAATTGTGGCAAAATAATTGTTGCTCAATTACGTTACCTAATGAACTTTGGGGTTTCCACAAAGTATGCACAAATGATGGAAGTAGGTGTATCTCCTTTAGTAAAATGTATATTACAAAAAATAGCGGTTTGCCGAATATCGAAAGGCAAGTCGTAATTGACGTCAACTTTGAACCACATGTAGCTATAAAAGGATTAGAAGTAGAATTTCCGAAAATATCCGCTAATACTTTTGAATATCAAATGTGTGTCGAGTCCTTATGTAATATTATTTTGCAAGTTAACAACATGAATATATGTCCAGGTGGCCCAACTTTTAATAAATATGATCCATCTTCCACATACAGTGAATCCGCCGTACCCGACCACACAGTACAAATTTGGCGACATAATAAATGTCCTATTCTGCAGACTTCTTTGCAAAGTTGCAATTTTTGCCATACTTTAAAAAATACAATGCGAATAGGCAAAAACAGAAAGCGCAAAGCCACTTTAAAAGTGCGTACAAAAACATTGTTGCTTGATAAATCGCAACTAGCAGACTTACGTAAAATGAAAAATAAACAAAAAAGAATTAGTACCACAGCGAAAAAGAGAATAGATATACTACAAAAGAAGCTATTAGATATTAAAAATAAAATGAAGAATATGAAAATTGACGAACTAGAAAACTACCTCCACGAGCATAATTTGCCTGAACAACAAAAAATACTAATTAAAGAATGCATCAATATAAGTAAAGTTTCTTGCAAAAACGGCAGACGTTATTCAAATGATTGGTTATTATATTGTTTGTTATTGCATATCCGAAGCCCAACCACTTACCAATTTTTGATGTACAACGATATTTTGCCACTACCCTCTCCAACTACAGTACGTCGATATTTGGCAAGAGTCGACATGAAATGTGGATTAGATCAAAGTTTTTTTAACGCATTACGGTTGAAGTTATCGCGAAAAAATAAGTTTCAACGTCATGGTATACTGCTTTTTGATGAAATGCAAGTTAGAAAAAGTATAAAAGTAAACACGAAAACAATGGAATTGACTGGCATTGTAGATTTTGGCGATGATATTTACGATAACAATGTGTCGTACGAATTGGCAGATCACGCATTAGTTTTTATGTTCTGTCCTATAGTGGACAATTATGCTCAGCCAGTTGCAGTTTATGCAGCAAAGGGTGCCACAAAAGGTACTATATTAGCGAGTCTTATCATTAAAGTGATTCAGGAACTAGAAAAAAATGGAGCCATCGTTGATGGTATAATATGTGATGGAGCATCCACGAATCGTCGTATGTGGAAAGAATTTGGGGTATCCGGAATTATTGAAAATCCAAGTAATAAATGCGTTCATCCCATCGACGAAAAAAGGAACTTATTTTTTTTTTCTGATACGCCGCATCTTTTTAAGTGTATAAGAAACAGAATTTATGAAAGGGGATACGTTAAAGTAAGTTCTGCCTAAAAATATCCAAAATATCCAAATTATTATTTAAAAAAATGTTATAGTTGCCAAACGGAAAAGTACAGTGGAAACACTATGAAGCTGTATATAAAGAAGATTTAAAGCTTCCCGGAAACCTAAAAGTTTGCCCAAAAATATCTTATAATCACATTTATCCTAGCCCCTTGCTCAAAATGCGAGTAAAACTTGCAACACAGGTTTGTTTTTTGAATAAAGGTTGCTTTTAAATTTTCTTACCATTTAATAGATTTTCAGTAACGCAATGACGGATGGACTTATATTTTATAAGCAAAAAAGTTTAGAACAACTAAAAGATGCAGAAACTACGGTTTTAATTACAAAAAAGCTGAATGACTTATTTGATTGCTTAAATAGAAAAGTTACGAAGGAAGGAATAAAGTTGGGTTCTGCCGATATGAAGGTTATTTGTAAATGCGAGATCTTTTTAAGACACTAATCTTTATTTTGTTTTATAGATAATGGGAGAGGGTTTGGAATGGTTAAATAATTGGGAGAAATATTTACAAAACGGATCAATTAATGACAAGGAATTTTTTACAAAATCAACCGCAGAAGGCCTCAGAGTAACTTGATTGTCTACTCTGGAAATTATCAAATACTTAATATCCGAACAAGGCTTTTCTTATGTTTTAACAAATAAATTTAACCAGGACCCTTTGGAGGTATAAACCAAAATTTAATTTAATATATCAAAATAACAAAAATATTTTTTAGCAATTTTTTGGAACAATACGACAAGCAGGGGGATCTAATGACCATCCTTCGTTTTCCTCATTTATACAATTATACCGGATGTTAAGTGTGTATAAATTAATAAAACCCCCTCGTTTCGGTAACTGTTCACTTGCCAAAGTTGCTACCGAACAACTCGACTTTAAGAACTTTAAACTTATTTTTGAACAAAAAACAGTAAATCATGTTCATAATATTGAAACAAAATTAACCGAAGTGTCAACATCACTAGATGAAGAAGATCATGAAGAAGTACTGGAACAGATAGTTTCGCTAGTTTGCAGTAGCAACATTAGTGATACTGTACTATTTATATTATATAGGAGGATTTTTAATTAGAAAAATTAAAAAAACTACAACTTGTTCAGATTGTCTAAAAGGATTATCAAGTAATAACACTTTTGAAAATTATCCAATTGCCGATCTAATTAATCTAAAAACGAGAGGATTTTTAACCCATCCTACAGTTGAAATGTACTGTTTATTTAAAAATGCCGAGAGTGTTTTCTTAAAACACTTAAACTCTAAGTACATGTACGAGGAAACAATCATGGAATGCATTCATTCCACTAATTTCAAATTTTCATGTGAATTGCATAAAATTAATATAATTTCCTATGCTTTGCATCATTTTGTTTTAATGAGGATGCGGCAATATTTTCAAGGAGAAGATACAAAAATAAAATCGGGTTTTAAAGAAAAAAATAAAATGTCTAAGTTACAGGCTAATTAACTTTAGTTGTATTTGTTTATTGTTTATTTTTTCAAATAATAAATGTTGGTTTGTTTATAGCTTTTTATTTTTTATTTGATGTTTTATTTCGGTCTTAAACAATGTTATTCGTTTGGGTTAATCTATGGTTTGGGTGTGTGGCCATTCGTAAGGCTGCTAGAAGGTTTCTCTCTCGCGGTAGTCTCACTCACCCAAACGTGCTTTATGTCGACGCATTGAAGCCTACCGCGGTACGAGGAGTGGTTACTCCTAACCTACTACTATTGTACTCCGTGGTCCTGGGCGATTGTACCTCTAGCTCGGCTGATTAGAACTAGCTGAAAAAAAATTAAAAATTTCAAAAATAAAAAGTATGGAAAGTCCAGCGAAGATTCTTCGCCAATTTTTTTTTTAAATGTCTGTGGGTGGGTGGGTGCGTTATCGTCATATCTCGAAAACTACTGGGCCGATTTTCATAAAATTTGGTATGCGGGCCTATAATTACAGTATATCTATAAAATAAGCTTTTCAAAAAAATCCGGAACCGGAAACGGAAGTTAGCCATGTTTTTTTGGGCGCAGATTTTTCCTTGAAAAAAATTTCAAAATTTTACTAAGGAAATCAATACAGAATTTGAAAAGAAATCGAATAATTTTTTCCCGAAGTTTCTATGTCAAAAATTGCGCCCGCGGCAAATTTTTGAAAAGCGCAACTTTAAGACCGATTTTACCAAAAATGCAGCAACATATTTTTATAAATCTAACGCCAAATTGTACCTCTAGCTCGGCTGATTAGAACTAGCTGAAAAAAAAATTCAAAATTTCAAAAATAAAAAGTCCGGACAGTTTGGGAAATTTTCAAATTTTCAAAAAAACTTTTCTCGGAAACGACACACACGATTTTTTTTAAATGTTCTGGGTCGATAGTAAATCAAGATGCCTTTCAAATAGCGTTGATCGCATCCCCAAAATTTTTCCCTAACGCCTTTTATGACCATTTGAAGTTTTGGACTTTAACATTTTTTTTCCCACCCCACTGAGGGTGGGCATTCGGTCGAGAAATAAGGTTTGGGGGAATTAGTGGCGCTGCGACAAACCAGGTCGATTGGGATGACTGATCTTCATTTTTCTTGCTTCTCTGAAGTGGGAAACACGAACGAAGGGCTAGAAAGACCCTTTTTGAATAACCAATCATTATTACTATTATTATTAATAACAAAAGTCATACAAGTTCAGGGCACACCCAAGTTGTCATCCAACTGCTTGGTAAAAACTTCAGATAAGCATGGCAAGTGACCCATCGTTGAAAAGGGAATAAAACAAGATTTCCAATGGTGTAAAAATCGTATACTGCTATCAGTGAAAAATTGGACGTTTAGTGAGAGCGCAGCGTACTGCGAAACATCAGAATAGCCACACAGGTTCATTTGAATAAATGTTATGTCAAAAATGGAAGAACTAACCAGAAACTGAAATTTACACGACCTAGTGGCTGCCATTTTAATGCAATTAGAATAGATTTATATTTACTGAAAAAAAAATTGTTGTTATAAATCGAACTACAAAGTAACTACATGACAGATTTTTACACCGATGAAAAGCTCATTCCCTCCTCTTTTCAACGATATGTCACTTGCCATACTTATCTTCAATTGTTTTCTTACTTAGTAAGTCATCACTCACGGCCTGCTGCGATACGTAAATAAATACGAAACATCTTAATATCTAAGCTCATTTCGGTAATTGCAGATGCAGCTGAGGTTATTACCGCCATTTTCAAAGCCTCACAGGGACACGGCACACCCAGGCCACTTGAATTATCACGGTCGTTATTCAATTGTTTTGTAAAAATTTGCAGACAAGCATGGCAAGTGACCTATCGTTGAAAAGGTACTAACACAAGCTTCTCAATGGTGTAAAAATCAAATACTGTTATCGGTGAAAAAACTTGAATAATTATTTATTTATAAAAATAATAGCCTTTGGAAAGCCAAATCCAAGAAGAGGGAAGATATGGGCAGAAGAAAGGAAGGAAGATCACTGAAAGTGAATGCGTAAATATTGGGCAAATATTGAATCACAATGAAGACAAGGAAAAAATGGTCGAAATAACATGCTGCACAGTAGGCCGAAACGAAAAAAGAAGAAGAAGAAGAAAACCTCCATGGAAATTTGATTCAAATTTTTCCCAAGAAAAGTTCGCTAAGTTTAATCAATAGGGAAGGCATTGACAAGGGGCTACACCAAGAGACATTTTCACAAGCTACAATCAAACAACCTTTAAGGATCTAAACTCTACAAAGACTACAGAGACCCTTCGAAAGCTCGACTGGGTCAACTGGTATTGCTAAGTCTGGGTACTTAGTCATGTCTAATGCAAAGTTCTTCCTCCTCTCTACTCCTTATTTGTACATGTATTGGGCATAAGCTAATCGTTTTGCCATGGGTTATCCAAGAGACAAGTTTAAATATATACTCCAGTTAAACAAAGATCAAAGTTCTAAACTCTCCAAAGACCAAATCAGACCGGATTTGGGAACTAAAATATCGATAATAATCCAAAATTCATGATTTGAAAATGTCGAAGCTTTACTCAGTAGACCAGTATCATTAAATCAACTTCAGATATTCAAACTCATCGAAACCAATTTAATGTCCAAGGCAAAATACCCCATCCTCTCTAATTGACGCCTAAACCTTGACTTGGCTTGCTATTAATCTGCAAGGTGAGCTTTAGGAGCCCTGTTTGTACACGTATTGAGAGTAAGCTAATCATTTTATCAGGGGCTATGCCAAAAGACATGTTTAAATAGGACAATCAAACAACCTTCAACACTCTGAGCTCTACAAAGATCAAATTAGACTTGGTTAGGGAATTAAAATATCGATAAGGATCCGTGGTCTATGGTTTGGGAGCGTTGAAGGACTTTGGACGTGAAGCCGTGACAACGAAGAAGCGGACTGCTTGGTTAGAAAAATCTACTCTGAGCATTTATTTCGTCTCAAACCCACCTTAATTTGTTCAAATCTAGCGCTTAGCATATTGATGACCCTTCGCTTTCTTATCTTCGGCAGGTGAAGCACTTCCAAAGACCTGGACGTTCACCAACCACTTCAATAATCAAGGTTGCAAGCCAAATGACTTCTTGCCCAGAAAGGGTTCCTCCAAGCCCTTCCTTAGTCTGAAGCCGATCCTCAGTTTGTTCAAGGCAAATACGACAAGTCTAACACCTAGTGTGGCAGTAGGGTCTCACCGCCTTCTTTATTTCAAAAATGGAGCAACCAAAAATAGTGGTGTATTTTCTTACAGGGCATGGACTCTTCCATAGACCCCTGCTAGGCCCAATTTGATTTTGTAATGAACCCGAGAAAGTCTTCTGTTTTGCAACGTCCTAGGCTTTTTCTACCAGGCTCTTCGAGCTCGAAGACATACGAAGTGTGCTGTTCTGTTTGACGATGCCTTTTAACGACGTCACATGTCCAACGGGCTTAAGACTTGGGTGCCGAGACTCTGCACCATTGGATCATGAAGCTAACCAATCAAATTAGCTGAGCCTTTTTTTACTAGATTTTCAGAAGTGAACCCTCCTTTCTCATCAACCTTGACACAGTCCAAGCCCGGAAATCTTATTTGTCCTGAATCAATTGGTTGGTGTACGTGCAACTGATATATTGGGCAGGCTTGTACGTGGAAAATGGCGAGAAGGAGCTCTACCAACAGTTTTACTCGATTAGTAAGACGACCCAAATCGCCAGATTAACCTGCCCCTTGTCAAAAAAAGATCGTACGACCTACTGCGAATATGATCATCTCGGGAGTCGAACCCGGCACGTCTGCGTAAGAGTCCAAAGCTTAACACACGCAACGGCTCACCCTAAAGTCGAAACAAACCCAGCAAACGAATTAAAATGTACTTCCAAAAACCTCCAAAGCCTTTACTAAAGCTAAATTCATCCTTCTAGTTATATATTTTTTCCACATATGGATTTTTTTTTCTAATCTCGCCGGCAATACATATGAAAAAGCGTAAGGAAATGAAGTTATAAATTCGGAATCTAATCTAGAAAACCGTTCTCGCGTTGTTCGAGGGGCTTTTTTCATAGAGTACGCGGGCAACGATAGAGAGAGCGAGCCCGTGTGCGTTCATTTCCAAGGGCAATGATACACTAATCGAAACTTCATTACAAGCCCATTCCGTGAAAATCAAATTACGGAATTAGATTTGGAGCTGTCGAACTCGTCTACCGTGTAATCGCATGTATCAATCTCTCTCCCAGTTCCCCCTTGCTTTTCTTCATGCGCAAATAAAAGGGATTCCATTGTCAAAATTTGCAATTAATATTTCTTTTTTTATTGCTTATTGTGCTGCTTTCCGAACTTTTAGAATTTTGGGCTACTAACTCAAAATTTTACTTGCATTCAGTGTAAGTTCTGGAATTTATTAAAAATTGTCACTGAAAACGGCTGGAGTTTTCACCAAATGGGCCCTGAAACAAGCTTGGACATTTATTACACATAATAATTAACGAAAACGTTCCGAAATCCATCTCTGCAAATCGCTAATATCCGCTTAGAACAAACAATATTCGAGCGAACAATCGACTCTCAACGGCATTCAAATCAAAACAAGAAAACACATGTCACGTATGTACACTGCAGTGATATTCACAATTGTAAATCACATTAGAGTGTTAAACACAAGCCTCTACTTGGTTAGTGTCACTAATAGGGTCCCCTGTGGCGCCCCCACAGGGGGTTTGAGAAAGACACATGGGGCACGCGAGGGTTCCTACAACTTCACCACATGTCATTTTCTTTTCGCTGATAACGGACGGTACAATCCTTCTGCCACTTTGAAACTTTAAGCGTTTTACTCTTCTGAGCCACTTAGTTATGAAGTGAGGATTTGGAGGGAGACGTACTGGAGCCAGGACAGGCCCCATTTTATTTATCAATTTGCTTCTTGCCTTAAACAGTTGATGAGGTGCGTTAATTAGATGTCGAATAAAAATTAGAAACCGTGAAAATCAAGTGCAGTAGGAATTAGATTGAATGAAACTTAGACGTAATGCAAATTGTAATCATTGAAAATTGGACTTAACAGAAATTAATTAATCAAAAATTAGATAAAATGAAAATTAGCCACAGTGAAAATTAAGCCAATAACGCTTAGACCCAGGGAAAATTGATGCAAATTATCTGCATTAAATATAAGTTCTAACAAAACTAGCTAGACTGAAATTAGACCCAATGAAACTTTGGACGCACTGAAACATAAATTTAGATTTAGATTTAAAGGCTGGATGCTTTAAACTAGACTTAAAGAAGAGATTTAGAATTTTGAAATTTGATTTGAGTCTCTAAAAGTGCATTATAAATTCGAACTGCAAAAGTAGATCAATATTCCATACGTTGAGTTTGTATTCGAACTGGAATCGAGTATTGAATCAACAAACGACTTTTCAGTCTTAAAATTGAGTTTAATTAAAAAATTCAAACTTCAGCATTGCAAAACTGCGCCTTAGTAATACTAGTAAAGATTTGAATCCGATTAAGGATGTAAAATTCCGGATTTGATTGATTCAGCATTTATTTGAGTTTGAAAATTCAATCCGAATTAAGCTAGAATTTAAATCGCCCTGAATGTCAGATCCTAATAGTTTTCAGTCTGCATTTGTTAATTTAAATCTTATATAGTTTCAGAATTTAAATCCAAAACCTGGATTTCGAATTTTCAATATAGATTCAAGGATGTGGCTTTCAAATTCGAGATTTAAGATTTTTGAATTCGTAATTTTACTATTGAAATCTTGAATTTTAATCTTACTTTAATTAAGGATCTGAATCGAAGATGGAGCTATCAAATCTGGACTTGAAAGGCAAATTCCAAGATTGATTGCAAATCCTTTAAGGTTTGATATTCCTGAAATGACAAATCTTAACAGTCCTAACCCTGAGCTTTAACCCTTTAACTACCTTATCTTCAAGATTCAAATTTTAAATTGAGGTTGATAACTCAGATTCAAAACATAAATTCCAAGACTGAATTGAAATCCTTTTTTAGATTTTATATTCTCAAAATGTTCAATCATTTTAATCGGATTTTAAGTAAAACAAACATTTTAAAACTCAGGTTGAATTGACATTTAGCATGAATTAATTTAATTTGATCCAAAAAAGTCGAAAGATTTTAAGCTTCAACGAAACTTTGTAAAGATATTTAAGTCCAAATTTAATAATATCCTAATCCGAAATTTGATTTTTATTTTAATCCAAATTAGATATAAAACCAAGTGAATTAAATTTTGAGATCAAACAAAACCTCCTTATAAAAGATACTACTATTTGTGAACATTAGATAAATTTGAGATCCAAAATAGAACACTAAACTTGGCTTGTAATTTAATCCAGATTAAATTAGACACTGAGAGAGTTAAATTTTGAGATCAAATCATGTAAGCTGCACGAGTTTTAGATCTATTTAAGATCAAAAGATTGATAGTCGAATCTCAAAAATTTTCTTATATTTTAAATCTGATTGAAACAATAATATTCAAGATTAAGCAAAACATCCTTGTAAACCGTATGAGTTTTAGATACATTTGAGATCCAAATTATGATTGATTTTAATTCAGATTGATCTTGAGACTTAAAGACCTAAATTTCAAGAAGAAACAAATTCGTTTTACAAGTGCTTCACGCTGTGAGATTTTGTGTAAATTAAGTGTAATACGTCCCTGTTGCTCGAAGTTTAAGCCCGCCTGAATTAAAAGTTAGAAAAATTTGAAGACTTACAAAGTTACTTTTTTTTTCAATTAACAATCAGAATTTTAATACATTCTATGAGCTATTAAGCTTGATTGGTAGACTCCCGGTGGAGGCATCTCTGCCTGAAACAGTTAAATCTTTTGGCCATATCTTCCGAAGGATCTTCTGTCAGTGGTGGGTGATGTTTCAGTGTTGTATGGTGCATGCTATTTGATTATGTTTCTCACATAGGGGATGTTAAGATCTGCGTGGAGTGTCTGGTTTGTCACATACCAGGGTGCGGCTGCCATACTGCGGATGGTTTTTGATTGAAAACGTTGAATGACTTGTGCAACCCCATAGCTGACAGCCGTAAGTCCAGATTGGTCTGATAATAGACTTGTATAACAATAGCTTGTTCTCCAAGGATAATGAAGAGTTTTTCCCCATGAGCCAGTACATCTGCTTCAATTTTAAGCCCATTTGCTTCCGTTTCTTATGAATATGGGTTTTCCACATCAATCTTTTGCCTATGGTATTTAACTTCAGTGGACTGAGGCAGAGTAATACTATTAAAGGTGACGGGTGGGCATTCTTGATGTTTTGACAGTGAACGTAATATGTGCTGATTTAGTCTCGTTGACTTTAATTCTCTATTTCAGTAGATTCCGTTATGGGTAGGTCAGAGGTAAATAGGAGACATAATTGATGATTAGGCAGCCATGCTTCTTGCATTGCGTTTTCATTAATACGGCTAAGGACTAATTGCAACTTGGAGACTATAGGCAGCAGGCTAATAGGTCGATAGGAATTAATTTCATTTGAGGGGTTTTCCGAGTTTGGGAATAAGGATTATCTGTGCAATTGTCTGAGTATAGTTGCTGTTATTAGGTCTTGACCTGGTGCTTTTCTATCTTTTAACCATTTTATCTCGTTCTTCTTACGTATCGGTGGAGACATCTGTATTGGTGATTGTAATTCTTCTTCTATTTCCTGGTCGACCTCATTAGAATTTGGTTGGAAAACTTCAGCTAAGCAGTCTGCAAATGCTTCCGCCTTTTCCTTATCTGATCTTAACCATGAAGCCCCTTGGTCTCGTATTGGTGGAATATAAGTTTGTGGTTGTTTGATGCCCTTGGTGACTTTCCAAATTCAAATTGTCAGATAGGTTTGAAAGGATTTATTCTTGACAGATTTTAATTTAATTGATTAAACCTTCTTTTGTCTTTAATGCTATGCGTGCGTTGCCATCTAGCTCTTGCCCGTATTTTTTGGTATGTTGGGATTGTTTATTTTATATTTGTTAGCCCACTTCCTGTACTGTAGTATGTAGTTATGAAGTGGTTCGTTGCGGATTCTATTTCTTCTGCAGTTTTTAGGCTAATGTTTCTATTGAGATATTGTTCGATCTATTCCTTGAAGGTGTCCCAGTCAGTTTTCCTATTACTGAGAGAAGGACTAGGTGTTTTGAAGATGATGGTTGTGCTAATGGTGGCTATCCATATGTGTAGTTTGATGAGAGGCCCCGTTTGTAACGAAAAGTCTAGCAAGTCTAGGATTTTGTTTTGATCAGACGGCCAATAGGTTGGGCTACCAGTTGATAGGAAGTTATAGTTACTTGGTGAACCACCGTGTACCGTTCCATCAGGATGTTCTGTGTGATAGACAGAATAGTGTGGTCTGTGATAGGAGCGTAATATCTATATTGTTTCCATGTAGGAAATTTTCAATTTCTAGGCTTTTGTATTGAAGTCCATTGGCGTTCTATAAAGCTAATCGAAGAGACTTAGCCATTATTGAGCTATTTTGTTAATGACGGTATTTAGCATGTTTGGAATGATGTTATTTTGTTGAAGGAGTTGGTTGAATAGGGCTTTAAATTCGTCTAGGAATTGTTGAAGGGTTTAGGCGTGATTTGGGTACTAAAACTAAGGTTAGAGTTTGTTGAAATCAATTCCATCAAAAGGGCTCAAAGCTAAAAAATACACAAAACAAACTTAATAAATTCAAAAAATTGGAAACTGACAAAATTGTCTAAAAACAAATGAAACAAACAAGCATTTCAAATTAGGTTAAATAAAAATTTTATTAACTTTATTAGAAGGAATCAGAAACAATAGTTAGAGTTTGCTGAAATTTTAAGAAAAAATTGAATAAGTTTAAAAAGGATTGAAACACTCAAAAATTTGTCTAAAAACAAATGAAGTAAACTCTTACTTAAACTGGGTTAAATAAAAACATCAAAATTCACGTCAGAGTTTGCCTAAAGTCTTGAGAAATGGGCATAAAAAAATCAAATAAATTTTCAAAAATTGGAACACTTTGAAATTTGTCTAAAAACAAATGAAGCCAGCTGTTAAAATTGGGGAAAATAAAAATATCAAAATTTGATCAAAGACGATCAAAATTAACGTCAAAGTTTGCTAAAGTTGTTAGAAATGTTAAAAATCCTCCCATTAGATTCAGGGCTTGAAGGACCATTTTTAAATGTTCGCGTTTGTCCAAAATTTAAACAAGAATTAGGTTATTTCAACCCTCTGAGGTTACGAAATGAAGACTTTCATGTGTTTTACGGTGAAATTTCCCGAGTTTTCGTAAATTCTTTCCAGAAATTTGCGAATATCTCTGAGAATTCTTAAGATTTGCAGTTCAAAATACCTACGAAACACATCTTTAACAAGAAAACTCCACATTTTAGCGATAAAAAGTCCAAAATCGCTCCAATGCAGATTCACGGATCGAAGGACCATTTTGAAGTGTTTGCATTTTTTAAAAATTTAAGCAAGAATTTGGTTATCTAACCCTCTGAAGTTACCAAATGAAGACTTTCGTGTGTTTTACGGTAAAATTTCCCGAGTTTTCGTAAATTCTTTCCAGAAATTTGCGAATATCTCTGAGAATTTTTAAGATTTACAGTTGTAAATACCTACGAATCACATCTTTAGCAAGAAAACTCCACATTTTAGCGATAAGAAATTCAAAATCAAATAAATTTTAAAATATTGGAACACTTTGAAATTTGTCTAAAAACAAACGAAGCCAGCTGTTAAAATTAGGGTAAATAAAAATATCAAAATTTGATCAAAAAGGATCAAAAAGGGCTAGAGTTTGCTTAAATCTTAAGAAGTGGACATAAAAAATTGAATAAATTTTAACACTTTCAAAATTGTAAAAAAACAAATGAAGTTCAAATTAGGTTAAATAAAAATACCAAAATTTAATTAAAAGGAGTCAACACTAGCTTTGGAGTTTGTTAAAATCTTCATAAACACACTTAACAAAATTGAATCGATTATAAAAAGCTCAAACATTGACAAAATCGTCTAAAAACAAATGAAGCTTCTTAAATTAGGTTAAATAAAACTATCAAAATATCGTCAAAATTAACGCTGGAATTTAGGAATTTGTCATAAAAAATTGAACAAATAAAAAATACAACATTAACAAAATTATCTAGAAACAAATGAAGCAGGCATTTAAAATACTTCTAAAAAACTCGCATAAAATTTTAAAAATTCAAAAAACAAAAGAGGAGACCTTCCTTAAAGCCCCGCGCTAATAGCACTTGTTACTGCTTACTCGACAATAAATAATAATCGCGGCTTAGTGTTAGTACCCTTGACTTTTTGGTGAACACTAGACGGGGCGGAGCACCAGGTCCTGTATATGAGGGCCCCCGTGGTGCTAATGGCGCCCCCTATGTCGGGGCCCTTGCCGAAACACAAGAACACAGCAGGTGAACTCGTGACCGGACCACTACGACTTGAAAATATTACCTTCTTTTCTTTCCTTAAAACAATCCAAACTTTCGTCTTATGTACGATCTTACTTCATTTGTTTGTTTTTTGTTTTTGCTCGTTGGGGCTCACTTGGTTCTAGTTGATTCCGAGCGGTAATATCCGCAATCTGAGCCGTCGATGGGCTAAAGTGGCTTAATAATACGCAAATAAATGGGATATTCGCTAATTTTATCAAGTTGGTCCTTCGTGCCGGAAAAACAATGGGCTGCGATGATTGCCTGGAAAGTTATGTTTTAGCTCTGGTTTGGTGCAATTAGTCGAATTTTAGGACGAGTATTTAGGAAGACTTCGTCTCCCAAAAAATACGTCGGGTCATCCAGTTTGTATAGAATAAAAGAATAGAACATAGCGGAACCGCCTGATGATGGGAAGGCCCCACACTGCATTAAAATGCTCTAACACGGCTTTTGTCGGCTTGTGCAGGTAACGTTGGCGCTCCCGCTGAGATGCTGATAGATTGATTTGTTTTTCATTTTATTGCCGGACCTTTTTCCTACAACAGACTAAACCTTATTCTGTTCCGTAGCCCTTCTGACGTAACAATGATACAACTTTTATACGTCGTCGTATCGCAGACGAGGCGCTACTGATTTTTATAATTGGCAAAGTTAGAGGAACGACAGATCAGGCAATTAAAAACGAAAAGCTCATCATGTTTGCTTATTGTACCGATATATCAATTATTGTTGTATGGTATTCACTATAAAATAACTTCTGGTTACAAATGAGTTAGTAACGGTACAGTTAATCTAAGATTTTAAACGCAACCATGCGTTAAATCGGGTGGAGGGGGTAAGTTACACGTTTTTAACAAGAAAACTGCACATTTTAGCGATAAAGAATTGAAAATCGCCCCATTACAGATTCACGGCTCGAAGGACCATTCTCAAATTTGCGCGTTTTTCCAAAATTTAAGCAAGAATTCGGTTATTTGAACCCTCTAAGGTTACCAAACGAAAACTTCCATGAGTTTTACGGTGACATTTCCCGAGTTTTCGTAGATTCTTTTCAGAAATTTGCGAATATTTCTGAGAATTCTTAAGATTTACCGTTGGAAATACTTAAAAAACACATCTTTTAGCGATAAAAAGTCCAAAATCGCCGCATTACGAATTCACGGCTCGAAGGACCATTTTGAAATGTTTGCGTTTTTCCAAAATTTAAGCAAGAATTCGGTTACTTCTGCCTTTTGAGGTTACCAAATGAAGACTTTCGTGATTTTTACGCCAAAATTGCCGGAGTTTTGATAAAATCTTTCCAGAAATTTGCGAATCTCTCTAAGAATTCTTAAGATCTACTGTTGAAAATACCTACGAAACACATTTATAACAAGAAAAGTCCACCTTTTTGACGATAAAAAAAAACTGAAAATCGTCCTATTTCAAATTCGCAGCTCAAAGGACCATTCGAAATTTGCGCTTTTTTTTAAATTTAAGGAAGAATTGGGTTATTTCGACTCTTTGAAGTTACCAAATAAATACTTTCCTGATCCTTACAGCGAAATTTCCCGAGTTTTCGTAGATTATTTCCAGAAATTTGCCAATATCTCTGAAAATTCGCAAGATTTACAGCTACGAAACACATCTTTAACAAGAAAACTCCACATGTTGACGTTAAAAAGTGAAAATCGCGCTATTACAGATTCACGGCTCGAAGGACCACTTCGAAATTTTTGAGTTTTTCTACAATTTAAGCGTATTTCAAACTTTTGAGGTTACTAATTAAAGACTTTCGTGAGCTTTGGTAGATTCTTTCCAGAAATTTGCGAATCTCTCTAAGAATTCTTAGAATTTACTGTTGAAAAGACTTACGAAACACATGTTTAACACGAAAACTGCACATTCTAGCGATAAAAAATCCAAAATCGCCCCATTATAGATTCACGGTTCGAAGGGCCACTTCGAGATTTTCGAGTTTTTCTACAATTTGGGCAGAAATTCGCTTATTTCAGACTTTTGAGGTTACGAAATGAAGACTTTCGTGTTCCGTACGCCAAAATTGTCCGAGTTTTGATAGATTCTTTCCAGAAATTTGCGAATCTCTCTAAGAATTCTTAAGATTGACTGTTGGAAATACCTACGAAACATATCTATAACAAGAAAAGACTACATTTTGACGGTAAAAGCTGAAAATCGCCCCATTACTGATTCACGGCTCGAAGGACCATTTGCAATTTTCGCGTTTTTGAATATGTCAACCCTTTTAGTGTGTCAAATAAAAACGTTCATGATGCTTTCGTCGAAGTTGCCCGGATTGTTTGTAGATTCTTTCCATAAATTTGCGAATATCTTCAAGAATTCACAAAATTTACAGTTGGAAGTACCTGCGGTAGCCCTTAAAAATACAATTAAGGCTTAATTTTTCCTTCGTTCGAGTTGGATTTTGTCCGTTCGAGATAAAATTTCAAAAGATGTTTGTTTAAACCTGTAAAAAGATAAGCAGCTTGGTGTGCTACCTACAACGAAATAATCTCCCAAACCCCTAAGCCATGGAACCCGTTGTAAGCCGATTCTGGAAGCCACTAAGCCAACTTGGCCGCTTACAAGAAAAAAAAATACTACCGGAAATTTTTTCAAAGCAATTGTTCCGTGTAAATTTTAATGCAATCACAATCATGGGCTCTTTTAGTTAACGATCGCGTACGTAGGTTACATTGCGAAACGCTTATTTAAAAACAATCTCCCACATACGACAAATAATTATAAAGCGGCCGATAAGAGAATAATAAAATAGGACCCTAATTTGGCGTTAAATTATTAATTATAAATAGAAATCCGGCCGGTTTAATTGTTAAAAAATAATTTTCGTTATTGTTTACCAAACTACCCGTGCGAGTTTAATTTCATTTTTGACGACCTCGATTTCGTAACCGAATTATTCTGCTTATACTCTTCCGAGGGAAACAATTGAAACGAGTACGGACAGGCGAACGAGCAGGCTAGAACAATGTTTTTTAGAAACTTTGCAGTTCGGAAACTTCCCCAATTTTTTGAATGAAGGAAATTGGTAATCCCGATCGTGTATCCGAATAAATCAAAGCCCATTTTCGAAGGAAACTAAGAAATACGTATAGGCGAACGAGCAGGCTAGAAACAAAACCAGAGATTTGTTAGAAACTTGACCATTTTAGAAATTTTATATGCGAAATTGGAGGTCTCTACTATGTAACCGAATAATTTAGGACAGGTGAACTAATAGTAAGTCAGAAACAAACCCAAAGAAAACGTGGCTTTTTTCATTGAAAAAATTGTGAACTTAATTTAAGTAAGTAAGATTTAAGCTTTGTATTATAAAACGCCCCAAACTAAATAATTTAAAACATTTTCAAGGGAAACAATATTGAAACAAGTACGAACGGGCGAGCAACCAGGCCAGAAATAAACCAGAAAAAATTTAGTCCCAAAGAAATTAGCTGCCTGGATTGCTAACTCAAGAATAGAAATTTTCGGAGCAGAACAGTTTAAAAAAAATACAACCAGGTGAACAAGCAGGCTAGAAACAAACCACAGATATTTTATAGATTTGGTTAACTCGAGAATTTTGTGGAAGCTTCTCTAATTTCTTTACTCCAAGAAATGTGCGATCTGGATTGTATAACCCAGTAATTTAGGGGTCCTTGCGAGAGAAATTATAGAAATAAATGCGGACAGGTGAACTAGTGGGCCAGAAGAAGCAAAGCCAAAAAAATTTGACAGTTTCTCATTGGAAAAATTGGGTAATGAAGATTTTCATTTGGCAGCTGAGCAATTAAAAACTCCTTTGAGAGAAACAATTGAAACAGAGGCGGGCGGACGGGCGATCAAGCAGGCCAGAGATAAACCAGCAAACACTTAAAAAAATTCGGCAATTTTTTATCTGAAAGTAGCGGGCAACCTGAATTGCTAACTTTTCTGCGGCGAAGGAAACAATTTCCAAAAAGGCCGGTCGGATGAACGAGCAGGCCAGAAACAAAACCAGTTTGTTTTTAAAAAATGTGCCCAGTTTAGACGGTTTATAAAACTTGTTCAAATTTTTAACTACAAAATATTAGTACATCCGAATAATCCAAAATCCCTTCGAGAGAAACAACCGAAGAAATACAAATAAGTGGACCAGCAGGCCAGCCATAAAGCTTTTTCGAAGCTACGGCGATTTTTCATTGGAAAAATTAGGGAATTTCATGTACGTTTTCTAAGTTTTCTGATAAAACACCCCAAAAATTAATGATTTTGATTACTAAACTGAAGGATTTAAATTCTTCGAGGAAAACAATCGAAACAAAAATACGGGCGGAAGAACAAGCGTACTGAAAACAAACTTCACCAAAGGTTTGACTGAAATAAACTGATTATCTCAACTGTATAATTCAAACATTCAGGACTTCTTTGACGAAAACAACTGTTAAGATAGTCTGGATTGGTAACTTAAAAATACAGGCAGGTGAACGAGCAGGCTAGGAACAAAATCAGAGTTTTTTTAGAAACTTGGTCAGAGATTTTATAGAAGGTTTCCCAATTATCGTGTGTGTAACCGAATAACTCAGGGTTCCTTCGAGAGCAACAACCGAAAAAATACGAACAGGTGAACCAGTAGGCCAGAAACAAAGCCGTTTTTTTTTCTTAAAAACCTTGACGGCTTTTAATTGAAAAAATTAGTCAACTGATTTAAGTTTTTTATTAAAACAACCCAAAAATGTAGGACTCTGATTTCTTAACGCTTCGAGGAAAACAAATGAAACAAATACAAACGGACGAACAAGCAGGCCAGAAATTTTGTAGAAGCTTTCATTGGTTTTTCACTGGAATTTTTGACGAATTCGGATTAATTTGTAACAAAAAATCAGACTATGCATATGTTGGATGAGGGGGGCGGGGTGATCAAGAAGTCCAGAACTAAGGTAATAACAATTCCACGAAAGCTACTGTTTGCAGATTAAGACAGTGACAAGTGACGTAATTCTTATTGAAAAATAATTCCTAAAACTCTTCGGAAATACAATAAAACGTATTTCTAATTTTCAAAAAACAATTGCACCGCGTGATTTCCATACGTTAGCTTGGTATCGGGCGCCCTCCATTTTTGAATATTTTACTAGTCGAAAAGTAATCCATCAAAATGGGTAACCCAAAGCAAAAAAGCATCGACGGTTTGAATTCGACAGGCAGCTTATTAAAAAGTAAGACCAGTCAACGAGCGGTCCAGAAATAAAACGACCCAGAGAGAGAAAAAAAAAGAATGTATAACAAATAAGAAATAATAAAGGAGAAAAATTGGATCCCGTGTTGAACGCCATTTGCAATTAAAAGTTCCAACTCGGGACGTAAAAAAAATACAAAAAAAGTCGAGATTACAACAAGTAAACATGTGCTGGTTCACGATAAGACCATTAATCATCCGAGCCCCACTATATTACTTTTGATTCTTGGTGTATTAAATTTACTCTCTTTCTACCGGCCTGACTTTTACATAAACCTCTCTTCTGTGCCTACTGCGATTTCGTTTGGGGAACCGATTGTTTCGCATGGACGACTCGTTATTTTTGCAAAGTAGGCCGTTTCACATTTATTTTAATCTGAAATAACCAACCTAACCTCACTTTTTTTAAAGCAACCTAACCTCACTTTTATGTGTCATGTCTGAAGACAATCGATTTGGTGTTAATTTATATCCGAAGCGCTCAAGAATCTTAAATTAAATAGTAAAACTAACCTCACTTTCATCTGTCAAATAAGTCGGTTGACATGCTTCATTTGTCACTTTCCATGGCCGTCTTTGTGAACGAACGAAAGCGTGTTTCTTTCACTAAAATATGCAACAAGCATCTTTTAACAGCCGCCAATTAACAAAGTAAACACGGAAACCTCCGAGGCCGTCTCTGTAAAATTTCGCAAGGCTATCAAAATCCGAATCCCGCAAGAAAAACGCAAAGGGGGCATTCATGAATATCTTATAAAAAGTGTGCAGAATGAATTTAAGATGTAAAAGCACCGCGTTCCCCGTGCGCTTATTAGCTACCATGAATAATGAACCCGGCCAAAATATGACAGAAATTACGGACGGAATACTTCTGGGGAATGAAGAGGAGAGAAAAAAAAAGCAGCACGCCGGGGCACGCGGAATTGGAAGATGGCAGACGATAAAAAGGGCTCGTTAATGAGTTTCGGTATTTTTATTGGTTTTTCTTTCGGGAGGGTTATTTCTGTTATTTTTACTTTAAAAATCCATATCTCGGCAGATTTGCTTCTCGTGACTTTATGACTTTTTTTTACAATTTCCGTTTGAAATTAAACCTCGCTCCTTGATATTTTTGATGATAATCCTTGTCGTTTCTTTTGATTTCAGGATAAATGCGAAGGCCGGAGGAGGTAGAAGGACACGTATTTAGTTAGGTTTGCGAAGACGGTGAGTTTCGCTTTTGTTTCTGCATGTTTTAAACAAAAGAATAACAGTTTTTCTGAAGCACCCTCGTATATTGTTTAAACAATCAACTGAATTTAATTACGTTTCCGAAATATTTAAAATAATAGAAGTGAAAATACAAATAATTTCGGTTTGTTTTTTCTGATTAACCCCCGTATAAATTAACAGCAGTAAGGCCTTAAATATACAATTTTGAGCCGTAAATTTACTAGCTTTTAATGTTCAAATTTTAGGCCCTTAGAATTCTGAGCTTCAACGTTCCAGTTTTGAGCTTTGCATATTTTGAGCACTAAATGTTTAAAGTGTCAGCTTTTGAACCTTAGAGCCTTTAATGTCAACGTATACCTAGAGCTTTAGGCTTCAAAATTTACAATCTTAAAATTCTGAGGTTTCTAGGTTGAATTTCTGAGCCACCATTGATCAAATATTTACAGACGTTGAACCTTTAACTTTAATATTTTGAACTTAAAAATTGTGAGAGAGTTCGAGCTTGAAATTTTGAGCCTTTATGTTCAAATATTGGGTCTCCAATTTCAAAATTTTCGTCTTTAAATTTAACTCTTTAAGATGTTTAGCTTGAAATGTTGAAATATTGAGTCAGAAACAGCTTTACAATTAGAAACTCTGAACCTCAAATTTATGAATTTCAAGCTTTAAACTCAAGATTTTTATGCTGGGCATCCTGTCACTTAAGGTTTGAAATTCTCAGCTTTATGTGCTTAAATATTGAGCTATAAATTTACAATTTTGGGCCATCAATTTTCGAACCTTTGATGATCAAATCTTGAGCCTTAAATTTAAAATTTTAGGTCATAAACTTTATAGCCTTTAATATTCAAAACTTGTGCCCTAAATTTACAATTTTGAGCTCCCCCCCCCCCTCTACGTATTTATAATAACAAAATGTTCGTTGTTCTTCTTTAATAAAATCGCCGAACTTGAAGAAAGGCGCACCTCTTTCTGGTTTTTCAAAGTGGAATTTTTATAAGCCACCCTCATATTAAATCCGCAACTAATTCCAATTTTCCTTGACACCCCCCCCCCCCCCATCCTTCCGACGCGTTTATACCAACGAAATGTTCTTCTTTAATTAATAACATATGTAGTCGAACTTGAAGTAGAAAGGCGAATGCTTGTC
This sequence comes from Melanotus villosus, assembly GCA_963082815.1. NCBI lineage: Eukaryota > Metazoa > Arthropoda > Insecta > Coleoptera > Elateridae > Melanotus > Melanotus villosus. The sequence goes on along the minus strand of OY720426.1, from coordinate 32,981,820 downwards.
TAGTTTTAAATTTCAGAGCGGAATTTTTATAATCGTCCCGCGTATTAAATTCGCAAAGAACTCTAAATTTCTTTGATTCCCTCACCCCCTTTCTACGTACGAGTATCTCTAAAAACGATATGTTCGTCCTTCTTCTTTAATAACATCGTCGAACTTCAAGAAAGGCGAATCCTTTCCTGGTTTAAAATTTTAGAGCAGAATTATTTTTAATCCACCCTGGTATTTAATCAGCAAGCAAATTTCCCTGATTCCCCCCACCCCCACCCTTCTGCATATTTATAAGCATTGAACACATCGTCGAAATTGAAGAAAGATGAATCCTTTACTGGTTTTAAATTTCAGAGGGGAATTTTTATAATTAACCCTCGTATTAAATCAGCAAGGAACTCGAAATTTTCCTGTTTGCGCCCCCGCAGCCCTCCTACGTATTTATAATAACGAAATGTTCGTCTTTCGTGTATATATGTCCGTTTATAACAGCACGGGACGGTAGATCGTACGGAAAACGCGACTCATCAAACTTGAAGAAAGGCGAATCCTTTTCTGGTTTTAAATTTTAGGGCAGAATCTTTATTGGCGACTCTCGTATTAAATTAGCAAAGAACTCAAATTTTCTTGATTGTCCCTCTCCCCTCTTACGCATTTATAGTAACAGAATGTTCGTCTCTCTTCTTTGAAAACATCGTCGAACTTGAAGAAAGGCGAATTCTTTTCTGGTTTTAAATTTCAGATGGGAATTTTTATAATCAACCCTAGTATTAAATCGGCAAGGAACTCGAAAGTCCCTTAATGCCTCCCCCCTTCTTACCCATTTATAATAATAAATATTCGTCTCTCTTCTTTGAAAACATCATCGAACTTGAAGAAAGGCGAATCCTTTTCCGGTTTTAAATTTTGGAGCAGAATTTTTATAACTGACTCTCGTATTAAACCACGAAATTTCCTTGATTATCCGACCCTCCCCCCCTTCCTACGCATTTATAATAACATTTTTTAATATAAAGAAAACTGGATGAGCGATCGATATTTTCCAAAACCGGCCCTGTATAACATTAAAAAGGAAAAATTGCAAAAGTAAAACTATAGAGAATTTGTATCCCAAAAAAAAGTAGCAGAAAAGTCTTGAGAAGGCTCGTAAAATGTGCCCTATAGGTGTGAAAAGCGTGCTCTTGAATGTCGACGGGAAATGAGGTTGCAGGGACAGGAGATTAAACCGGAAAACCACCCTCCTTCGCCCTTCCATCTTCGTTGGGTCCTTTCGCTTCGTGTCCTTGTGTACTTCGTTTACTTAGTAAAAATTTTCGGCGTTGAATATTTTTTTAGAGTATCGAAAGCTTCCTTACTGTTTTTATGTTGCTAAAAGCAATTTTCGAAAATTAAAATGACGATTTTGAGTTTTAAATGCACAAATAATGCACTAAAGGGACAGTCAGGACTGTAATTAGTAGCAAATTTGTGTGAAGAAAATGGCCTTTAATTTGTTAAAGCTTGTTATAAGCAAGGAAACATAGACGTTTTTGCTTTCCGAATTCTGTAAACTCTCCATTTTAGAAATTTAAATTAAACCAGAGTTGCTTCCTTGATTTTACAAACCTCCAATCGAATAACTCTCTTAATTTCCATTACTTGCAATAAATTCGACATCCTGCAAACAAACAATACTGACCTAACCCTTCATTTGTTTTTTCCAAAAGCTTCTCAATTTTTGAAAACTGCCAGGCTAATTTCCTAACTTTGATTTCAAGCTCTCACTTTAGTAAGCTGTTGTTGAACCATTTATTAAAAAGAAAGCTTTAAAATCAAGAGGTAGATTTGTTTTGCTTGTAATGTCAACAGAAGTGAGGTTAGTTTCAAAAATTTGAGTGGATAAGTTTCGTGATTTAAATAGTTTTAAACCTCAGAAATTATGCCATTAATTTTTTACTTTAAAAGCCTCTTCAAGCGGTTTTTAAATTCAAAGACTCGGCTTTTCAAAGTTTTAGCCTTGTATTTTCAAAAATGAGCCTCAAATTTTCCAAATTTGCTTCTCAAATCCAGCTTTGAGTCCTTTGAAGCTTCAAAAATGTGTAGTTAGTCCCAAAAGTTTGAAGTTAGGTTTCATAATTTAACCCAACCACTTAGAGATTTGAAACCCTACATTTTGAAATTTCCAGCCTTATCTTTAAAAGCCTAGTGAAACTTTTAGCTCAGATTTTTAAATTCAAAGATTCGGCTTTTCAAAGTTTGAGTCTTGGGTTTTCAAAATTTTCTAAATTTGGTACTCAAATCCAGCATTGTGTTCTTTGAAGCTTCAAAAATGTGAGATTAGTTCCAAAAGTTTGAAATTAGGTTTCGTAAATTAACCCAACTTCAATGCCTACACGTTGATTCGTCGAGCTTTAACTTTTCTGCTTATGAACCTCAAATTTGGAACCTTTGATGCTTGCATTTTGAGTTTGAAACATTGAGATTTTAATCCCTAAATTTAAACTTTACAGCTCTAAGTTTAAATGAATTTTTGAGCTTTTGATCTTAGTTTTTAAAGTTTAGTAATTTAACCAAATTTTTGATACCCACACGTTGAAACATCAAACTTCAACATTTCTGATTGTGATGCTCAAATTTTGAACTTTTGAGCCTGAGGCATTGAGATTTAAGACGTTAGATTTTAAAAATTTCAGCTCTAACTGTAAAGGCCTTTTAGAGCTCTTAACCTCGGTTTTTAACAATCAGATTACAAAGTTTCAACCTTGGGTATTCAAACTTTGAGTTACAAATTTTCAGAAATTGGTGCTCAAATCCGCCTCTGAGTTCTTTGCAACTTCAGAAATGTGAGGTTAGACCCTAAAGCTTGAAGTTAGACTTCATAGTTTAACCAAACTTTAATTCCTATTCTTCAAGCTTTAACTTGATGATCAAACTCAACTTTTGAGTCTTAAATTTTGAGTCTGAATCATTGAGATTTTAAATTTCAACTCTAAATTTAAAGGGCTTTTGAATCTTTTAAATACGCTTTTTAAATTCTAAGCTTCAGTCTTGGGTATTTAAATTTTGAGCTACAAATTTTCAAAAATTGTTGTTCAAGTCGCTTCAAAAATGGTTTGTCCCAAAAACTGAGCATTAATCTTTAAGTTTTCAAATCTTGAGCCTTACATTTTGAGCTTTGAGTCATAAAGTTCGAGATTTTCAGCTTTACAGCGTTGAGAGTTTTGAGCCTTGAATATTCATATTGAATTTAAGATTCGCAAATATTGACCGTTAAGCTTATGAATTTTGAGCTTTATACTCACGATTATAATCCTGAAAGTCTTTAAAAGTTTTATTGAGTCTCAAATTTTGTACAAAATTTGAACATTATGTCTTCAGCCTTAAGCTTTTGAGAGTTAAAGTTTGAAATTTTGAGCCTTAAATCTACAAATTCCTTGAGCTTCAAGATTATTAGCGTTAAAGTTCTGAAAGTTCGAACTTAGAATTCTGAGCTTAAATGTTCCAGCTCTGAGCTTCAAATGTTTTGAGCGCTAAAGAGTCAGCTTTTGAACCTTAGAATCTTTAATGTCAACGTATTGATTGAATTTCCGAGCCTACATTGCTCAAACTTTGAACCTTTAACTTTAACTAATATTTGAACTGAGAGTTAGAGCTTGAAATTTTGAGCCTTTGTGTTCAAATATTGAGCATGGATTTACGAAGGAATGAGCGTTAATTTACACCCGTTGAGTCTTCAATTTCAAAATTTTCGTCTTTAAATTTAACTCCTTAAGATGTTCAGCTTTAAATGTTGAAATATTGAGTTAGAAACATAAAAATTTTGAGCTTTACAGTTTGAAATTGTAAGCCTCAAATTTATAAATTTTACATAAGCTTTGAACTCGAGATTTTCATCCTGGACGTTCTGAGAGTTAAAATTTGAAGTACTCCGCTTTATGTACTTAAAATCATAAACTTAAGTTTACAAATTTTGAGCCTTAAACTTTAAGATTTGCGGCCGTAGAGTTTTGAGAATTAAAGCTTGAAACTCGTAACCTAAATTGTAGAAATATTGAGCCTAAAATGTACAAAATTTCGAAATTTGAATGTACAAACTCTGTGGCTTAAAGATGAATAAGTCGAGGCTTATGGTTTCAGGTTTTCCGGCTTAAAATTCTAAGAGTTAAAGCTTAAAATTGCGAGCCTTTAATGTTGAAATCCTCAGCCTTAAATTTACAATTCTGAGCCTTAAATTTACGAGCTTCTAATGGTCAAATCTTCGCCCTAAATTTACAATCTTGAGCCTTGAATTTACATTTTTCGAGCTTTTGATGTTCACAACTCGAGCCTTAATTTGAAATTTGGAGTCATAAATTTTCGAGCCTTTACTGTTCAAATCTTGAGCCCTAAATTTACAATTTATTAGCTTTTGATGTTTAAATTTTGAAACCTGAATTTCCTATTTTAAGCTGTAAATGTAACAGCCTTTAATGTTCAGATCTCGAGCCCCAAATTCATAATTGTAAGTCGTAAATTTACAATTTTGAGTCGTATATTACAAGCTTTTACTCATCAAATCTTGAGCTTTAAATTTACAATTTTGAGCCTTGAATTTACAGTTTTGAGCTGTAAGGTTTCGAGCTTTTGATGTTCAAATTGTGAGTCTTGGATTTACCTTTACTGTTCACACTTTGATCTTTGAATCTACAATTTTGAACAATAAATTACGAGCTTTTAATGTTCTAATCTTCTGCCTTTGAGTCGTAGATTTTCCGGTCTTAATGTTCAGATCTTGAACCTTAAATTTATAACTTTGAGTCGTAAATTCACAATTTGCGGGAGTCTATTTAGGGGCCTTTATTATTAAAATTTTGGGCCTTAAGTGTATACCTTGAGTCGTAAATTTAAGAGCCTTTAGTGTTTAACCTTGAATCAATTGTGAGTCGTAAATCTTCCAGAGGTTTCCAGCCTTTAATACTGAAGTCTTAAGCCTTAAATTTTAAAATTTTGAGTCATAAATTTACAGTCTTGAGCCGTAAATTTAGGAGCTTTTGATGTTCTTTAATTACAATTTTGAGCTTTGAGTTTATAATTTTGAGCTGTAAATTTACGAGTTTGATGTTCAAATCTTGAGATCCTTTAGGGTTCAAGCTTTGAGCCTTGAATCTACAATTTCGAACCGTAAATTTCCGAGCTTTTAATGTTCAAATCTTGAGCCATAAATTTATAATGTTGAGCCATAAATTTACAATTTGGAGCCGTAAATTCAAGAGCTTTTAGTGTTCTATCTTTGAGCTTTGAATCTACAATTTTCAGCCGTAAATTTCCGAGATTTTAATTTTCAGATCTTGGGCCTTAAATTTATAATTGTTAGTAATAACTTTACAATTTTGAGCCGCAAATTTAAGAGCCTGGGCATTCAAATTTTAAGCCCTAAATTTACGAGTTTTTGATGTTCAAATCTTGAGCCTTGAATTTACAATTTTGAGTGGAAACTTTTTAAGCTTTAAGTGTTCAGATCTTGTGCCTTTAGTGTACAATAATTTTTTGCCTTGCCTTTAATGTTCAGATCTTTAACCTTAAGTTTACAATTTGGAGCCGTAGATTTACAAGCTTTTAATGCTCAAAGCTTAAGCCTTAAATTTTTAAATTTTTGACCCTAATTTGTCTAGTGAAAAAGGTGAGGAATCCACAAAGTACACCTGAAATCGCCAATTTATAATAATTTAATTATAACAAACGTTTAAAAATTAATCTAAAAGTCGCCCTAAAACCATAAACAAATCAATTACAAATACAAAGAAAACGTTTAAAAGTTAAACAAGAAAATTCGCGTGCCTTAAACTAATAAAACCCGAAGCAGAAGCACTCGTTGAAAAAGATATTGACACCTTCCTAGACGAAATAACAGTGTTTGAGCCGCGTTAAATGGTGCCTGTCGCTAATAATCACTACCCTGAATCCGGGGCGGTTAAACTTAAGCGCTAAACAATCAAAAACCTTTTCGTGTCTAAACTACGAACACGTTTCTTGGACTTTTTTCTTACAAATCCAGACCTTTGCGATAGTTTCTTGATGTCTTAATTATTAATTAATCTAAAAAAAATTTTGGAGCGTCCTTGAGTCAACAATAAATCGGGGGAGTGCACATACAGAAAAAAAAAACAATCGAAAGCAAATCGTAACCACGCACAAGAAAGAAAATAATTACTTGAGAACATTTCAATAACGAGACAGGCCCCCGAAAACTCATTTATTAGATGTGAAATAGGTCGTCGTGAAAAGTCAATAAAATCGAAGAGAACTTAAAATTCAAAAGCTATTAAAAACAGCGGCGAAAACCAATTTCGAACTTTCAATACAGAGTGCGCGCGTACGGCGGGATGCTAAAGACATGTTTAATGGAGGCCCGGGCCTTAAGTGAAAGGGATAAAAGGGCCAAACTCCCGCCTGAATTTTCTCTGCCGGCCAAAGAGATCTGGAAATGACGGCTTTTCTTACGAAGTTCCCTTGAGACAGACACAAACGTGGGGAGGAAGTACACGACGTGTATACGCGAGTGTGTTTGTACCAACATAACTTAATTAAACCATGGTTGGTTCGTTGCCAAAATTTGCAGAAATTTTGGAATTTTTTTCATTCATTTGTTACCAGTTAAAGCCAGCCGCCTTCTTTTGTTTTACTACAAAAGTCGCCTCAGATTAACTTAGCTCTGTTTAACACTTTTTGGCATTAAATTTTTCGAAAACAATTGGGATTCGAAACAACAAAAACTGTTTATCAAAAAACCAGGCATAAAATTCTGGCCCTTCAACGCAAAGATATTCAGACTTTTTGGGTCGTAAATTAACATCCTATTTCAATATTTTTCTTAAATTTATGAAATTTTGATTTCGAAAAGGCCCAAATAACTTTGTCATTGTTTTCAGTTTTTGAAGGAAATTTTCGCTTGGTTTCTTTGTTTCTGCAGAGCTCTGACTTTATTCATTTGTTTCGTTGTTCATTTGTTTTTGCGTGCTTCATAAAAACAACAATTTTTGTGTTTTTTGTTTCAAGAAGTCCCTGATTTGAATTCATGTTTTGATTAATTTGGTCCCAAATTCACTGAAACTTGATTGATTAATTTAAATTCCTTTGAGTTGTTAATTTATTTGTTTTATTTATTCGTTTATTATTCGTTATTTATGGTTTTTTGTTTGAAGAAGTGGCTAATTCGAATTTATTTTCTTTTACTTGGTCCCAAAAGCGCTGAAAATTGTTTGATTTATTTAAATTCGCTTCTGTTGTTTATTTATTTGTTCATTTGTTTTACTTATTCGTTTGTTTTTAACAGTAATTTTTGATTTCTTATTTAAAGAAGTTCCTAATTCGAATTCATTTTCTTCTACTTGTTCCTAAAAGCGCTGAGAATTGATTGATTTAGTTCAACTCCCTGGAGTTGTTTGTTTATATTATGTTCCTTTGTTTTACTTGTTCGTTTGTTTTTACATTGTTTTTAGCAGTCATTTTTGGTTTCTTATTTAAAGAAGTTTCTAATTCGAAATCATTTGCTTCTAGTTGGTACCAAAACAGCTGAAAATTGATTTTAATTTATTTAAATTCCCTTCAGTTGTTTATTTAGTTGTTCGTTTGTTTTTACGTTGCTTTTAGCAGCAATTTTTGATTTCTTGTTTAAGTAAGTTCCTAATTTGAGTTCATTTTCTTTAATTTGGCCCCAAAAGCGCTAAAAATTGTTTGAGTCATTTAAATTTCCTTCAATTGTTTATATACTTGTTCGTTTGTTTTACTTATTCGTTTATTTTTACATTGTTTTTAGCAGTAATTTTTGGTTTCTTGTCTAAATAAGTTCCCAATTTGAGTTCATTTTCTTTGATTTGGGCCCAAAACCGTTGAAAATTTGATTTATTAAAATTGTCTTCAGTTGTTTGTCTATTTGTTTATTTATTCGTTTGTTTTTACATTGTTTTTAGCAACAATTTTTGTTTTCTCGTTTAAAAGAATTCCCAATTCGAATTCATTTGCTTCTATTTGGTCCCAAAACTGCTGAAGATTGATTGCTTTATTTCAATTCGCTTCTGTTTCTCTGTTCCGTTTATTTCTTTTACTTATTCGTTTGTTTTTACATTGTTTCTAGCAGCAATTTTTGGTTTCTTTGGTTTAAAGAAGTTTCTAATTCGAATTAATTTGCTTCTGTTTGGTACCATAGCCGCTGAAAATAGATTGATTTATTAAAATTCCCTTCAGTTGTTATTTATTTATTAATTTTTTTTGCTTACTCGTTTGTTTTACATTGTTTTTAGCAGCAATTTATGATTTTTTGTTTGAAGACGTGGCTAATTCGAATTTATTTTCTTTTACTTGGTCCCAAAAGCGCTGAAAATTGATTGATTTATTTAAATTCGCTTCTGTTGTTTATTTATTTGTTCATTTGTTTTACTTGTTCGTTTGTTTTTAACAGTAATTTTTGACTTCTTATTTAAAGAAGTACCTAATTCGAATTCATTTTCTTTTATTTGATCCCAAAACCGCTGAGAATTGATTGATTTAGTTCAACTCACTTCAGTTGTTTGTTTATTTGTTCATTTGTTTTGCTTATTCGTTTGTTTTTACATTGTTTTTAGCAGTAATTTTTGGTTTCTTGTTTAAAGAAGTTTCTAATTCGAATTCATTTGATTTGATTTGGTAACAAAACCGCTGAAAATTGATTGATTTATTTAAATTCCCTTCAGTTGTTCATTTGTTTTACTTATTGGTTTATTTTTCCATTATTTTTAGCAGCAATTTTTGGTTTGTTGGGTAAATAAGTTCCGAATTTAAGTTTGTTATTTTTAATTTTGTCCCAAAAGCCCTAAAAAGTGATTGACTTATTTAAATTCCCTTCAGTTGTTCATTTGTTTTACTTATTGGTTTGTTTTTCCATTATTTTTAGCAGCAGTTTTTGATTTCTTGTGTAAATAAGTTCCTGATTTGAATTCCTTGTTTTTAATTTGGTCCCAAAAGCTTTAAAAAGTAATTAACTTATTTAAATTCCCTTCAATTGTTTGTTAGTTGTTCATTTGTTTTACTTATTCATTTTTCCACGTCGTCATTTGTTTATTTATTTGAAAATTAACGCTTAATTTGGGACGAAAATATTTAATTTGATTCACTATAACATCGTTCCTTCATGAATACGTGATGCTCTAGTTTAGCCATTTCAATGTCAAAATCGCAGATAAAATCGGCTTTCAACGCAAGTGTTTGAAACGGGGCCTTTCCGGAACACCTAATAAAATAACTTTGCTCTCTTTAAATTTAAATATCGAAAAATGCACCTAAAATGCGCCTACTTTAAGTGCGGCAATTATTTGCCCAAAAATCGTGCAATTATTTAACATAGCAGGCTGTGATCGAACAGGTCGTATGTAAATGCTCTGAGCTTTCTTTATTAAATTTTGGGTTTTTTTTGCACGATTCTTAACAAGTTATACGTCAAAATGAAGCTGAATTTTCGGGCTTTAAGGCAGTGTAAACTGTTTTTGGTGAAAGTAAGATTTTCGTATCGAAAATTATGTTATTTTAGAAGGCGTCTATGCCAGAAACCCTCAAGGAAAACGCTTCTCATTGGTTGATTCTGAGTCTCAAGCTTCGAAACTCCTGCCTTAATCTTTGAAATTAGTAAGCTTTGGTTCTCAGTTTTCTGGTTTTAGGCTTCGAAATATTAAGCCTTAATTTTTCAAAACTTTCAGCCTTCAATTTTCAAGTTTTGACAATTTAACCTTGAAGCTCCGTAGCCTGAAATTCTAAGCTTTTAAACTAAAAAAAATCTGCGCCTCAAGCTTAGAAAATCCTGTCTTTAAAGCTTCAAATTGTGAGCTGTAAGCTTGAAATTGTTAAGCCTTTGATTCTCAGTTTTCATACATTCGAGTTTGAATTTTTAAGCCTTAATTCTCAGGTTTTGAGCTTTGAATTATTAAATTTCTATCCTTAAATATTCGAATTTTTTAGTGTAAATTTCGAAGTTTTTAAAACCTGTAGTCCTTTTTGAAACTTTGAAGTTTAAATTTTGAGAATTTGACCTTGAAACCTTGAGCCAAACTAAAAATGCTAAGCTTTATACTTCGAAACTTCTGACATTGAGGTTTCAAATTTTGAGCCTTAAATTTTGCAATTCTGAACCTCAAGTTTTCTATGAAGTATGCTTTAATATCCTGAGATTTTAACTTCAGACACTTTCAGCTTTAATTTAGGAATTTTGAGCCTTATTAAAATTCTAAAATTTTGGTTATGTGATACTGAAACCTAAAGCCTAATTTCTCAAATTTTGAGTCTTAATTTCAAATGATTGAATGCTGAAATTCTTGAGCTCTGAGGCTCATATTTCTAAACTCAATTTCACAAATTTTTAGACTTAATTTCGGTAATTTTCAGTCTCAAATAAATGCTCAAAACGTTTATCCTGAAATTTTCTAATTTGGAAATTTAAATTTTAATCTCAATTTTTTCTGTAAAAAAAAGCTGAAATCTAAGCCATGTGGTTTGAAATACTGGGTCCTAAATTTCTGTACTTTGGACCGAAGATTTTCAAATTTTGAATTGTTTTGAGTCCTAAATTGACTTACTTCGGCCTTAAAATTTGAAATTCTGTGCCGTAAATATCCCAATATTGAGCTTCAAGTTTACACATTTTGAGGCTTTAAATTCGGAGTCTAAATACTTGAATCTGAAAGATTCACAAGCAATAAATTTTAAAATCAGGGAGTTTAAATTTCAGCCTCCATTTTGTTCAAATAATAATTAAATATGTGATTTGAAAGTCTAATTCTTAAATTTTCGAACTCTGAACCTAACAGTTTGAGCAGTATTTTCAGAAACATTTTGGGTTCAAATTTCTAAATTTGAGAATAACTCTATAAAATTATGCTCCGTTTTTGACTCCCCAGCTCTACAATTTCACGCTTATATAGTATCAGACTCTTATTAAGCTTTAAATTTTTACATTTGGGGACTTAAATTGTGATAGCTTGAGTAGTAGGTTTTCTAAAATGTAACCTTGACTTCTCGAAATTTCTTTAAGATTTCAAAGCTTCAACTTTACAATTTAAAATTTTAAAACTTTGATTCTTAAGTTTTCAAACTTTTGGCCCTGAAATTTACAATCCCATGCTTATAATTATAAATCAAATTTAAGGTTTGAGCGTTAAATTTTGCTCTTTGAAATTCTAAGTTTAAGTTGCAATACATCAACACTGAGGCTCTCAGTTTTTGAGCTTTAAATTGGAACAATTTGCACATTAAGCTTAAAATTCTATGCTTTAAATTTTGAAAATTTGAGTCTAAACGTTGAATTTTCCATTCTGTTACATGAGACTCAATATTTTAATTTTTGCGCTTTATCGTATTTGAATATTCTAAGTAACTACTTTTAAAATCTTGAGCTTCCCTTTTTCAAACTTGAGCCTCCAGCTTTTCACGCTCAGGGTTTGAAACTTTAAATTTAACTTAACATTTTGAGCAATGAAGTTTCAAGCTTCAAGCTTCGAACTTGTAAGCTTGAAGTTTTGAGATTTCTAGCTTGAAGTTTTGGACTTCGAAACTTATTCTTCAAATTCCCAAATTATTAACTTTAAACTTTTAAACTTCTTCAAACTTTAAGCTTTTAAGGCGTGTTTGTTGCTTTTCTTATCAGATTTTCAAACCATATTAACTCTAAACCTTTAAATTCTAATGTTTCACATTTCGAGCCCCCAGCTTCAAAATTTTAACCCTGATGTTTTCAGATTTTCAGCGAAATTCCGTGATTTGAGCATTGAAACTGAGAGCTTTAAATGTTGAAGCTTAGCCTTAAAATTCTCAAGTTGCGAACATTCAATTTTCAAACTTTATGATTGGTACTTTGAAAGACTTACAGTCTTAAATTTTCAGTCTAAAGTTCTGAAATGTGAGGCATTAACCTCGAAATTGTGAAAACAGATGTTCCACATTTCAAGCCTCAATCGTTGGAGCTTCAAGCTTGAAGTTTTTAGGCATTTAGCTTGAAAATATATGAGCTTTGAGCACTGAAATTGCGAGCTTCACATATTGAAAATAATCCTCAAAATTTTTATCTTTTAAACTTAATTTTAAAGTCTTAAATGGCAACAAGTTTTCATTCTGAGCTTCAAGTTTGTAACTTGTAATAATTTTCAATTTTTACCTTAATTTTTTAATAATTTTTGAAAACACTTTAGACGTTTTCTTCCTCAAGCTTTGGAATTTAAATTCTGTAACTTAAATTTCGAAAACTTGAGCCTTAGATTTTCAAAAATTCGATCTTAAAGTTTCAAAATTTCGGATCTAAGCTTACAAATATTTAGCCTTAATTTCTCGAATCTTAAGCCCCTAGCTTTTAAACTTTGTGCCTTAGAATTTAAGGTTTAAATTCGCAAAAACTTTGAGCCTCAACCTTTAGTGTTTAGAACTTTAAATTTCGAAATGTTAGACTTACAATGTGAATGTTTGAACGTCATTTACAAGCTCAATTGTTGTAATCTTTAATCTGAAGCTTCCTAGCAGCAGTAAATGTTCAAACTTCAAGCATTAACGCTTATTTCATCACGTTTAGAATCTTTCAATCACAAATCTTAAGATTTTTAAACTTAAGATTCCCAAATTTTCAGTTTGACGTTTTGAGCCATGAGTACTGAAATTTTGAGTTTTAAATATTTTAAAATTTTCAAATTTTGGCTTGCAACTTTTTGGTGTTTAACCTCCACATTTTGTGCCTCTTAGAGCCCGAAATTTTTTAACTTTTAGCATAAAAATTTAAGCATTTAACACTACAACTTTAAGCCCCAATTTTTCAAGCTTAGCCTAAAATTTCTTCAGTCCTAAGTTTTACTTTTCATACATTCATCTTTACTTGTTAAATTTTCAGGTTTCGGTTTGTTTATTTTAAGCTTTAAGTTTGGAAAACAGCGAAAGTTGCACATTTTGAGCACTGAAACGCCTCAAATTTACAAGATTACCCTTAAAATTCTGAGCCTCAAGTTTTCAACCTTCATTATTTTTGGACTTTCAGCTTAACATTTTGGACATTAAGCACTGAAGCTTCTAAGCCTTAAACTTCGAAGTTTCAAGCCTGAATAAATCTTGAGTTTCAAACATCGAAACTTAACCTAAACATTCTCAAGATTTACAGACTTTGACCTCTGAAACCCTGAGACCTAGAGACTAAAATTATCAGCCTGAAGGTTTGAGCATCAAAGTGTTTCATTTAGAGCATCCAGCTTCAAAGTTTTTAGCCTGAGGCTTTCAGGTTTTAGTGCACCGAAAGTTTGAAATTTAAATATTGAAACTTAGCTTTGAAAGTCTTTAACTCCGCGACTTAAATGTTCAAATTTCAGGTTTTAAAGTTTGAAAACTTAAGCCTTACAGTCTCAAATTTTCACTATTGAAATTTCAAGCCGTAAACTTCAAAATTTCAAGCACTAAAGTGGCATATTTTGAGTTTCAAGCTTCAATATTTTGGCTTAAAATTTTGAGCCTTCAGCACTGAATTCTTGATTGTAAAATTGCCGCACTTTTTGCTTAAAAATTTTAACTTTCAGAACTAAAACTTTGAGGCTCACGCTTAGCCTGTAAATTACATATTTTAAGCCTCAAGTTTTAAATTTTGTAGCCCACTTTTTGCTTAAAGTTTTAAACATTGAGAACTGGAACTTTGAGCCCCAAATATTTACGTTGAGCCTTAAATGTCCTAACTTTCTTATTTTAAGCTTTAAGTTTTTAAAACTTGAGCCTCAAGCTTTAAACTTTCGAGTCTGAAATGTTTAGACTTTTAGCCTAATATTTTGAACATTGCTACCTATCACTTTGAACCTTAGAATTTCAAACTTTCAGGTTTAGCCTTTAAAGTTTCAGTCTTCAGTTTTCTTATTTTAAGCTTTAAGATTCGAAGACATTAAAGTTACACATTTTGCCTGATGCTTGACAACTTAAACCCAAGTTATAAGTTTTCCAGTCTGAAATGGCATTGAACGCTGACACTTAGAGCAACAAATGCTCAAGCTTGAATTTTCAAATTATAAGTTTTAAATTGTGAAAGTCTTTGGACTTAAATTTTGGTATTCTAAGCAGTCAATTTAGAAATTCTCTGCCTCAGCTGAGTAACACCTTCTTTGCTTTGATAAATAAAATAAGGATTTTCTGTTGTTTACAAGGTGATAAGCTTAATTTCATGGAAATTCAGAAAATTATTTAAAATAGCCAGCTGGGATTTTCAAACAAAGCAAGCCATGAATCGCACGTGTCGTAATCAAAACAAACGAATACAGTGGAGTAAGTGGAAGTGGACTTTTATGCAGGTTCTCCCAGAGCTTACTAGCTCAAGGGAGGTTTTTCCCCTGCGTCTGTTGACGTCACCAAAATCAATTTTCCTCGAGAGTTTTCTCCGCCAATCAGATATTCCGTCTGAAGAAATAGCACTTGGTGATGGCCGTACTCTTTTTATAATGTATTTTCTCTAATACGGGAATTATTTTTCCTTTTGTATTTTACAAATTTCCACTCCTCGTAATTTTTTTACCTCTACTTCTCGTCTTTCACTTTCATTCTGTAAGAAGGGCGTCGATTAATTAATTAATTTTTGTTTTCTATGTTAGTGTGTGGGTTTAGAAAATATTTAAATTCAGCCGGTGTATAATATCAGTTAGAGGGTTAGAAAAGGTTTTCTCCTCAGTCCTCACCCCCCTGCTTTTACACTTTGTGGCTGGCATATATTCATTTTAAATCCGGATTTACCTAAGCCGCTTGCCGCAGTCTGCATACTAAAAACGATACGTACGCCCTGCACCCGTACAAACTAAAAACGAGTTATTGAAATTTGTATGCAGAAGTCAAAAAATAATAACCGAAAACGGGGGCTCTCTCCTCGACGAAAATCCTTTTTGTTAAAATGCCCAACATGACACCTTTATAAGATGGCTTTTTTTGGCCTTTCTTTATTCCTGTCGAACGTCTACCCTTTTGTCCGGTGTTTTTATTTATTTATTGGGGGTGGATTAAGTGGGTTAGGTTTTTGAATAGGGAAGTAGCGGTAAACAAGGGTGATTTTGACAAAACGTCCGAACTTTTGTTCGTTTTAAAAACTGGTAGCTTTTAAACAATTATTGACGCCTGGTTGGTTCTCTGTAATTTCTTAAAACCGTTAGTCACACCTAACTGTTTTAATCCACAGGCCTATTTAGTAAATATTTTTTAACTACCGTAGCCTTCATCGGATTTTTCTAAATCTAAGCTTGAATTAAACCTGGAGTTTATGCCCAGAATTTCGAAAATTAATCCAAAAATTAATTTAATTCGGAGGCAGTTACGGTCAGGGCGCTTTACTGCTTTACACCGCTGCCACTGGCTTCTTTAGAATTAAATACCAGCTTGCTAATTTGCAAAGGGCGAAGCCCAAATTTCCAGAAATTTCATGAAATCCTATAAATTAATTTCAAAAGCTAAACCTAAACTTTTATCCTGAATGTTTATTGACTCAAGTTTTCAAAATTTAAGAACAAAATTTGAATTTCAGTTTGAGAAACAAAACATCTGAATAACAAGCTAATTGTTTTAATTCTTCTTAAAATATTAAAAGGGTTTAAGGTGCAAATACTTATGGCACAAGATTTCAACATTTAAAGTTCAGAATTTAAAGTTAAAAATCAAAGATTACGCTTCAAACGGCCTAAAATTTGAATTTTAAGAATCAAAAGCTGAGTTGCAATATTGGAAGCTCGAATTTCAATACTCAAATCTCAACCTTTTAAGCTAAAAATCTGAACATTTTAAAGCTCGAGGTTCAAAATGTGGAACTTTAATGCTCAAAATTTACAGCTTATAAATTCAAAACTTGAAACACCGTAAGCTTGAAGCTTTTAAAGTACGAAAATTTAAGGCTCTGAATTTGGGAATCTTTACGCTAAGTTGCAATACTGAATCTCAATCCTTTGGTTTAAAATTCCAAAACCTGAAGCTGAAGATTTGGGACATAAAGCTAAACTTTCAAAGTTTTAAGCTTAAAATTTGAACATTTAAGGCTCCAGAATTTTAAAGCTAACTTTCAATATCTAAATCTCAATATTTCAGTGCACAAAGCTCAATATTTCAAGCTAAAAATCTGAAAACCGCAGGCTTAAAACTTCGAAACTTGAGGCTCTAAATGAGAAACTTCGCTACTCAAAAGTGCTTAGTCTTTAAGGCTCAAGCTTTCAGAGGTTAAAGTTTGCAGATTTTGGGTTCAAAGTTTGAGAATTTTAAGGCTAATTTAAAGCTCAAAATTCCAAGCTAAAGAGCTGAAAACTTCAGGCTTACAGTTCCGAAGCTTAAGGCTCAAAATATAAAAATTTTGAGAATTTAAGGGTTAAGCGTTTTTCAATATTTGTAGCCAAAGCTCAAATTCAAAAGCTAAAAATTTGAAATTCGAAGTTTATGGCTTAAGATTTCAAAATTTGATATTTTAAAGCCAAGATTTCAAAGTTTACAGCTGAAAATTTAGGGCTCAAGGTTTAAGAATTTGAGTTAAATAATTTAAATTTTAAAGTTTGAGGAACAAAACATCCTAATATCAGTCCATTTATTTTAAATTCTTCTAAGAAGCTTTCAAGGCCCAAACACACTGATGGATCGAACTGTAAAGCTCAAAACTTAAAAGTATAAACACCAAATCTAAAAGAAACTAAATAGTTTGAAACCTCAAGCTCAAAACTTTAACGTCTGAAGCCTCAAACTTTCGAATTTTGAAGCTTAAGTTTCTAGAATTTGAGATTTTTTTTTCTAAATTTCAATATCTGAAGCCCGAATAAAAACTAAGCTTCAACATTTCAGAATTTTAAGCCTACATTTCAATATTGAAAGCTCAAGCTACCTAAAGATTTTAAAATCTCAGACTTAAAACTTTGAAGCTTGAATCGCGAAATGAGCGTAAATGTTTAAGAAAATTTAAAGCTGGCAGTTTGAGACTGCAAGGCTCAAACTTTCAAAGTTTAAAGCTTAAAGTTCGAAAAACTAAGCTTCAGAATTTGGGAACTTTAAGGCTAAATTTCAATATTTGAAGCCCCATATTTCGACGATCAAAGTTCGAAACTTCAAGCTAAAAAATCTGAAAAGTTCCGGTTTAAAACTCAAAAGCTTGAGGTTGAAAAAGTGAAGGTGCAATGTTCAAAATTTCAGGGTTTACAGTTTACATTTCAAAAGTGAGGTTAAAAATTTGAGATTTTAAGGTTCAAACTTTCAAAGTCTAAAGCTTAAAGCTTCCAAATTTATTGTGCAAATCTTCGAGGTTTAAAGTTTTTACTAACAGGAGTCGCAAACTTCGGTTTTTTAGCATTTTTTTAATGAAGTGGATTACAAATTAATTAAAATAATGTTTTATATAATTTAATGAAACTAACCTCACTTTTGCTGATATTATTGAATAACCTAACCTCACTTTTTGAAGCTTTTGTAGTTCGAATGCGTTGCTTTTGGGTGTTATTTAAATTGGCAAAGGGCCTTTTCTAAATTTTGGGGAATCTTCTTAATAACTAAGGTGTTTAAACCTGAAATTCGTTAACTTTCTGGCCAAATCTAACCTCAGTTTTTCCGGACATAGTCGAAATCTTGGTATTTAAATGTTATTCTGTTATTAAAACCGACATTCCTGTGTAATATAAATCAAATTTGCAATTTTTTGTACTAATGGAACCAGCACCTTTTTAAAAAAGTCAGGGCAGGACTGCAAAAAATTCGTTTAAATGCCAAGAATCCAATTAAAAGGACGCAATAAATCAGCGAAACTTTCTAACTCCGGAGCCGTAAAAACAAACATAATACATAATCGAACTCATCCATTTAATAACATAATTACAACATTAAACAACATAACTGTGAAAGTTGAATTTTCTGCCTGAAAAAAAACGAGCTGCTATCACCACGTTAATAATCACGCGAATTAATAGATTATCCGTCGCGAGTCCGACTAAAACAATTAATAAACGTCCGTAAGTAAGCTGTGGGAAATTTCTCTGTCACAAGCGCTGTCATAAATTGATTACCTATGATTATTTACAGTTAGAGTCACAATCCTGCACTCTGGCCTTGCCAGGGGCACTTCTGCACGTTACGCTTAACAACATTTATATGTAATCAATCAACGCTTACTTGTTATTATTAATAGATTGCGTTTTGAAACTAATATTCGAAAGAAATGACGTCACCTAATTACTTCATTTTTGTTTTAAACTTAAAACAGTTGACATTCCCATGTTTGTTACGCCCTCTGTTGGTGGTTCGGTGGTTCTTGTAAACAAAAGCCTACTGCGATTGGCCAAGTAGTCAATTTAATTCCGTTGTTTTTTTGTAAATTGTAAACAGTAAAAATTGGTTAAGTTCTGCCAAGTTTAAGGTTGCAATTTGCCGTGGAAAAAGTGATGCAAGTCGATTTGGTGCGGAGAAATCACGGGGTAAAAGGGTATTCCATATATTGTGATACCCGGAGCGGGTTAAGCCCGATGACAGTTTCATAATCCCGGATTTAACCGGATCGAAACCGGACTTGGACAGTTCAGCACCTGTCCTACGACCCTCGCCCTGAATTTAACATTCGTACACTGGGTTTTGGTCCTATTTGGCTTTTGTTTTTTTGAGTCTGAGTTTCCACAAAATTTTCACCGGGCTTTAGAAATTAATCCAAGGATTTTGATTGAAATTTCCAACTAAAATTTAAAAAGAAATTGCCTGAAAGACAAATAATCCATGTCGGTTGTCATTTGTTTGTTTGGTGTTTGCGCCTCTCTAAATCTAAACTAAACTAAAACAGAAGTTCATGAAAACGGTCAATGTGTTTGTTGACCCTAAAGAGCCTAGCGACTCTATTACTGAGATTTCCTTTTGGGAATTTTCGTTGTCATCGTTTACAGCTCACGTATTGTCGCTAAAAATTACTGCCGTTCCGTTTTGGGAATTCCTAAGCTTCTGTTTTTTCGCTTTCCTTTGGATTTTTGCCTTGTTTGCTGCTTTAGAAGGGGTCTAAAGGGACGAAACAGACAAGTAGTTTGTTTAATCAGGCTATTTTTTTAAGCAAATGTGCAATTTTAAATCCAAACTAATCCAAGTTGGCCCAACTGATAACAATTGAAAATGAATCTAAGCACCTGATTGGCTGAATGCAACCATCGTCGTACTATACGTGAGATTGGTCGGTTATGTCGTGGAGCTCTCGCAAATTCCACCATATTAACTGTTTTAACCGTCGAAAGTTGAAGTGAAACGTGCACTTTCGGCCAAAACTCGCAACATAACCTCCAAACTGTCGCTTTTAAATGTTTGCGTTTATTGCATATGGCGAAACAACGAAATAAATTTAGCTGTCTGCTGCATGTAAATTCGATTGACAGTGCGGCATTTACTCTAAACTCCTTTAATTCGAATCAGTTTCGACTACAAGCAGCTGAAACAAACGCATCGTTGAACGCAACCATCCTCTTGTGATGCGTGACATTTTGATGTTATGTTGTCAAGTTGTCAAAAATTCCAGCTTAGTTTTTATGTTTAAAGTCGAAGTTTTCCAATTTAGACGATTTTGACTGTTTTAATCATCAAATGTTAGTGTGAAACCTTAAAATTTGGCCAAAATCCACGAAAACTCGTCGAAATAACCTGCAAACTGTCACTGCTGCTATTTCCATTTAGAGGTTAGGTTGTTGAGTCCTCGCAAATTTTTCAGGTTTCACGCTGAAGTTTTATAATTTAAATGATTCATCATGTTTTTAATTGTTTTAGTTATAGAAAGTCGATGTGAAACCTAAAAATTGGGGCAAAATCGGTGATGAAACCTCCAAACTGTCACTTTTATAGTTGCGTTCAATGCTTTGGGCAATGCAGAAAGATTCACAACGAAGTAATTTTTTTTCTGAGCGTGTTTGGTAAAACAAGTGAAGTAATTGTCAAATTTAATCTACTCAGCCTTGCTTCAAGGGCGACAGCGTCTCATTGAATAGCGCTAAAAGGACGACCTGGCCAAAAACAAAGCGCGCAATAACTAACGTCTTAATTAATAGCAGCTGTAATCTAGCACTCGGTGATGCGGCGACTTTCAGATGTTTTTAAGTCCACGGCCACCTTGCAGTGCACCACTCGGTATGACTAGCTTTTCTATTGTTTGTGGAGCCAGGTTGGCCACACTTGTTGGCGAGGTGACGGTGCAACTGCTTTGTAATTAATTGCGTTGTTTGCCTGCCGTTCTCTCCGAAATCGGCCAATATTTTGACCGTGAAATAATGAAAGGCTCGTCGCGGGACCTTTTCCTTAAGCTCGGGCGTCCCCACCGTAGGAAGCAGCGCGATCGGTAACAACAATACGCCCGTGTAACACAACGCATTTATTCATGCATTTCAGAATAGCGCACCGCGATTTGATTGAGGGCCATAATTCATCCCGCGATGACTGATGCCCGTCGATTTGTTACATGTCAAGAGTGCTAAGATTGCTTGCGCCCCGCTGCTAAAAAGTCGTCAGGGCCTACTGAGTTCCTTGCTCCTCGGATTTGACTCTTAACAGAAACTAACTGTTTATCTATGTATAGATTGTGTCCATATTTTGACTCGTTTAAAAAAATGTAGAATACACGGACCGTGATGAGTCTTTACTTTGGTGGCCTCTCGTGTACTACGAGACCATGTACGGGGGTCGCTATCGATAAACTAAATTAATGAACCTCTACGCTCTGCGTTGTTGTAGACGTTTCCTGTTATGTATCTACACTGAAACGATTTTAAGTTATATAAAGTAGCCTTTTTTGTTGCGCCTTCTAAATTAAGCCGTCGCACGTAGGATGAGATCCTTCATAAAGTATTCCTAATTGGAAGACATATTTTTGTTAGCGCAGCAATTTATGGAGGTCGTTGGTGGGGGTCCTTTATAAATTGGTTGTTCGGCGAATTTTCAGAAAGATTTGGTTGATTTTATCTTTAATTCTAGTTAAAAAAATCCCACCTCTTGTTTGTCATGTTTAACCCTGTTCTTCATATTGTACATCTTTATTTTTCTTGCCGTCGTTATCGTCAACACCGTCATCTTCTTCTTATTTTTATTTTTGTTCGTCTTGGTACATCTTATTGTAGTTTTTCGTTTTTGTCTTTCATCTTCTTCACTCCCATCTTTCATTTTCTCTGTCGTTGTTAGCGTCATTACCATCGTCAGAAACGTCATCTTCTTCTTGTTCTTGTTGGTCTTTGTTTGTCCTTATTTTTCAACTTCTTCTGTCAGCTTCGTCGTCGGCGTTACTATCGTGAACACAGTCATCTTCTCCTTATTCTTGTTCTTGATCGTCTTGATACTTCTTCTTATTGCAATAATGCGTTCTTGTTTGCAATCTTCTTCTTCACTGCCATCTTCATCGTGGTCGTCTTCATTTCCTTTGTCGTCGTCACCGTCATGGTCACCGTCATGGACACCGTCATCTTCTTCTTATTCTTACTCTTGTTTGTCTTTGTACTCCTTCGTCATTCTAGTTCTTCGTCATTGTCTTTTCACCTTCTTCTTCACTATCTTCTTCATAGTCGTCGTCTTCATTTTGTTTGTCGTTGTTATCGTCATCACCATCGCATTTGTTTTTCTTCTTCATCGTCGTCGTCTTCTTTTCATTTGTGATCATCTTAATTGTCGTTACTTGTTTTGATCTTCATTTCCATCCTTAATGTTTTCAGTAGTTATTATTTTCGTCACTGTTATTGCCTTTATCGTCGTTGTAATAACTGCTTTCCTCTTCTTCGTCGTATTCGCCATCGTCTTCTCGTTCTACGTCCTTGCAGCCGTCCCCGTCTTTTTCTTTTTCTGCTTTTTGCTGCGCTTTTTCTTTTTCTTCTTATTTGTGGTTGTCTTCATCATCATCGCCTTCTTGGGCGTCATCTCTTTCATCCACGTTATATTTATTTATTCCTCATCGTCCCCGCCGTCTTTCTTGTTACCATCATCTTCCTCTTCTTCATTGTTATTCTGGTTTTTCTTTTTCTTTATCATAACCATCAATTTCATCGGCATCGCCGACGTAGACGAGAGATTCTTGTTCCTAATGATCGTCGCTATGTTTTCTTATCGTCAAATTCGTCTGTGTTATTGTCATTATACTCGCTAGTCACTCTTTGATTATTTTTCTTTGATGATAACGACATCATCTATTTCATCGGCGTTTTCCTTCTGACCTGGAAAGGAAGTTCTTGTTCCTAATCACCACCGCCTACTTTTTTACCATCGTCCTTTTCTCCTTCTCCGCAGTTACCGGCATCTTCTTCGATACTGCTATCTAATCTTCCTAATCACCTGCGTGGAAGTTCTTCTAGTTCTTTTAAGAAACATACATATTGTCTTCTTCTAATCAAGTGCTAATCATCAAAATTATACACACAAAGATCAGTGTTTGAGGAAAGTCTCATGAAATATGTTCATATTTTAGTCACTCCTTGCTATTTTGAAATTTGCCAGTTTCAACGCAGTATAAGTAGACTATCGTCTTCAATTAACTATCTTAAAACGTTATTCTCTGAGCGTTCCTTGTCTTTCCTTCTTTGATATATTATGTTAACCTGGTGACCAGCGCATGTGTGGAAAAAGGTTCTCAGAACATGCTCTGAAAGTGCAAGGGCAGGCTGTTAGTATAAGCTAGATTTTCTTCGAAATTTCTTCTCGTTTCCAAGAAGTTAATTTGAATTTCTTCAATCCTTTTGAGACATCTTGAATTTGTTCGTTCTTTCCTCCTTTAATCATCAAAGTAAGAAGGTCTTTAACTCTCTGTAATTAAATATTTTGGGATGTTGTTCTTTTCCTCCCTTGAAGGAAGGCTCCTTCCCGTCATAAATATTTCAAAAAAGTTTGCTTACGAGTTGTGTTGATTGGTTAGTTAGCTCTTATTTCTTCAATATTGCATTACACCCCAGACCTTTATCACTTGTTTTCTCTTTTTTTAAAACTTGTTTCTTTGTCTTTGTCATCTTTGTTCAAGATTACTTCGTTTAATTAAATTGAGAGGACCTTCAACTATCTTCAATTAAATATTTTAAAGAGGTTGCTTGTCCTTTTTTTTAAGTTAGCTTAGCCTTTTGCCTAACATATGTGCAAAGAAGGCTCCAAAAGTACATGTTACGAGTTTAATAACAGGTAGCTCATGTAGGCATGGGTAAGTGAAAATAGAAGAAGTAGGGAAGAAAAGGGGTATCTTTAAAATTACTTCTTGCTTGCAAATTAATTAACACTTATTTCTCCAATCATTTATGAATTTATTTTTTCTTTGTTATTCGGGCTTCTTTTTTCATTTGATCAAGTTGCGAATACCTTCAGTTTTCCTCTAATAAACAATATTAAAAGATTGTTCTTCTTTTCTTACTTCAATGGGTGAGGTAAGAGCCTCAAGGCAAGCATTCCGTACTACAAGCTTAATAACAGACGTTTGGTCGGGGCTTCAACAAAAGGAAAGGAGAAGAAGAAGAAGCAGATAATGAAAAGCTTTTTCTTCAAACCTTCTTCTTGTTTTCAAGTTAAGGAACTCTCATTTCTTCAATCTTTAATAGTTCTTCTGAACTGAATGAATCTGTTTTCTCCATCAACACTTTGAGACATGTTTCTTCAACCTTTAATCAATGTAAGAGGATATTCAATTGTCTTAACTGGAAAAATATTTTTAAAAAGGTTCGTTATCGGTTGTCTTTTTCCTTTCTTCGACGAATTTAGGTTAGCTCCTTACCGAGCATATGCACGCAGATACGAGATTAATAAAGAGCTGTTGCTGATGAGGAAAAGGATTCAGAAGACGAAGAAAGGGGCTATCTTCAAAGTTTCTTCGCCTTTGTAACTTAGTTAGTTTGCATTTCTTCAATCTTTAATTATCCATCGACCCTTTATAAGCTTGTATTCTGCCGTTTTTAACTTCTTCATATTGTCAATTTGAGGACATCTTGAATTAAATATCTTAAAATTTAAATTGAAAATAAATTAAAGAAGGTTCTTTTTTCTTCTTCCGATAGTTCAGGTTAGCCTCTGGCGTGAGTTTAATCAGAAGGTTTGGGTTTAGGTTTTCTTCCTAAGCCCTGTTTCAGACCTTTTGGACAAAAAATTACATAGCCTTTCTTCTTTTCTTCAAATAAATGCCCGGCAAATGTTCTTTTATGAGGTGATAGAGATTCGCTTTGTCTTTGGTTTTAATGCTTTGAGATATTCTAGTTATTTTTCGGCTCTGTTTCAGACATCTTGAAGAACCAAATTTTACGTAGTATTTCTTCGTTTCTTCAAACAGACCTCTGGTAAATGTTCTTTTGTGGGGTGATAGATACGATTTATCTTTAGTTTCTCAATACTTTGATGATATTCTAGGTGTTCCTCAACCCTGTTTCAAACATTTGGGCCAAATTCTACGTAGTCTTTCTTCTTTTCTTCAAACAGACTTCTCACAAATGTTTTTTTATGAGGTAATAGATTCGGTTTGTTTTTAGTTTCAATACTGTGATATATTCTAGCTGTTCCTCAACCCTGTTTTAAACCTTTCGGACTAAATTTTGCGGAATCTCTCTCCTTTTCTTCAAACAAACGTCTGTCAAATGTTTTTTTATGGTGTGATAAATTCGCTTTGGCTTTAATTTTAATACTTTGAGATATTCCAACTCTTCCTCAGCTCTGTTTCAGACCTTTTGGAACAAATTTTACGTAATATTTCTCCCTTTCTTCAAACAAACGCCTTATGGTGCGAGAAATTCGCTTTGTCTTTAATTTGAATTTTTTAAGATGTTCCTCAGCCCTGTTTCAGACCTTTTGGACTAAATTTTGCGTAGTCTTTCTTCTTTTCTTCAAACAAACGCCTGACAATTGTTTTTTTATGAGGTAATGGATTCGCCTTGTCTTTTGTTTTTAATTGTTTTCGGCAGTTCTTTAGCCCTGTTTTAGACCTTTTGGATCCACATTTGTGATAGCTTCGTTGTTTCTTTTGTTTAAATTTAGTTATATCAGTTTTGAATCAAATTAGATAGGTTTCAAGCGCAGTATCGTCGTAAAAATTATGTCTGCATAAATCGTATTGCTTCAAACCGTTAATTTTTATTCTTCACGCGATCCGACGATGTCGTTCCATGGCCGCGAGTGTTCTTATAATATTTGAGGTCAGCAGAGTGGTTGGTGTATAGAGAGTGCCTTTAAAGAAGAACTACCGAACATATTTCATCAGCAATCCTTTGCACCCAGACCACTCATCTATAAATCAAGTTTATGCCCGCTAACGTCACAACATTTTCTTGAACGGAGACCCTTGGGCTATGAATACGTGAACGAGCGACGCTTCTCTTCTATAAATTCATTGCCACCGAAGCCGGGGTAATAAAGTGTTTGCTAGGACTTCATCTAATCAACGCACATCTCCTTACAGGCCCAGAAGGTGAACGCCAATTAATAAATATAAAATTTAGCTACCCCTTGTTAAAATAAATGCTTTCTTGTTTTAATTAATGTCCCAATAAGTTCGATTGCAGCTCCGGAAAAAAATGTATTCACCCCGAAGCGACGAGACTCCGTCAAAACTGGTTGATTTATGCGTTCGTTTGATTTCTTTAACTTTCAGCCACAATCCTGATGACGAAACAACAGGTAGAACCGTAAAAGGGTTGTCTTTTTTGTTACTTTTATGTAACCTTTTTCTGAAGCGGCCCGGTGTTAATTAGTCGAAATATTTTCAGGTTAATTTTTCATTTTTATGGGCCTCGAATTAAGGGGTTTTTGCGGATTTTTGCAGGTGTGTTTGTGTATTTAAAGAAAGGGGAACGTTATTCGGGAAAAATCGGCTCGGAAGATTTATCTAAAAATGCATTAAAGGATAGGAGAAAAAAAAGTTAATAAGTTGAGGTCCGCTAAAGTTCATCATTCATGTAATTCTGTACCTGGACCACGCCCAGTACTCTGTTTCGGGGCTCATCTGGTTCGGATAACTTTAACTTGATTGTATCCAAAGCCGAAGAAACCAACGAGTTTTGATTGATGGTAGATTGCTGGTTAAGTTTCGAAGACTCCTATAACTAAATTCCCAAATCAGAAAAGCCTTCAGATTAAACATTTGTTAATTTTTCAGGCGGGGTGGTTCAGCGTCAGCCACTCTTAAACCAGTTCAAAATGTATAAAATCGTTCCAAAAATCCAATTCTTTATTAAATTTCAGAGTATTTGGTTGATTGTTTTGAAGCTATTGTTTTAAAATGTCGCTCCTGAAAGTTCATGAAGGCTCTCAGTTGCTGAAGATACCACTTTAGGATTTTGAATTTTCACCTTTTTATTAAGGTGTTTTTAGTTCACAAAATCATCGGGAATTTGCATTCTTAACCAGTTTCCTTCGGGAAAGTCTTCAGAATAAACTTACGTGAATTTTTCAGGCAAGATAGTTCACTTTCAGCCACTGCTAAATCACCAAAATGTAAGAAAACATAGAGTCTTCTTTCTTTCTTCTTTATCAAATTTCAGAATTTTTGGTTATTTGTTTTAAATTTTTTGTTTCTTGAAAGTTCCTGAAAGCATTCGGTTCCTGAAGATACTATGCTTTCAAGAATTTTTTGGAATTTTCAGGCAGTATGCTTGTTTCAGCCGGGCATTCTGAAGTATTTTCAATTTCAAAATTCAAGAAAACGTTTGGAAATTTTCAATCTTAACTTGTTTTCTTCTGAAAATCTCTCTTTAAAATTTTCAGACGGGATTATTCACTTCTGAAAGTTTTTATTACGAAAATCACTTGGAAACTTATGAAACCCTCTGAAATTTTACATCATTTTTTAAAAACTTACACCTGTCATATTGGAGATGCCAAAACCTCCTGCTTTCATTTTAAGTCCGAAAATTCTGCAAAAAAATTTGAATATTACTAAACTACAGTCAAAATCTACTGACTTTTCTGTAAAATCATGACCACCAATTATTAGAAATGGCCTGAATTCACATAATAGTCACAAATTGGTAAAGTTATTATTAAATCGTATTCAAAACCAAGTCAGAATTTTCCAACCTAATTTTTTAAACAAGAAAGAACCCTTAATTTCCGTCCGAAGTTGCTGAAAGTAAGTCGGAATTTTCCGACTTTTTATAAAATTATTACGCTTTACAGTTATTAAAAAAGTTCCAGAATTCCATTTGTCCGAAGTGATAACTTTAGGAACTCTTTGTAAATTCGTTAAAGCTGTATTTTATTCAAAACCAAGTCAGAATTTTCTTATTTAAACCAGATTTCTCCAAAGGACGTAGCTACATATGAAAGTGGAGAAAACGGCACAACTTGTTTGACTTTTCTTTAAAATTATGACTATCAGTGATTAAGAAAAGGCTGACGTAATTTCGTATAAATTTCTTAAAGCTGTATTTTATTCAAAATCAAGTTCGAATTTTCTGACTTAAACTAGAATTTTCCTAAGGAAACAGCTAAGCAAGCCGCATACGAAAAACCAGCACTATTTTTGAAAAACTCAAGCTGATTATAATTGCTTTGCCAATTAATTGAAATTAGTCAGAATTTTCTGACGTTTCTTTACATTACAAACTTTATGTATCTCAAAGTTAGTCATAATTAAAACTTAATTAATTCTAGTAATTCGTCAATTTGATTTGCTCTTCGATTTTTTGAAAATTATTAGTTATAAGGCGCAGAAAAACAGAAGTTTGAAGAATTGAAAAACTCTCCACAGCGATCTTCAATTGTTTTAAGAAGCGTGGCTTAAGTGATAAGTCGGAGTATGTGGCATGAGAAAAGGTTCAAATTGTTAATATTTACTCTGATTTTGGGTTGTAATAATGTATACCAAAGCGATTGAGGAAGTTCCTAAATAAGTCAGAATTTTCTGACTTTCTTTGCCTCACAACTTTTATGCATCTCAGAGATGGTCATAATTTCAACTTAATTAATTCCACAATTTATTCTGCTCTTCGGCTTTGAAAATTTATTAAAAGTAAATTAAATTTCTAAAGTGTTGAAGCCAGTAAGATTTTCAAACTTTAAAAACCTAGAAGCGTGAAAAGATTATTAGATTTGCACTGACTTCAATCTGATATGCAGATTCCCAGGTAATACGAAGATTTTAAGATGAAACTGGTTAGCAATTCGCAGATTCTTTCGTACCCTGGCGAGATACTTAAAACCTGTCAGAATTTTATGACTTTCTTAGATCATTACCTTCGATTATTTCTACAATTCTATGTCTTGTCTTTGTGCTCTTTCAAGTTTTTCTTTTAATTTCCTTTTCAGTTCAATTTTGTGCAAATTCTGAAGTTTTACTCAACAAAATCAGTCAGAATTTTCTGACTTTTGAGATGATTGCCTTCGTTTGATCGAGATTTTACTTTATTTTGTTATAATCGTTGGAATTTCTGTTATAAATCTACATTCAGTTTTGATTTTGGACTATCTTAGAAGTTTGACTTAAATAAATTAGTCAGAATTTTCTGACTACTCTGGGATGATAACCTGCGTTTTGGGGCTTTTGATTGAAAAAATCCTACAACTGTCATGACATCACTTTTGTCCAATAACAACGCTTGGAACAGCATTTCAACAGCCAATCATTCATTGTTATCATGATAAAAAATATCACTACGTCCTTCTCGTACATCGAAAAAAACGTCTCTGTCTGCTCTGTTCCTACAGAAACCTAAACTTCAAAAATATTATTTGACATTAATTGCTAAAATAAACGTCAGAAAAAATGTCTTTAATAAAACTTTGTTTGTTGTTTAAGGATTTTTTCCAATTAAAAAACACTCTACCGTTTATTTTTATGGATAAAATTTCATTCTTGTATCACTCAAACGAAGTTGCCATAAGAAAATGGACTCGACTAGGCCTACATAAAAAAACCCTTGCCCTTCGGGCGCGGGTTTTTAATTAATGTAGGCCTATTCTCGTCCATTTTCCATGGCAACTTCGTTTTCGTACAAAATGAAATTTTATCGATAAAAATAAAAGGTCTCGGGCTTTTACTGTTGATTATTTTGTTTCTTTTGTATTAAAGGCTCCCAGTTACTGAAAATATCATCAGTTTAAGCTTAATGTATGCTTTCAGCAAACTAGTTTCAGCGAATTAATTTTCTTCAGAAAGTTTTTTTTTTTGTTTTTGAAAATTTTCAGGCTCGATGCCCGTTTTAGCTACCCTTTTTTGTGGTATTTTCAGTTCAGCTCAGGAAGACATTGGAGAATTTTCATTCTTAAACAGTTTCCTTTTGAAAAACCACCTTTTTAAATTTTTCGGGCGGAATAATTTATTTCTGTTGGTTTCTGAAGGTTTTTAATATGAAAAGCAATTGGAAACCCATGAAACGTCTGAAAATTTCCTTTCGCTTGCTCTAAATACCATTATTTAAGCTTTGTTGGAATTTTCAGGCAAGTGCTTGTTTCAGCTGCCTTTTGTTATGGTATTTTCAGTCCTAAAATTCACCAAAACAGTCTTCCGAATTATGCTGCGGGATTTTCTTGATTTTCACTCGTGAGGTTGAAAAGTAGGTTTCATGACAATGTTTTACGAGAATTGCCTTTCTTCTGGAAGGATTTTCAGGTCCTTTACAGGCATGATACTCGTTTCAGCTAGCTTTCGTTACGTAATTTTCAGTGCACAAACTCATGAAAACGGTCTGAAATATTCTTCGATTTTTTTGTGGTTATTTTCATCATTTTTGACTTAAAGTGCTCCTCCTGCGGGCCCAAGTTTCCTGAAATAAATCATTTAAAGTTAAATCTTAGACTCAGCAAGCCAGTCCTTTCTTCTGAAAAAATCCCATTCATTAAGCTTCGGGATTTTTAGTACTCATTTTGAAAGCTTTGGTTTAAGATATTCCTCCTGAAAGCTTCACCATTTCAGCTGTCAGCATTTCTTATTATCATTTCTTCTGAAAGATGTATTCGTAAATTGAGTCTTTTGATTTTTCAGGCGGCATGAAATGAAATTTTCAGTAAAAGAATTCACAAAAACATTCGGAATTTCTCCCTGAAGTGTTTCGTAGTTAGGCTTGGGATTTTCAGCGATTCTTTAGAATATTCTGCTTAAAAGTGCCCTTCCTGGAGGCTGCAACGTTTCGGTTTAATTCATGGGATCGGCAAGCCAAACCCATCAAATTGCTTGTCAATCTTCTGAAAGATATTCATACATCCAATTCTAGGGCGTTTCAGCTGCCTTTTATTCGAAATTTTTAGTCCAGAAATAGGTGAAAACCTTCGGAAATTTCCGTAAAAAGCCTCCTGGTTAAGCTTGGGGATTTTCAGCAATTCTGTTTTCCGGAAAGCCCAAAGATTCCTGAAAACATCGTTTAAACTTAAGAGCCAAACTCGTTACCTTTGTAGGAACTAGCTTTCCTTCTAAGAGATTGACGAATACGTTGGGTTTTATGAATCTTTGGTGATTTTGTTTCTGTAAAAGGTCCCCCTGAAAGCTCCTTGTCGCTGAAATATAGCCAATTTCAGCTGTACTCAACAAGCTTTAGCTTTTGTGTAAACTGATTTCATTCTGTAAATTTTATTGGATTTTCAGGATGGCTAACTTTTATAAAGAAATTCTCAGTCTTAACAATTTATGAAAACGTCTGAAAATTTCATTGACACTTCGATTAGTTTGGCTTGGAAGTTTGGGGTTTTTGTGCTTACAACTGTTCCTCCTGAAAATCCCTTTGGTGATTGTTTTTAAGCAGGAAACGCCGTTCCTGAAAAAGCCTGATTTTCATTGGGTTAAGCCTGATTCTTAAGTTTTTCAGTAAGTTAATACGTGTCTGAGCCTTTCAGGTTGCTTTACTTGATAGTAGTCAATGACAAAAAACTGATTTAAAAATATCAAGGGTTTTTGTGCCAGAAAAATAGAGAAATTCAGACGAATGCTTTCAGATACAACTAGCTAAAGAAAATTATTTATATACTAATTAAAAAAAAAAAATACAAAGCTCTTCGCGTGTTTCAGGTTGAATATTCTTAGGTTTCCTGAAAACAAAATCGGATATTTTCGGTCAACTTTTCAGGAATAAAGCAATCAGTTTCTTAGTTAAACAAATTATTGGTAATTTTATTTAGAAAACAATTTAAATGGTTTTTGGGAATTTCAGAACTCTTCAGGAGTTGTTTTTTTTTTAATATTCGTATTTTAATTTAAAAGCGCCTTTGAAGTTTCAAAAACTCTTTAGGAGTTTTCTC
The DNA here is from genome assembly GCA_963082815.1 of Melanotus villosus. Lineage (NCBI taxonomy): Eukaryota > Metazoa > Arthropoda > Insecta > Coleoptera > Elateridae > Melanotus > Melanotus villosus. The sequence continues at coordinate 32,950,719 of OY720426.1, read as the reverse complement.
AAACATTGACTGAGCTTTTCAGGTTAAAAATTCCGAAGTTATCTGAAAAAGTTAAAAAAATTCAGAAGTAATAATATTAAATCTTTGGTTAAGGCAAGTTATTAATAATTTAATTTAAAGGCGAGTTTAAAAGCGTTCCAGAATTTTCAGGAATTTCCATAAACATAGGCTTATATTTCGCCTAGGTTTCGTGAAAAAATCAGTCGATTTTTCAGGAGTTCTACTCCTGATTTAATTCTTAGTTGATATTTTCATTTAAAAAACATTTATTGGAAAGCTCCAACCTTTCCAGGAGTTTCCTCAAAAATAGGCTGATCTTTTACAGACTGGAGCTTTATGCTTCCTGAAAAAATAATAATACTACCAAGCTTTCAGTAGTAAAAAAAGGGTTTAATTGTTAGTTAAAATTTCAATTTAAAAACGTATTTAAACAATCATTGGAAAGTCCAATGCTTTTCAGAAGTGTCCTCAAACATAGGCTAAGCTTTTTCAGGCTGAAGATTCTAGGCTTCCTGAAAAAAAAGATTTTTCAGAAGCCAAACAATTTAATTTTTGTTGGATATTATCATTTGAAAACGATTTTAAAAAATTACTGAAAAGTGTAAAGTTTTTCAGGACTTTCCTCAAACATATAGGTACTGAGGTTTTTTAAGCTGAATATTCGTAGGCTTTCTGAAAAAAAATAGGGAATTAAGGTCGACCTTTCAGGAGTGAAACTATTTAATTCTTGATTTATATTTACATTTAAAATTATTGTAAAATTCACAGCTTTTCAAGAGATTGCTAAAACGTAGGCTGAGCTTTTTCAGCCTGAAAAAAATAGTGAATTCGATCGATTTCTCCGAAATAAAAGGATTTAATTCTTAGTTAATACTTTCGTTTAAAAACCTAGTTTGAAAAGTTATTGTAAAGTTCAGAGGTGTTCAGGAGTTTCCTCCAATGTAGGCCGAGTGTTTTCAGGCTGAAGATTCTTGGGTTACCTGAAAAAATAATACGAAAATACGTTCGATTTTTGAGGAGTAAAGCGATTTAATTCTTCGTTGATATTTATATTTAAAATCGAGTTTAAACAATAATTGGAAAATTAAAAGTATTTAGGGAGTTTCCCCAAACGTACCCTAAGCATTTTAGGAAGAATAGTCTCCCTGAAAAAATAATAGGAAAGTACGGTCGATTTTTCAGGAACAAAAGGATTTAATTCTTAGTTGATATTTTCATTCAAAAACGATTTTAAACAACTTTTGGAAATTTTAAAATTCACCAGGGGTTAACATGAATATAGTCACGATTTTTCAGCCCTAATATTCCGAAGAAAAAATGTTGAAATTCATAGGATTGTTTTTATTTTTTTAGTAATCAAACAATGCATTTCTTGGTTAAGATAATATATTAATATTTTAATTTATAATCGAGTTTAGGGAAGATTTGGATATTTCAGGGGCTTCTTGAAAAAAAACAATGGGAAAACAGTCGATTTTTCATGATTTTTCAAAAATAGGCTGATCTTTTTCAGACTGGACGTTTAAGCTTCCTCAAAAAATAATAAAATACTACTAATTTTTCAGGATTAAATGGGTTTAATTGTTAATTTTTATTTAGAAACGGGCTTAAGCAATTATTGGAAAGTTCAGAGCTTCTCGGGTATTTTCTCAAACATAGGATGAGCTTTTTCAGGCTGGCGAGTCTTAGGCCCGCTGAAAAAATTAGTGAAATATAGCTATCATTTCAGGAGTAAAACGATGCAATTTTTGGTTAATACTTTCATTTTAGAAAGAGTTTAAACGATTATTTGAAAGTTTAAAACCTTTCAGGGGTGTTTTCAAACATAGGCTGAGCTTTTGCAGACTGAAGAGTCTTAGGTTTACTGAAAAAATTACTGAAATACAGGACTAAAAAATGTTTCTTTGTTTTGTTAATATTTTCATTTGAAAACTAGCTTGGACAATTATTAGAAAACTTCATAGCTTTTCGGGCGTCTCCTCAAACGCAGACTGAAAGTTTTCAGGATGGAGATTTTTAAGCTTACTGAAAAATAGGAAAGTACGGCCGATTTTTCGGGAACAAAGCGGTATACTTTTTAGGTAATATTTCCAGTTGAAACAATTACCCAACAGATTATTTGAAAGTAAATTTCGAGACTTAGTTACATTTCAGAACCTTTCAGGACTTTAAGCTAAAAAATAGGCACGATTTTACAGGCCTAAATTCTTTCAGGTTGACTGAAAGACACAAATATTTTGAAGGTGTGGCTTCTAACGAAGGAAATATTTTTTTAATTGAAAGGAAAGAGCCGCAAAAACCTCAAATTCTGAAAGTAGATGGTGGAATACTTTCAGGTCGGCTGAACATTAACAGAATACCTTTCAGGCCTATTAATTTATTAAAAACTAGTAATCCGCCCCATTCTGAAATTTATCTGAAAAAATATATCCCGACTTCAAACATTTCTTTCAGACTTAAGCCTTTTAACCCAATCGAAGAACACAGACAGGAAAACCTTGTGCTCATTCTATGATTTTTTAAAAGTCAATGGTTCCAAAGCATTTTTTATTTCTTCCTCGAGTTAGAACCGTGTCTGTCTTGATGTATTCCACCGTTTTAATATTTTGCTCCCAACGTTCTGGGTTTCCGAGAGCGCCGCCTCTGCTTCTTTATAATAGACGGTTCGATGGCAGCCCTGTAATTAGCAGCCTATGAATATTTTTGTCGTTATTTGATTATATTTAGTATTATTAGATTTATTATTTTTCTCTTTAATGATCGTCGTACAATTCTTTCGTTTCCGTGCTCATTGTTTTTGTCGTTTTACCTTTGCAATTCAGCAATTAGATTATAAATAATTTTTGTTCAGAATTCGATATCAAAAGGGCGTTGAATAATTTACGAAAAACGCGGTTAGAATCGTCCTTTCCGTGGAAAATTCTCCGATAACGAATAAAACAAAATAATATCTGCAAAAACAATTGGAAGAATCTCCAGTTTTGCATTTTCCTTTGTCTTCCAGGAAACCAAAATGGCAATTTAACCAACCAAAATGAGCTTGATTTAACACGTTACAAACATTCATTGGAACCTTCAACTGTTAAACAAAGACGAAACAAAAGGCGCCTCATTTGTTTCTCTATGCGCAGAATTTTCTGACATTTCCTTTAAACTCGTGAAACTTACATTCAAGGTCCTTTCAACCTTCAACCAAGCTTCAGGAATTTTCGGCTGCAGTCTTCTAAAATCATTTGCTCTTCAGCCACTCTGGAATTTTCTGACTTATCCAGTGATTTTTCTGACTTAACCGGTGAATTTTCTAAACGCTTATCCACATACAAGACGTCAATATAAAACGAGAAAGTTTCAAAGTTGTAGTTCTTAAAAACAGTCAGAATTTTCTGACTTGTAACATTCGTCAGACTTGACCATATAGTTACTCACAGGAAGTAACGAAACACCCAGTTATTTAAACATCTCTCTTAAAACTTAAAAACTAAAACTCGTGCCTTTTTAGAGTATTACCAAAAAAATCCGTGCATTTTCTTCCGATTTGTGACTTCCTCGCCGGACAATTCCCAGAAGGACTGAAAAGCAACAAAAGTTTTTTTTGATATTGGACTAAAACAAAGAAGGCCTACTTTCTCTATTTCTGTTCAAGCTTTTCTTGCCACTTTCGTAAATCCCCTTTTTCTAGTAGTCTGAATTTTCTGACTAAATTCTTGAGTTTCTGTAAAGCGAGGTATTAAACTGGCTGAAAGCGAGAAGAAGACAGAATTGTTAAACTTAATCTGCGTTTGAATGAAAACAAGCTCTTTTTTAATACCTTGAAGTAGCTTGAAGTACCAAAAAGCTAACAGAATTTTCTGACTTTCGTAAAACTTTCATTATTAAAGATACCAAAACGTTTGATTCGAAGCGAATTTTCTAACAAAAATCGTCTTAAGTTACATTTGTTTACGTTTGCAGTACTAAATGCACGTAGATAATGAGGAAAACCGTCAGTATTTTTATAAATTAACAGAAATTTTTTGTTTTTTTTTTGTAATTAGGAGTTTCAAATGTTTTGAATATTCCCACGCTTTGTTTTTTAATTTTTTAAGCAAGAATCGTACACATTTTCCTTGGCAACTCCTTTTTAATTTTCTCAGGTTGCGTAAATGAAGTCAGATTTAAGTATTTAATTTTCTGACTTAAATCTGATCTGGCGGGGTACCTAAAATCGGTCAGAATTTTCTGACTTTTTTAAGATCAGAGACTTTGATTGTTCAAAAATTGTTCGTTGTTTTATTTTACTATCTTTGCAAAACTGTGAGTTTTTCTAGTAATTTTTGCGATCAGAATTAGTCAGAATTTTCTGAGTTTCCTCTAAAACTTGCACCCTTCGCACTGCAGGCAGTATCCAATTCTGCATTCATTTTTTTAAATCTTGTAGCACATCCGGTGCTCTAGAAAATTCTATCAGAAAATTTAAATATTACCCCAATGCAATCAGAAGCTTCTGACTTTTCTATAAAATCTTGGCCAACAATTATTAGAAACAGTCTGAAATGCCAGTCGTTTTCTAATGGCCACAAATTACTTAAGTTCTTATTAAATGGTATTCAAAAGTAAGTCAAGATTTTTCAACTTTAATATTAATTTTTTGAACGACAAAGCAAACTGACGATAAATAATTCCAATTTTTTGAAATGATAACGTTAGGAATTTTTTCTATATTCGTTAAACTTGCACTTTATTCAAAACGAAGTCAGAATTTTCTGACTTAAACCAGACTCTTTCAAACGACGAAGCCACATATTAAACATAAGTGGAGAAACTAGCGCAATTATTTTAATACTCAAACTGATCTGCATTACGGAGATTCTTAATTACTTTGCGAATTAATTAAAATTAGTTACAATTTTCCGACTTTTCTTTAAGATTAATGACTACCAATAATTGAGAAATTCCCAGAATCTCAACTAGCTGACTTAAAAACGTTAAGAATGTCTTTGAAATTTTAATAGCTGCATGTTATACAAAACCAAGTCAGAATTTTCTGACTTAAACCAGAATTTTCCAGAGGAAGGAGCACAAGAGACGCAAACAGCACAATTTTTAGACTGAAACTGATTTTCATTACAGAGATTCTTAATTAGTTTACGAAATAAATAAAATCAGTCAGAATTTTCTGACTTCTCTTTAAAATTCTGACTATCAAAGATTAACAAAATACCAGAATACCAGCTGGAACACGTAAAGCCCCATGAATTTCTTCTATTTTTTTTAAAGCTGTATTTTATACAAGACCAATCCAGAATTTTCTGACTTAAACCAGAATTTTCCAGAGGACGGAGTACAAGAGGCGAAAACAACACAATTTTTAGACTCAAACTGATTTTCATTACAGAGATTCTTAATTAGTTCACGAATTAAATAAAATCAGTCAAAATTTTCTGACTTTTCTTTAAAATTCTGACTATAAAAGATTAAGAAAATACCAGAATCCCAGCTGGCTCACGTAAAGACCCCTGAAGTTCCTCGAATTTTTTTAAGCTGTATTTTATACAAGATCAAGTCAGAATTTTCTGATTTAAATCAGAATTTTCCAAAGGACGGAGCACAAGAGGCGAAAACAACAAAATTTTTGGACTCAAACTGATTTTTATTACAGAGATTCTTAATTAGTTTGTGAATTAAATAAAATCAGTAAGAATTTTCTGACTTTTCTATAAAATTCTGACTATCAAAAAATAAGGAAATGCCAGAATCCCAGCTGGCTCACGTAAAGACCATGAATTTCTTCCAATTTTTTTAAAGCTATATTTTATACAAGACCAAGTCAGAATTTTCTGACTTAAACCAGAATTTTCCAGAAGACGGAGCACAAGAGGCGAAAACGGTACAATTTTTCACTACAGAGATTCTTAATCAGTTATCGAATTAAATAAAATTAAGCAGAATTTACTGATTTTTTTGCATTTCCACCTTTGTCTGTGTAAAATTTTGTCATATTTAAAGCTTAATTAATTTTTTTATTTCACAATTTTATTTGCTCCTTGAAGTTTCGAAATTTATTAGTAAGTTTGAAGCAGATAACAATTTTAAATGTTCAAAAAATTTCAAAATTCGCCGCGGCGCGACGATTTTTGATTATTTTAGGAAAATTCACTTAAATGGGATTGAGAAAGAACCTAAATAAGTCCGAATTTTCTGACTTTCTTTGCATTACAACCCTAATGTAGGTATCTCAAAGTCGTAATTTAAACTTACATAATTTTATTCATTCCACAAATTAGCTTGCTCTTCGACTTTTGAAATTTGTAAAGTAACTCGGTTAGATTCCGAAGCTTTGATTACACAACTATTTTCAATTGTTTTAGGAAAACTGGTTTAAATGGTGAGTCAGAACATATACAATGTACTGCGAGACAAACTTCAAACTGTTAATATTTCTTCTGATTTTGGCTTCAAACATTGCACTGAGATTGATAAAGTGCCTAAAATAGTGCGAATTTTCTGACTTCTCTAAACAATCCCACAAGAATCAGTGGAAAATTCCATCGTTAATTACAAGTTAAAGCTTTGCGTCAGAATTTTTAATAATCAAACCCATGAACAAAACTAAAAATTTACCTACAATTTGTTGCGAACAAAGCAAGAAAATAATAAAACTCACGTCGTTCAACCTACATAAATCCGTCCGGCTGTCTTTCGGGATAGTTTAGCACCAGAAATAAATTGAACGCCGGATGCAAATTAAGTAAATGTAAATAATAAATAAAAAAAGGCTAGTTTAACGGGCACGTATTCTCTCTCGACTAACAATTTATCAATAAATATTTCTCACTTGACACGTATTTGTTGCATGTTTTATTAAACGTTCGATGTTTTCGGTCGTCACCGTCGACGAGGCGAGGAGAGGTGGCCCTCCTACCGTGTAGATTTTCTCGTCGAGATAAAAACCCATCCATCAACCATCAAACTACAAATTATCGGGAATGGCCTAGGCCTATGGACACGAACGTTATTTTTTTGAACATAATGGATGGTTGCGGGTTTTTCGTTAATATTAACGTATTGTTATTAAAATGTTTTAAAAAACGAACGCGATCGGTATGGGAAAATGGGGGAAATTATGGGTTTATGGTTTTAATATTAGATTAACATACCTTCGACTTTAATTTTGAGGAGGTTAACACCTTCTAATTTCGAATTATCGAAGCTTCTACGAATAAATTAAAGCTTCAGGAAATTCCAAGCCTTTTCATACTTTGAACAACCAGTAAAAACCACAGAGAGGCCCATAAGCGCAAAACTAGAAGAAATCTGAGGAATTTAAATGCGGTTTATCTTGATTAAATACGAGTAAACTTCATAGGAAAGCTTAATTCAATGCTAAAACAGTTGAATTTAACTACAACACTGGTCTTACCAAACAAGTCAGAAATTTCGTTAAAGCTAATGAAATGCTGCAGCCCTAAATCAGATTACTTTTTACAAAATGTTATTTTTACTGCAACAATTCGTCTACAAATTCGGTAATTTTCTCAGCCTCAGCACCTTAATACTGGGAAACTAGAACGCTCTGACTTTTACAAAGAAAATATAGAAAATTTAGACTAATTTTATACGCTTCTTAAGTATCTAGGAATCTTCAAATCCATGCCATGTTTCTCCTCCGACTTCGTTCTTTGAAAAATACAGATTTAAGTCAGAAAATTCTGACTTGGTTTTAAATACTATTTAAGAAAAAATTCAGGGAGAATTATTGTGGCTATTATGCCAAAGGCGTTTGGTATTTTCAGTAGTTTGTTAGTCAGAATTTTATGGAATTCTGACTTTTCTGGGTTCTATCCAAACTCTAACTTGTTTGGTAGGTTAAAGCTTTCAAGCATCTGAAATATCAGGGGTGTAATCAAATTTTCCATTAAATAATTCTAATCGAAGGAGTATAGGATAGGTTTCTACATAACTGCAGGATTTTCTACATTTTCCGATATGAAGGGTGCAAGTTGTTAAGAAAAATCAGAAATTTCTGACCAATTTTAATTAATTCGTAAAGTAATTAAGAATCGCCCTAATAAATATCAGTTTGAGTTTAAAAATTTGCTGCTTCGTCCGTTGAAAAATTCTGGTCTAAGTCAGAAAATTCTGACTTGGTTTTGACTAAAATACAGCTTTAAAAAACTTAGATGAAACGTACACCGTCTTTACGTCAGCCGGTTGAGATTCGTGAATTTTCTTAACCACTGACACTCCTAAATTTCAAGAAAAGTCAGAAAAGTCTGACTAATTTTAATTACTTGGAAAAGTAATTAAAGTTTCAGTATAAAGATCGTGCTGTTTTCTGCACTTGTCTTGCATATGGGACTTAGTTCTTTAGAAAATTCTAGTTTAAGTCAATTCTGACTTAGTCTTGCATAAAATACAGCTTTAAAAAATTAGAAACAATTCATTCGGTCTTTACGTCAGCCAGCTAGGATTCTAGGATTTTCCTAATCGTTTTAAAACAGTCGGAAAATTCTGATAAATGCACATTAATTCAGAAAGTAATTAAGAATATTCGTAACTAAAATCAGTTTGAGTTTAAAAATGGTGCTGTTTTCGCGTTTTGTGTTTCGTATGTGGCTCCGTCCTTGGTCTTAGACCTGGTCTTGTATAAAATACAGCTTTAAAACAATTAGAAGAAATTCACGGGGTCTTTACGTGAGTCAGCTGAGATACTGGTACTTTCTTAATCTTTGATAGTCGGAACTTTAAAGAAAATTCTGACTGATTTTATTTAATTCGCAGACTAATTAAGAATCTCTGTATTAAAAGTCAGATTGAGTCTAAAAATTGTACTGTTTGCGTCCCTTGTATTTCATACATGGCTTCGCCCTTTGGAAAATTCTGGTTTAAGTCAGAATTTTCTGAGTTGGATTTGTATAATATACAGCTATACAAATTTGGAATACATTCCTAACGTTTTTACGTCAGCTAGTTGAGATTCTGGAAATTTCTCAATCATTGGTAGTAATAATCTTAAAGAAAAGTTGGAAAATTGTGCTTCGTTTTTTGTAAAATTTCTTAAAAAAAAATTCCAGCTGAGGTCAGATGTTGGTGCACAATTAAAATTCTTCGGCTTGAATATTAGTCTGAGTTCAATAATGTCACTGCTTTGCCACATTTTTTTATAACTTTACTTTCAAAAATTCCAGTGAAAGTCAAAAAATTCTGTTCAAAATACAATTTAAGGAAAATTCGCATAGTAATTACTTCAAGTGGACTTCATAGCATTTTAAGCTACTTACTTTAAGTCAATTAAGTGCTTTGCCAACTTTTTGTTTTCTAACTTTACTTTTAAAAAATTCCAGCTGAAGTCAGATAATTCTGGCTATTCTTGGGTATCTTGTTGATGCTGTTAAATATCTCCGGCTTGGAAATTAGTCCGGGTTCAGTAATGTCGCTGCTTTGTTACCTTTTTCTATAACTATACTTTCCAAAATTCCAGTGGCAGTCAGAAAATTCTAACTATTCGTGGATATCTTGTTGGTACAGTTAAAAATCTCCGGTTTGGAAATTAGTTTGAGTTCAAAAATTTCACAGCTTTGATACCTTTTTCTGTAACTTTATTTTCAAGAATACCAGTGGAAGTCAGAAAATTCTGTCTGTTCGAAAGGAAAATTCCGGAAGAACGCGCTTTGTAATTACTTCAAACAGACTTGATGGCATTTTAAGCTATAGGCTTACTGTAAGTCAATTAAGTGTTTGGCCACGTTTTTCGTATGAATTTACCTTTAAAAATTCCAGCTGAAGTCAGAAAATTCTTACTGTTCTTGGGCATCTTGTTGATGCGGTTAAAAATCTCCGGCGTGGAACATATTCTGAGTTCAATAATTTCATTGCTTTGCTACCTTTCAAAAATTCCAGTGAAAGTCGGACGATTCTGACTGCTTAAAATACAGTTTAAGGAAAATTCCAAAAGAAAGTTTTGTAGTTATAGGTATACGTTGTTTCAGACAGAATTCATGTGATTTTAGGCTTTAGGCTTCCTTTACATAGGTCAATTAAGTGTCGTTTTTCCTTTATATTGTGGAATGTTCCGCTTCTGAAAATTCTTTAAATGACAATAGAATCGCCAGTATTGTGCTACTCTAAATCTTCCATTTTACTTGGTTTGTTAATAAGGCAATCACGTTCTCAATAATAAGGTGTCTTTTCAGTAGCTAACCTAACTCTTACCTGAAATTAATTTTTTAGAAGTGTCCAAACGTATCCACAGCCGCCTACTATTAAACAAAAGAAAACCCAACTTCAATCAATAATAAAACTCTAACAAAAACCGCTTCTTATGAATTTCAGAAAAAGCAATCGAGCGCAATTAAAACGAGCGTTTCAAGTGTACAACAGAAAGGAAGGGAAAAAATCAGTTCGATTCTAATAATTCTAATTAAATTTCGTTTCATATTTCAAAGTACTCGGAGGCCTCCTGGATGTGGCAGACTTTATCAATCACACTCGGGAGCCGCTGGAATCTAAACAATAAGGCTCACGTCGCCCATATCGTAAATGCCCGTGTAATAAATTCAATTATACTTGTTTTTGATTTCATTTTCTCTTCCTCCCCCGCAAATAAACCGTGAAAACGTTTTCAAAATAAAACATACGCCACCATTGACCTCCCATTACGAAGACTTTGCTTCTGTTTGAACGTTTTTAAAGGTTTGGGGTTTTTCTACTTAAATCCATCAGCAACTGGAAAAATTCACGAGGTGCATGGGGTTCTGGTCCGTAAACCCCCAAGGCATTCGTTTTAAGCAATCAACACGCGAATATTAAAAAAACAATCCAAACTGGACGGCTCATTTAAATGTCAAATTTACCGAAGCGGAGTCAGTCTATGGTTCAGAAAGTCAGTGGGTTTTAATCTTCTGCAGTTCACGGCCTACGCGATTCTTGTCAAACCTATGTAATCTTGACCCAATCATGTCCACCTACGTATGATAAGTCATCCCATCGTTTTTCTTTGAAATTAAAATATTTAAATACGTCATAAATCAACCCAAAAACTCTTCGTACGCTTTTTTTACATTTCACGCATGCAACGGTCCCCCGTCAATCTTCTGAGAGTGATATTCTGGCACGAACACTACGGTTCTTTGAATTTGAATGAGTTTATTAGAAATTCCGGCGTGTTTCGAACGGTGTAATAAATAATCTGTGGGGGGAACCAAGTCGTGGTCCTCTGCGTGGTGTTTGTTAGGCAATTTTGGGGCTTTGACGAAGAAAATTTAAAACCGCAGCGTTAAAAAGTCTTGGAAAGAAGCAGACAACACCAACTTAATTTAAACAGCACAGATATTTATGAAAACTGCAAAAAAAAACTTGAAGCCTGGGTGCTTGTTTCTTCTGCTTTTAACACAGACAAAATAGTTCGTATTTTCCCTTTAACTTTCTCCATCTCCTTCTCTACAACGATCAATAATAGATGAATCTTGAAACATTTCTTAAATAACTATAATGTATTTCAGTAAGCAGTCAGAATTATCTGACTTTGTAAAATTATAAAGTTGAAGTAACACAAAAACTGTTTCTGATGTGGATTTTCTACGAAAAATATTTACATTTTCTTTATTTTCAACTAAGTCGGAATATAATCCGACTATTACCCATCCTCAGAATTTTCTGACTTATAAAAGCATTCACATTTTCTCAAATTCAAACACAGCCCAGAATCATCGATCATTCAAAAAGTCAGCTGCAGTTTTATGACCTTAAAATTTGATGGAATATTCTGACTCTCAAAAATCGAGCAGAATTTTCTGAATTTTCCAAGATTATTCTAAATTTTCTGACTTTTCTACTTATTGACCTTTAAAACCTGGAAAATTATTCAGACTTCCTAGAACCAGTCAGAATTTTCGCTAAGTTCCCCAAAATCAGTTAGAATTTTCTAATCTTTTTCAAATCAGTCAAAATCTTTTGACTATTCTACGGCTTTTAAGAGTATCTAGGCTTTCAAAGTCAATCCAATTTCTGGATTTTTTAAAATCGTTTAGAATTCCTCTAAATGTAAAGTGTACGTTTTGGTTTTACAATCATCCTAAATCAATAGAATTTTCTGACTTAGAAATTAGTCAGAATTTTCTGTAGTTTTTAAGGTCAATCGAAATTTTTTTCTATTTATTCAGAACTGCTTGACTTCTAAAATCGGTCAAATTATTGGGACTTTCCAAACTTAGTCAGTTGAATTCGTTTGATTTTTCTAAACTTTTTAAAAATATCGAAGTTTTCAAAAGTGTTCAGTACTTTCTGGATTTCCTAAATCATTTACAACTTTCGACTGTTTTCTAAACCTTTAGAATTTTTATGGCTTTTAAAGGCATCCAAAATTAATAAAATTGCCTGACTTTTAGAAATTAGTCAGAATTTTCCAAAATTAGTCGAATTTTTCTGATTTTCAATTATTCAGAACTATCTGGCTTCTAAAATCGGCCAAATGCTTGGGACTTTCCAAAATCAGGAGGAATTTTCCCTAACTTTCCCTAAAATCATGTAGAATTTTCTTATCTTCTTCAAACTTTTCTAAACGTTTTAAGATTATTTAGGCTTTTCAAATCGAGCAGGATTCTCAGTATTTTCTAAAATTGTTTAAAACTTCACTAAACATCCAGAAATTTTTGAATTTTAAAACCACCCAAAAACAATAGAAATTACTGACTTTCAAAAGTTAGTTAGAATTTTCTGAATTTTCCAAAATCATCAGAAATTTTCTGACTTTAAAATCGTTCGGAACTTTTCTGATTCTTCTGCAAACATCCAGAATTTGTTGGTTTTAACACAGTCCAAAATCAATAGAATTATCTGACTTAAAAATTAGTCAGAATTTTCTCTAAATTTCGTTAAAATCAGATAGAATTTTCTTTATTCCTCAAATCAATCAAATTCTTCTGAATCAAAATTTCTGGCTTACCCAAGAGTAATTCCAGTTTTTTTTTATTTTCAAATCCATGAATAATGTCGAGAGTTTTAAAGCTTAGTCAGAACTTTGTGAGTCTAATAAATCAAACAATATCTTGTGGTTTTCCAAAACTACTCTCAGAAACTGTCTAAATTTTCTGACTTGCTAAAAAATCAATTGTTTGAAATTCAGTCAGAAGGTTAGAGTTTCCAAAATGTTTCTATATTTTCTAACTTTCCGAAAACTAATCAGTATTTTTCACTTACAAAGCGATGTTAAATTTTCAGAATTTTCTGACTTTTACAAATCAGCTAACATTTTTTTATTTTCCCCAAAACAAACTACCATTTTCTGTCTTTCCTGGAATCAGTCAGGAGTTTTAGACTTACAAAGCCTAGCTGGTTTCAATCTTTCAATTTCAAAATTAGTTGGTGTTTTCTTACTGTTGAAAAAGGTTATCATGAAATGAAAATCAGTCAGAATTTTGTGACATCCAAAGCAACACAACATTTTCAGAACTTCCTTTGCATTCGCCAAAGCTCAAACTCCTGGCTTACTAGAAAGTAATTTTTTTAAAAAAATCTTAAATCTTCATATTTTCTGGTTTTACCCAAAATTAATCTGAATTTTTTGACTTACAAAACGATGCAAAGTTTTCAGAGCTTTTCAAAGGTAGTCAAAATTTTATGAAAGATTAACCGAAATACTTTCGTTTTCCCCAAAACCAACCAACATTTTCTGACTTTCCTAAAATTAGTCAGAATTTTTAGACTTCCAAAACCAGCCACAAGCATTTCAATCGCAAAATTAGTCGGAATTTTATGACTGTTGAAAAAGGCAACATTTTCTGGATTTTCCAAAAGCATTCGAGATTTCTTGATTTTACGAAAACCAACCACCATTTCTGACTTTTCCCAAACCCATCAAAATTCACAAAATTGTCTAGTTTTCCTGAAATTATTCGGAGGTTTTTGACATCCAAAACGATGTAAAATGTTCGAAGCTCTTCAGCATTAATCAGAATTTTCTAACAAATCAACGCTTTTTGTCTTCTTCCAAACCAACCACCATTTTCTGACTTCCTTAAAATTAGTCAGGATTTTTTTCGACTTCCAAAATCAGCCGCAATCATTTCAGTTTCGAAATTTGTTGGAATTTTGTGACTGTTTTAAAAGCTAGTTGGAAAATTCTGGATTTCAAAAACGCCAAGAATTTTTCGGATTCTCCTAGATTTTCTTTGTTTTCCGAAAACGATCCTGACTTTCTGACTGTTCACAAACCAGTCTAGTTCTAGCTTTCCCAAACCAGTCTAGTTCGAGTTTTCCCAAAATTAGTCAGAACTATATGGCTTCTAAAACAATGAAAAATTTTCGGAGATCAACAGAATCGAATTAGAATTTTCTAAACTTTTTTGGGTTCTCTCAAACCAATTACCATTTTCTCACTTTCTGAAAATTGATTCGAATTTTTAGACTTCCAAAACTAGCCACAATCATTTCAGTCTCAGAATTAGTCAAAATCCTCTGACTATTTATAAGCGGTTTAGAACTAGTCAGAATTTTCTGGATTTCCCAAAATCATTCGAGATTTCCTGATTCTTCCAAAGTAATCAGTTTTGAACTTCTCAAAAATCGTTCGAAATTATCTGACTTTCCAGATCCAGTGGGGATTTTCAGAATTTTCTGAAGAAGACAGATTTGTTCTTTGCTCAACGGAATTTGCTTGAATCTCCTGGCTTATCCAAAACTATAAACCTCCAAATTAAAAACGACACAACTATCAACTGTTTAAACTTAAAATTAAGGGAAAGAAAGGACAATTTGTTCAAGTCAGAAGACTATACTCTCTGAATGTAGCTAAGTTCTGAAGTCTGCTTTGAAGTAAAATCGATGAACACTTTTATGAAGTTGCATTTTAACTAACTAAGTCAGCATTTTCTGACTTAAACCTAAACTTTCAAAAAGGCAGTGCCACAAACGTACATTTGAAGTATGACTGGAATAGCTAATTTGATTTGATTCAAATATTCTTAATTGCTCCTTTGTTGCATCCGAAATAAGTCAGAATTTTCTGACTTGTTTGACGTTAAATTCAACAGTTTCGCAATTTTCCAAAGTAAGGCTAATTAATTATAACTTTAATTTAGGTTCAACAAAGCCCAAAAACTTGTACTTGTACTTCCAAAACTCATGTAATTGTTTGACTTTCCTTGATTAAATTGTTCAAAGTGGTGGATTAACATTTACGAAACATGAAACCAAAGCAGTTTTTGTTGGTTTGGATTAAATCGTAGTTCCAAAATTATGGGGTTTTTTGAAAATTACACAGAGTTTTCAGGTTTCAGAATTCCTAAAAAATTGTTTTTAATTTCCCATAAGCTGCTCTGTGTTTACTTTCATGTTTTCTTAAATGCTTGTGATAAAGAATTTTTCAACAAATTGGCCGTTCATAGTGCTTAATCCACAAGTGTCTCCGTAACAGCAGCGACTAAAATTCTTTTGCGCTCATGCACTGTCCGTGGTATTAGAAAACCGACGGAACGTTTGATACAACCAGGACGGCAGGGGGGGTGAGGGGGTAAGGGTGATGTACAACTCGAACAAGTAAAACAAAAAAAAGGCAGTCCGTCCGCTCCAGATAAATTAATGATGTGCTAGGAAATAACAGAAGAAAATTAGTAAAGTCATTCCAGGCCTATAAATCTAGAAGGCCGTGGCATTGGCATATGCCCCAATTAAAATGACCAAGGCATTGTACCCCTTAAGGTACGGCACTGTAGAGGCGGTCTTCGCGGAGTGCCGGTCATTTTACACTTATTTGCCGGTAGGAATGCGTGGAAGCTGCTTTCTGCTGGTCTTCTCTTCGGTTGTTGTTTTTTTGTTTTTTTTTGTAATGGTGGCTCGCGAATACGCTTTTTTGAGACAAAAGAAAATCGCGGAGACTAAGAAGATTTTACGGAAACAATTGCGGGAAATCTTTCGATTGTGTAGCTATGCTTAACCTAACATCTTGTAGGGTGAAAGAGGTTTTTGTCGTTAAAATCAAAATTCTATAGGACGAGCTTCATTTGTTTTATTTTCTTGTTTAATTTTGGCATTGCAAGAGCGCAAAACTTGGCCTTACGCTAGTTGAAGTCAAAATTCCTTATAATTTTGCCAAACTTACGCCACGAAAAAGAGTTTTTTTGACAATAGAAAGAATCGAAATTTTATGGTACGAGTTCAACTGTTTTTCTTTGTTTTTTGAAATTGAAGAATGCAAGCCGCAACTTACGTTAGATCTCTTGATTTTGATTGCTTTACAACGCCTGTTCCTGGCGTTTAAAATCCGAAATTGTACAAAAATACCTTATCGCGTTCTAGAATCTTCCAAGTTCCATTGTGAAACAAATGAACAACGATGGGATTTACAACAGGTTAGGAAATTGGTTCATAAATTAAAGACGAATATTTAGATTCGCACCGTGTTTTACAGGTTGTTCAAAAGGTTTCCGAAAGCATTTCTTTTGTTTGAAATTCGGGAAATTCCTCAAAGCAATTTCAGGCAGGTTTATAAATCAATAAAGTAAAAATCGACCTTTACTGGATTTTCTTTATTTGGGAACTTGTTGCGAATCCAACATTTTCAAAATTTTGGGTTTCTGTTGAACCTTAATGAAGCAGAAATTTCCCAAGAATCCCGAAATGTATCCAACAAACAAACATTTCGTTGGATTAGATGCTCCAAACTTGCTGTTTTAAATGTTTTATGTTTTCGGAAACGTCGCAGAATTTTTTGGAAATTTGTGAAATTTGCTAAAACAAAATTAGGCTAGAAATTTGCAACAAAGCTCAGGGAAGCTTAATATAACACACCGAGATATTCCAAGAGAAGTCTTAAAATGTGCTTTTAACCTTTTTGGAAATTCATGGAATTTCCACAATCTCCAAAATTTGAATTTCGGTGAAAATTTTTGTTTTGTTTGTCTTTTTCCTTAAAATGGATGATATGAAGACAGTTGCTTACATTTTTTCTTTATTCTGAATCGTCAGTGAATTTCCGAAATTTCCTAAAGAATTTGATGAACACAAAATTCTGCCGAAATTCTCAAAATCCTCAAATTTCTGCTTAAACCTTTTAAAATAAAAGATTAATCAATTAAATCGTGCTGCTTTTTAAGCACCAAATTTTTCTGAATTTTTCAGAATTTCCATGAATTTTTTTTAATTAGAAAACAAATGCACGTTCTTGTTTTTGTGCTTAAAATAAAGGCTCTGTTCGCTCGGCAGCAGAATATTTTGAAAACTCGCTTATCTATGGACACTTTAGCTTTGTAAAACTTGAATTAAAAACAACGTGAATTTCAAAAAGTTTTTGACAATTTTTAAGATTCTCAAAAATTTCCAAATTTTGCTTTAAACACCAGAAATCGATTTGGGCCTTTGGCCATTTTAGAGCAGTGATTCGTGACTTTAAGACAGTTCTTAACTAGTTCTTAACTAATTTGAAATGATAAAAATTCTATTCTCGTAAATTCCCAAAATTTGAATTTTAGGATAAATATTACTATTTATGCCTGTCCTTTATTTCTTAAACCGGACGATACGAAACTCAATTTCGTTAATTTTCCTGGGCCGTCTGAGAATACTTTTAAAATTCTTAAAATTCTGCAAATTTTATAATTTTTTCAGAATTTTTTGAATTTTAGTGAAATAAATTCAGTCGGAAATTTAAATAAAATTCACTAAGCTTCAGGTTAAAATCTATTGAGTTGCAGAATTAAATTAACTAAATTTTGACTTTTCTAATTTTTGAAAATTCTTCGGAATTTCCTGGAAATTTTTAGTTGAAAAAACAAAGGAAGATCGTGCAGCTTTATTTTTACTTCAAATAAATGCGCCGTAGCGGAATATCCTAAAAACTCGCTTATTCGGTTGTTAAAAAAGAGAACCATAATTTAAGAATTCAGCAACTTCCCAAAAATTCCAAAAAAAATGTAAAAATTCCCAAATTTGAATTTAAACAACGGCGATTCTTAATTTCTACGCGGTATTTGGGGTTGCTAAGGCGGTCGTGGTTCAGTTGGCTCAGCGTGCGTTTGATCACTGAGATGGCCCAGGTTCGATTCTCACAGGGTCACATACTCGTATACACCGAAAATACCCGGCCGTTTCCCTCGGAAGGCAATGGCAAACCACCGGGGTGTATTCTGCCTAGTAAAGTCCTCTCTGGAGTAGCACTTCCGTGGTTCGGAGCCCACGTTAAGCTATAGGCCCCCTATGTCTGTAGGCTACTTGACACGCACACCACAGGTATATAAAGAAAGGATCGACAACGCCCTGTAAAGGGTATGCCACTCTAAGAAGAAGAAGAAGAAGAAGAAGAAGAAGAAGAAGAAGAAGAAGAAGAAGAAGAAGAAGAAGAAAACTTTAGGCCTTGTAGAACTGTTTTGTTTATTTGTTATCGTTAACTTCTTACAACTTTCGGTGTCGCGACCGATAAAACGCACAACCTGGTCCGACTGTGCGGGTTACGTATTGGGTGCGCCGTTTGATCCTACTTACTGCACCGCGTGTATAGTGTACGACTACTTTTTATATTTCATCTCTCTCTATCATACTGTCTTCTTTTGTAGTGAGAATCTTCCTTGTGAATTCCGCTATTATCTCCCAGTTTTCTTTTCGTTGAGAAGACGGCAACGCCCTGTAAAGGGTACGCCATTCAAAGAAGAGATCAATGTAATCAACATCAATCATTAATGATACTAGGTTCTGTGGTGTCAGCCTTTCCCCAATTTTTAGTTCAACAACCATTCTATTCCTCTCCCATCTTACACATTCAAACAATGTGTGATCAGGTGTGTCTAGCTCATCTACACCATAATCGAATCTCTCTTCCTGAACTTTGTTTATCTTTTTTAAATAAGTTTATCATTCATTCATCGTCTCTTCTTCGATGTGTTCCGTATTATGTCCTTGTTCCTTTGCTTCATACTTCCGTCTCCGCGTTTTTGCCACCAGTTCAATTGGCAACGTGCCCACTATTACTGTCGCTACATCCGTTGATAGGTGCTTTCGTAACTCGCAGCATACATATCCTTTGTGTCCTTAGAACTTTATTCTTGTATTTTGCATATTTCATTTTGGGCTCCCATATCGGGGCTGCATACAATAGAGCAGATTCCGTAACTTTCAATAGAAGCAGTCTTTTAGCCCAGCTACTATCGTCTCTTGTCGGGCTGTCTTTCTGCATGCTTCTTCTATCGAATTGCACCCCCAGATAAGTATTCCTATTTCTATTTCCTATTTTCTTTCCGATTATTAGCACAGCTTCTGTCTTTTCTTTCCAGTTTCCGATCAACCATTCCTCTATTTTAAGAATAGATTCATTTGCTCGTGCTTGCAATGAGATCACCACAAGCGCAAAGTCATCTGCGTACCCAATTATACTCGTATGTGTGTCCTCATTGTATTTTTGCTTTATCACCCCGTTATACACCAAATTCCATAGAGTGTAATTGTTTTCTTCGACTGCCATCAGTTCCATTGATGTATATCGATCTATCTTTTAGGTAATCCCCTATTATTTTTGTAAGTTCGCGAGATATATTGTACTCCTAGGGGAGGCGGTATGGTAGTGAGTATTGGTATGGCGCATCACTCTGCAAAGTTCAGCATCGGTGCCTATGATCAGAACCAAGCTCAGCTTGCTACGGCGCGGTGTGTGCTGCTCGACAGGCTATGGGCCTTAATGGCCTGTTAAAGCTGTACTCCTTTAGAGTATTTGTGATATCCCTCCACCTTACTGAGTTAAACACATTTCTTACATCTAATGTTATAAATGCGATTAACTTAGGGTTTTTTGGAGCATAGTTTCTTGCACGCTCCGCTAGCTCTAATACTCTATGAAGCGCTTCCGTGGTAATCTAAAAATTCAAAAATTACAAGAAAATTTTTGAAAAATGTTCCGAGTAATTTAGGTTAGAATTCTGAAATTTTAAAAACGTTCCAAAATTCCAGAATTTTATGAATTTCCAAATTTTGTTTTAAAACAAAAGCAAAGGTTTCAGGCATTTTCAGCAGCTTCTTACCTTAATGGCAGAGTCATTCTTTCGTTAAAGATTTTCTTAATAGTTTAAGCCTCACAAAAAAATTGCAAATGTTCGGAATTTCCAAAATTTTCTAAATTTTGTTTTAAACACAAGCAACTGTTTCGGGTATTTTAAACAGCGAGTCTTAATTCTGCAACAGCTTTCTTATGCATTTGCGGATTTTTTTGCAGTTTGTTAGGTTTTTTGTCGGTTTAGAAATATACGAAAATTATAAAATAGTCGAAATTTCCAAAACATTCCAAAATTTTCGAATTCCGAAAAAAATTCAAATTTTGTTTTAAACAAAATCAACGTTTTCGGGCATTTTAAGCATCGATTGTTACCTTGCTTTTTTCGAATAAAATCCTGGATTTTTTAATCACAAAAATTGGAAAATTTTCTGAATTTCCAAAACTTCCGAAATTTCTCCATAAACAGCGGCAATTGTTTCAGGTATTTTAATCAGCGATTCTTAATTTTTGGACGGTTTTCTTAGTCACTACGGATTTTTTACAGACTGTTAGTTTCTTCCAGGCAGTTTTAAAATTTACGCCAATTCTAAATTTCCAAAACTTTCCAAAATGTCGTAAAATTTACAAAGCAAATCCATTCGTATTTCTTAACTAATTCTGATTTACATTCCAAACTGGGAGAACCGATTAAAGTTTGAAAACATATGAAGATCAAGTCTTCGCGAAAATCTTAAAAACAATTGAATTTCCCCAGTACCCCCAGTTCTTTTGTTTCTTGGACTCTTTGTTTGTCTGCTTAAAAATTCGGTTATTTATAGACACTTTAGCTGTGTCAAACTTGAATTAAAATAAAACATGAATTTCAGTAATTTTTGAAAATTGTTTAAGTTCCCAAAAACTTCCAAATTTTGCTTTAAACGCCAGAAATCGATTTGGCCATTTGGCCACTTTAAAGCAGTGATTCGTGATTTTAGGGCAGTTCTTAATCAGTTACGGATTTGTTAAAAACTGGAGGTTGCTTCTTATCTGAAATTGTAAGTAGTTCAAGCTGCATTTTTTAAATTTTCGAAAATTCCCGAATTTACTTAAATTGCCAAACTTTGTTGTAAAACTAAAACAAAAGGTTTAGGCATTTTAAACAGCAATTCTCAGCTTTTACGGCAGCCAGTTTGCTTAATTGTTTAGCCTGTATTTTTTCGAAAATTTACAAAAAGGTCGAAAACGTCTGGAAAATTCCAAAACTTTGCAAATCTTCTGTTTCGGGTATTTTAATTTATTTTTCATTTTGTCGGATTTTTTCGGTAATTTCCTGTTGGTTTAGAAATTTACGAAGCTTGTAAAATATCTCAAGTTTCCAAAACGTTGGAAAATTCCCAAATTTCCAAACATTTCCACGTTTTGTTTTAAACAGGCATTTTAAGCATCAATTCTTACCTTTATAAGGCAGTTTGCTCATTTTCAACGAATCTTCTTAAATTCAGAAAAAGTTCCAAAATTCCCGGAATTTCTAAAACTTGCCTAATTTTGTTTTAAACCCAAGCAACTGTTTCAAGTGCTCTGAGCAGCAATCCTTAATTTTACGACGGTCTTTTTACAGTTTATTAGATTTTCCTTCTGTAGGTATTTTTCTGGCAGTTTAGAAATTTAAGAAGATTGTGAAATATCCGAAATTTCCAAAACGTTCCAAAATTCCCGAATTTCCAAAAATTTCTACACTTTGTTTTGAAAAAAATCAATACTTTACCTTTAAGGCAGTTTGCTCGTTTTTAACGGATTATATTTTAACCTGGATTTTTCTAAAATTCTGGAATTCCTAAAACTCGCCTAATTTTGTTTTAAACCCAAGCAACTGTTTCAAGTATTTTAAGCAGCGGTATTTTTAGTCATTTACGGGTTGTTAGTTAAATTCTTAACTGATTTCCATTTCTCCTGGTTTTTGTCCGAAAATTCACAAAAAGTTCGGAAATTTCCTGAATTTCTAAGATTTTCCAAATTTCTGGCACATTAAAAAAATGCAATTGTTTCAGGTATTTTAATTTTAAGCAGCGATTCTTAATTTTATGTCAGTCTTCGTAGTCATTTACGGATTTTCTTCAGGTATTCTTCGTACAATTTTTCCTGTAATTTCCCGCCACTTTTGATATTAACGAAAATTTCCAAAATCTTCCAAAAGTTCCAAAATTTCATAAAATTTGCAAAGCAAACTGATCAAAGTTTGGAAATGAATTCAAACTTTAAGCATTTCTTAAGCAACTCTGAATTACATTCAAAAGTTTGAAAACATATGAAGATCAAGACTTACCTACTGGAAATTTAAAAAACAACTGAACTTTTCCAGTTACTTGCTTTTGTTCCTGGAACTCTTTTGTTTGTCTGTAAGATTAAGGGTGTCCAGAAAAACGTTTCCTTTGCTGAGTTTTCGACTGAACTTGGCGGAATTTCTTGCTATTTTTATTATTTAAGGCATATTTTGATAAATTCTGATGTTCTTTTGTTTTATGGAATCCTTTATTTAATGGAAATTTCTTTGCTGAATGCGACTGAAGTTGATGGAATTTCGTGCTGTTTTTATTAGTTTAAAAATATTTGGACTAATTTTCTAGGTATTCTGACGTTCTTTTGTTTTGAGAAATGTGAGAAAAATTTTTATTTACTTATGGAAATTTGTGTGTAAGTTCGAACAAGTTTACGAAAATTCAGCCAGTTTTCTTCTGGAATTTCGTAATTTCGAAGATTTGAATTTGGAACTTTTACAGAACCTTTGAGGTTAATTTGTGTGTGCTTGATTTACGGCTTCTGTTTTCGATTAATTTTATTCTTTTGTTTTTTTTTATTAGTTAAAAACTCGGGCCTTTCTGACGTTGCATCAAATCTGCTTAAAAATCCGAAAACATTCCTCACTTTAGCTTCCTGAACTTCCGTCTCTCGTAACCCCAAACAAATTAAACAAAAGAGCATCGCCACCATTCTCTCACGTCCATCAAACTCAAGACAACAAAAAAAAAAAGAAAGACAACTTTCCCGACGATTCTCCTCGCAGATTTCTTGGCTACCGTGGCAACAATAACGGCGAGGTTTTTTTTTTAAATAAATAAAGTGATCAGAGTGGCCCGCGGGTCCACAATATCCAAGGATACCAGTTATAAATTCTCATGGGCCCGACCAGATGAGAACGGACACCTTGGTCTCTGATTGGTCTGAGGAACAAGGTGTAAACTTCTGCTGTCCGGCCTCCGACACATATCTCTCCATGAGCAGCATGAGTACCACACTCGCGGCCTGCTTTGATTTTATATGGAATTTTAAGAAGTCCGATTTTCGATGGGCTTTTGTTTTTGTTTTTTTTTTTACGCTTGGAGATTATGCTTAGGGTTTAGTCGAAGAGGCAATACTTTGAAGAATTGGAATTTCGTAAAGAATTATATACGAAATTTAAACCTGTAGGGTTAATGGAATGGAAACGGAGGGTGGAGAAGAGATAACAGGATGGAAATTGGGTAAAGGCGGTGGTCCGCTAATCTCATTTCTTCGTAGGAGAAATCGTAGTGAATTTACAGGAAATTAAATCCCAGCAGAATGGGAAAGCCTCGATTTTCAAACGACTTTCTTGAAGCCCTTGGAAGGACATTACCTGGAAACTGTTTTCCCAAATTCAGACCTAGGAACCTGTTTCCCAAATATAAAACCATAATGATTATAAAAGGAAATCCACGAGCCTGGTTTTGGCGTAAGCAACCATTTGAACTTGCATGTTTTACTTTAAAAAAGGGGCAAAATTCACCCTAAAACAGGGAGCCATTTGGGAAAGAAGAGATCGCTGAACTTCGAAAGAAAAAACGTAGCAAATACCTAAAGCTTTAAAGGGTGAAATTTACAAGCCTGGTTTCGTAAATTCGGCTCCCAATTAAACCATCAACTTGCCTTTAGGAAAAGGTCGGAATCCTCCCCAAACAACGAAAACAATTTTGGGAAGAACAGCCCATACAGCTTCAGGCAATTAAATCCCTGAACATTCTTAAAATACGTAACTTAAACGTTAGGAAATTCTTACTTATTAGTTTCTGAAGAAATATCAAACCTTTTAAAAAGTGCTAAATTTCTTCCTAAGACTCAGGGGAATGGGTTAAATAATGGAACAAACATTTGGGCGGGCGAAGCTCCCTTAACCTAATTTTCTAATAGAAATATGTGGCAATCTTAAAAAAACACACCAAACCAGTTGAAGCCAGCTGAATTGGGTCTTTCGAGACTCACATCTCCATCACTTTAATTAAAGGGCTTAACAGGGAAGCTGTACATATCTCCAAACCTGGTACCAGGAACGTAGACGGAAAATAACGTTGCTAAGCTTTAAAGATGGACATCCACGAACCTAACTTTCCAAGCAGAGGCACCACTTAAATTACCAACTTTTGTTTAAAGAAAAGGGCCGAAATCCTCCCCAAGAAAGGAGCAAAGTTTTGGAAGAAAAACCCATATGGAATGTATAACTTCAGTCAAAAGATGCCTAAAATACGGCAGTTAAACGCTAGGAATTTCTTGTTTGTTTCTCGAGGAACCTTAAACCTTTTAAAATAGGGCAAAATTCCCCCTCAAAAGAATGGAACGAAGTCGTCAGAGTAGGCAAAAGTAAACTATACGAATTTCTTGCTAATTTTCTTAAAAGCTCCGAAAGGAATTATTTGAAAGGTTAACCTAATTTCTAAGACTCGAGGAAATGGGTTAAATAGCAGGACAAACATTTTTGCGGACAAAAATCCCTTACAGTAATTTTGTAATATAAATTTGAAGTCAGCTGCAATGGGTCTTTCGAAACACCCATCTCCATCATTTTACTTAAAGTGCTTAAAAGGGAAGCTGTGGCCCTAAAGCTGGTACCAGGAAAGGTCCAAATCTTCATCCATGAAATCCTCCGCAAAAAATGAGCTAAGTTTGAGAAGAACAGCTCATGTTGGAACTGCAATTTCAGTCAGAAGATCCTTGAAGTACGAGGAATTTTTTCTTAGTTTCTTAAGAAACCCCAAACACTTTTAAAAAGATCCAAATTCCTCCTCAAAAACGGCATGAGTCTGAGAAAAACAACCTATGTACGAGTAAGACTTCAGTCGCCAAAATGTACCGGAAATAATCAGAGTAAACAGAATGTCTTGCTAATTCTGAAAGTCTCCGAAAAGGATTACTTGGAAAGTTTAATAAAGGGCCTAAAAGGGAAACAGCCCATGTGGGAAATACAACTTCAGTCAGAAGATGCTTTGTTGTTAGTTTCTCAAGCAACCCCAAACAAACACCTCTAAAGACCCAAATTTCTCCTCAAAAAAGGCATGAGTTTGGGGAAAAACAGCCCATTTGGGAAATAAGACTCCACTAAGTAAATGCCCAAAAATTCCTGGAAATAATCAGAACAGAACCTTCAGAATTCCTTGCTAATTTTCTGAAAAGTCTCGAAAAGAATTATTTGGACGGTTTAATATAAGGGGCTTAGAAGGAAAACCGTTCCCCAGAATTTGTTGCCAGGAATTTAGGGATAAAATGTTGCCAAGACCCAAAGCCTGAGAGAATGACATCCACGAGACTAGTTTTGCAAATTCGTCTTTAGCATGGGGACCTACTTAAACTACCACCTTTTGCTTTTAGAAAAGGGCCAAAGTCTTCTCTAAAAAAGAGGTTCAAAGTTTGGTAAGAACAAGCCATGTGGGAAGCACAATCTCAGCCAAAACAATTCTTGAAGTTGCTTAAAGAACGCAAACTAGGCGCTAGGAATTTCTTGGTAGTTTATCACCAAAAACTCCTTCAAATAGTCAAAGCATGCAAGCTAAACCTTACGGATTTAGATTTGGGAAAGGACTGAAATCCTCCCTAAAAAAGGGGACAAGTCAAAAAAGTTCCAAAAGTTGCTTAAAGCGATTTCTTGTTAGTTTGAAACTTAAAAAAAAAGAGGCTAATTCCCCTCAAAAAAGGGCCTAAAGCTTGGGAATAGCAACCCATATGGTAAAAAAGACCCTCATTCAAGAGTCCTGGAAACAATCAGGAACCTAAAAAAAAATGTTGCAAAGACCCAAAGCTTTAAAGCTTGATTTTGTAAACTCACTCTTAATAGGGGCATCCTCCTAAACTACCACTTTTTGCTTTTAGCAAATGGCCAAAATTCACTCCAAAAAAGAGAACAAGGTTTGAGATGAACATCCCGTTTGAGGCACAACGGCACAACCCCAGTCAAAAGAAAATAATTCAGTTACTTACAGTAGGTGATCTCTAGAGAAATCTCCAATTTAAAAAAAGTGGGCCAAATTCTACCTCAAAGAAAAGCTCGAAGTCTGGAAAGAACAACCCATATGAGTGAGAATACCTCATTCAATAAAGGTACTGGAAATAATCAGAGAAAGCAAACGAAAGCTCAGGCATTTCTTGTTAATTTTCTGAAAGGTCCCGAAAGTAATTGTTTGGAAGATTTAAGCTAATCCCTAAAACTTGGCGAAATGGGTTAAATAATTTAGCAAAACAAATATCGCCTAACTTAATTTCCTAATGGAAGTTTGTGGTTAACCTTAAAAGAAACTCAACTCAGTCAGAACCAGTTGAAGTAACTAAAAATGAAAGGTCTTTTGAAATCTCTATCATCTTTCTTAAATGGTTCGAAGGGAAGGGAAAGGTTCTGCAAACCAGGAGGAAAACGTTGCAAAGACACAAGGCATTTAATAGCAAAAGCTGTCATTTATTAACTAATGTTTTGCATTTGGAAAAGCGCCAAGATCCTCCTTGAAAAAAGGGGACAACGTTAGCGAAGGACGACTCATGTTAACCTCAGTCAAAACAATTCCTAAAGTAGGCAAGCTAAACGCTAGGAACCTCTTGTTAGCGAAGCAAGTTTAAATGGGTCCTTTGGAATCCCCATCTCCATCATTTTACTAAAAGGGCTTGAAAGGGAGGCTGTGCCCCAAACTCTGGTAGGTACCAGGAACTTTGATAAAAAGACATTGCAAATGTCCAAAGCTTTAAGGAGTGTCATCCATGAGTCTCATTTTGCAAACTCATCCTAAGCAGGGAAACCAGCTTAAACTACCATTTTTTACTTTTAGAAAGGGACCGAAATCTTCCCTAAAGATGGGGACACACTTTGAAAAAAGCTTCAGTCGGAAGATGCTTAAAGTACCCCAGTTAAATGTTAGGAATTAATTGCTTCTCAAGCAACCTTTAAAAATGGAAAAACTCCTCCTCAAAGAAAGGCATGAGTTTAGGACAAGACAGCCCATATAGGAAATAAGACTACAATCCCTGCACTTCCTGGAGATAAGCTAAACTCTAACAATTTCTTATTAATTCTCTGGCGAAACTTCCAATGGAATTATTTGTACCCGATGGGTACTGGAAAAAAACAGTGGTTTCCCGACCTAATTTCCCATGGAAGTCGTTAGAACTGCAGGAATTATCCAGAACAAAAAAAATAGGGAGGTAGTTTGGAGTCTTTATAACTTTTCATTGAGACCTTTAAAGGGCTTATCCAAAACTGCTTTCCAAGAATTGGAACCCAGTTTCTGGACTTGAAACCTGAAAGAAAAGATAGAGACACTTAAAGAGATCTAGAAAGAGAAATCCACGAGCCTGGTTTTGCAAGCTCACTTGTAGCAAAAGCATCCACATAAATCGCCATAGCTTTGCTTAATGTTTTCGTCAAAAACGAGCATAAAGTTTGGAAAGAGCCTTTGATCAGGAAAATTCCTGGAGATAATCAAAGTAGGTAGATCGTGGAAATAAAATATAAAATTTTGCTACACATTAATCCTGGGGGGCTTGGGAAAATGCGAAAAAGGCACAAAAGTTGGGAGATAATTTTGGGAAAACTTGTGATGAATTTATAAAGGAAGTTAAATCGGCACAACGTGGGCGAGAAACATTTCCAAGAATGAATTCTCTCTTACGAAACCTTAAGTATTGGAAAAGGTTTGTCAGAGAGCCCTTTCCCAAACCTGGTCTACAAAGGACCATACTGTAGCAACACACCATGTACCTGTTACCCTAATTTGAAGCATTTCAAGTTGACTTTAACGCATTGAAACCTCGCCTTTCGATGTTCCCATCTCAGGTTTGTCACTTAAACCCCCTTCGAAAAATTTAGTCTAGCTTTTGAGCAGATTAGGCTAAATTTCGTACCTTCTAACCTCACTCTTAGACGTCCTAACCTCACTTTGAGGCATTTCAAGCTGACTTAAAAGCATTCCAACCTGACTTTTCTATATTCTGATCTCTTATTGGAAGCTTGGGCGTTCTAATCCGACTTTTTAACTCCTTAACTTAGTTTCTGATGTTATAACCTCACTTTGATACGTTGTTACCTCATTTTGAGATATTTCAAGTTGACTTTAAAGCATTGAAACCTCGCTTTTTCATATTCTTATATCAAGTTTGGTACTTAAACTCCCTCCGAGAAACTTTAATCTAGATTTTGAGCAGAATAGGCTAAGTTTCTTACCATCTAACCTAACTCTGGGGCATTCTAACCTCACTTTAAGGCATTTCAAGTTGATTTTAATGCATTTCAACCTGGATTTTCGATATTCTGATCTCTTATTGGAAGTTTACGCACACTTAGAGACGCTCTAATCCAACTTTTGAACTGCTTAATCTGAATTTCTGGCATTCTAGCCTCATTTTGAGGCGTTCCAAGCATACTTCTAAATGTTCCAACCTTGGATTGCAACAGAATCTTTTAGGTACTTGGTTTTTATATGCGCTTAGATATATTCTAACCTAATTTTTAGATATTTTAAACCATTTTTCGATGTTCTACCCTCATTTGAAGACAGTCGAACATGATTCTGAGGCATCTTACTCTTACTTTGAAGTATTTCAAGCTGTCATTAAAGCATCTCAATCTCGTATTGCGGTATTCTCATATCAGATTTGGCAGCTAAACTCACTTTAACCTAGCTTTTCAACCGTGAAGACTAGATTTTCAACATTCTAACCTCATTTGAGGCATCTTAACCTTACTTTGAAGCATTTTAAGCTGGCTTTTAGTACTCGAATCTTGGCTTTCAATGTTACTATATTTCTTTATTGGGTACCACGCCATTGTGTCTTAGACGGTAATGAAGAAGCCGGCGAATTAACAGGGCAGTAATCGACTGAGACTTACCTTCAAATGACTGAGAGCTTTATTCCAGTTATGATCCATTCAAAAGAAGCGGTAATAAGTTGGTTAGCAAGAATTGTTTTATTTGAGGTAGGGTTTTATAAAAAGAAACAACCTATAACTTCTAATAAAATATCTCTAGAAAAGAGAAAAAACTGCTGAAATCTGTACGGATGCGAGACATGCACTATAGCAACAAGTAAAAAGAAGAGACTGAAAGCTTTCGAAATATGGTGTTATAGGCGGATATTGAAAGTGAGCTAGATCGACATTACAACGAACGAAGTAATAATGGAAAGAGTGCAGGAAACGGGAAGGATATGGAAAGACATCAAAAGAAGAAGACATACATACTACGATCAGACACCACTTAAGACATTAAGGGCTGCTAAATACAATAATGGAAGGGACACTATAGGGACGTAATGTACAAGGAAGACCACTACTACAACATAAGTATTTTCAAAATCGAAAATATTCTTCATTCATCAGACTAGGTAGAACCACGAAGAATCTCTGGAATACGGAAATACGCCTCAATGCCAACCTAGATGCGTGAAGTTTCTGACAAAAACAAAAACACTCCTGGAGCTAACCATCCAACGAACTTCAGACGCTGTAAATACTTTCAGGATTCTGAGTTTGCCAAAAACAAATCATCTATCTAACGAAAACAATCAAGCAGTTTTCAAAAGACCAATTAATCACAATCAATATTGGAAGCCAACAAATGACACTTCTGAAACTGAATTAATAGCCAAAATTTAATGCTCTCTCTTTCCCACTCTCTCTCTGTCTTCAATCCATTGAATTGGTTTGCCGCAACACTTGTTTCCATTGCAGTCTATCTGAGGCCAATCGTTTTAATTCCAAATACCTTCAGCATTCCATGTCTTTTACTATTTGTGATATATATTGTAGTATTGTCCTTCCTTGTGCATTACGTCCCTCTAACGTCCCTTCCATGATTGTATTACGCAGCCCTTCATGTTTTAGGTGGTGTCCTGCACTCTTTCAATTATTGCTTCGTTCGTTGTCTTGTCTATTCAGCTCACTTTTAACATCCACCTATAGCACCATATTTCGAATGCTTTCAGTCTCTTCTTTTCACTGGTTGCTATGTCTCACATCCGTACAGCATTATGGTCCACGTTGTCACGACTTTTGAAATTTTGCGTCAATTAAGTGTAATACGTCCCTGTTGTTCGAAGTTTAAGCCCACCTGGAGCTTGCAAAATCCATGCGAATTATGCCAGATCGGCGCATTCTTTTTAATTCAGAGAAGTCCCGAATATGATGATCTAATATTTTGTTCAGTATATTTCTTTGTTAAAAAGTTCGAGGAATCACCGGATCTCGGTCAGAGTGGCGCCGTTCAAGGGCATCTTCTTCTAACATGCTGTTCGTTTGACGGAAAAGTAAGAAGACAAAGAAGAGTATAGCAAGCTTTTACATCCGTCGGTCGATGGCGAATTCTTGTTCCGGGCCTATGGTAGAAAATCCCGCAAAAGCCTCTCGTTCTCGTTTAGCTTTGGGAAACTATTTTACGACATATTTGTTGGATTATCATAGAGAGTGTCTTATCGTACCGAGAAAATATAGGTTCCGTGTGAAAGTTTAGTGTTTGTTGGTGTACCGTTTCACATGGTTTCGTTTTGGATTAAAGAACCTACCAGTTCAAGGGCATCCTGTATCCTTTCTTTGTCGACCGCTGCTACCTCACCTTGGGACTCGAAGCTTCCATCGCTTCCATCTGGGCCATCTTCAACAAAACCCTTTCCCATGTAACGATATTTCAGGCTGCCCCTTTTTGTTTGCTGGTTGCATTTGTACCAGATTCAACCCTATTTAATACCGTATACTACAGTTTACTCGTAGATAGGCACCCGTCAACTTTGTCTGTAATTTAAGTGCATCAAGCGCCCCTTTTTGTTTAATTCTTCAACCAGTACGTATTATGTTTGCTTCAGTGATAACCAATTTTATGTTGCATGTTTCAAAATCACTTGTAATCAGATTCTTAGCCTAAGTTTTATCTTTGCCATACATTTTATTGCGATTAAGGGAGCCTAGCTGTTAACTATCTTTGCCGTAGCTTGCGTAAATGTGGCATCCCTCAATCCCCTTTCACATAATTTACTTATAAATTCATTTTCTGTCATGCTTTGAATAATCCTTACATTCATTAAACTTCATTGTTAATTCATTATTTGCGTTTTGTGTTTATTATAATAATCGTGTACAGCCTTGTGAGCCTAGTTCAGTAAGTAAGGGTAAGTAGCAACCAGCAGTAGGGTGCACCCACCCCAACCCCATTTGAGCCCAAAGAAACCATCTGCGGTACGTTCCGCGAGACCATCTTGGGTGATTTCCGCAGTGGCGCCCATTTTTTCCTCCGGATTACGACCCCCCGTCTGAAGGAATTAGCACGTGACAACATGTATGATTTCAGAAGCTCCTTGCTACTGCTCCATTCTGCTTACAAGTCCTGCCCATCTTAGTCTTTCAAACTTTACAAATGTCTCTGTCTGCTTTATTCACCGTTTTGGTTATATGTCCCGCCAAATTCATGTTTCTGCCTAGTTCTATGTCCAGATATTTAGCGCGCTCGATGCGATGTCTCCCTATTGTTATGACTAAATTTTTTATAGTATTTCTGCCATTTATAAAGACCATTTCAGTGTTAGCAGCTGCTAAACTTGATGCTTCTATTCTTATGGCGGCCCACTCCGCATTCTCCTTCAATTCATTATTGTCTTTGTCGTTGACCACCAGAACTAAATCATCAGCGTAAGCGATGGTCGTGGCCCAGTTCGGCATGGTCTTTCTGATGCGTTAACCTAACCTAACTTCCATGAGCGTTTCTTATTTTTTCGTGGAGTATTTATGCTTGTAAAAAAGATTTTAATACATCTCAAGGATGTGTTTAGCTTTCAATGTGCGGTGGTTGCAATTTTTAGAAGCAGGTTTTAAGCGACGCACGTCCACCCCAAACGCAACTGAAAAATGTAACCAACAACGACGTCAAATGCAGGCGACGAGGCGCGATCGCAATCTAGAAAGACCGCGTCGTGCATTCAACATATGTCAGGAACAAATGCTGACTTCACACTAGGCATGCACGAATCCGGATGATGAGGTAAAATCCCCGAAAGTCCAAGAAGCGGATGAGGTGCAATTTTTGAACAACAAAGTGCGATCGAGTAAGGTCGATTTCCGGTTCATATTGTACGTTTGTAAGCATGTGTGTGTGTTTTGTATGTGATTTATTGCATCTAAAACTAATAATAAAATAGGTATCGACCGTTTTGTTTACGTTTGTTTTTAAGTGTAGTCGAAGCAATGGCTGCCCATAATCCGTTTTATGTGGTAGAGGCGCCTCTAGATCATAAGTAATTATACATTTATCAACAAAGACTTCACGGCTGATTTCGCCATTTGCAACGTGCATTGTGTTTGTTTCGTTCTTGATATTGCAATATTTATTTACCCATTACGTTACTCGACTTACTGGCGCTTACCCATTTAAATTCCTGGCCGACTATTTCATTATTAAAGTATGGTTTTAATATCAAAAAGG
The DNA here is from genome assembly GCA_963082815.1 of Melanotus villosus. Taxonomy (NCBI): domain Eukaryota; kingdom Metazoa; phylum Arthropoda; class Insecta; order Coleoptera; family Elateridae; genus Melanotus; species Melanotus villosus. Next base: position 32,918,058 of record OY720426.1, on the reverse strand, counting down.
TCTTTTATTGTCTATGCGTGTAGGCATTTTGTAGCTAACGTCGGTACTGATAGCCGGTTATTACTTTGCTTTCATTTTTTTTTCTTTACTTAAATTGCAATTCCATTTTATTGTGGTTTGCAAAATGGGTTTCGCTGGATTTTCCCACGCGTATCAAACTCGCTCACTCCCATTTCAAAAGACCGGGTAATTATCCACGGGGAAAAATCGTTTTAATTTTAATCGTACGTACCGTGGCTAATTCGTAATTGTTTGTTTCCTGATAAGAAATCCGACAAGTGTGTTTTGGAAAAAAAATCATAGTGGGCGCGGAACTTGCATTCGGCCTGACCAATGGTATTTTCGAAACTGTTTTTCGGCCCATTGTTTCGAGTTTGTTTGATAAACTTTTTCTCATAATTTTATACATTTTCGTAAGTTTCGGAATTTCTCTGGTGGATTTCTAAAATAAATTGGGCGATTGTTTTTCAAACAAAACTTCTTCTTTAAATCAAAAGCAAAATAATCCTAAAAAGCTAACCTTTTCACCCTGTAAACATGTGTTGAAACTTCGCTGATTTGTGTAATCATTTGTTCCTCTCTTCGTCCATATCTTCGTTAACATTCGTTTTACCAAAAACTATCAAGGAATCAGAATTGTGGCTCCTGAAATTACCTTCAATATGGTGTGCATGTTGGTGCATTTAAACTGAGGGTTGATTTGAATCAACTCGTATACGACTTAAATTTCACAAGGGTTCGTAACAGCGACTTTCTGATGTTTTATAATATGTTAAAAAATCAAGTACTTTGTCTGATAATGTTTGCAGATTCGAGTATTAAATATTTAAATAAAGGATTGAACCGGTTTGGACTTCCAAAACACCCCCGAAAGTTACCCTCCAGAACCACATTCGTAGATTGCTTCGGAAATATCTTCGTTGCTGTTGGTTTTCTTAAAAAATATGAAGGAAAGAAAATTATAGCCAATGAAAATAGCTTCCAAGTGGTGTACAAAAAGTTAAGTTTTGGTGCATCCATTGGAGTACAGCGGCTCTTGAAAAATGGGTTAATTTTAACAGACGTCCGAAGACTGTGTTTTAGTAGCATTCAATTGTTTTATTTGTTAAAGTGACTAATTTTATGTAAAAATGTTGTACCTAAGATGGCTTGACAAATGGATACAATAATAAAATAAAATCCCAAACTATCTGAAACATTCTCAAAACCTCAAAAATCTCCAGGAATACATTCGTGGATTCCTTCGGGAATACCTTCGTCGGTGTTCGTTTTATCAAAAAATGCTGCGAAAACGGAATTATGGCTATTTCAAATGGTGTACAAAAAGTTAAGTTTTGGTTCATTCAGTGGCGTACAACAGCCTTGACAAATGGGGACTGATTTTGGAAAACTTATTGAACGCCCAAAGATTTAAGAAGGCCTCATTGCAGTGACATTCGTTTGTTTCATTTGTTAAAATGATTAATTTTGTGTGGAAATGTTACAAAATGGTATGTGATATACCTAGTAATAAAATAAAATCCCAAACTCCCTTAAATATTCCCAAATCCTTAAAATTTTCGAAAAACACGTTCGTTGATTGCTGCGGGAATATCTTCGTCGGTGTTCGTTTCACCAAAAAATTATTAAGGAAAAAATTATAGCCAATGAAATTGTCTTTCGAAAGAGTTAGTTTTGGTGCATCTATTGATGTACAGCATCCCTTGGAAGAAGGGAATTATTTTGGTTAATTTAGTAAATACCTGAAGATCTGAGAATACTTTGTTGCGGCGGCGTGCTTTTGTTTTATAGGTTAAAATGAGAAATTTTGTTTGAAAATGTTATAAAAGAATGTGTTGGATACTTAGCGAATGGGCGTAGTATAACAAGAATATTCCCAAACTCCCTGAAATGTCCCCAAAACCTCCAAAATCCTCCAGAAATATATTCGTTGCTTCATTCGGGGATATCATCGTTGAAATTTGTTTTATCAAAAAATGACAAACGCTAAATGTATTTGCAAAACTTCTTTAAATCAAAAGCTAAATAATCCGAAAAGCTAACCTTTTCAACGTCTGTTTCAACATCTGTTGAAACTTCGTTGATTTGTTAAATCCTGTTAAATTCAACAGATTGCTAATCAGTTTTAAAAATTTAGCAACAAATTGGAGCCATCGAAGTAAAAACTTCAATGGAGGAAGTACAAATCCTAACAATTGAACCACCGAGACCGAGGTATACTAAAGTATCAAGGAGTAAGTGTAAATAGTAAATTCCTTAGCTTCGAACTTCGTCTTTCGGATCACTAAAATAATAGTTTGTTCTGCATGATTTTCGGGCCTCTTCTTTAACATGTATTCTTTGAAGATTTTGTCTTTTATCTTTGTTTTTTAATCTAGTCCCGCCGCAACCAGCTTTTTTGAAGGTCCTACTTTTCCCAATTTAGACCCCCAACTCCTACGCCAATTCTTAAACTATTTGTAAATATTTTATGCATCATTCGAAAGGAAATTTTATGGGCTACAATTCTTCTCCCTTGATGTTTTTGCATTAAATTAAAGGTTACCGAGATATTCGCACAAAAATAAAAGAATGTTCATTTCGTTGATTTGTGGATTGTGGAAGTTTGCGAAAGGGATTTGAGGGTTTAAAATCGTACTAACCGTCTACTAGCCACCTTTAAGTAACTGTAGCAATCTTTACCTATTATAAATATAAAAACAAAAGAATGCCACTAACATAGCCTTCTTAAATTTTGAAACTTTTACTAAATTAACTAAAACTTTTCTCCTCTTTCAAATCCGTTGTATGCCAATGGTTGAACCAAAACTTAACTTTTTCTACATATTTCGAACGATAATTTCATGGGCTATAATATCTTTTCGTGGTAGTTTTTGGTAAATGCACTCCAACGAAGATATTCCCGAAGGAAGCAACAAATGTGTTTTTGGCGGATTTTAGAGGTTTTGGAATATTTTAGGGAGTTTGAGACTTTTTGGTGTTACGATATCCTCTCCTCCAATTTATGACATTTTCAAACAAAATTTCTCATTTTTACCTATAAAACAAAAGCACGCCGCCGCAACAAAGTATTCTCAGATCTTCAGTTGTTTACTAAATTAACCAAAATTATTCCCTTCTTCCAAGGGATGCTGTACACGAATGGATGCACCAAAACTTAACTTTTTTCACACCATTCGAAAGACAATTTCATGGGCTATAATTTCTTTTCTTAGTATTTTTTAACCAAACGAACATCGACGAAGATATTCCCGAAGCAATCAACGAGTGTGTTTTTAGAATATTTAGAAGATTTAGAAATATTTTTAGGGGTTTGCATTTCTTTTTTTGGATCTATTTTTCACATTAATTACATGCCATTTTGCAACAATTTCAAACAAAATTAATTCGTCATTTTAACATATAAAACAAAAGAATGTCACTGCTGGCTGCAAGCAGGCGTCTTTACATTTTTGGGGCATTTATTGAAATAAGCAAAACCATCCGTCGTTGGACGTCAATATTGCTGAATCAAAATTTAACTTTATATACATCACTTAAAAGATAATTTGATGGGCTATAATTTTCTTTCCTTGTCATTTTTTAATAAAACGAACCCCAACGTAGATGTTCCCAAAGGAAGCAACAAACGTGTTTTTGGAGGATTTTGGAACTTTGGAAATATTTTAAGAAGTTTGAGACTTTTTTCTATTGCGATGTCCACTCCTCAAGTATGTAACACGTCAATTTATGACATTTTCAAACAAACTTTCTCATTTTAACCTATAAAACAAAAGCACGCCGCCGCAACAAACTATTCTCAAATCTTCAGATGTTTACTAAATTAACCAAAATTATTCCCTTCTTCCAAGGGATGCTGTACACGAATGGATGCACCAAAACTTAACTTTTTTCACACCATTCGAAAGACAATTTCATGGGCTATAATTTCTTTCTGAATATTTTTTTGGTGAAACGAACACGGACGAAGATATTCCCGAAGCAATCAACGAGCGTGTTTTTCGGAAATATTGAAGATTTGTGAATATTTTATAGTTTGGGATTTTATTTTACTGCCATTTTATAACACTTTCGAACAAAATTAATCATTTTAAAAAATATAACAAAAGAATGCTACTAAAACACGGTAAACCAAATTCATTCACATATTTCAAGGCCATTATACACCAATGGACGAACCAAAGACCACCTTTCTTACACCACCTGAAAGATACCCTCATAGGCTATAATTTTCTTCCCTTTACATTTTTTGACAAAACGAACCCCAACGACGGTAGTTCCGAAGGCATCAGCGAATGTGTTTCTGAAGATTTTCCGAATATGGAAGTGCATTGGGGAGTTTGGAATTTTTCTTACGGTATCCAATCCTCAAGTATATAACACACCATTTTATAACAATTTCAAACAAAATTCGTCGATTTTTTACAGTAGAAATCGCTCTTGGTTATATTTACGTAAATTATTAGACAAATTCGTCTGGTTATATATATTAAAAATGTATTCCCAATTTCCATCAGCATTGCATGGTTGCATACGTTAGGCTTCTTCTTACTTTAACCTTCACTTAGACTTAGTGGATTTAGTATCTTTATGTTGGTTTAGTTAGAAAATTCCTGTTGGCAAAAAATTTTAGTAAAATCATTTTTCCCCTTGAACCTTTCTTCCTGTATTAATGGTCATGGCGAACATTCGTTACTTTGGTTTTAGTTTGATTTTCCAAAAATGTCGTTGATCATCCTGAAGTACGAAACTAGAAAATGGTATTAGTTGGCCTTTTAGTAAATTAAAGCGTTAGTGAGTTTGGATTTCGTTAAAATTTTCTACTCCATTTAATTGGGATATTATATGTTCACACCATTTTACTTGAAAAATTTCAAAGGGCGTTTAACATCTTTTGGTATGTAGGACACTGATTTTCTTTGAAGATTCCTTACGGTATTCATCGAATTTGGCCCTGCTTCTTGTGCTTCGTGTTTGCTGTTATTCGTGTACAACGTGTACAACCACCTGTTGTTCGCTGCTACAGACATCAGCTGTCAACGTGTTGGTTTAAAAACATTCAAACATTAACTTAATTAATTTCAATTGCGTATATGTATAATTTTGCTTACAAGTTAATATATCCTATTTCGTTAATTACAAAGCCTTGCGTTTTATTATCAAGTCAATTAACTTTGGAGGTCTATTCTTCAGGAGATCCGACTGAAGACAGTTTACTTTATTAGGATCTGGCGGCCAAGGAACATCGTTAGTTTAGATTATTTAGTGAGCACTATTTTCTTTTGGGAACCTTACTCCCACGCAACAGAGTCGGGGGTTTATTTAGGGTCATCACCTCCGGATAACTACTGATATACTACACCTAGTGCTGGTGTAGCAATTTTGACATATAAAACAAAAGAATGTCTAATCTTCAGGTGTTTGCTGAGTTAATCAAAATCGTGCCCCATTTTCAAGGTTAGTGTAACGCTAATGGATGAACCAAAACTTAACTTTATTACACCACTTAAAAGATACTTTTAAAGGCTATAATTTTCTTTCCTTCGCATTTTTTGATGAAACGAACACCGACGGAGATATTCCCGAAACAATCCATGAATGTATTTCTGGAAGGTTTTGAGGTTCTTTTTCAGATAGTTTGGGATTTTATTTTATTATTGTATCCATTTTTCAAGCCATCTTACAACATTTTTACATACAATTAATCGCTTTAACAAATAAAACAAAAGAATGCTACTAAAACACTGCCTTCGGACGTCTGTTAAAGTTAACCAAAACCGTTCCCATTCTCCAAGAGCTACTATACTCTAAACGATGCACCAAAACTAACAATTTAAACACTAGTTGGAAGGTATTTTCATGGGCTATAATTTCCTTTCCTTGATATTTTTTAAGAAAACCAACAGCAATGAAGATATTTCCAAAGGAATCAACGAATGTGTTTCTGGAGGATTTTGGAAGGTTTTGGTTTTCAGGAAATTTCTTGGATATTCTTATATTACTGGACCCATTCTTCAAGCATATCACATCCCATTTTGTCACAATTTCAAACAAAATTCGTCAATTTAGTATATAAAACAAAAGAATGAAGTCTTAAATCTTCAGGCGTTTAATGAATTAACTAAAGTCGGCCCCCTTTTTCAAAGCTACTGTAGTACGCCAATGCACGAATCAATACTCAACTTTCTGTATACCATCTGAAAGATACTTCCATCTCTAAGAATTCTTTGATAAAACGAACCCCAAACAAAGATATCCCCGAAGAAAGCAACGAATGGGTTTTTGGAAGATTTTGATAACTTGGGATTATTTTAGAGTTTGAAAATATGTTTGTATTATTCTTTCAATCACTCAAGGGTATAAAACACCAGTTTAAAACATTTGCAAATAATTCATCATTTTGATACATAAAACAAAAGAACACCGTAGTGCTTTCTTAAATATTCAGGCTTAATTAACAAAAAGCAAACCCCTCCTTATATGTATGCCGCTGGTTTTGAATGAGTGAACGCTAAACCGGCTAAACTAACATTTCGGGCATCATTTGAAAGAAAATTTTAGGAGCTTCAATTCTCATCTCCTTAATTCTTTGATAAAACGAACAGTTCCGAAGATATCGCCGAAAATTCCCGAAGGAATGGACGAATGGGCGTTTAGAAGATTTGGAGAGTTGGGGATTGGTTTAGGGATGTTTTGGAAAGATTGGGGGTATTTTTGAGGTTCAAAAGTAGTCCTGACTCTTCTTCAAACATACAGCAAGGTACCTTACAATGATTTCTGAATAAAATTGTTTGTAAAACTGAACACGAATGATTGCTTTTGAAACAAGTTTGTTAAAATTAGCCCCCATTTTAAAGCCCCTGTTGTACGCCTATGAATTAACTAATTGAGAACTGCTTATACACTGCTTGAAAGGAAATTTCATGCGCTAAAAGTTTTCTCTCTTGACATTTTTTACAAAACGAACAGTTACAAGAATATCTTTGAAAATATAAACGAATGTAGCTAGGGTTTCAAGGGTTTTGGATTAACTTAAGGACACTTTCAGGTTTCAACTCTCGCTTAATTCCTCTCCAGGCTTATAATACGGCAACGTGTAATCATTTTCAAATAACATACATAATTTTTGACGTATAAAACAAGCGAATGTCTCCTTCGTAAATTTAAAAGAAATTTATTAAACTCAGCCCCTGATTGCACGCCAATGTGTACATTGAGAGCCCACTTTCTACACATTTTCTGAAAGGAAATTTTATGTACTAAATTTGTTTACTCTTGATATTTTTTGATAAAACGAATAGTAGCGAAGATATCCTCGAAAATATTGAAGAATGTGTGTTTGGAAGTTTTCGGGATTTCTGGGGTGTTTTTGAGGTCCAAACCCCTTCAATTGCTCATTTAAATATTTAATACGCGATTCTGAAAATATTATCAGACAAAGTACTTTATTTTTTAACATATAATAAAACAACAGAAGGCCTTTGTGACGAACCCTTATGAAACGTAAGTCGTTTGTTGAGTTGATTAAAATCAACCCTCAGTTTAAACCCGGTTGTACGTCTATGGACCCACAAAAATCCAACATGTTGCACACCATATTGAAGGTAATTTCATGAGCCACAATTCTTATTTCTTGATAGTTTTTGGTTAAACGAACTCTAATGAAGATATGTACGAAGAAACGAACGAATGTGTTTTTCAAAGACTTTCGGGGCTGCTTGTACGCAGCCATTCTCCCCTCCACTTTCCGAAAATTACCCTGATTATATTAAAAAAAAAATTAATATCACGAAAAAAAAATTTAATAACACGTTTAGTAAAAAATCAGAACGAAAACGTGAAACATGAAAAGCGTAACTAAGAACAAATTCGTTTCCGGTAGTGTAATGGAAGCACGGGTCGTCAGTTCCGGTTGGCGTGACGCACGTGGTGGCCCCTACGAAAAAACAAGCCCAGGGATTATTTTTGACAACCAACAATTACACGTATCACTGCCAGAAAAACGAAAACGTAAACACGAACCACAACCGAACATGATAATCGGACAAGAAAATTTTTAATTTATATGAAACCATTAAAAGAAGGAAACGGTAACAATCGACAGTCACCCCACCCCGCTGGGACCAATCTTAACGCCATCTCATCTCGAAAAAATCCTACCATTCTTAAAAAAAGAAACCAACACAGGTGTGTTCTTAAAGACCCATTGTATTTGCAGACTCCCGATTTGTAGTTTGATATGGACGAGAACCAAATCGGTTTTAATCAGTGGCGTACCTTTCTTTCGTTGCTTGCTGCGTAAGCTTTTAAAGCCAAGATATTTTCTGGTGCTTTGCCCAAGCCCAGCTTGCTTAAAAAGCCCACCACGACGCCCATGATTTTGTCCCAGCTGATCTATGACGATAAAGAAAGTGGAAGAACGATTTCTTAAAGGTCAGAAAATGGAGACTATCGCAGGATTGGGTTGGTTGACTGTTTAGGAGTGGATAAGGCACAGTAGCTGCTGATATGATTTAAATTTTTAAACCGCATTTTAAGCAGGCCACGTGCTTCAATTTTTTGTTGATGTAAAATAAACAAATGACAATCAATCCGACGATTCATATTACTCAACGTCAGGTATTGTGGAATCCTTGGACACTTTTGTTGGGCTAATGACTTTATTTGGGCGAGATAACGTCTTGCAATTTTGCTTGGTCATATTTCAGTTTTTTTGCGTGGGGTTTTCTTAGACTTAAAACGTTTCGAAAGGCTTTCCGTTTATCTGTGAAACTGATAAAAGTGAGGAAAGTAATATTAAACAAGTTGTCCATGGAAGCTTGTTCGGGGATAAATAACCCCCTGTATTTGGCAAACCATTTATTTCATCAAAAAGTATCAAGGAAGAAAATTATAACCCATGAAAATATCTTTCACGTGGTATATAGAAAGTTGACTTTTCGTACCTCCATTGGCGTACAGCGCCTTTGATAGAGAGGAATGATTTTAGTTAACTCAGTAAACGTATTCGTTGGTTCCTCCAGGAATATCTTCGTCAATGTTCGTTTTAGCAAAAAATGGGATGAAAATTATAGCCCATGAAATTATCTTTCAAGTAGTGTACAGAAAGTTGAGCGTTAGTTCAACCATTGGCGTTGAAAAAGGGGAATAGTTTTGGTTAACTCAGTAAATGCCTGAAAATCGAAGAACACCTTCTTGCAGCAACATCCTTTTGTTTTATATGTAAAAGCGACGAATTTTTTGAAAATATTATAAAATGGCCTGTTATATACCTGAAGAATGGACGTAGTAAACAAAAATATTCCCAAGTTCCCTAAAACATCCCCAAACCCCCGAAATCCTCTAAAAACACGCTCGTTGATTCCTTCGGGAATATCTTCGTCAGTGTTCGTTTTATCAAAAACTGTCAAGGGAAAAAAATATAGCCCTTAAAATTATCTTTCAAGTGGTATACCATAAGTTCAGTTTTGGTTCATCGATTGACAAACAGCGGCCTTGAATGTGTCAAGAGGGCTTATGAAATTAGCACTTGTCAGTTAATAACCGGTCACTTTTTGGGCTTAGACCTAAAGGGTAGAAAAGTGAACCAATTACGACAATAAAGGTTATATATTTTCACTGCAACACTTCTTCATAAAGTTTGTTGAAGTACATCTTTGAGGGTAGTCTTCACCAAATTACGCAACGAGAACCAGCTGACGTAGAAAATTACATATGCAGGATGGAAAACGGTAAAATAACAAAAATAGCGATGATAAAAGGGCCAGTGAGACCACGTGGTAAACCACCGAAGAGATGGAAAGACTGTTGGTCATACAAGTCACAAGAAAAGTAAGCGGCCAAGTTGGAAATATATATAAGAAGAAGAAGAGGAAGTATGGTGATGGTGACGAAGGTAGTAGCCTACCTTAATACTCTTAGGTTCCTCCCCTTCTGCGTTAGATTTTTTGCTTAAAGGTGATACCAATGATGTTGATATCTAAAGGGTATTTGATATGTAAAGGTTGGATTATTTAACTCACAGTTCACAAAAAAGGGCCCCTTGGTCTTTCTGCCAAAATGTTACCTTACTAAGCTTAAGCACTGGAGTTTTTAAAGGTACTTACATGAATGAATTATCCATTTGTTCGGCCGCATCCCACGCCTTGATAAATGGCGGGTAGGCCTTAGTCCACACTTTAAACGACACTCTATATTCCTCATTGCTTAATACTACTTCTAAAACTAACTTTAACACTAACTTTACAAAATTTGCAATTCTCAAATGTGCTTTGGTGCACTTAACAAACTTTAAACGTCTTGGTTCGCGTTAAAACGGAGAGCTTCATCTAATCGCCGATTCAATAGGTTGAAACACGTCCCGTAGTTAGTTATCCTAAATGAATTACCGAAAAACCGATTTTGATTACTTACATGAAACGTGGTCCGAAAACTGGCTTGCTAGCGGAGCGTGGGTTAAACACGTCCGACCTGTTCGGCTGCGCGCACGGAAGTGACGGACGGGGACAGACGGGGACAGACGGGGACAGGACGGGAACAGCCGGGGAAAGACGGGGACGGACGGGGACAGACGGGGACAGACGGAGACAGACAGGGACAGACTGGGAGAGACGAGGACAGACGGGGACAGACGGGGACAGACGGGGACATACAGGGAAGACGGGGACAGACGGGAACAGAAGGCGACACACGGGGACGGACGGGGACAGACGTGAACAGACGGGAACAGACGGGGACAGACGGGGACAGACGGGAACACACGGGAACAGCCGGGGACAGGACAGGACGGGACAGAAATCAAATCAATTAACTTCAAATCAAATCAATTCACTTCAAATCAAATCAAATCAAATCAAATCAATTCAAATCAATTCACTTCAAATCAAATCAAATCAAATCAATTCAATTCAATTCAATTCAATTCAATTCAATTCAATTCAATTCAATTCAATTCAATTCAATTCAATTCAATTCAATTCAATTCAATTCAATTCAATTCAATTCAAATCAATTCAATTCAATTAGATTCAATTCAATTCAATTCAATTCAATTCAATTCAATTCAAATTAAATCAATTCAATTCAATTCAATTCAGTTCAATTCAATTCAATTCAATTCAATTCAATTCAATTCAATTCAATACAATTCAATTCAATTCAATTCAATTCAATTCAATTCAATTCAATTCAATTCAATTCAATTCAATTCAATTCAATTCAATTCAATTCAATTCAATTCAATTCAATTCAATTCAATTCAATTCAATTCAATTCAATTCAATTCAATTCAATTCAATTCAATTCAATTCAATACAATTCAATTCAATTCAATTCAATTCAATTCAATTCAATTCAATTCAATTCAATTCAATTCAATTCAATTCAATTCAATTCAATACAATTCAATTCAATTCAATTCAATTCAATTCAATTCAATTCAATTCAATTCAATTCAATTCAATTCAATTCAATTCAAATCAATTCAATTCCACTCAATTCAGTTCAGTTCAGGTTAGTTCAGTACAGTATAGTACAGTACAGTACAGTCCCGCACGGTACGGTACGGTACAGTACGGTACCGTACAGTACAGAACAGTACAGTACAGTACAGTACAGTACAGTACAGTACAGGACGATACAGTACCGTACAGTACCGTACGGTACGGTACGATACAGTACCGTACAGTACAGGACAGTACAGTACAGTACAGTACAGTACAGTACAGTACAGTCCCGTACGGTACGGTACGGTACAATACGGTACGGTACAGTACGGTACGGTAAGGTACAGTACGGTACTCAATTCAATTCAATTCAATTCAATTCAATTCAATTCAATTCAATTCAATTCAATTCAAATCAAATCAAATCAAATCAATTCAATTCAATTCAATTCAATTCAATTCAATTCAATTCAATTCAATTCAATTCAATTCAATTCATATCAATTCAATGCAATTCAGTTCAGTTCAGTTCAGTTCAGTTCAGTTCAGTTCAGTTCAGTTCAGTTCAGTTCAGTTCAGTTTAGTTCAGTTCAGTTCAGTTCAGTTCAGTTCAGTTCAGTTCAGTTCAGTTCAGTTCAGTTCAGTTCAGTTCAGTTCAGTTCAGTTCAGTTCAGTTCAGTTCCCTTCAATTCAATTCAATTCAATTCAATTCAATTCAATTCAATTCAATTCAATTCAACTCAACTCAACTCAAGTCAATTCAACACGGGGACAGACGGGGACAGACGGATACAGACGGGAACAGAAGGGGACACACGGGGACGGACGGGGATAGACGGGGACAGACGGGAACAGACGGGAACAGACGGGGACAGACGGAGAGAGACGAGGACAGACGGGGACAGACGGGGACAGACGGGGACAAACGGGGACAGACGGGAACAGACGGGGACAGACAGGGACAAACGGGGAAAGACGGGGACAGATGGGAACAGACGGGGACAGACGGGGACAGGACAGGACCGGACAGGGACAGACGGGGAAAGACGGGGACAGATGGGAACAGACGGGGACAGACGGGGACAGGACAGGACCGGACAGGACAGGACATGACCGGACAGGACAGGACAGGACAGGACAGGAGAGGACAGGACAGGACAGGACAGAAATCAAATCAATTAACTTCAAATCAAATCAATTAACTTCAAATCAAATCAATTTAATTTAATTTAATTGAATTGAATTCAATTCAATTCAATTCAATTCAATTCAATTCAATTCACTTCACTTCACTTCAATTCAATTCAATTCAATTCAATTCAATTCAATTCAATTCAATTCAATTCAATTCAAGTCAACTCAAATCAACTCAACTCAACTCAACTCAACTCAACTCAACTCAACTCAACTCAATTCAACTCAACTCAAGTCAATTCAATTCAATTCAATTCAATTCAATTCAATTCAATTCAATTCAATTCAATTCAATTCAATTCAATTCAATACAATTCAATTCAATTCAATTCAATTCAATTCAATTCAATTCAATTCAATTCAAGTCAAATCAACTCAACTCAACTCAACTAAACTCAACTCAACTCAACTCAACTCAACTCAACTTAACTCAACTCAACTCAATTCAATTCAACTCAACTCAAGTCAATTCAATTCAATTCAATTCAATTCAATTCAATTCAATTCAATTCAATCCAATTCAATTCAATTCAATTCAATTCAACACGGGGACAGACGGGGACAGACAGGGACAGACTGGGAAAGACGGGGACAGACGGGAACAGACGGGGACAGACGGGGACAGACGGGAACAGACGGGAACAGCCGGGGACAGGACAGGACCGGACAGGACAGGACAGGACATGACCGGACAGGACAGGATAGGACAGGACAGGACAGGACAGGACAGAAGTCAAATCAATTAATTACAAATCAATTCTCACTTCAAATCAAATCAATTCACTTCAAATCAAATCAATTCACTTCAAATCAAATCAAATCAAATCAAATCAATTCAAATCAATTCACTGCAAATCTAATCAAATCAAATCAAGTCAATTCAATTCAATTCAATTCAATTCAATTCAATTCAATTCAATACAATTCAATTCAATTCAATTCAATTCAATTCAATTCAATTCAATTCAATTCAATTCAATTCAATTCAATTCAATTCAATTCAATTCAAATCAATTCAATTCACTTCAGTTCAGTTCAGTTCAGTTCAGTTCAGTTCAGTTCAGTTCACTTCACTTCACTTCAATTCAATTCAATTCAATTCAATTCAATTCAATTCAATTCAATTCAATTCAATTCAATTCAATTCAATTCAATTCCCCGTGTTGAATTGAATTGAATTGAATTGAATTGAATTGAATTGAATTGAATTGAATTGAATTGAATTGAATTGAATTGAATTGAATTGAATTGAATTGAATTGAATTGAATTGAATTGAATTGAATTGAATTGAATTGAATTGAATTGAATTGAATTGAATTGAATTGAATTGAATTGAATTGAATTGAATTGAATTGAATTGAATTGAATTGAATTGAATTGAATTGAATTGAATTGAATTGAATTGAATTGAATTGAATTGAATTGAATTGAATTGAATTGAATTGAATTGAATTGAATTGAATTGAATTTTATTGAATTGAATTGAATTGAATTGAATTGAATTGAATTGAATTCAATTAAATTAAATTAAATTGATTTGATTTGAAGTTAATTGATTTGATTTGAAGTTAATTGATTTGATTTCTGTCCTGTCCTGTCCTGTCCTCTCCTGTCCTGTCCTGTCCCGTCCTGTCCGGTCATGTCCTGTCCTGTCCGGTCCTGTCCTGTCCCCGTCTGTCCCCGTCTGTTCCCATCTGTCCCCGTCTTTCCCCGTCTGTCCCTGTCCGGTCCTGTCCTGTCCCCGTCTGTCCCCGTCTGTTCCCATCTGTCCCCGTCTTTCCCCGTCTGTCCCTGTCTGTCCCCGTCTGTCCCCGTCCGTCCCCGTTTGTCCCCGTCTGTCCCCGTCTGTCCCCGTCTGTCCTCGTCTCTCTCCGTCTGTCCCCGTCTGTTCCCGTCTGTTCCCGTCTGTTCCCGTCTATCCCCGTCCGTCCCCGTGTGTCCCCTTCTGTTCCCGTCTGTATCCGTCTGTCCCCGTCTGTCCCCGTGTTGAATTGACTTGAGTTGAGTTGAGTTGAATTGAATTGAATTGAATTGAATTGAATTGAATTGAATTGCATTGGATTGGATTGGATTGGATTGGATTGGATTGGATTGGATTGGATTGAATTGAATTGAATTGAATTGAATTGAATTGAATTGAATTGAATTGAATTGAATTGAATTGAATTGAATTGAATTGAATTGAATTGAATTGAATTGAATTGAATTGAATTGAAATGAAATGAAATGAAATGAATTGAATTGAATTGAATTGAATTGAATTGAATTGAATTATAATAATAATAATAATAATTTTATTAATTCCGTAAAAGACTACAGTTATTGTAGTATTGGAAATAGTCAGTTGAAATACATAAAGCGTAAATTACAAACAATTAATTACAACTAACATCACTACAATAGCATTACAACAATTAAAGCGGATGTAAGTTTGTACACATTAAATATTCGTTGATAGAATAAAAACTGAACTGCAGGAGCATATTTTTTACTAAACCCTTAAATGTACTTAATCGAGTGATAGATTTTATAGAGTCAGGTAATTTATTGTATAATTTGATAGAGTTGATGAAAGGACCCTTGGAAGATAAGGACAATCTGTGCTGTGGCACCATGTAATTCAAGTTTGGCCTTAAGCTGTAGTTCTCCAAAGTAGCTCTCTTATTCTCATAGTTACCTTCATTGGCTTTTACATGGCAAACACTATAAAAGATATACAGAGAAGGAAGGGTCAGAATACCCAATTTTTTAAACAATTCGCGACAAGAATGATATCTGTTAAGCGACAGCATGGTCCTGATAATTCTTTTTTGTAAAACAAATATATTTGACGCATAAGTACTGTTACCCCAGCACAGAATGCCATATATTAGATGGGATTGTACGTGAGCATGATAATAGGTTATTAAAATATTTAAGGAAACTGAACTTTTGAGTTGCCAAATTACAAAACATGCTTTACTAAGTTTACTTAAGACATGTTTAACATGAATTGACCAAGATAACTTGGAGTCGACATACAGTCCAAGAAATTTCACATAATCATTAATCTTTAAAGATTTGCCGTCAATTTTTATTAAAACACTTTCCTCTAAATCCTTTGTAGAAAAACCCATCATATCGGTCTTGAGCATATTCAAGATTAAACCATTATTTTCGCAGTAGCTTGTCATATCAGATACTGAACCATTCCCTATCTGACTTAATTCATTGAAACTAGAAGCTGAAAAAGAAACTGACGTGTCATCAGCAAACAAGGATACCTGACCTCCTTTCACATTATATACTAGGTCATTAATAAATAGAATGAACAAAAGGGGTCCTAAAATGCTCCCTTGTGGAACTCCAGTTGCAACCGAACGTAACTTCGAACCGTAGGTTACCCCTTTAAAGGATATATTTACCATTTGACAACGAACTGCCAGATAAGACTCAATCCATTTTAATGGTGTCCCACGCACACCATATTTATCAAGTTTCGTCAATAAGATACTATGATTTACAGTATCGAATGCTCGACTCAGATCAAAAAACAAAGTTATAGTTTTGTTTCTTTTTTCCAGGTTCTCTAATGCATACTTGTAAAGTGCCAAGACGGCATCCTGGGTGGAAACACCTTTCTGAAAACCAAATTGATTTTCAGAAAGCAATTTAGAATTGAGACAAAACTTCTGCAGCCTAACAAAGAAGGCTTTCTCGTATACTTTGGAGAAAACAGATAATAAGCTAACTGGCCTATAATTACTTAATAGTGTTCTTTCACCTTTCTTGTACACCGGGATAACTATCGCTTTTTTCAGTTTAGCGGGAAATATGCCTTCAACAAAGGAATTATTTATAAGGTTTGCTAAAGGCTCCGCTATAAACTCATGAACATGTGACAACAAGGAACATGGAACACCATCAAACCCAGATGAATCCTTAGTTGCAACTGACTTAATAATAACTTTAATCTCCTCGGACGTAACTGGAGTCAAAAACAGTGTTTTCATATTAGTTGTTATATTACATGCCTTGTTTACATCTAACACCTCAGGAACTATGTTCTTAACAGAGTCAACAAAAAAATTATTAAAATGTTGAGCTATATCAATCGGATCGTTCAGCTCCTTACCATTTTCCGTTACAAAAGATTTTGGCAAACCACTCCGATCTGAATTTGTGCATTGTTTAATAATCTGCCACGCAGTTTTAGATTTGTTAGAAGAATTTAACATTTTGAAATCAAAGTAATGTTTTTTGGCAAGATCAATTTTGTGTCGATGTCGCTTTTTCCGTTCGTAATAAGCTACAAGTAGATTTTGATTCTTAGTGAACCTACAAATTTTATGTAGTTCCCTGAGAAGGATCCCTTCATCAATAATTTCGCGAGTTATGTAAGGCTTTTTAGTTACAGGTTTATTATTCTTAACACGTTGTAAAGGAAACGCAAAATTAATATAAGACTGAAACAATTCAATAAACTTATTAAACTTGATATCCGCATTATAATCGCTGTCATACAAAAAAGACCAAGTTTCTTCCGACAATAACAATTTGAAATGGTTCAAATACAACTCATTTTTAAAACTACGTTTATATAACACTACACTATCAGTACTGTCAACGTATGTAAAATTGATTAACTGCAGAAAGTGGTCGGATACATCTGAATAAATAATTTTAGGATTTAAAAATTTGAGATCAATATTTGAAAATATATTATCAATAACCGATTTTGCATTCTTACTAACACGCGTAAAATATGAAATACATTTATACAAACCATAACATTCAAAAATGCTGTTTAAAGAAGTAGCAGATTGATTGATGCAGTTATCGTCAAAATTTACATTAAAATCTCCACATATAAAAGCCGGTACATTTGAGGTAATTAATCTAGACAAAATACTATCTATTGAATTGAATTGAATTGAATTGAATTGAATTGATTTGATTTGAGTTGAATTGAATTGAATTGAATTGACTTGATTTGATTTGATTAGATTTGCAGTGAATTGATTTGAATTGATTTGATTTGATTTGATTTGATTTGAAGTGAATTGATTTGATTTGAAGTGAGAATTGATTTGTAATTAATTGATTTGACTTCTGTCCTGTCCTGTCCTGTCCTATCCTATCCTGTCCGGTCATGTCATGTCCTGTCCGGTCCTGTCCTGTCCCCGGCTGTTCCCGTCTGTTCCCGTCTGTCCCCGTCTGTCCCCGTCTGTTCCCGTCTGTCCCCGTCTTTCCCAGTCTGTCCCTGTCTGTCCCCGTCTGTCCCCGTGTTGAATTGAATTGAATTGAATTGAATTGAATTGAATTGAATTGAATTGAATTGAATTGACTTGAGTTGAGTTGAATTGAATTGAATTGAATTGAGTTGAGTTAAGTTGAGTTGAGTTGAGTTGAGTTGAGTTGAGTTGAGTTGAGTTTAGTTGAGTTGAGTTGAGTTGATTTGACTTGAATTGAATTGAATTGAATTGAATTGAATTGAATTGAATTGAATTGAATTGAATTGTATTGAATTGAATTGAATTGAATTGAATTGAATTGAATTGAAGGGACTTGAGTTGAGTTGAATTTAATTGAGTTGAGTTGAGTTGAGTTGAGTTGAGTTGAGTTGAGTTGAGTTGAGTTGAGTTGAGTTGAGTTGAGGTGAGTTGATTTGAGTTGACTTGAATTGAATTGAATTGAATTGAATTGAATTGAATTGAATTGAATTGAATTGAATTGAATTGAAGTGAAGTGAAGTGAATTGAATTGAATTGAATTGAATTGAATTGAATTGAATTGAATTAAATTAAATTAAATTAAATTGATTTGATTTGATTTGATTTGAAGTGAATTGATTTGAATTGATTTGATTTGATTTGATTTGATTTGAAGTGAATTGAATTGAATGTCCCCGTCTGTCCCCGTCTGTCCCCGTCTGTCCCCATCTGTCCCCGTCTGTCCCCGTCTGTCCTCGTCTCTCTCCGTCTGTCCCCGTCTGTTCCCGTCTGTTCCCGTCTGTTCCCGTCTATCCCCGTCCATCCCCGTGTGTCCCCTTCTGTTCCCGTCTGTATCCGTCTGTCCCCGTCTGTCCCCGTGTTGAATTGACTTGAGTTGAGTTGAGTTGAATTGAATTGAATTGAATTGAATTGAATTGAATTGAATTGAATTGAATTGAATTGAATTGAATTGAATTGAATTGAATTGAATTGAATTGAATTGAATTGAATTGAATTGAATTGAATTGAATTGAATTGAATTGAATTGAATTGAATTGAATTGAATTGAATTGAATTGAATTGAATTGAATTGAATTGAATTGAATTGAAGTGAATTGAATTGAATTGATTTGATTTGAATTGAATTGAAATGAAATGAAATGAAATGAAATGAAATGAATTGAATTGAATTGAATTGAATTGAATTGAATTGAATTGAA
The DNA here is from genome assembly GCA_963082815.1 of Melanotus villosus. Taxonomy (NCBI): domain Eukaryota; kingdom Metazoa; phylum Arthropoda; class Insecta; order Coleoptera; family Elateridae; genus Melanotus; species Melanotus villosus. The sequence goes on along the minus strand of OY720426.1, from coordinate 32,899,007 downwards.
TTGATTTGATTTGAATTGAATTGAATTGAATTGAATTGAATTGAATTGACTTGATTTGATTTGATTTGATTTGCAGTGAATTGATTTGAATTGATTTGATTTGATTTGATTTGATTTGACGTGAATTGATGTGATTTGAAGTGAATTCATTGGAAATTAATTGATTTGACTTCTGTCCTGTCCTGTCCTGTCCTGTCCTGTCCTATCCTGTCCTGTCCGGTCATGTCCTGTCCTGTCCGGTCCTGTCCTGTCCCCGGCTGTTCCCGTCTGTTCCCGTCTGTCCCCGTCTGTCCCCGTCTGTTCCCGTCTGTCCCCGTCTTTCCCCGTCTGTCCCTGTCTGTCCCCGTCTGTTCCCGTCTATCCCCGTCCGTCCCCGTGTGTCCCCTTCTGTTCCCGTCTGTCCCTGTCTGTCCCCGTCTGTCCCCGTGTTGAATTGAATTGAATTGAATTGGATTGAATTGAATTGAATTGAATTGAATTGAATTGAATTGAATTGAATTGAATTGAATTGAATTGAATTGAATTGCATTGAATTGATATGAATTGAATTGAATTGAATTGAATTGAATTGAATTGAATTGAATTGAATTGACTTGAGTTGAGTTGAGTTGAGTTGAGTTGAGTTGATTTGAGTTGAGTTGAGTTGAGTTGAGTTGAGTTGAGTTGAGTTGAGTTGATTTGAGTTGAATTGAATTGAATTGAATTGAATTGAATTGAATTGAATTGAATTGAATTGAATTGAATTGAATCGAATTGTATTGAAGTGAATTGATTTGATTTGAAGTGAATTGATTTGATTTGAAGTTAATTGATTTGATTTCTGTCCTGTCCTGTCCTGTCCTGTCCGGTCATGTCCTGTCCTGTCCGGTCCTGTCCTGTTCCCGGCTGTTCCCGTCTGTTCCCGTCTGTCCCCGTCTGTCCCCGTCTTTCCCGTCTGTTCCCGTCTGTTCCCGTCTGTCCCCGTCCGTCCCCGTGTGTCCCCTTCTGTTCCCGTCTGTCCCCGTCTTTCCCCGTATGTCCCTGTCTGTCCCTGTCTGTCCCCGTCTGTCCCCGTCTGTCACCGTCTGTCCCCGTCTGTCCCCGTCTGACCTCGTCTCTCCCCGTCGTACCGTACTGTACCGTACCGTACTGTACCGTACAGTACCGTACGGGACTGTACTGTACTGTACTGTACTGTACTGTACTGTACTGTACTGTTCTGTGCTGTACTGTACTGTACGGTACAGTACGATACGGTACAGTACCGTACAGTACAGGACAGTACGGTACAGTAAAGTACGGTACGATACGGTACAGTACAGTACAGTACCGTACCGTACAGTACAGTACAGTACAGTACAGTACAGTACAGTACAGTACAGTACCGCAGCGTAACGTACCGTACCGTACCGTACCGTATAGTACCGTACCGTACCGTACCGTACCGTACGGTAATGTACGGTACTGTATCGTCCTGTACTGTACTGTACTGTACTGTACTGTTCTGTACTGTACGGTACTGTACTGTACTGTACTGTACTATACTGTACTGTACTGAACTAAACTGAACTGAACTGAATTGAGTGGAATTGAATTGATTTGAATTGAATTGAATTGAATTGAATTGAAGTGAATTGAATTGAATTGAATTGAATTGAATTGAATTGAATTGAATTGAATTGAATTGTATTGAATTGAATTGAATAGCCGGGGAAAGACGGGGACGGACGGGGACAGACGGGGACAGACGGAGACAGACAGGGACAGACTGGGAGAGACGAGGACAGACGGGGACAGACGGGGACAGACGGGGACATACAGGGAAGACGGGGACAGACGGGAACAGAAGGCGACACACGGGGACGGACGGGGACAGACGTGAACAGACGGGAACAGACGGGGACAGACGGGGACAGACGGGAACACACGGGAACAGCCGGGGACAGGACAGGACGGGACAGAAATCAAATCAATTAACTTCAAATCAAATCAATTCACTTCAAATCAAATCAAATCAAATCAAATCAAATCAATTCAAATCAATTCACTTCAAATCAAATCAAATCAAATCAATTCAATTCAATTCAATTCAATTCAATTCAATTCAATTCAATTCAATTCAATTCAATTCAATTCAATTCAATTCAATTCAATTCAATTCAATTCAATTCAATTCAATTCAATTCAATTCAATTCAATTCAATTCAATTCAATTCAATTCAATTCAATACAATTCAATTCAATTCAATTCAATTCAATTCAATTCAATTCAATTCAATTCAATTCAATTCAATTCAATTCAATTCAATTCAATTCAACTCAACTCAACTCAACTCAACTCAACTCAACTCAACTCAACTCAACTCAACTCAACTCAAGTCAATTCAATTCAATTCAATTCAATTCAATTCAATTCAATTCAATTCATATCAATTCAGTTCAAATCAAATCAATTCAATTCGATTCGATTCGATTCGATTCGATTCAATTCAATTCAATTCAATTCAATTCAATTCAATTCAATTCAATTCAATTCAATTCAATTCAATTCAATTCAATTCAATTCAATTCAATTCAATTCAATTCAATTCAATTCAATTCAATTCAATTCAATTCAATTCAATTCAATTCAATTCAATTCAATTCAATTCAATTCAATTCAATTCAATTCAATTCAATTCAATTCAATTCAATTCAATTCAATTCAATTCAATTCAATCCAATCCAATCCAATCCAATCCAATCCAATCCAATCCAAGTCAACTCAACTCAACTCAACTCAACTCAACTCAACTCAACTCAACTCAACTCAACTCAACTCAACTCAACTCAACTCAACTCAACTCAACTCAACTCAACTCAACTCAACTCAACTCAACTCAACTCAACTCAACTCAACTCAACTCAACTCAACTCAACTCAACTCAACTCAACTCAACTCAACTCAACTCAACTCAACTCAACTCAAGTCAATTCAATTCAATTCAATTCAATTCAATTCAATTCAATTCAATTCAATTCAATTCAATTCAATTCAATTCAATTCAATTCAATTCAATTCAATTCAATTCAATTCAATTCAATTCAATTCAATTCAACTCAAATCAACTCAACTCAACTCAACTCAACTCAACTCAACTCAACTCAACCCAACCCAACCCAACCCAACCCAACCCAACCCAACCCATCCCAACCCAACCCAACCCAACCCAACCCAACCCAACCCAACCCAACTCAACTCAACTCAACTCAACTCAATTCAATTCAATTCACTTCAATTCAATTCAATTCAATTCAAATCAATTCAATAAAATTCAATTCAATAAAATTCAATTCAATAAAATTCAATTCAATTCAATTCAATTCAATTCAATTCAATTCAATTCAATTCAATCCAATTCAATCCAATCCAATCCAATCGAATCCAAATCAATTCAATTCAATTCAATTCAATTCAATTCAATTCAATTCAATTCAATTCAATTCAATCCAATTCAATCCAATCCAATCCAATCGAATCCAAATCAATTCAATTCAATTCAATTCAATTCAATTCAATTCAATTCAATTCAAATCAAATCAATTCAATTCAATTCAATTCAATTCAATTCAATTCAATTCAATACAATTCAATTCAATTCAATTCAATTCAATTCAATTCAATTCCACTCAATTCAGTTCAGTTCAGTTTAGTTCAGTACAGTACAGTATAGTACAGTACAGTACCGTACAGTACGGTACGGTACTGTACGGTACGGTACGGTACGGTACGTTACGCTGCGGTACTGTACTGTACTGTACTGTACTGTACTGTACGGTACTGTACCGTATCGTACTGTACCGTACAGTACAGTACAGCACAGAACAGTACAGTACAGTACAGTACAGTACAGTACAGTACAGTACAGTACAGTACAGTACAGTACAGTACAGTCCCGTACGGTACTGTACGGTACAGTACGGTACGGTACAGTACGGTACGACGGGGAGAGACGAGGTCAGACGGGGACAGACGGGGACAGACGGTGACAGACGGAGACAGACGGGGACAGACAGGGACAGACCGGGACATACGGGGAAAGACGGGGACAGACGGGAGCGACGGGAACAGCCGGGAACAGGACAGGACCGGACAGGACAGGACATGACCGGACAGGACAGGACAGGACAGAAATCAAATCAAATTCAATTCAATAAAATTCAATTCAATTCAATTCAATTCAATTCAATTCAATTCAATTCAATTCAATTCAATTCAATCCAATTCAATCCAATCCAATCCAATCGAATCCAAATCAATTCAATTCAATTGAATTCAATTAAATTAAATTAAATTGATTTGATTTGATTTGATTTGAAGTGAATTGATTTGAATTGATTTGATTTGATTTGATTTGATTTGATTTGATTTGAAGTGAATTGAATTGAATTGAATTGACTTGATTTGATTGACGAGGACAGATGGGGACGGACGGGGACAGACGGGGACAGACGGGTACAGACAGGGACAGACGGGGAAAGACGGGGACAGATGGGAACAGACGGGGACAGACGGGGACAGGACAGGACCGGACAGGACAGGACCGGACAGGACAGGACATGACCGGACAGGACAGGTGAGTACAGGACAGGACAGGACAGAAATCAAATCAATTAACTTCAAATCAAATTCAATTCAATTCAATTCAATTCAATTCAATTCAATTCAATTCAATTCAATTCAATTCAATTCAATTCAATTCATTTCATTTCATTTCATTTCATTTCATTTCATTTCATTTCATTTCAATTCAATTCAATTCAATTCAATTCAATTCAATTCAATTCAATTCAATTCAATTCAATTCAATTCAATTCAATTCAATTCAATTCAATTCAATTCAATTCAATTCAATTCAATTCAATTCCATTCAATTCAATTCAATTCAATTCAATTCAATTCAATTCAATTCAATTCAATTCAATTCAATTCAATTCAATTCAATTCAATTCAATTCACTTCAATTCAATTCAAATCAATTCAATTCAAATCAATTCAATTCCACTCAATTCAGTTCAGTTCAGTTTAGTTCAGTACAGTACAGTATAGTACAGTACAGTACAGTACCGTACAGTACAGTACAGTACAGTACAGTACAGTACAGAACAGTACAGTACAGTACAGTACAGTACAGGACGATACAGTACCGTACAGTACAGTACAGTACGGTACGGTACGGTACGGTACGGTACAGTACCGTACAGTACAGTACAGTACGGTACGGTACGGTACGGTACGGTACTGTACGGTACGGTACGGTACGGTACGTTACGCTGCGGTACTGTACTGTACTGTACTGTACTGTACCCAACCCAACCCAACCCAACCCAACCCAACCCAACCCAACCCAACCCAACCCATCCCAACCCAACCCAACCCAACCCAACCCAACCCAACCCAACCCAACCCAACCCAACCCAACCCAACTCAACTCAACTCAATTCAATTCAATTCAATTCACTTCAATTCAATTCAATTCAATTCAATTCAATTCAAATCAATTCAATAAAATTCAATTCAATAAAATTCAATTCAATAAAATTCAATTCAATTCAATTCAATTCAATTCAATTCAATTCAATTCAATTCAATCCAATTCAATCCAATCCAATCCAATCGAATCCAAATCAATTCAATTCAATCGAATCCAATTCAATTCAATTCAATTCAATTCAATTCAATTCAAATCAAATCAATTCAATTCAATTCAATTCAATTCAATTCAATTCAATTCAATTCAATTCAATCCAATTCAATCCAATCCAATCCAATCGAATCCAAATCAATTCAATTCAATTCAATTCAATTCAATTCAATTCAAATCAAATCAATTCAATTCAATTCAATTCAATTCAATTCAATACAATTCAATTCAATTCAATTCAATTCAATTCAATTCCACTCAATTCAGTTCAGTTCAGTTTAGTTCAGTACAGTACAGTATAGTACAGTACAGTACCGTACAGTACGGTACGGTACTGTACGGTACGGTACGGTACGGTACGTTACGCTGCGGTACTGTACTGTACTGTACTGTACTGTACTGTACGGTACTGTACCGTATCGTACTGTACCGTACAGTACAGTACAGCACAGAACAGTACAGTACAGTACAGTACAGTACAGTACAGTACAGTACAGTACAGTACAGTACAGTACAGTACAGTCCCGTACGGTACTGTACGGTACAGTACGGTACGGTACAGTACGGTACGACGGGGAGAGACGAGGTCAGACGGGGACAGACGGGGACAGACGGTGACAGACGGAGACAGCCGGGAACAGGACAGGACCGGACAGGACAGGACATGACCGGACAGGACAGGACAGGACAGAAATCAAATCAAATTCAATTCAATAAAATTCAATTCAATTCAATTCAATTCAATTCAATTCAATTCAATTCAATTCAATCCAATTCAATCCAATCCAATCCAATCGAATCCAAATCAATTCAATTCAATTGAATTCAATTAAATTAAATTAAATTGATTTGATTTGATTTGATTTGAAGTGAATTGATTTGAATTGATTTGATTTGATTTGATTTGATTTGATTTGATTTGAAGTGAATTGAATTGAATTGAATTGACTTGATTTGATTTGATTAGATTTGCAGTGAATTGATTTGATTTGATTTGATTTGAAGTGAATTGATTTGAATTGATTTGATTTGATTTGATTTGATTTGAAGTGAATTGATTTGATTTGAAGTTAATTGATTTGATTTCTGTCCTGTCCTGTCCTGTCCTCTCCTGTCCTGTCCTGTCCCGTCCTGTCCGGTCATGTCCTGTCCTGTCCGGTCCTGTCCTGTCCCCGTCTGTCCCCGTCTGTTCCCATCTGTCCCCGTCTTTCCCCGTCTGTCCCTGTCCGGTCCTGTCCTGTCCCCGTCTGTCCCCGTCTGTTCCCATCTGTCCCCGTCTTTCCCCGTTTGTCCCTGTCTGTCCCCGTCTGTCCCGGTCTGTCCCCGTTTGTCCCCGTCTGTCCCCGTCTCTCCTCGTCTCTCTCCGTCTGTCCCCGTCTGTTCCCGTCTGTTCCCGTCTGTTCCCGTCTATCCCCGTCCGTCCCCGTGTGTCCCCTTCTGTTCCCGTCTGTATCCGTCTGTCCCCGTCTGTCCCCGTGTTGAATTGACTTGAGTTGAGTTGAGTTGAATTGAATTGAATTGAATTGAATTGAATTGAATTGAATTGCATTGGATTGGATTGGATTGGATTGGATTGGATTGGATTGGATTGGATTGAATTGAATTGAATTGAATTGAATTGAATTGAATTGAATTGAATTGAATTGAATTGAATTGAATTGAATTGAATTGAATTGAATTGAATTGAATTGAATTGAATTGAAATGAAATGAAATGAAATGAATTGAATTGAATTGAATTGAATTGAATTGAAGTGAAGTGAAGTGAATTGAATTGAATTGAATTGAATTGAATTGAATTGAATTGAATTCAATTAAATTAAATTAAATTGATTTGATTTGAAGTTAATTGATTTGATTTGAAGTTAATTGATTTGATTTCTGTCCTGTCCTGTCCTGTCCTCTCCTGTCCTGTCCTGTCCCGTCCTGTCCGGTCATGTCCTGTCCTCGTGTTGAATTGAATTGAATTGAATTGAATTGGATTGAATTGAATTGAATTGAATTGAATTGAATTGAATTGAATTGAATTGAATTGAATTGAATTGAATTGAATTGCATTGAATTGATATGAATTGAATTGAATTGAATTGAATTGAATTGAATTGAATTGAATTGAATTGAATTGACTTGAGTTGAGTTGAGTTGAGTTGAGTTGAGTTGATTTGAGTTGAGTTGAGTTGAGTTGAGTTGAGTTGAGTTGAGTTGAGTTGAGTTGAGTTGAGTTGAGTTGAGTTGAGTTGAATTGAATTGAATTGAATTGAATTGAATTGAATTGAATTGAATTGAATTGAATTGAATTGAATTGAATTGAATTTTATTGAATTGAATTGAATTGAATTGAATTGAATTGAATTGAATTCAATTAAATTAAATTAAATTGATTTGATTTGAAGTTAATTGATTTGATTTGAAGTTAATTGATTTGATTTCTGTCCTGTCCTGTCCTGTCCTCTCCTGTCCTGTCCTGTCCCGTCCTGTCCGGTCATGTCCTGTCCTGTCCGGTCCTGTCCTGTCCCCGTCTGTCCCCGTCTGTTCCCATCTGTCCCCGTCTTTCCCCGTCTGTCCCTGTCCGGTCCTGTCCTGTCCCCGTCTGTCCCCGTCTGTTCCCATCTGTCCCCGTCTTTCCCCGTCTGTCCCTGTCTGTCCCCGTCTGTCCCCGTCCGTCCCCGTTTGTCCCCGTCTGTCCCCGTCTGTCCCCGTCTGTCCTCGTCTCTCTCCGTCTGTCCCCGTCTGTTCCCGTCTGTTCCCGTCTGTTCCCGTCTATCCCCGTCCGTCCCCGTGTGTCCCCTTCTGTTCCCGTCTGTATCCGTCTGTCCCCGTCTGTCCCCGTGTTGAATTGACTTGAGTTGAGTTGAGTTGAATTGAATTGAATTGAATTGAATTGAATTGAATTGAATTGCATTGGATTGGATTGGATTGGATTGGATTGGATTGGATTGGATTGGATTGAATTGAATTGAATTGAATTGAATTGAATTGAATTGAATTGAATTGAATTGAATTGAATTGAATTGAATTGAATTGAATTGAATTGAATTGAATTGAATTGAATTGAATTGAAATGAAATGAAATGAAATGAATTGAATTGAATTGAATTGAATTGAATTGAATTGAATTATAATAATAATAATAATAATTTTATTAATTCCGTAAAAGACTACAGTTATTGTAGTATTGGAAATAGTCAGTTGAAATACATAAAGCGTAAATTACAAACAATTAATTACAACTAACATCACTACAATAGCATTACAACAATTAAAGCGGATGTAAGTTTGTACACATTAAATATTCGTTGATAGAATAAAAACTGAACTGCAGGAGCATATTTTTTACTAAACCCTTAAATGTACTTAATCGAGTGATAGATTTTATAGAGTCAGGTAATTTATTGTATAATTTGATAGAGTTGATGAAAGGACCCTTGGAAGATAAGGACAATCTGTGCTGTGGCACCATGTAATTCAAGTTTGGCCTTAAGCTGTAGTTCTCCAAAGTAGCTCTCTTATTCTCATAGTTACCTTCATTGGCTTTTACATGGCAAACACTATAAAAGATATACAGAGAAGGAAGGGTCAGAATACCCAATTTTTTAAACAATTCGCGACAAGAATGATATCTGTTAAGCGACAGCATGGTCCTGATAATTCTTTTTTGTAAAACAAATATATTTGACGCATAAGTACTGTTACCCCAGCACAGAATGCCATATATTAGATGGGATTGTACGTGAGCATGATAATAGGTTATTAAAATATTTAAGGAAACTGAACTTTTGAGTTGCCAAATTACAAAACATGCTTTACTAAGTTTACTTAAGACATGTTTAACATGAATTGACCAAGATAACTTGGAGTCGACATACAGTCCAAGAAATTTCACATAATCATTAATCTTTAAAGATTTGCCGTCAATTTTTATTAAAACACTTTCCTCTAAATCCTTTGTAGAAAAACCCATCATATCGGTCTTGAGCATATTCAAGATTAAACCATTATTTTCGCAGTAGCTTGTCATATCAGATACTGAACCATTCCCTATCTGACTTAATTCATTGAAACTAGAAGCTGAAAAAGAAACTGACGTGTCATCAGCAAACAAGGATACCTGACCTCCTTTCACATTATATACTAGGTCATTAATAAATAGAATGAACAAAAGGGGTCCTAAAATGCTCCCTTGTGGAACTCCAGTTGCAACCGAACGTAACTTCGAACCGTAGGTTACCCCTTTAAAGGATATATTTACCATTTGACAACGAACTGCCAGATAAGACTCAATCCATTTTAATGGTGTCCCACGCACACCATATTTATCAAGTTTCGTCAATAAGATACTATGATTTACAGTATCGAATGCTCGACTCAGATCAAAAAACAAAGTTATAGTTTTGTTTCTTTTTTCCAGGTTCTCTAATGCATACTTGTAAAGTGCCAAGACGGCATCCTGGGTGGAAACACCTTTCTGAAAACCAAATTGATTTTCAGAAAGCAATTTAGAATTGAGACAAAACTTCTGCAGCCTAACAAAGAAGGCTTTCTCGTATACTTTGGAGAAAACAGATAATAAGCTAACTGGCCTATAATTACTTAATAGTGTTCTTTCACCTTTCTTGTACACCGGGATAACTATCGCTTTTTTCAGTTTAGCGGGAAATATGCCTTCAACAAAGGAATTATTTATAAGGTTTGCTAAAGGCTCCGCTATAAACTCATGAACATGTGACAACAAGGAACATGGAACACCATCAAACCCAGATGAATCCTTAGTTGCAACTGACTTAATAATAACTTTAATCTCCTCGGACGTAACTGGAGTCAAAAACAGTGTTTTCATATTAGTTGTTATATTACATGCCTTGTTTACATCTAACACCTCAGGAACTATGTTCTTAACAGAGTCAACAAAAAAATTATTAAAATGTTGAGCTATATCAATCGGATCGTTCAGCTCCTTACCATTTTCCGTTACAAAAGATTTTGGCAAACCACTCCGATCTGAATTTGTGCATTGTTTAATAATCTGCCACGCAGTTTTAGATTTGTTAGAAGAATTTAACATTTTGAAATCAAAGTAATGTTTTTTGGCAAGATCAATTTTGTGTCGATGTCGCTTTTTCCGTTCGTAATAAGCTACAAGTAGATTTTGATTCTTAGTGAACCTACAAATTTTATGTAGTTCCCTGAGAAGGATCCCTTCATCAATAATTTCGCGAGTTATGTAAGGCTTTTTAGTTACAGGTTTATTATTCTTAACACGTTGTAAAGGAAACGCAAAATTAATATAAGACTGAAACAATTCAATAAACTTATTAAACTTGATATCCGCATTATAATCGCTGTCATACAAAAAAGACCAAGTTTCTTCCGACAATAACAATTTGAAATGGTTCAAATACAACTCATTTTTAAAACTACGTTTATATAACACTACACTATCAGTACTGTCAACGTATGTAAAATTGATTAACTGCAGAAAGTGGTCGGATACATCTGAATAAATAATTTTAGGATTTAAAAATTTGAGATCAATATTTGAAAATATATTATCAATAACCGATTTTGCATTCTTACTAACACGCGTAAAATATGAAATACATTTATACAAACCATAACATTCAAAAATGCTGTTTAAAGAAGTAGCAGATTGATTGATGCAGTTATCGTCAAAATTTACATTAAAATCTCCACATATAAAAGCCGGTACATTTGAGGTAATTAATCTAGACAAAATACTATCTATTGAATTGAATTGAATTGAATTGAATTGAATTGATTTGATTTGAGTTGAATTGAATTGAATTGAATTGACTTGATTTGATTTGATTAGATTTGCAGTGAATTGATTTGAATTGATTTGATTTGATTTGATTTGATTTGAAGTGAATTGATTTGATTTGAAGTGAGAATTGATTTGTAATTAATTGATTTGACTTCTGTCCTGTCCTGTCCTGTCCTATCCTATCCTGTCCTGTCCGGTCATGTCATGTCCTGTCCGGTCCTGTCCTGTCCCCGGCTGTTCCCGTCTGTTCCCGTCTGTCCCCGTCTGTCCCCGTCTGTTCCCGTCTGTCCCCGTCTTTCCCAGTCTGTCCCTGTCTGTCCCCGTCTGTCCCCGTGTTGAATTGAATTGAATTGAATTGAATTGGATTGAATTGAATTGAATTGAATTGAATTGAATTGAATTGAATTGACTTGAGTTGAGTTGAATTGAATTGAATTGAATTGAGTTGAGTTAAGTTGAGTTAAGTTGAGTTGAGTTGAGTTGAGTTGAGTTGAGTTGAGTTTAGTTGAGTTGAGTTGAGTTGATTTGACTTGAATTGAATTGAATTGAATTGAATTGAATTGAATTGAATTGAATTGAATTGAATTGTATTGAATTGAATTGAATTGAATTGAATTGAATTGAATTGAAGGGACTTGAGTTGAGTTGAATTTAATTGAGTTGAGTTGAGTTGAGTTGAGTTGAGTTGAGTTGAGTTGAGTTGAGTTGAGTTGAGTTGAGTTGAGGTGAGTTGATTTGAGTTGACTTGAATTGAATTGAATTGAATTGAATTGAATTGAATTGAATTGAATTGAATTGAATTGAATTGAAGT